>JARQOD010000006.1:303618565-303676383 GCA_033576555.1 Oophaga sylvatica
GATCATTATATAGGCCCATCATACACTGAAGCATCATCCATGGGGCCCATCATATACTAGAGCATCATATGGGGCCCATTATATATGGAGCATTATATAGGCCCATCATACACTGGAGCATCATCCATGGGGCCCATCATATACTGGAGCATCTTATGGGTCCCATTATATATGGAGCATTATATAGGCCCATCATACACTGGAGCATCATCAATGGGGCCCATCATATACTGGAGCATCATATGGGGCCCATTATATTTGGCACATCATATGGAGCACATTTTATGTGGAGCATCACATGGAGCCCATTATATATGGAGCATTATATATGGGGACCATTATATTTGAAGCATTACATTGGGCTCATCATACACTGGAGCATCATGTTAGAACTCTCCTGTTAGTTTTTTTTTATCTTGCTGGTCACATGACCTTTGTGGCCTATTTAATCCTGCTCCGCCCTTCTGGCTTTGCTGGACTTCATTGTAACTTCTACTCTTAAGCTAGCCAGGTGCTTTGTTACCTTACTCAGATAGTTTTGCTTGGTCTTCAGACCTCTATGTTCTATGTTGTTTTGTTTTTCTTTTTACTGCTACAACTTCTGTTAGGAGGTGTCCACCTTTTCTCCCAGTCCCTAGTGCTTGTAGGGATCCCTTCCTCGCATCTATAGGTCTTCATTCAGACTAGCTGAGGACTTTAGCGGGTCTGATCGCAGGATCAGGTTCCCCGTTACATCGTAGGGATTGAGCTTAGTTTTATTGTAGGGACAGATTTCCCTTTCTTTCCTTAGTGCTTGTAGCAGAACATAACAGTAAGTCCAGCCCAAAAATATCTCTAAGGAAAAATTTTCTGTTTCCTTCATGGTGTCGGTTCAGGATTTGGCTCAACGCCTGCAGGGACTCTCTCTGGAGGTGGCTGAGATCAAGCAACCAGTGATTTTGGGGTTTCCCCGGTTAAAATTGCACAATTCTGTTCTGGATTGGTCTACCAATGAAATTAAGTCCTGGAGTTCGAAGTGTTATGACAAGTGTTGTAACGGGCGTATTGCCGCTGTGGATAAAGGGGAGCTACCTGTACCTATTCAGGATTTTTGGAAAGTTTTTTCTGAGAAGGAATCACAGATTTTGCCTCCCCATAGAGATTATGATTGTACTATTGATGTAACGGGTCTGGTAGGTGAAACCACTGAGCTTTATTATACAAGACAGTATACTTGTAAGAGAGCAGGTGGCGCCCGGGGAATACGGACAGGAATTCACGGGAAGTGACAAGGACAGTCTCTTGGTAGGCAGGTTGTCACGGCAAGTGACCAGGGCAGTCTCTGGGTAGGCAGGTTGTCACGGCAAGTGACCAGGGCAGTCTCTGGGCAGGCAGGTTGTCACGGCAAGTGACCAGGGCAGTCTCTGGGCAGGCAGGTTGTCACGGCAAGTGACCAGGGCAGTCTCTGGGCAGGCAGGTTGTCACAGCAAGTGACTAGGGCAGTCTCTGGGCAGGCAGGTTGTCACAGCAAGTGACCAGGGCAGTCTCTGGGCAGGCAGGTTGTCACAGCAAGTGACCAGGGCAGTCTCTGGGCAGGCAGGTGGTCACAGAAAGTGACCAGGGCAGTCTCTGGACAGGCAGGTTGTCACAGCAAGTGACCAGGACAGTTACTGAATATACAGGCTTATACGACCTGAGATGTTGGAGCCTCCTGGTAGGCAGCAGTCCGATGGCAGATGATCGCTCCCAAGCGAGCAGACAAGAGTCTCTGGAGTAGCCGGTGATCACTGCTGGAGATGTCCGAACCTTCGGATAAAGCTGCAGTCGGATGGCAGATGATCGCTCCCAAGTGAGCAGGCAAGAGTCTCTGGAGTAGCCGGTGATCACTGCTGATGAAGTCCGAACCTTTGGATAGATCTGCAGTCGGATGGCAGATGATCGCTCCCAAGTGAGCAGGCAAGAGTCTCTGTAATAGCCGGGGATCACTGCAGGTGATGTCCGAACCTCCGGGGAGGGCTGCAGTCAGATGGCAGACAGCAAGCAGACAGGTAACAGGCAGGCAACTGGAAACAGGAGCTGAGGGCTGAAGCAGAGTTATACAGTGCAACAACAACAACATTGCTCGGGCACCTCCATTAAGGAGGAAGCCCTTAATATAGGGTGGAGTCCTCCGGCATTGGCCGGAGACTAATTTGGAAAATGCGCGCGGCTCCTTTAAGAGCGGGGGAGGGTGCGGGCGCGCGCCCTAAGTCCAGCAGCAGGGAAGGAGCGCGCGGGACCAACAGGTGGAAGGAGGACGCCGAGGACGCTGGGGGCGCTGAGGACGCCGGGGGCGCCGAGGACGCAGAGCGCTGGTAAGGGGAACGGCATCCCTGCCTGGCAGAGGGCCGGGACGCCGACGCTACAGTACCCCCCCTCTAGGCCCCCCCTTCTTTAGGCCAGAAAGAAATTTAGCTAGGATGAGAGGGGCATGGATGTTCTCCCGAGGCTCCCAGGTTCTCTCCTCAGGACCAAACCCCTTCCAATCCACCAAAAAATAAGTCTTTCCTCCTACCCTTTTTGTGGCCAGAATGTTCTCTACCTCAAATTCATCATCAGCAGACACTGGAGCAGGAGGTGTACCTGTAGACTTGAAAAAAGAGTTAAGTACCACAGGTTTGAGGAGAGACACATGAAAAGAGTTAGGAATTCGCAAATTGGCCGGGAGTTTCAATTTATAGGACACTGGGTTGATCTGCCTGATGACCTCAAAAGGACCGATAAACCGAGGACCTAACTTGTAGGAAGGAATTTTGAGCCGAACATATTTGGACGAAAGCCAGACTTTGTCCCCAGGACGGAATTGAGGAGGATCCAGACGTTTCTTGTCAGCATGTCTTTTCATGCGCTCGGATGACTGAATGAGTGCGGACCGGGTACTCTCCCAGATGGAGGAGAATTCTCTAACCAGAGATTCCGCAGCCGGATTGTCCACAGAGATGGAAATGGGGACAGGAATCCGAGGGTGTTGACCGAAGACTATAAAAAACAGAGACTTGGTGGACGATTCGCTCTCGTGATTATTATAAGAGAATTCGGCCCAAGGCAGGAGCTCCACCCAATCAGAATGATGAGCATTAACGAAGTGTCGGAGATAGCTGGTCAGATTCTGATTTATTCGCTCAACTTGTCCATTGGACTGTGGATGGTAAGCGGAGGAGAAATCCAAGGTGACGTCTAATAACTTACAAGTAGCTCTCCAGAAACGTGAGGTGAACTGTACCCCACGATCCGACACAATGTGACGAGGCAGACCATGAAGACGGAAGATGTGGCGGATAAAGTCTTTAGCCAACTCGGGTGCAGACGGAAGACCTGGCAGAGGAATGAAGTGAGCCATCTTGGAAAAGCGGTCAGCGACCACCCAAATGACCGTACAACCGGCAGAGACGGGCAGATCCGTAATGAAGTCCATGGCTATATGTTGCCAGGGAGCAGCGGGTACAGGAAGCGGAAGAAGATGGCTGGCAGGCAGGTGTCTCGGAACTTTGTTGCGGGCACAGGAGACACAGGCAGAAACAAAGTCTATCACGTCTTTGTGCAGGGTAGGCCACCAATAATGCCGGGTAATGAGTTGGAGGGTCTTTTTCTGACCAGCGTGGCCAGCGAGTTTAGACGAATGACCCCAATGTAGAATTCTCTTCCGATCAGTCTCTGATACGAACGTCTTACCAGGAGGGAGACGATTTAGACTCACGGGAGCCACTTGCATCACTCTGGCGGGATCAATGATATGTTTAGGCTCATCTTCGAGATCCGACACCAGGAAGGACCGGGACAAGGCATCCGCCTTGATGTTTTTGTCAGCCGGGCGAAAATGCAAAAGAAAATCAAAGCGGGCAAAAAACAAGGACCACCGGGCTTGGCGAGGGTTAAGTCTCTGAGCATGCTGAAGGTAAGACAGATTTTTGTGGTCCGTGTAGATGATTACCGGATGAAGAGCCCCCTCGAGTAGGTAACGCCACTCCTCCAATGCCAACTTAATGGCCAATAACTCTCGATCTTCTATGGAGTAGTTGCGCTCGGAGGAGGAGAAGAGTTTGGAGAAGAAACCACAGGAAACCATCTTCCCGGATGAAGATTTTTGAGTAAGTACCGCTCCGGCTCCAGCAGAGGAAGCGTCCACCTCCAGGAAGAACTGCTTGTTGCCGTCCGGGCGATGCAGCACTGGAGCGGAAGAGAAGGCTTGTTTCAAGGAAAGAAAGGCCTCCTCTGCTTCGGGTGTCCACTGTTTGGGGTTAGCATCCTTGCGGGTAAGCGCTGAGATAGGAGCAGTCCTGGAAGAGAAGTGCGGTATGAAAAGACGGTAATAGTTAGCGAATCCCAGGAACCGCTGAATGGCCTTCAACCCCTCTGGTCGGGGCCACTTCTCGATGGCAGACAGTTTCTCCGGATCCTTTCGTAGGCCAGTCTGAGAGATAATGTAGCCCAGAAACGGAAGCGAGGTCTGCTCAAAGAGGCACTTCTCATATTTGGCGAAGAGGTGATTCTGCCTGAGCCTGAGCAGAACCTGACGAACATCCCTCCGGTGAGACTGGAGATCCGGAGAGAAGACCAAGATGTCGTCAAGGTACACCACAACGCAGGAGTAGAGGAGGTCCCGGAAGATGTCATTGACCAACTCCTGAAAGACTGCTGGAGCATTACAGAGACCAAAGGGCATAACCAGATACTCGTAGTGGCCATCCCGGGTGTTGAATGCCGTCTTCCATTCATCTCCTCGACGGATACGAACCAGGTTGTATGCTCCACGAAGATCCAGTTTAGTGAAGATTCTAGCCCCTCTAAGACGATCAAACTTTCCGGAATGAGCGGAAGAGGGTACTTATTCTTCACCGTGATCAAATTTAGGCCTCTGTAGTCAATACAGGGACGGAGAGATCCGTCTTTCTTTTTTACAAAAAAGAAACCTGCTCCCGCGGGGGAGGTAGATTTCCGGATGAATCCTTTCGCTAAATTCTCCTCGATATATTCTGACATCGACCTGGTCTCTGCAGCGGACAATGGGTAAATACGCCCACGGGGAGGAATAGTACTGGGTAACAGGTCGATCGGGCAATCATATGGTCTATGCGGGGGTAATGTCTCTGCTTCCTTTTTATTAAAGACATCAGCGAATGACCAATATGGAATCGGGAGTCCAGGTAGATTAGCAGGTGTAGGAGAAGAACGGACGGGATGGACAGGCACCAGACACGTTTTATGACAGTCCTGTCCCCAGCGAAGAATCTCTCCATTCTGCCAGTCGAGCGCGGGTGCATGTTTTTGGAGCCAAGGCAGACCTAGTAAGAAAGCATGAGAGAGTCCAGGTAAAACATGAAACGAGATGCTCTCAGAATGCAACATTCCCACCTGCAGGGTTATGGCTTCGGTGATAAGTTGGATGGGACGAGGTAGGAGACCCCCATCCACAGCAGCAACAGATACTGGTTCAACCCAGAGGTTTGGTGGGAATGCGATACTTCTCTACTAGAGCCTGTGAAACAAGATTCCCAGCTGCTCCAGAATCAAGTTGGGCCAGTTCGAAGTAACGGTTCTTACCGATGAGAATAGAGACAGACAGCAGCAGAGATGAAGAGGATTTATTCTGGTCTAGGTGGACCTCTCCGAGCGAACCTAGACACAGGCGTTTCCCGACCTGTCCGGACAGGTACGGATCCAGTGCTCCTTACTGCCACAGTAGAAGCAACTCCTCTCGGCACGGCGTGAGTCCTGACGGGCTTTGACCATCTTGGTCTGGTCGACCTGCATAGGCTCAGCAGTGTGCATCTGGGGAGAAACGGAAGGGGTTATAGGTCTCTGAAACAAGGGTGCACGACGAGGAAACCCTCTCTCACGGGTGACCTCTTTGGCACGTTCCTGGAACCGTAGATCAATTCGATTGGCAAGATTTATTAAATCATCAAGGGAGGTTGGAATGTCCCGACCGGCAAGTTCATCTTTAATACGGCCGGACAGACCCTCCCAGAAGACCGAAATCAGGGCGTTATTGTCCCAAGCCAACTCAGAGGCTAGAGTACGGAACCGTATGGCATATTGACCAACGGTGAGACTCTCCTGACGGAGACGCAACAGAGATGATGCAGAGGAGGTCTTCCGTCCAGGTTCGTCGAATACCTTCCGGAAGGCTGAGAGAAAAGCAGGCAGGTCAGATACCAGAGGATCTTCTCTCTCCCAGAGAGGATTAAGCCAGGCCAGAGCCTCTCCGGTGAGATGGGACATGATGAAGGCAATTTTGGCCCGGTCAGAGTTAAACTGGTGTGCCAGGAGTTCGAAATGCAGGGTGCACTGGTTAATGAAACCACGAGCCAGAACAGGGTCGCCTCCAAACCTAGGAGGAGCTGAAAGACGAGGTCCGGGAATGGAAATCACGGAATTGGGAAGCAGCGAGACTGCCGGATTGTGAGTCATGGCTCCAGCAGTAGTTGCTGGTGATGGATTCAAAGTGTCCAAGCGGGAATTGACGTTCCGCAGGTGACCCAGGATAGCCTCCTGTTGAGACCTCTGGCGAGACAGCTCATGACACAGTTCTGGAAGTGAAGGGGTTTGGGTGCCACCGGGTTCCATGGCCCGAGCAAACTGTAACGGGTCTGGTAGGTGAAACCACTGAGCTTTATTATACAAGACAGTATACTTGTAAGAGAGCAGGTGGCGCCCGGGGAATACGGACAGGAATTCACGGGAAGTGACAAGGACAGTCTCTGGGTAGGCAGGTTGTCACGGCAAGTGACCAGGGCAGTCTCTGGGTAGGCAGGTTGTCACGGCAAGTGACCAGGGCAGTCTCTGGGCAGGCAGGTTGTCACGGCAAGTGACCAGGGCAGTCTCTGGGCAGGCAGGTTGTCACAGCAAGTGACTAGGGCAGTCTCTGGGCAGGCAGGTTGTCACAGCAAGTGACCAGGGCAGTCTCTGGGCAGGCAGGTTGTCACAGCAAGTGACCAGGGCAGTCTCTGGGCAGGCAGGTTGTCACAGAAAGTGACCAGGGCAGTCTCTGGACAGGCAGGTTGTCACAGCAAGTGACCAGGACAGTTACTGAATATACAGGCTTATACGACCTGAGATGTTGGAGCCTCCTGGTAGGCAGCAGTCCGATGGCAGATGATCGCTCCCAAGCGAGCAGACAAGACTCTCTGGAGTAGCCGGTGATCACTGCTGGAGATGTCCGAACCTTCGGATAAAGCTGCAGTCGGATGGCAGATGATCGCTCCCAAGTGAGCAGGCAAGAGTCTCTGGAGTAGCCGGTGATCACTGCTGATGAAGTCCGAACCTTCGGATAGATCTGCAGTCGGATGGCAGATGATCGCTCCCAAGTGAGCAGGCAAGAGTCTCTGTAATAGCCGGGGATCACTGCAGGTGATGTCCGAACCTCCGGGGAGGGCTGCAGTCAGATGGCAGACAGCAAGCAGAAAGGTAACAGGCAGGCAACTGGAAACAGGAGCTGAGGGCTGAAGCAGAGTTATACAGTGCAACAACAACAACATTGCTCGGCCACCTCCATTAAGGAGGAAGCCCTTAATATAGGGTGGAGTCCCCGGCATTGGCCGGAGACTAATTTGGAAAATGCGCGCGGCTCCTTTAAGAGCGGGGAGGGTGCGGGCGCGCGCCCTAAGTCCAGCAGCAGGGAAGGAGCGCGCGGGACCAACAGGGTGGAAGGAGGACGCCGAGGACGCTAGGGGCGCTGAGGACGCCGGGGGCGCCGAGGACGCAGAGCACTGGTAAGGGGAACGGCGTCCCTGCCTGGCAGAGGGCCGGGACGCCGACGCTACAATTGAATTTGTCCCTGGAGCGACTCTTCCTAAAAGTCGGTTATTTAATCTTACTATTCCTGAGAGAAAGACTTTGGAGGAATACATACAGACAAGCTTGGCCGCCGGTCACATTAGGCCTTCCAAGTCTCCTGTGGCTGTTGGATTTTTTTTTGTGAAAAAAAAGGACGGCGGTTTACGTCCTTGTCTGGACTTTCGTGAGATTAATAAAATCACTGTACGCAATCCTTACCCACTGCCATTGATTCCTTATTTGTTTAACCAGTTAGCAGGGGCCAAGTGGTTTTCTAAAATTGGGGCATACAATTTGTTGTGCATGAAGGAGGGTGACGAATGGAAGACTGCTTTTTACACTCCTGTGGGTCATTTTGAGAATCTGGTTATGCCTTTTGGCCTTACCAATGCTCCTGCATTTTTTCAGAATCTTATTAATGACATCTTTAGACCTTTGATCGGCAAAAATGTGGTTGTGTATTTGGATGACATTTTGATTTATTCGCCAGATCTGGAGTCTCATTGGCGGAGCGTTCATGAGGTATTACAGTTATTGAGTGACAATTTGCTTTTTGCTAAACTGGAGAAATGTGAGTTCGCTGTACAGAGAATTAGTTTTTTGGGCTACATTATCTCCAGCGAAGGTTTTGAGATGGACCCGGTGAAAGTTCAAGCTGTGCAGGAATGGCCTAGGCCTATTGGTTTGAAATCATTACAGAGATTTTTGGGTTTCGTCAATTATTATAGAAAATTCATTAAAAATTTTTCTATTATTGTCAAACCACTGACCGATCTCACCAGGAAAGGTGCTAATGCGGTTCAGTGGACTACTGAGGCCATTGAAGCTTTTGTGTTTTTAAAGGAGAGCTTCAGCTCTGCTCCCATCCTTATGCAGCCTGATGTGACTAAACCGTTTTTGGTTGAGGTTGATGCTTCTTCTGTGGGGTCGGCACGGTGTTGTCTCAGAAAAACACGGATGGAGTACATCCTTGTGCTTTTTTTTCAAAAAAAATTTCTGAGACTGAACTGAATTATGATATTGGTAATTGGGAATTGTTGGCCATTAAACTCGCATTTGAACACTGGCGGCATCTCTTGGAAGGTGCTGAATTTCCCGTTCAGGTTTTCACGGATCATAAAAATCTGATTTATCTGGATGCTGCCAAACGCTTGAATGCCTGTCAGGCTAGGTGGGCACTGTTTTTCTCGCGGTTTAATTTTTCTGTTACTTACATCCCGGGTACTAAGAATGTGAAAGTGTAAGGTTCTGTATATCTGTTTCTGAAACTCAGTTTGTTCGTCGGCCATTTTGCTTTCTGTTTTGCTGCAGCTATCTTGCCCTCAGTTAAAATGGAGTTTTCCAGCTTGCATGTTCCCGCCCTGATTCTCTCCGTTTGCTTCTTAAACAGCCACACCTGAGCAATCAGTGCTTCAGAATCTGGCCTGCAGTGAACCTGTGTTCTGACTCCTGAAGCCTTGGACTTTGTACTCCAGCCATTTCTACTGAGAAACTCTGGAGCTCTTGTGGACTCTGAACTCTGCTCTTGAAAGCCTCACGGTTGCATGGACTTGCGGTAACATAGAAGAAGATCTGAATCTGTTGTGGAGAGTTATTGATGAACTTAGATTACTTTGGCCTGCTGTGTCTCCTGCTTCTGTGTTTGCAACCTGTGTGTTTATTTTTGCCAATTTGTATGAAGCAATACAAGACTTTCTTTTTCAACCTGTGTCTCAAGTATTTTCATCGCACCCAAGCACAAGACGCTATATGAACTGTATCACATACATTACAAGATTCTGAAGCCAAACGTTAGTGTCTGCTGGGTCTGGAAAGGCTTGTCTGCTGTACTGTGGATATCGGATGTCCGGTTGTACTTTCTGTGATAACAGTGGTTGTGACTTCTCACAACCATTCCAGGTGAGCAATTCCCTTAAGTTTTTTTTTTTTCTGCAGAGTTATCACAGGTAAACACTATTGTTTTTTTTTTTTTCTCTTCTCTTTTGTCTGCTGAAACTCTGGATATCAGATGTCTGGTTGAAAGCTTTCTGTGATGATAGTGGTTGTGACTTCTCACAACCATTCCAGGTGAGCAGTTCCCTTAAAGTTTTTTCTTTCTTCAGTGTTGCCACAGGTGAACACTATTGTTTTTTTTTTCTCTCCTCTTCTTCCAGTATCCTGTCTTAAAAGATCTGGAAAATGGAGGCCCGCATAAAGGAACTTTGTGGAGTGACTGATAGTATCCTTGCAGATTTGCAGAATATAAAGACCCGTCTTACAAATCTTCAGGACCTAAATAATCACAATTTGCAAGTGGTTGGACAGACTACTCAGGATTTGCGAGCCAGGATTGAGGTTCTGGAGGGGCAAGTCCAGGCTCCTGCCATGGCCCCGAGTTCTGGGATTCCCAAGTTGCCCCCTTTTCGTTTTGGTGGTGAACGTGAAAAATTCAGGGGATTTGTTAATCAATGTAATCTTTTTTTTTCTGCACATGCTTCACAATTTCCTACTGAACGATCTAAGGTGCTTACTATAGTTATGTTGCTTACCAACAAGGCTTTGATATGGGCAAACCCTCTGATTGAGACTGAGGATGATTGTTTGAATCACCTTGATGACTTTATTTCAGCCATGGGGCAGGTGTTTGATGACCCAATCGAGGTGCAACAGCTGAAGCAGCCATGTTAGCTTTGCGCCAAGGTAAGCACTCAGTAGCTGAATATGCCTTGGATTTCAGGAGATGGGCCCTTGATACCACCTGGGACAATTCCGCCAAAAAATCTATTTTTCGAAAGGGGTTATCCCCACTAATTAAGGATGAACTTGCTCGTGCCGACCCTCCCACTGCGTTAGGTGACTTTATTAACTACTGCATCCGTATTGATACTCGTTTAACTGAACGCAGGCAAGAGAGATGGTTCGAAAGCAATCGTACTAACCTTTTCCTACCTTCCTCTCCAGCTAAGGAACCTTTGAATAGGATTACACGGGAACCTGAACCTGAACCTATGCAGGTAGACTCTTTGCTACGACGGGTTAGTGATGCACGCAAGGAACATCGTTTTAAGGAGAATCTATGTTTTTACTGTGGTAAGTCAGGGCACTTTATTATTAACTGTCCCAGCCGTTCTCGCAAGACTACTGCAGCACTCATTCATTGTGAGTGTTGCGAGAGGGGATCTGTCAGGTCCGAGCCTCAGGCTCCAGAGATAGCTGCCGCAGCAGATCTTGATTTCTCGGACTTAAACTCCGTTACTTCTGAGGACGTTGACTGTGTAAATGCTGCCATCTTTCAAGTTTCCTCAGCGGTGTCCCAGCTGAGTTGTAAGAAAAACAATTCTCACTGTTTTCTTTCCATCAAACTCTGGGTTGACTCAGCCTGGGTGTCTAGCTCTGCCATGATCGACTCAGGTGCAAGTGGAAATTTTATGGATGTCTCCTTTGCTCTAAAACAGGGAATACGTTCAGTGAAGAAGGCTGCTCCCGTACAGATGGAAACTGTGGATGGCTCCCTGCTGACCTCTGGACCAGTGGATCAGGAAACAGAGCCTTTAAAGGTTCTTATGGGTAAAGATCATCAAGAGAAACTGTCCTTTATGCTTATCTCTTCTCCTCACTTTCCCATTATTCTAGGGCTACCATGGCTGCAGGCTCAGAATCCTACCATTAACTGGGAGACCAAGGAATTACACTTCCCAGAGAAACAGATGAGTCAAAAAATTTCAGCTTGCTCTGTTCCTAAAGGAACCATGTCAGTCCCTGAATTACCAGCTGTATACCAGGACTATGTGGATTTATGTGACAAGAAGAACGCTGACCAGCTTCCTCCTCACCGTCCATATGATTGTCCAATTGAATTATTGCCTGGAGCAGAGATACCTTTTGGTAAGATCTACCCCTGGCGGGGCCCGAGCTGAAGGCTTTAAAAGAGTACATAGACGAAATCTAGCCAAGGGCTTCATACGCCCCTCTTCATCTCCTGCAGGGGCACCCATATTCTTTGTAAAGAAGAAAGATGGATCCCTGAGACCATGCGTAGACTATAGGGAACTTAATAAGGTTACTATTAGAAACCGTTATCCATTGCCTTTAATCCCTGAGTTATTGGAGAGAGTGCGACATGCTAAAATTTTTTCTAAACTAGATCTTCGTGGGGCCTATAACTTAGTCCGTATTAGACCTGGGGATGAATGGAAGACTGCATTCAGGTCACGCTATGGACACTTTGAATATCTGGTTATGCCTTTTGGTCTGAGTACCGCCCCAGCCACTTTCCAACACTTGGTGAATGACATCTTCAGGGATCTCCTAGATACATTCGTGGTAATTTATTTGGATGATATTTTAATTTTTTCTAACTCCACAGAGGAACATCATGGACATGTGAGAATGGTCTTGGAACGTCTAAGACAAAATCATCTTTACATCAAGCTTGAAAAGTGTGAATTCCATAAGACCGAAATTCAATTTCTGGGGTATGTACTGTCTACACAAGGAATTAGTATGGATGGAAGTAAAACCCAAGCCATCAATGATTGGCCAAGTCCTAGAAATGTGAAGGAGGTACAGCGCTTCATCGGGTTTGCAAACTTCTATAGACGTTTCATTAGAAATTTCTCTGAGGTAGTGTCACCTATCACCCAACTTACCCGGAAAGAGTCTAAGTTCTCCTGGACTCCCAAGCCCAGGAAGCATTTTCCCGTCTAAAAGATAAATTTACCACTGCACCTATTCTAGTACATCCCAACCCAGAGCTTGCCTTCATAATAGAGGTGGATGCTTCAGACTGTGCCGTGGGAGCTATACTCTCTCAGAGAACAGGTGAGAAGAATGTCTTGCATCCCTGTGCCTTCTTTTCCCAGCAGTTGTCTTCGGCTGAGAAGAACTACGATGTGGGCAATAGAGAGTTGTTGGCCATTATTGCCGCCTTCAAAGAATGGAGACACCTTCTGCAAGGAGCTGCACAGCAAATAGTCGTTCTGACAGATCATCGTAATCTTGAGTTTATCAGGTCGGCTAAGTGCCTGACTCCTCGCCAGGCTCGCTGGAATCTTTTCTTAAACCAATTTAATTTTATTATTTCTTATAGACCAGGATCGCGCAATGGAAAGGCTGATGCACTCTCTAGGATTTACTCAGCAGAGACACGTCCAATTACTCCTCCTAAGACTATTCTTCCTGACTCTAGATTCCTAGGAGTGATTCATCATCAAGACCTAATTAAAGACATCAAGGAAGCATACCATGCGGATTCTTTTTTGGCTCAACCCCAAGGGACGTAAGTCTTGTCTTTAAGAATGGTGTGTGGATTCTGGGACAACGTCTGTATATACCTGAAACAGTCAGATTGAGAGTATTGCAACTCATTCATGATTCCAAAATAGCCGGGCATAGAGGAATTCTAAAGACACAGGAATTTCTTTCTCGTTTCTTTTGGTGGCCCACTTGTAGGAAGGATGTTTTGGATTATGTCACTTCGTGTGAGGTTTGTGCAAGATGCAAAACACCTCGCTCTTCACCAACTGGTCTGTTACAGCCTCTTCCCACCCCGTCCCGCCCGTGGGGATCCATTTCTATGGACTTCATTGTCGAATTACCAACCTCTCAAGGGAAGAACACTATTCTAGTGGTGGTTGATCGTTTAACAAAGGCAGCTCATTTTATCCCTTGTGTCGGCTTACCCACTGCAAAACAGACATCAGATTTGATGATTAAAGATGTGTTTCGTTTACATGGAGTACCGGATGAGGTTATTTCGGATCGAGGGGTGCAATTCACTTCTAGGTTTTGGCAAAATTTCTGTGCAGCATTGGACATTAAAGTAAACCTTTCTTCTGCTTTTCATCCCCAGACTAATGGACAAACCGAACGAACCAATCAAACCCTGGAGCAGTATCTCCGCTGTTTTATCTGCCACCTACAGGATGATTGGGTGGATCTACTTCCATTGGCTGAGTTCTCTTACAACAACTCTCAGAGTGCCTCCACTAAACAGTCTCCTTTTTTCTCTAATTTAGGTTATCATCCTAATATTCTACCACGATTTCCCATAGAGACGCCTTTGCCAGCAGTGGCTGAAAGAGTCACGACTTTACAGAAGAATATGGATCTTCTAAAGGAGAATCTGGAATCGGCTCAGGAAAGGTACAAGAAGGCAGCAGATAAATTTCGTAAACCTGCACCAGTTTTTAAGGTAGGAGACCTGGTCTGGCTGTCAACCAGAAATCTTAAGTTAAGGATTCCATCATCTAAGTTGGGACATAAGTACATTGGACCCTATAAAATCAGTAAGATTATAAGTGCCGTTGCTTGTCGTCTTCAATTGCCCAGAACTATGAGAATCCACCCTGTCTTTCATGTATCCCTACTAAAGGCTGCAACACCCAATACGTTTCCTGGACGTTCTTCTCCTTGCCCTGACCCAGTGCTAGTCGATGGTCAGGAAGAATTTGTGGTGGAAAGGATTTTAGATTCCAGGTTGTATAGAAATCAGTTACAATATCTGATTAAATGGCAGGGCTACCCAGTGGAGGACAACTCATGGGAGCCAGTCAATAACGTTAATGCTCCTCGCTTGCTCCGTCAGTTTCATCAGAGGTACCCACATAAGCCTGGTCTGAGGTCATCCGGAGGTTGCCCCTAAGGGGGGAGTAATGTAAGGTTCTGTATATCTGTTTCTGAAACTCAGTTTGTTCGTCGGCCATTTTGCTTTCTGTTTTGCTGCAGCTATCTTGCCCTCAGTTAAAATGGAGTTTTCCAGCTTGCATGTTCCCGCCCTGATTCTCTCCGTTTGCTTCTTAAACAGCCACACCTGAGCAATCAGTGCTTCAGAATCTGGCCTGCAGTGAACCTGTGTTCTGACTCCTGAAGCCTTGGACTTTGTACTCCAGCCATTTCTACTGAGAAACTCTGGAGCTCTTGTGGACTCTGAACTCTGCTCTTGAAAGCCTCACGGTTGCATGGACTTGCGGTAACATAGAAGAAGATCTGAATCTGTTGTGGAGAGTTATTGATGAACTTAGATTACTTTGGCCTGCTGTGTCTCCTGCTTCTGTGTTTGCAACCTGTGTGTTTATTTTTGCCAATTTGTATGAAGCAATACAAGACTTTCTTTTTCAACCTGTGTCTCAAGTATTTTCATCGCACCCAAGCACAAGACGCTATATGAACTGTATCACATACATTACAGAAAGCCAATGCTTTGTCTCGCAGTTTTTCTCCCATGGTTGGTGCTGAGGAGGAGGAGAACATTTTACAAGAAGGGGTTGTGATTGCTGCTTTGGACTCTGTGTTGGAAGATGAGATTCTTAAAGCACAGGAGAATGCCCCATCTAACACTCCCCATCTGAGGTTGTTTGTGCCTGGGACCTTTAGGAGAGATTTGTTTGTGGAGTGTCATGAGTCTCGGTTGGCAGGTCATCCTGGAATCTCTGAGACCAAGAGACTTGTGGGTCGCAGTTTTTGGTGGCCGGATGGCAGAAGGAAGCCATTAAGTGGGTGTGTCAATGTACTGTGTGTGCTAGATCTAAGTCTTCACATACTCCTGCTGTGGGGTTGCTTTGCCCTTTGGAGGTTCCTAGTGCACCTTGGACACATTTGGCTATGGACTTTATTACTGACCTTCCCCCCTCTGAGAGTTTCACTGTCATCTGGGTGGTCATGGACCGTTTTAGCAAGATGTGTCACTTGGTTCCTTTCATCAAACTGCCCTGTGCTAAGACTCACGCAAAGGCCTTTGTCAAGGAAATTGTCAGACTACATGGCTTTCCTACTGACATTGTTTCCGATAGGGGACCTCAGTTTGTGGCTCGTTTTTGGCGCGCCTTTTGTGACAGGTTGGGAGTTCATTTGTCGTTTTCATCCGGATGTCATCCTGAGTCTAATGGCCAGACAGAAAGGAAAAATCAGGATGTTGAGCAGTTCTTGCGTTGTTTTGTGGCAGACAATCAAGAGGGGTGGTCTGAGTTTCTGTCACTTGCTGAATCTGCTCTTAACAACCATACATCCTCTTCTGCTGGTTGTTCGCCTTTTTTTTTTTGTACTGGGAGACATCCGTCGTTTGGGTCATTCTCCAAATTGGTATCGGCCGTGCCTGAAGAGGAGAATTTTTCTGGTGATTTGGAGAGAGTTTGGACGGATGTACATGGTAATCTTCAGGAGGCTAACAGAAAATCTAAAGGGTACTTTGACAGGAAACGGCAAGAGGTTTTGTTTGCTATTGGTGACATGGTTTGGTTATCCTCTAAGAATCTGAGGTTGAGGATTCCTTCTAAAAAATTGGGTCCCAAGTTTGTAGGGCCCTTTAAGGTGCTTCAGGTTGTTAACCAATTGGCTGTTAGGTTGGAGGTTTGTTGTGAGTGGGCTTGGGATGAGTTCTGAGCAGAGGCTCCCTCTGGTGGTTACAAGCGGTGCTGGTCTGTCCAGTGAAGATTGTGAAGATTGTGAGGATTGGGAATCAGGTGTTACTGACTGGTCTTATATAAGGGAGTCACCTTCCCATCAGGGTTGCCGGTGATCAATTGTTCTGGTCCCTATCCTTGAATCCTGTTTCCCTTGTAGCCTGCTGTGTCGTGTCTGCATCTCCTGCTAACAGATAAGACATTTTCTTCTTTTTGTTTTTGTGCTTGATTTTTGCATTTTGTCCTGCACTTCTGTGGGGGCCTTCAGGGTCCCCTCCGGGGCTTTTGCCCTCTCAGTTTAGTTCAGCCACTGATGTTTGTACTTTTGCTTTTTCCAGTTTTTTCAGTGGCTGCTGTTTTGATTTTGTTACACCAGAGAACTAATTTAGGTGGTAGAGGTCGTGTGATCTCAGGTGTTTTTGAAATTAGTAGAGTTGGTGCTTTTCAGGGTTTTTTGGGATTGCAGTAAGTGCCCTTCCTATCCTTTTCTATTTAGTAAGTTTGGGCCCCAACGTTTGCTCATACTCTTTTCTGTCTGTGTCAGTATTTCTTCTTGTCTAACCGCCATTACATGTTTGGGGGCTTTCTATTATCTTTGGGGTTCTGCTCCGGGGCAGATAGCTTTCCTATATCTATCTTTAGGTGTAGTTAGTTTCTCAGGCTGTGACGAGGCGTCTAGGACCAACGTAGGAACGCTCCACGGCTGCCTCTAGTTGTTGTGGTTAGTCAGGGTACTGCAATCTCATAGATTCCAACTGCTCTGGTGTATTGCCTTTTTTGCCTGCACTCCTCAGCTACCGAAACATAACAGTATCACCTGCCCAAAATTTAAAATTGTATGGTACTCACAGAAGGGAAAAAATTTGTGAAAGAAAAAACGGTTGTCAGAGTTGTCAGAGATATTTTTCTGTTTGTTGCATTTTTTTTTTTTTTTTTCCCTCTGTATCTCTGGGTGCTGGGGAGGATTTTTTTTTTCTCTCAATGGAGTTTGCACAGTTGTCTGGCCGTGTGGATCAGCTTGCCACTGAGGTTCAGAGTATTGCTGCATATCTTGCTAGGTTGCCTGTTGTGGAACCTAGGATTCCCATGCCAGATTTGTTTTTAGGGGATCGAGCTAAGTTTCAGAATTTCAAAAATAATTGTAAATTGTTTTTTGCCTTAAAATCTAAGTCCTCAGGGAACGCAGCGCAGCAGGTTCAAATTGTCATCTCTCTCCTGCGCGGCGATCCTCAGGATTGGGCTTTTTCCCTGACACCTGGGGATCCTGTTTTGAGTGATGTTGATGCATTTTTTCAGGCTTTGGGGTTATTGTACGATGAGCCAAATGTCACTGATCAAGCTGAAAAAGCCTTGTTGGCATTAAATCAGGGGCTTGATGACGCTGAGTTATACTGTCAGAGATTCCGTAGGTGGGCTGTCCTGACCAAGTGGAATGACGACGCTTTGGTGGCCCTTTTTCGGAAGGGTCTATCAGATAATGTAAAGGATGTTATGGTGGGATTCCCTGTCCCCTCTGGTCTCAATGATTCTATGTCATTAGCGATTCAAATTGAGAGACGTTTGCGTGAGCGGAGAAGTATGCGTGGAATAGTATTGCCTTGTGAACCTGCTTCTGAATCCATGCAGTGTGATAGAGTGGTGTCTGGGGCACAGCGTCATGAGTTTCGAAAGCGCAATGGGTTATGTTCCTACTGTGGTGATGCCTCTCATGCTATTTCAGTCTGCCTAAGCGGGGAAGATGTTTTGCACGCTCAGTTGTCTTGGGTAGTGTTCAGACTAAGTTTTTATTAACTGTCACTCTGATATGCTCTCTGTCCTCATTTTCTGCTCAGGCTTTCGTTGATTCTGGAGCAGCTATTAACCTGATGGATTATGATTTTGCTAAACGTTGTGGGTTTCCCTTGATACCCCTACAGAAGTCTATTCCCCTACTGGGGATCGATTCTACCCCTTTGCCTGAGAATAAACCTCAGTTCTCTACTCAGGTGATAATGAGGGTTGAACCTGATCATCAAGAGTGCTGCAAATTTTTGGTTCTGTATAATCTGCATGATATTATCGTACTGGGTTTCCCTTGGTTACAGTCTCATAATCCTGTTTTGGATTGGAAATCTGTGTCTGTAACCAGTTGGGGCTGCCAATGTGTTAATACCAACACTCCTGTTTTTTCTGCCTCCCCCCAGGCTCAGGATGTTCCTGACTTTTTGATTGATTTTTCTGATGTATTTAGCGAAAGTAAATCTGCATCCTTGCCTCCCCATAGGAGCTATGACTGCGCTATTGAATTAGTGCCAGGTAGTAAATTCCCTAAAGGTCGTCTTTTTAACTTGTCTGTACCTGAACATGACGCTATGCGGTCTTATATCAAATAGTCATTGGAGAAGGGTCATATCAGACCATCCTCTTCACCCTTAGGTGCCGGTTTTTTCTTTGTGGCCAAAAAGGATGGTTCATTAAGGCCGTGTATTGATTATCGTCTTTTGAACAATATTACTGTGAAATATCAATACCCGTTACCCTTTATTTCTGACCTGTTTTCCAGGGTGAAAAACGCTACTTGGTTTACCAAGCTTGACCTCAGGGGGGCATATAACCTTATTCGCATTAAGCACGGGGATGAATGGAAGACGGCATTTAATACCCCGGAGGGGCATTTTGAGTACCTTGTGATGCCCTTTGGGCTCACTAATGCTCCTTCTGTCTTCCAGTCCTTCATGAATGACATTTTCAGGGATTTTGTGGATAAATTTCTGATTGTTTATTTGGATGATATCTTGATTTTTTCTAATGACTGGGACTCTCATGTGAAACATGTTCGAACTGTATTCCAGATTTTGAGAGAGAATGCTCTGTATGTGAAGGGATCAAAGTGTCTTTTTGGCGTACAGAGGATCTCATTTCTGGGATTCATTTTGTCCCCATCTGTTATTGAAATGGACCCGGTCAAGGTTCAGGCCATCTGTGATTGGGTCCAACCTACTTCATTAAAGGCTCTTCAAAGATTTTTGGGTTTTGCCAATTTTTATCGTAAATTTATTGGTAATTTCTCGGTTATTGTTAAACCATTAACTGATTTGACCAAAAAGGGTTCTGATGTGGTGAATTGGCCTCCTGAGGCAGTCTCTGCATTTCAGGATCTTAAGCAGAGATTCACTTCTGCTCCTGTTCTACGGCAGCCTGATGTTTCTCTGCCATTTCAGGTGGAGGTTGATGCCTCTGAAATTGGGGCACGTGCCGTTTTGTCCCAAAAAGATCCAGAGACCTCTAAAAGAAACCCTTGTGCCTTTTTCTCTCGAAAATTTTCTCCTACTGAACGTAATTATGACGTGGGTAATTGGGAGTTATTGGCCATGAAGTGGGCTTTTGAAGAGTGGAGACATTGGCTGGAGGGAGCCAAACATCAGGTGGTGGTCCTTACTGACCATAAGAATCTGGTTTATCTGGAATCTGCCAAGCGACTCAATCCTAGACAGGCCAGGTGGGCCTTGTTTTTCACACGTTTTAATTTTGTGGTTTCCTTTCTTCCTGGCACTAAGAATGTTAAGGCGGATGCCCTCTCGAGGAGCTTCCTTGCGGACTCTCCTGAGTTATCTGATCCTTCTGTTATTTTGAAAGAGGGTGTAGTTCTTTCCGCCATCTCACCTAATTTGAGACTTGCTCTGGAGGGGTGTCAGGAGGATAGGCCCGAGCGCTGCCCTGTTGGAAAATTGTTTGTCCCGGACCAGTGGAAAAAGAGTGTGATGTCTGAGATTCATTGTTCCGCGTTGGCTGGGCATCCCGGAATTTTTGGTACCAGAGACTTGGTTAGTCGGTCCTTTTGGTGGCCTACCTTGTCTCGTGATGTCAGGGAATTTGTGCAGTCCTGCGGGACTTGCTCTCGCTCCAAGCCTTGCTCTCGCTCTAGTGGTTTGTTGATGCCATTGCCTGTGCCCAAGAGACCATGGACCCATATCTCTATGGATTTCATTTCCGACCTTCCTGTTTCTCAGAGAATGACCGCCATCTGGGTGATTTGTGATAGGTTTTCCAAGATGATAAATCTTGTGCCATTACCTAAATTGCCTTCCTCCTCTGAATTGGTGCCATTGTTCTTTCAGCACGTGGTTCGTTTACACGGCATTCCTGAGAACATAGTGTCTGACAGAGGAGTCCAGTTTGTTTCCAGATTTTGGAGGACTTTTTGTTCTAAACTGGGTGTTCAATTGTCTTTCTCCTCGGCATTTCATCCTCAGACCAATGGTCAAACTGAGAGAAAAAACCAGACATTGGAGACTTATCTAAGATGCTTTGTGTCTGCTGATCAAGATGACTGGGTCTCTTTTTTGCCTTTGGCTGAGTTTGCTCTTAATAATAGGGCTAGCTCTGCCACTTTGATGTCTCCGTTTTTCTGTAATTCTGGGTTTCACCCTCGATTTTCTTCAGGACAGACGGAGGCTTCTGTCTGTCCAGGTGTTGACTCTGTTGTGGAGCGTATGCAACAGATTTGGGATCAGGTAGTGGAGAGGTTGTCCCTCTCTCAGGAGAGGGCCCAGCGGTTTGCTAACCGGCATAGGACTGATGGTCCTCGGTTTAAAGTAGGGGACTTGGTCTGGTTGTCCTCAAAAAATATTCCTGTGAGAGTAGCATCTCCTAAATTTAAGCCTAGGTTCATTGGACCTTATAAGATCATGGAGATTCTTAATCCTGTTTCTTTTCGTTTGCTTCTTCCAGGGACATTTAAGATCCATAACGTGTTCCACAAGTCCTTGTTGAAGAGGTTTGTTGAGCCAGTGGTTCCTGCTGCTGTGCCTCCTGACCCTGTTTTGGTTGAGGGCAATCTGGAGTATGTGGTTGAGAAAATATTAGATTCTCGTTTTTCTAGACGGAAACTCCAGTATTTGGTTAAGTGGAGAGGTTATGGTCAGGAAGACAATTCTTGGGTGTTTGCTTCGGACATCCATGCTAGGAGACTCATCCATGCGTACCGTAGAGCTCATCCTGACCGACCTGGTTGCTCAAATGAGGGTTCGGTGACCCCTCCTCAAGGGGGGGTACTGTTGTGAGTGGGCTTGGGATGAGTTCTGAGCAGAGGCTCCCTCTGGTGGTTACAAGCGGTGCTGGTCTGTCCAGTGAAGATTGTGAAGATTGTGAGGATTGGGAATCAGGTGTTACTGACTGGTCTTATATAAGGGAGTCACCTTCCCATCAGGGTTGCCGGTGATCAATTGTTCTGGTCTCTATCCTTGAATCCTGTTTCCCTTGTAGCCTGCTGTGTCGTGTCTGCATCTCCTGCTAACAGATAAGACATTTTCTTCTTTTTGTTTTTGTGCTTGATTTTTGCATTTTGTCCTGCACTTCTGTGGGGGCCTTCAGGGTCCCCTCCGGGGGCTTTTGCCCTCTCAGTTTAGTTCAGCCACTGATGTTTGTACTTTTGCTTTTTCCAGTTTTTTCAGTGGCTGCTGTTTTGATTTTGTTACACCAGAGAACTAATTTAGGTGGTAGAGGTCGTGTGATCTCAGGTGTTTTTGAAATTAGTAGAGTTGGTGCTTTTCAGGGTTTTTTTGGGATTGCAGTAAGTGTCCTTCCTATCCTTTTCTATTTAGTAAGTTTGGGCCCCAACGTTTGCTCATACTCTTTTCTGTCTGTGTCAGTATTTCTTCTTGTCTAACCGCTAGAGTTGAGCGATACTTTCCGATATCCAAAAGTATCGGAATCGGAATGGTATCGCCGCTAACATTAAAATATCGGCGATACCCGATACCGATACCGGAAGTCCCATGTAAGTCTATGGGAACAAAATATCGAAATTAAAAAAAACCCCATTCTTGCCTTGTTGGTTAATTGTACATGAAGGAAAACAAGAAAGAGTAATGTAGAATGTATTGGGGAAGGTTGAGGAGACATTAAAGGCATAGATGTTTAACCCAATCAAATGGAATAGCATAAATATTTTTTTTTTTAAAGATGTTCGGATTGACGAAGAAATTGACAATGTTGTTAACGTTTTTTCTATTTTGGAAAATATGTATATTACACAACTTCCATGCTCTTCATCTTCACCTTTTTAACTTTTCACACACTTTCTCCTTCATAATCTTCTGCAGCATCATCTTTTTCATCAAATTATTCTTCATCTTCACCTTCTTTATCTTCTTCTTAAACTTCTTGCTATTCATCTTTGTTAACATTACTCATATTCTTCTTATTAAACTATTATTCTTATTCATATTCTGCTTCATCTTCTTCATCATATTCTTATTTGTGACAGAGAATCCTGTACTTGTAATCTGTCAAACTATGAATTTTTCATCCTTCCGTTCTTGCTGTCACAAAAGATTTAAATTACAACAGTATTTGTCCGTGTTCAGTTTAGCCTGCAGCAGCAGGCATTTTCCAGGGGCACCACGAGGAGGAACGGACTCACCCCCATACACTGCTTAGTCTTCTTCTGCTTAGAATTTAGAGCATATATTTTGCTCTTCATTTTGGTCTTATACTTCATGTTCTTCTGCTTTTAGATCTTCTGCTTATTGTTCTTGTGTCTCTTGTTCCGTATCTTGTATTTGTAGCACAATCTTGTACCAGCTGATGTTACTGGGACACGGTTACTAAGCAGGAGGTACCTGTGCTCCAAAGCACTACCAAGGACCGGCAGACGTTGCTGGAACTCGGATACCGAGATGGAGGCACCTAGGCCAAAGGCACTGTGGAGAACCAGCTGACGGTACTGGAACCCGGAGGGGCAGCAGAAGGAAAAGAGCCAATGGCACAACCGAGGACCAGCTGACGTTACTGGGACACGGTTACTAAGCAGGAGGTACCTGTGCTCCAAAGCACTACCAAGGACCAGCAGACGTTGCTGGAACTCGGATACCGAGATGGAGGCACCTAGGCCAAAGGCACTGTGGAGAACCAGCTGACGGTACTGGAACCCGGAGGGGCAGCAGAAGGAAAAGAGCCAATGGCACAACCGAGGACCAGCTGACGTTACTGGGACACGGTTACTAAGCAGGAGGTACCTGTGCTCCAAAGCACTACCAAGGACCAGCAGACGTTGCTGGAACTCGGATACCGAGATGGAGGCACCTAGGCCAAAGGCACTGCGGAGAACCAGCTGACGGTACTGGAACCCGGAGGGGCAGCAGAAGGAAAAGAGCCAATGGCACAACCGAGGACCAGCTGACGTTACTGAACCCCAGTAACACAGGAGCAAGTGTTGACTGTGCTAACAGCACTTCCGAGCAACAACTGGCGGTGTTGGAGCCCAGGGTCAAGGAGGATGTTTAAATACTAGATCAAGTAATTTCCTTGTTACCTGTCAATTTTAAATGTCTATACTTCAAACAAGAGAAAGATAACCTTTACTACCATAAGATGATGATTTCATTTAAACTAATATCTAGATAAATAAAGAATTGACAAACATAAACACATACATTAACATGTTGAACAGCAATGCAAACCACAAAATAAATTAGTTAAGGAATCTGCTACACGGTTGTACATAAAAGCATACAAGTATATATCTGAATCCATTAATGATGGATAAGTAACAGTATGTACACCATTTTTATTGTATAGACAATGAATGTCTGACTTCAAAACATCATCAGCATTACAAGTTATCTGTGATATTACTAAAATGTTCCATTTGCTGAATAATGTCACTAAATATTTTATACAAAATTATACAATTTCCATCATGTAATACTCATAATATGTGGCAATAATCATTTTTATTAACAAACATAACCTTTAAAAAGTGCATAGTGCATAGTGAAAATTGCTATTTATGGCTGACTGTCGACTTGGAAGCATGACAACAGATAGATAAGGTATATATAGATGAGACTGCATAGCCACAGATGGTGAATGGCGATGTAATACTGTACCTCAATAAAGTGTGCGTCACTACTACATAATTTTTTTTATATAGCTTTATAAACAGGGTACATGGATGTATGCTTGTGCCTTTGTTTTGACGCACAGACTGCCTTCCTGCTGAGACGCATTGGGTAGTGAACAGTTGTGTGCAGTGTTCACTGCAGTCTCTGCGGAATAACCACACTTAGACCTTATAACTTTTCAGACTTTCTTTATCAATCTACCAAGATGAAGAAGGCAGGGAGTAAGGCACGTGGTCGTGGAGTTTCTTCAGGGAGAGGACGTGGGGATTCTGTGGCTGCTGCGGCCCCCAGTGACACAGCATCCACCAGTTTTCCCCGTGAGCGTTCCTTTATGCGCACTTTTGTAGGAGCTCGGAGTACCCCCCTGCTGCGGGAAGAACAAATTGAAGCCGTTGTTGTTTGGATGTCAGCCAATGCATCGACTTCAATTGCTTCCACCTCCTCTCAGGACCACAGCACTGTTGGGCAACCATCTGTCTCTTCACCGCCTGGCAAATTGCCCAGGCAGTCAGAGAGTTCTGTACAGGAGCCAGCTGAGTGTCTGCTTCTGTTCTCAGAATTTATTGGCTTGCAAACGGGGGCCCAGCCAAGCAGCATTCTGTAATGTGAAGAGGGAGTATGCAGTGATGCGCAACAGCTGTGTCTCTCTGAATCTGAAGAGGCGGGTGAGACAGTGCCGATGGTCAGCACACCGCAGAACGCATCTGATGATGATGAGACCCAGGTGCCAGTTTCTGTTGAGCATGGTGCTGGCCAGACCACCCAACAGCAGGTGTTGGAAGAGGGTAGTGGAGATGATGAGGTCCAAGACCCAACATGGCATGAGGAACAGGAAGGTGGTGGGAGCAGCTCAGAGGAATAATAATAATATTTATTTATGTAGCGCCATCATATTCCGCAGCGCTTTACAGTTTAGCAGTTTCAGAACACAAGTCATAAGTAACAACGTTAACAATACAATAATTTAAGCTAAATAAGTCGCCCCTGCTCGTGACAGCTTACAATGTACAATGAGATGGGGGAGATACAAAGTATAGGTGTTTATATACAATGGTGCATTTACAATGATGTTCCAGCCATCTTAAGGGACTGAGGGATGGAGATAGTGAATGGGCTAGAGACACACACACAGTTACACAGAATACATAGAATGACTTTGATTAGTGAATGTGATAGGCCGCTCTGAACAAATGTGTTTTGAGGGAGCGCCTGAAACCATGCAAATTGTGGATAGTCCTAATTTCTTGGGGTACAGCATTCCAGAGGATTGGCATAGAGCAGGAGAAGTCTTGGAGTCGGGAGTGGGAGGTACGTATTAGTGCAGAGGTTAGTCGAAAGTTGTTTGCAGAGCGCAGCAGTCGGTTAGGCCGATAGATAGAAATGAGGGAGGAGATGTAGGAGGGGTGCTGCACTGTGGATAGCTTTGTGGCTGAGAACCAGTACTTTGGTTGAAAGCTGGGAGAGGCCTAGAGAAATGGTTAGTGATAGAAGGAAGATAGAGGAAGACATTGCCCCAACGGTACAAACAGGAGGGAGAGTTAGGCTGCAGACTCGGTTGCCTGTAGCCTCCAGTTTGGCACCTGTTCGGAGCAGTTGTCTTCCAAAAGTCAAAACGTGCGCTCCCAGGACTTGCACTGCGTGGTCCTTTTTTCACACACTTGCACATGATATTTGCTATGTGAAATGCAAGCTGTGTAATCAAAAATTAAAAATAGCTAAAAGTGTCAGTCACCTCAATACCACAAATATGTGGAAACATGTGCGGACAAAGCACGTAGTTGAGTTACAAAGACACACTGGAGATGTAGGCCAACCTACAGCAGCACCTACATCTTCAGGTTGTGTTGAAGCCTCTTCATCGAGCTCACACACAGCTGGTTCTGCTTCCTCACAGGATCGCCATGGAAGAACCTCGGCCACTGTTGTCCAGAGACAAACTGTTATTCCACACACAGCAGCAAGTTCCCTGTCATCCTCACACTCCCAGGCCACAAAACAGCCAGCGGTAGCACAGGCATGGGATAAAAGACGGCCATACTCCGCAAACCATGCACGAGCACAGGCTCTGAATGCTGGCATTGCAAAACTCCTGTCCCTTGAAATGCTGTGATTCAGGCTGGTGGAGACAGACAGTTTCCGTAACTGAATATCATTGTCAGTCCCACAATACAATGTGCCAAGCCGATTTCATTTCAGCAGGCAAGCCGTCCCTGGTCTGCAAAAGCATGTTGAGGGAAAAATTAAACATGCGCTACTAAAAGCCCTCAGTAGCAAGGTCCACCTGACCACCGATGCATGGACCAGTACCCATTGTTATGATCTGCTACAACCAGTAAGGAAAGAAGGGAATTCTGTCCCTACAATACAACTAAGCTGAATCCCTACGATGTAACGGGGAACCTGATCCTGCGACCAGACCCGCTAAAGTCCTCATCTAGTGTGAACGAAGACCTATAGTTGCGAGGGAGTAATCCCTACAAGATCTAGGGACTGGGAGAAAAGGTGGACACCTCCTAACATAAATTGTAGCATGGATAATTAAACAGAAAAATAAATACTTTGTGATCCTAACATCAAGCAAAACTCACAGATTAAGGCACCTAAGCACCCGGCTAGCTTAACAGTAGATAATACAATGAAGTCAAGCAAAGCCAGAAGGGCGGAACCAGACTAAATAGGGAAAAAAGGTCATGTGACCAGCAAACTGAAACAAAACCTAACAAGAGGGTTCTAACACCCATGGCCAGGGACAATACCTTTCCCTCACTGCCCATTGGGTCAATGTTGTGCAGCCGGGTACTGATCTTGCGAGTGGCGCTGTACGTGTTCTGCCAACTCCAAGGATTGCAGGAATCAAGTCTGTACACATTGATTCCTCCTCCTACTCCAGTTCCTCAGAATCATCGCTGCAGGAGCCGTCACGGTCTACCTCCACATGGACCCGTGAACGTTTACCTGTTGCGACCGATATGAGCACAGCCGTGTCCAAATGTCAACAGGCCGTCCTGAAATTAATTTCCATGGGGAATCTTAGCCACACAGCGCAGGAGCTCTGTAATGCCATAAAGCAGGAGAGCGACGTGTGGTTTTTGGAAGAGAATCTACAGGCAGGCTTGGTAGTGTGTGACAATGGCCGAAATCTGGTGTCAGCTCTGGGCCTTGGCAACCTCACTCACATACCATGTCTGTCATATGTGCTCAACTTGGTCGTGCAGAGTTTTTTGAGGGACTATCCGGATCTTGATGCACTGCTGCACAAGGTCCGCCTAGAGTGCGCTCACTTGCGACGTTCCAGCATGGCCAGATCGCTGATTGCAGCTCTGCAACGCAGATTTCACCTTCATGAACATCGCATCATATGTGATGTACCCACCAGGTGGAATTCCTCGTTACATATGTTGGAGTGGTTGTGTGAGCAGCAGCCAACAGTAATGGAGTATCAGCTGCATCAGGCGCAGTCAACTCGCAATTTGCGCCGTTCACACTTCACCACTACTGAGTGGGCCTCTATAATAAGAATAATAATATTATTTATTTATATAGCGCCATAATATTCCGCAGTGCTTTACAGTTTAACAGTTTCAAAACACAAGTCATAAGTAACAACGTTAACAATACAATAATTAAAGCAAAATCAGCCGCCCCTGCTGGTGAAAGCTTACAATCTACAATGAGGCGGGGGAGATACAAAGTAGAGGTGTTTATATACAATGGTGTTTTTACAATGATGGTCCAGCCATTTTAAGGGAGTGAGGGATGCATGGAGATAGTGAATGGGCTACACACACAGAATTACACATAGAATGACTTTGATTAGTGAATGTGATAGGCCACTGTGAACAAATGTGTTTTGAGGGAGCGCCTGAAACCATCCAAATTGCGGATAGTCCGAATTTCTTGGGGTAGAGCATTCCAGAGGATTGGCGCAGCGCGGGAGAAGTCTTGGAGTTGGGAGTGGGAGGTACGGATTAGTGCAGAGGTTAGTCGAAGGTCGTTTGCAGAGTGCAGCAGTCGGTTAGGCCGATAAATATAAATAAGGGAGGAGATGTAGGGGGGTGCTGCGCTGTGGAGAGCTTTGTTGGTGAGAACCAGTAATTAGAATTGGATCCTATAATGAATGGGCAGCCACTGCCAGTGTAATGAGTGGCGAATAACTCTATGAAGGATATCTGCCACGTTTTGCGTGCGTTTGATGAGTCAACGCGGATGGCGAGTGCAGATGATGCACTAGTCAGCCTGACTGTCCCCCTTATCTGCCTGCTTCAAAAAACACTGCAAGCACTAAGGCATGAGGTTTTGGAAGAGGTGGAGGATGAGGAGTCACAAATTCCATCACCTTCTGGACAGTCAGCGCAACGTGGTTCCTCACAAAGGGCTGGAGGACTTTCAAAGTACCATGCTGTATCAACAATTGAACCTCCAGAGTCGCTGTCTATATTTTCATAACCATTACAAACTTTTAATGTATTTACAAAGCACATAATGTACATTTTTTGTCTATCCTTTTGTAATGCTATTGTGTTTCCATAAACTGATGTTACAGAATTATGATACAAAGTTTTTAAATTTTGAGTTTTAAATTTTGTAAATTTATATGTATTTGAAGGACTTTGTGAGGAGGATGAGGAGGAGTCAATGGAGGAGGAAGACATCGCTCCAGAGGGAGGTAGACAATGCTCTAGTCAGTATGTAGACCAAGGGTGGGGTGATGCACAGCAGGCAGAGATGACGCCTCTTGCAGGGGACAACGTTTCTTGGCCAGTTGGGAGTCTGCAGCACATGGTTGATTTCATGCTGCAGTGGCTGAGAAACGACCGCCGCATCGAACACATTCACACCACGTCTGATTATTGGGTGTACACCCTCCTAGACCCTCGCTACCGGGACAACTTACAAAGCCTCATCACACCGTTGAACCGGGAGCGTAAAATGCGGAAGTACCAAGACACACTGGTGCAATCCATAATGTTCTCCATTCCAGCCGAGAGCACTGCTGCTGCTACTGCTTTACAAAGCAGCTCTGTGCGTCGAGGCAGTGGAGACAGCTCTGCAACAAGAGGGAGCACAAGCAGCGCCTCTGCACAGGGCAAGAACAGTATGTTCCAAATGTGTCGAAGTTTTGTGGCAGCGCCACCAATGTCTACACCATCCGAGACGGCTCCAGTCAGCAGGAGGCAACATTTCCGTAAGATGGTGACAGACTACATGTCTTGCCCTCTCAGTGTACTCCCAGATGGCTCTTCCCCATTCAAGTTTTGTGTCTCTAAGCTGGATACATGGCCAGAGCTTAGCCAGTATGCATTGGAGGTGCTGGCTTGCCCTGCTGCCAGTGTATTATCGGAGCGCGTCTTTACTGCTGCAGGTGGTGTACTAACAGACCGTTGCATGCGACTATCCTCTGATAATGTAGAACGGCTTACTTTTCTGAAAATGAACTAGGCATGGATCTCGCCTGAATTTGCCTGTCCGGTTTCAGATTAACTAACTGGTTGGCAACGTTTTCCATGTCTCCTGTTATGTTCATCTTTCTACCACCTGAGCTATACTCCCTGGGCTACAACACTGCCAGTTGCTGCTCAGAAGTGTCGTGTCCACAGACCAATACACAAGCTATAGTGATAGTGGGGTTCAGTAACGCCTGCTGTTCCCCTGCTGCGTGTCTGACAAAAATTAATGCTGCTAACTCCAAATTAAAGTTCAAATTAAAGTTCAAACATCTCATACTAGGCCTCAGGCTACACCCTCCTTGACCCTGGGCTCAGAAGTGTTGGATGCACAGATCAAAACAATCGATGATGTGTTTGTGGGGTTCAGTAACGCCTGCTGTTCCCCTGCTGTGTGTCCGGCAAAAATTACTGCTACCTAGCTACACATGTTGAAAAAAACATGACATGTTAAAGTGGCTAGTGCTACACATAGATATCAGGCTACACCCTTATTTCTAAGCTGTAAACAAGTGAAACGTCAAATTTAAAACCATTCAATGATTAGTGTTGGTAACAAATCTGTAACTAAATAATTGTGACATATTATGGCAGATATCCACATGTCTAACACAAATGCTAACACAAAAGCATACTTATGCTATAGGGTACTGATGGTGAACCTTCTCACTCCATAACTTTGACAAATCCAACTCACATCATGCCTCAAATGCTGCAATGTTGGAAGTGCATAATGTGGGTTGAACTTTGACAACAGCTGCAGTGCGAAGGTTATCCTTCTGTGTTCTTGGCTTTTAAATAAAAGCATACAAGTAAATATAATAATACATTGTTGATTAAGGGACATGATGTACACCTGTAATATTGTGCAAACAATGGATGTAGGACTATTCCTCTTCAACATTACTTATATTTGTGTCATTTGAAAAAAATCATATTTTAGTTAAAAATTAAAAACCCATGTTCAGTAGCTGTGAAAGGCCCGTTTGTGTACTTCTATATTGTTTGCAACCAATGTATTGTATACGGATGGAAGCACGTCACTGTAATAGATTTGAATTATTTTAAATAGAATAAAGCAGCACCAATTTTAGAAAAATGACAAGGATGAGCCAGTGACAGACACTCAGCAGAGTACACGCAGCGGTGGTTGAAGAAGTAAATGGAGCGTGATCTGCATTTAAAAAAAAAAAAAAAAAAAAATACCTCACAGACTGCAGTGAACACTGAAACACAACTATTCACAATCTGTGAAAGGCTACTCCTTTGTCTACTTCTATAGTGTTTGCAACCAATGTATTGTATACGGATGGAAGCGCGTCACACTAATAGATTAGATTTTTTTCAAATATAATGGAGAAGCACCAATTGGAGAAAAATGAAAAGGATGAGCCACTGAGACACGCTCAGCAGAGTACAAGCAGCAGTGCTTGAACAAGTAACTGGAGCGTGATATGCACTCAAAAAATAAAAAACACAGACTGAAGTGAACACTGAAACACAACTGTCCACAATCTGTGAAAGGCTACTCCTTTGTCTACTTCTATAGTGTTTGCAACCAATGTATTGTATACGGATGGAAGCGCGTCACACTAATAGATTAGATTTTTTTCAAATATAATGGAGAAGCACCAATTGGAGAAAAATGAAAAGGATGAGCCACTGAGACACGCTCAGCAGAGTACAAGCAGCAGTGCTTGAACAAGTAACTGGAGCGTGATATGCACTCAAAAAATAAAAAACACAGACTGAAGTGAACACTGAAACACAACTGTCCACAATCTGTGAAAGGCTACTCCTTTGTCTACTTCTATATTGTTTGCAACCAATGTATTGTATACGGATGGAAGCACGTCACTGTAATAGATTTGAATTATTTTAAATAGAATAAAGCAGCACCAATTTTAGAAAAATGACAAGGATGAGCCAGTGACAGACACTCAGCAGAGTACACGCAGCGGTGGTTGAAGAAGTAAATGGAGCGTGATCTGCATTTAAAAAAAAAATAAATAAAATACCTCACAGACTGCAGTGAACACTGAAACACAACTATTCACAATCTGTGAAAGGCTACTCCTTTGTCTACTTCTATAGTGTTTGCAACCAATGTATTGTATACGGATGGAAGCGCGTCACACTAATAGATTAGATTTTTTTCAAATATAATGGAGAAGCACCAATTGGAGAAAAATGAAAAGGATGAGCCACTGAGACACGCTCAGCAGAGTACAAGCAGCAGTGCTTGAACAAGTAACTGGAGCGTGATATGCACTCAAAAAATAAAAAACACAGACTGAAGTGAACACTGAAACACAACTGTCCACAATCTGTGAAAGGCTACTCCTTTGTCTACTTCTATAGTGTTTGCAACCAATGTATTGGATACGGATGGAAGCGCGTCACACTAATAGTTAAATTGCATGGAGCTGCAAGAATTACACTGAAGAAAAAAAAAAGAGTCTGTGAGTGACACGTGCAGATGCCTACAGACAGCGTTGGATGCAGAGCAAACTGCAGCGTCACCTGCACTCACACACACCTTGCAGAGCTGTTAAAACAACACTGCAGGCAAAAGGAAGCTTTACACAGCGGTTGGTGCTAGCCTGCCTACAGCACAGTACACTAAATCGCAATCTCTAACTGTCCCTCAGAGTCAGCAGAGTAGCGTTCTGTCCCTATCTGAATTCACAGCACAGTGACGCTAAAATGGCGGCGGCGCCTTTTATAGTGCATTCTGACATCATTTCAGCAGCCAATCACAGCCATGCCATTAGTTAAGATGACCGCAGCATTACAGGATGTGCCCACACTTCGTAGGATTCCTCATTGGCTGACTAAAATCACATTGCCTCTCAAAGAATTATGGGAACTTCCGATTCCGGTATACGATATTGAAAAAGTATCGGAATTAAGTATCGGAATTCCGATAACGCGAATATCGGCCGATACCCGATACTTGCGGTATCGGAATGCTCAACACTACTAACCGCCATTACATGTTTGGGGGCTTTCTATTATCTTTGGGGTTCTGCTCCGGGGCAGATAGCTTTCCTATATCTATCTTTAGGTGTAGTTAGTTTCTCAGGCTGTGACGAGGCGTCTAGGACCAACGTAGGAACGCTCCACGGCTGCCTCTAGTTGTTGTGGTTAGTCAGGGTACTGCAATCTCATAGATTCCAACTGCTCTGGTGTATTGCCTTTTTTGCCTGCACTCCTCAGCTACCGAAACATAACAGAGGTTCCTACCTCCTGGAAGATTAATCCAGTGTTTCATGTTTCTCTGTTGAAAAGAGCTGATGTGTCGGATGGAGAAGCCTCTGCCACTGTTCCCCAGGTGGTGGAGGACGGGGAATATGAAATTTCCCGCATCCTAAATTCTACACGGTATAGAGGGAGTTTGCAGTATCTCGTTGCTTGGAAGGGTTTCGGACCCGAGGATAACTCATGGGTGAGGGCGGATGATGTTTCTGCGTCCAGACTTGTCAGAGCATTTCACAAGAGGTTTCCGGATAAGCCTGAGCCTAGGGGATCCGGAGGATACTCTTAGAAGGGGGGGTACTGTTAGAACTCTCCTGTTAGTTTTTTTTTATCTTGCTGGTCACATGACCTTTGTGGCCTATTTAATCCTGCTCCGCCCTTCTGGTTTGCTGGACTTCATTGTAACTTCTACTCTTAAGCTAGCCAGGTGCTTTGTTACCTTACTCAGATAGTTTTGCTTGGTCTTCAGACCTCTATGTTCTATGTTGTTTTGTTTTTCTTTTTACTGCTACAACTTCTGTTAGGAGGTGTCCACCTTTTCTCCCAGTCCCTATTGCTTGTAGGGATCCCTTCCTCGCATCTATAGGTCTTCGTTCAGACTAGCTGAGGACTTTAGCGGGTCTGATCGCAGGATCAGGTTCCCCGTTACATCGTAGGGATTGAGCTTAGTTTTATTGTAGGGACAGATTTCCCTTTCTTTCCTTAGTGCTTGTAGCAGAACATAACACATCATATATGGGGCCCATCATATACTAGAGCATAATATGGGGTTCATTATTTATGGGGCATCATATAGGGCTTTATATATATGGAGCATCATATGGAGCACATATGGTGCCTATTCTGTATGGAGCATTATATGGAGCTCATTCTGTGTGGAGCAATATATGGGGCCCATCATATACTGTATAGAGCTTTATATGGACTCATTATACTGTATGGAGCAATATGTGGGGCTCATTATACTCTATAGGGACCGTCCTATACTGTATGGCACATTATATGGGGACCATCATATACTGGAGCATTATGTGGAGCTCATAATATACTGTATGGAACATTATATGGTACCAATTATGTATGGAGCAATTTATGGGCCTCATTATTCTGTATGGCGCACTATGTGGTACCCATAATATTGTATTGAGAACTATACTATCTGTTTTTTGAGCTATTGTAGAATTCACAATAGATATCACTCATGTAATGTAAGAAGTGAAGTATTTGACATTGTACTATACCTATATTTCTCTGCCATATCGGAGCATCATGAATTGTGGTATGTGTTAAAGGGACCCACTGAGACTCTTTCGCCCGGGGTACACGAAAACCTGGAGCCAGCCCTGCCCCCTCCCACAACTTTAGCCAAATAACCCCCAGTTTTCAATGCGTTACTATTATTACAAAGTAAATTAAGGTTGACAAGCTTAAGTAATAAGAATTGATGTCGTTGGCATTGAAATGGGCACTGTAGGTGTGTTTACTGTCCTCCACTCACTGCCGACTTTTCTTCCCCATTGACTTGCACTGGGGTCGGTTCGAGTTTCAGTCGGACCTTCGACTTTTTCCGATAGTCGGCCGATTTCGTTCGACTCAACTTTTGGGAAAGTCGTGTGCTCCGAACCCCGACTCGACCCTCCTGGAGGCAAAGTCACTCATTTCTAGTTATAACCATAAAACTTAGTGCTTCAGTCTTGGTTGAATTCAAGTATTTTCCCAACTGGAAGCTGATGATCCAGCACCAACTACAGAGTTCTAATGTCATCCTATTCAATATTGACTGTGAGACAATCACTTTTATCACGTTTCCCATTTCTTTCAGTGATCTGTTACAGGACAAAGAAGGAAAAGTGCGATCAGCCCTTCAACATGTTGTGAAATGTAACCTTGGAAAGAAAATATGATGGATCCGATCGTCTTACCACCAGCAGATTGTGTCATCAGTGTTTGCCTCCTAGATTATATCTGTAAAGACCAAGGTGATTTCATGAAATATCTCAGGAAGTTCTCTTCATTGCTGAAACGTGGAAGAAACTTCATATTAATATCGTGTTTAGAGATGACATATTTCAAAGTCGGAAAAGACAAGTTTCATGCTTTCAGTTTTGATGCTGATTTTGCCAGGAAAGCTCTAGTTGCAGAAGGTTTTATCATTGACCGTTGTGTGATTAAGAAGAGAACGGTTGTGAGTGACCTTACTGACTATAAGGCTATGCTATTCATTGCAGCACACAAAGAGATGTAGGTCTGAGATGTCACAATTTGAGTCTCATGTCACGATATGTAAATCTTAAATTCTATTATCATCCTTAGGCCTGGGTCACACTAAACGTATGGAAAATCGGTCCGAGTCTCCTTGCCGAGAGTCGCACAAAAGGTCTCCGTATGGTCATCCGTGTGTAATGCGTTTGTAATGCGATGATGTGATTTTCTCTCACCTGTGTATCCGTATGACATGGCTTTACATTTCTCACTGATTTTCCCCACTGAAATAAATGGCTCAATGGGCTGAAATGAGGAAAATGTGTGGGTATTTCTCGCAAGCTACATTGATGGTCCGTGTGGTGTCCGATTTTTTCACGCACCAATAGACTTGCATTGGCGAAACTCGGCCGATATACGCGTACAATCACAGCATGCAGGATACGCCCGAGAAAAAAAAGGTGATGGAAGCTGCCCCATAGATTAACAATGGTTCGAGTGCTATGCGATGTTTTCAACGCTAGTGTGACCCTGGCCTTACTCTGAGTCTAGTGCGTGATACAAGTGTAAAAAACCTTATTGATCTGTCTTTATTGTAAAAATGTGTTAATGATGATCCATTCATGTTTATATTTTCCATGATGGGGTTGGATGTTTAGTAATAAAAGTGCACACAATAAAGCAGTTTTAAGACCACAGATGTCCGATTTACCTGTTTGTGTCCTTTTGAAGCATAATAATTCTCACATTTACTTAGTATAAATTTTGGAAAAATGTACTTATGAACATTGATCATATTGACTGGGATGTGCCACATACTAAATACTTAAAATCATTAACTGAAATCAAAATAAATCAAGTTAAATGCGTGACAGATATTTAATGGCCATCTGCCAGTCATAAAATTGGTACCAATCAGTGAAAGCAGATGATTTAGAGAGTTGATCTTCAGTGAAACATTTTCAGTAACTCTCCCAATTTGCATAAAATGGCAAACAGTACCAATATAACTTCAGCATTCGCTGTCCATCATATTATGTACAATATAGACTATCATATAACTGTTAAAAACTAGTGAGCGAGCACTAAAATGCTCGGGTGCTCGTTGTTTGGGTTGAGCAGATTGGAATACTCGAGTACTCGGACAGAACGAGCCTAATGTAAGTCTATGGGAGACCCCAGTATTTTTGCCGCGAACCATACTGGGGGTCCTTTTAAGGTCTAAATGTGTCTGAAAATGATGGAAATACTGCTCAAATGACACAGGGACATCATGGGGATCGCCCCTGGAAGCATCCCTGACTATTAGTTCACAGCTTTAAACAATGTTGTCAGAGTTTCATGCCATTTTTACTGATGCAACCAAAAACATACCAAAACTAAATCAAAACGGATTTTGCTTGGAAATATGTTAAGGCACATCCTTTCCATGTTAATGACTTGTATATAAGGCAAAATAATTAACCTGAGACCAAAATGTTCCTCCACCACTTGGGGTATGTTCACGCACAGCGTTTTTGAGGCGTTTTGCAACTTTAAATTGCTTTCAACCAATAAAAATGCATTTCCTGGGAAATGTCATTGTAACATTTTAGAACCCCAGCTGGCCATGTGGTGTGTGACACATAAGCAGACACATCTTGTTTCATTTATGAAAATAGCGACTCTTAAAGTCACAGAGCCTATTTTTACAAGGGCATCAGGCAGCATTAATCTGATTAAAAGTTATTATTAAACAGTGGGTCTCCTAGACTGTTATAGCCTATGCAGTGAGTGGATGGGCTGCCAAGAATTACGACGCACCCCAATACCCCTTTCACGAGATGTCCAGGATGGCTTCCATAAAAAAATTTTTAATTGGCTGCAAGGCCTGCCCTGCTACCAAGTCATATGCAAACCAAAAAGCCTTTGAACCCAGGTACTGGATGGGCCAAGGAAAATACAGTTCACATTATTCATTTTGTCCTCACATTCTGATTTCTTATGCATTGACTGCATGGCCTGCCCTGCTACCAAGTCATATGCACCCCCAATAAGCCTTTGAACCCACATACTGGATGGGCCCAGGAAAATCCACTTCACATTATTCATTTTGTATCCCATTCTGTTTTATTATGCATTGACTGCAAAGCCTGCCCTGCTACCAAGTCATATGCACCCCAATAAGCCTTTGAACCCACATACTGGATGGGCCCAGGAAAATCCAGTTCACATTATTCATTTTGTGCTCCAATTCTGTTTTCTTGTCCATCGATTGCAAGGCCTGCACTGCTTCCAAGTCATATGCACCCCAATAAGCCTTTGAACCCAGGTACTGGATAGGCCCAGGAAAATCCACTTCACATTATTCATTTTGTACTGCCATTCCCTTTTCGTATGCATTGACTGCAAGGCCTGCCCTGCTACCAAGTTATATGCAACCCAATAAGCCTTTGAACCCAGGTACGTGATTGTCCCAGGAAAATCCACTTTACATTATTCAGTTTTTACACCCATTCAGTTTTTTTGGCATTGACTGCAAGGCCTGCACTGATACCAATGCATATAAAAAAACTGACCGACACATCCAAAAATAGATCTAATGTGAACAGATGCTAAATCTAGAGTCACCAACTCATGCACACTCAAGAAAAAAAGGAAGCACACTGTAGCGCTATAGCTTGCAAACACGAGATATGAAAAATGAATTGCATCACTGCCTTAGAAATATGAAAAACTGAGAAGGCTTAGCGCATAAAATGGCCAATTTATGTGTACCTGGAAGCCACGTTATGGCGCCCCTCATTTTCCAGGTCCTAACTAATGCCAATCCTCTCTTTAAAAAGTCTATCTGTATGGGAACATATGAATCCTCTCTTAGACTAAAATCTACATTTCTGTGGAGGGGTAGAAGCCCTGGTATAATTAAAACGCCTGTAACTATCAAGTGGGGTGCTCAGGCAGAAGGTAAATGAATACATATTTAGCACCTGTTCACATTAGGTCTATTTTTGGATGTGCCGGTCAGTTTTTTGATATGTATTCATTTACCTTCTGCCTGAGCACTCCACCTGCTAGTCACAGGCGATTTAATTATACCAGGGCTTCTAACCCTCCACAGAGATGTAGATTTTAGGCTAGAGAGAGGATTCATATGTTCCCATACAGATAGACATTTCTAAGCGAGGATTGGCATTAGTTAGGACCTGGAAAACGAGGGGCGCCTTAATGTGGCTTCCAGGTACACATAAATTGGCTATTTTATGCGCTAAGCCTTCTCAATTTTTCATATTTCTAAGGCAGTGATGCAATTCATTTTTCATATCTCGTGTTTGCAAGCTATAGCGCTACAGTGTGCTTCATTTTTTTCTTGAGTGCACTGATACCAAGTCATATGCACCCCAATAAGCCTTTGAACCCACGCACTAGATGGGTCCATGAAAATCCACTTCACATTATTCATTTTGTCCTCCCATTCTGTTTTTTTTGGCATTAACTTCAAGTCCTGCCCTGCTACTAAGTCATATGCACCCCAATAAGCCTTTGAACCCACCTACTGGATGGGCCTAGGAAAATCCACTTCACATTATTCATTTTGTCCTCCCATTCTGTTGTGTTATGCATTGACTGCAAGGCCTTCCCTGCTACCAAGTCATATGCACCCCAATAACCCCAAATGCCCCTAGGAAGAAACATGGAGTAGGGCATCTTATCCCAAAAAAATGTGCCATTAAAAAAGAGCGTGTCTCCTAGACTTCTAATGCCCATACCCTAAGTGTGTTGGCTGGCCAACATTTTCACTTGTGGGGTACAAGTCCACCTGTTCCATAACAACTATTTTACACCAGCAAAAACACCTACCCTTGTTAGGAATTTGACACTGGCTGGAGCAGCACGGAACACATTAACCCTGGTGATCTACTGGCAGCGACTGATGAGACGTGGAGGAAGGCCTGATTCAAAACTAGGCCCAATTTAACGGAGCGGGTCTCCTACACTTGGAATGCCAATACACTTAGTGTATGGGCTGGAAAACATTTCCCCCTTTGGGAGTAAAATTGTCTAAAATCTTCTATGGGCATCATAGACACCCTTGCCAAACATCTGACTGCCTGTAGCAGAACAGAACATGTTAACCATGGTTATCTAGTGGGGGACAATGAGGAGACATTGATGATAAATGATACTGAAATTAACCAAATAAATCAAAAATGTGAATCAACCTATGAAAGAAAATAACAAAACTGAGGGGCGAACACAGGTTCATAGATATGAAGCCAGAATCTGTCCAACGAGATAAGTTTGTCCCTAGCAACAGCTCTGAGACAGGGATATAAATAAAAATATAATATAATAGGATTTAACTATTTTTATATTGGAGAAGAATACACTAGGAAATAAGAGGATGTTCCACAGATAGGAAAAATGGAAAATATACTGTAAGAATAAATGGGAGGAATATACGTACATCTCATTTTTATGACATTTCTATCTGAGGGAGTAACATTTGTTTTGGTTTCAAATTAGTAACGGGCATCATAAAAACACCTTTGCCAAAAATTGGACTGGCTGTAGCAGCACAAAATAAGTTCACTCTGGTGTACTGGTTGTGGATGATGAGGATAAGGAGGATTATAACACCAAATAGACCACATCAGGAAGCAGATATCCATGTGTGGTTGTGAAGAGGTGCATGAGAATACACCTCCACAAAAAAGACAATGTATTTGAGGTTATGTTTCGCTGTTTTCTTTCCGTGATGTACAGAAGACTTGCGCAATCCAGCCGTTGTTCATTTTTAAAAGAATCAGTCTGTCAGCATTGTCAATTGACAGGCGGATGCGCTTATCTGTTATAATTCCACCAGCGTCACTAAAAACCCTCTCTGACAGAATGCTAGCAGCAGAGCATGCCAGGACTCCAAGGCATAGAGAGCCGGTTCATGCCACATGTCCATCTTGGATACCCAATAATTAAAAGACACAGAGGAATCACAGAGGACGTTTGTACGATCTGCAAGGCACTCCCTCACCATCTTCCCAAACATTGCACTTCTTGTGCCAACACCCCTTGCCTCTGTGGTGGCACGATGGGAGGGTCTGAGAAAACTGTCCCAGAACTTTACCATTGTTCCCCTGCCTGAGCTGGATAGTACTTCTGTCTCTCTCGCTTGGACTCCTTGGCTGTACAACAAACTCTGACGTCTGCTGCCAGCATTCTCACATGGAATTTTTTCAGTAATTCAGCTACAATGGCCCTGTGGTACAGCAACAATTTTTGAACAGCAGTCTGCCGCTGGCAGAAGAGATTGAAAGTTTTCCTTGTAGCGTGGGTCTAGAAGTGTCACCAACCAATAATGACTGTCACCGAAAATTTTTCTAATGCAAGGGTCATTTGAAACGTAGCGCAACATAAAGTCAGCCATGCGTGCCAGACTATTAACAGGCAAGACTTCCGTGTCCTCACAAACATGAGGACGACTGACTATGCTATCCTCCTCATCCTCCTCCGTCCTGTCCTCAGGCCATCCCTGCTCAACAGATGGTATGATAGCCGTGCTTGTAGTACCATCTATAGCGCATGAAAGTAGCTCCTGTTCTTCCTCCTCCTCATTGTCTAACAACCCACGTTGCAACGACATGAGGCTGGGCTGAGTGTAATCACCCTGTATGGTTCCTTTCTCCATGTCCTCATACTCTGCCTGCAATGATCATCTTTAATTGTGAGCAGAGAGGTTTTAAGTATGCTGAGAAGCTTGATGGTGACGCTAATTATGGCGTCATCGCAGGTCACCATCTTGGTGCAGTCCTCAAAGCTCTGAAGGATAAACTATGTTCCAAATTATTATGCAAATTAGTTTGTGTCATAGCGTTTTTTTTTTTTTTGTAAATGAAACCCATTGATGGTATTGTGTCTCAGGGTTCTTTGGATCACTGAAATCAGTCTCAGATACCTGTGATAATTAGTTTGCCATGTGAGCCCAATAAAAGGAAAACTGGATGTTCCACACTATTAAGCAGGCCAGAGTTTTCAAGTAAAATGGGAAAGAAAAAGGATCTCTCTGCTGCTGAAAAGCATCAAATAGTGCAGTGCCTTGGTCAAGGGATGAAAACATTACATATTTCCCGAAAACTTAAGCGTGATCATCGTACTGTTAAGAGATTTGTGGCTGATTCAGAGCACAGACGTGTTTGTGCTGATAGAGGCAGAATGAGGAAGGTTTCTGCCAGGCAAGTTCATCGGATTAAGAGAGCAGCTGCTAAAAAGCCATTACAAACCAGCAAACAGATATTTGAAGCTGCTGGTGCCTCTGGATTCCCTCAAATCACACGGTGTGGGATCCTTCAAAGGCTTGCTGTGGTGCATAAACCTACGATTCGGCCACCCCTAAACAGTGCTCACAAGCAGAAACGGTTGCAGTGGGCCCAGACATACATGAAGACTAATTTTCAAACAGTCTTGTTTACTGATGAGTGTTGAGCAACCATGGATGGTCCAGATGGATGGAGTAGTGGATGGTTGGTGGTTGGCCACCATGTCCCAACAAGGCTGCGACGTAATCAAGGAGGTGGAGGAGTCATGTTTTTGGCCGGAATCATAGGGTAGCAGCTGGTAGGGCCCTTTAAGGTTCCTGAAGGTGTGAAAATGACCACTGCAAAGTATGTAGAGTTTCTGACTGACAACTTTCTTCCATGGTATAAAAAGCAGAAACGTGCCTTCAGGAGCAAAATCATCTTCATGCATGACAATGCATCATCTAATGCTGCAAAGAATACCTCTGAGTCATTGGCTGCTATGGGCATAAAAGGAGATAAACTTATGGTGTGGCCAGCATCTTCCCCTGACCTCAACCCTATAGAGAACCTTTGGAGTATCATCAAGCAAAATATCTATGAGGGTGGGAGGCAGTTCACTTCAAAACAGCTGCTCTGGGAGGCTTCATGCAATGAAATACAAGAAGAAACTCTCCAAAAACTCACAAGTTCAATGGATGAAAGAATTGTCAAGGTGATATCAAAGAAGGGTTCCTATGTTATCATGTAACTTGGCCTGTTAGGATGTTTTGGAGTTAAGTAGCTTTTTTGTTCAGTGAATGTGACCTCCTAATGCTGCAAATTCCACAAATGAGCATTTTCAGTTCTTTAACCCCTTCATGACCCAGCCTATTTTGACCTTAAAGACCTTGCCATTTTTTGCAATTCTAACCAGTGTCCATTTATGAGGTAATAACTCAGGAACGCTTCAATGGATCCTAGCGATTCTGAGATTGTTTTTGGTGACATATTGGGCTTCATGTTAGTGGTAAATTTAGGTCGATAATTTTTGCGTTTATTTGTGAAAAAAAATGGAAATTTGGCGAAAATTTTTAAATTTTCTCAATTTTCAAATTTTGAATTTTTATTCTGTTAAACCAGAGAGTTATGTGACACAAAATAATTAAAACTAACATTTCCCACATGTCTACTTTCCATCAGCACAATTTTGGAAACAAAATTTTTTTTTGTTAGGAAGTTATAACGGTTAAAATTTGACCAGCGATTTCTCATTTTTACAGCAAAATTTACAAAACCATTTTTTTAGGACCACCTGACATTTGAAGTCACTTTGAGGGGTCTATATGGCAGAAAATACCCAAAAGTGACACCATTATAAAAACTGCACCCCTCAAGCTACTCAAAACTACATTCAAGAAGATTATTAACCCTTCAGGTGCTTCACAGGAACTAAAGGAACGTGGAAGGAAAAAATGGACATTTTAATTTTTCCAACAAAAATTTATTTTAGCATCAATTTTTTCATTTTTGCATGGGCAACAGGATAAAATGGATCCTAAAATTTATTGGGCAATTTCTCCTGAGTACAAAGATACCTCATATGTGGTCATAAACCACTGTTTGGGCGCACAGTAGGGCTCAGAATGGAAGGAGCGCCATTTGACATTTTGAATGGAAAATATGCTGGAATATTTAGCGGTTGCTATGTTGCATTTGGAGAGTCCCTGTGTGCCTAAACTTTGGAGCTCCCCCACAAGTGACCCCATTTTGGAAACTAGACCCACAAAGGAACTTATTTAGATGCATAGTGGGCACTTTGAACCCTCAGGTGCTTCACTAATTGATCCGTAAAAAAAAGAAAGTACTTTTTTTTTGACAAAAATTTTCTTTTAGCCTCAGTTTTTTCATTTTCACATGGGCAACAGGATAAAATAGCTCCTAAAATTTGTTGGGCAATTTCTCCTGAGTACACAGATACCTCATATGTGGCCATAAACCACTGTTTGGGCACACGGTAGGGCTCAGAAGGGAAGGAGCGCCATTTGACTTTTTTAATGGAAAATATGCTGGAATATTTAGCTGTTGCCATGTCGCATTTGGAGAGTCCCTGTGTGCCTAAACATTGAAGCTCCCCCACATGTGACCCCATTTTGGAAACTAGACCCCCCCAAGGAACTTATCTAGATGCATAGTGAGCACTTTGAACCCCAAAGTGCTTCACAAATTGATCCGTAGAAAAAGAAAGTACTTTTTTTTCACAAAAATTTTCTTTTAGCCTCAGTTTTTTCATTTTCACATGGGCAACAGGATAAAATGGATTCTAAAATTTGTTGGGCAGTTTATCCTGAGTACACAGATACCTCATATGTGGCCATAAACCACTGTTTGGGTGCACGGTAGGGCTCAGAAGGGAAGGAGCGCCATTTGACTTTTTGAATGGAAAATATGCTGGAATATTTAGCTGTTGCCATGTCGCATTTGGAGAGTCCCTGTGTGCCTAAACATTGGAGCTCCCCCATATGTGACCCCATTTTGGAAACTAGACCCCCCAAGGAACTTATCTAGATGCATAGTGAGCACTTTGAACCCCAAGTGCTTCACAAATTGATCCGTAAAAAAAGAAAGTACTTCTTTTCACAAAAAATTTCTTTTAGCCTCAGTTTTTTCATTTTCACATGGGCAACAGGATAAAATGGATCCTAAAATTTGTTGGGCAATTTCTCCTGAGTACACAGATACCTCATATGTGGTCATAAACCACTGTTTGGGCGCACGGCAGGGCCCAGAAGTGAAGGAGTGCCATTTGACTTTTTGAATGGAAAATTAGCTCCAATCGTTAGCGGACACCATGACGCATTTGGAGAGATCCTGTGTGCCTAAACAGTGAAAAAAACCCTCATGTGACACCATTTTGGAAACTAGACCTCTTATGGAACTTATCTAGATGTGTTGTAAGCACTCTGTGTTAGGGTCTGCGGAACGCACCAAATATATGAGGTAGAGAGGTGCGTTCGCAGCCCGGGGTCCACCGTGCAGGCGGAACCTGCTGCTAGTAAAATGGCGAAAGTAGCGAACTCTGTTATCCCGCAGAGTCGCTAAAATAAACGCCGTAGCGCGTTGTGGCAGTAAGTGCGAACTCTGTTAATACCCAGAGCCGCTAACGGAAATGCCACAGCGCTATATGGCGATAGGTGCGAACTCACTTAGCTTCAGTGAGCCGCAAAGTAAAACGCTAGGGCGCTGTCTAGCGTCGAAAGCAAACCCTGTTACGTCACAGGGCCGCTGAGGAAAAGTGCTGTGTCCTGTCAGGCTCTCAGGTACACAGTTAAGTGCTAAGCGTACATAACGCGTGATCATGTGCTAATGTCCTCGCGGGAGTCACCCGCAATCTATGGCGTCTGAAAGCCAGACCCTGAATATGGCAATCAAAACTCCTCACCGGTTACGCCGGTAATCTAGGGCATCTAGTACACCGACCCTGCCAGCTACCATACCAAACTCCTCACCGATTAAGTCGGTATTCTAGTGGCTTATTTCAGCCGGGTCCCTAACCACACATACGCATGATCACACTGGCGCATAGCATACAATGGTTGATATTAGCGCATGGCGGCCCAGCCATGCTACCCTTTTATAGCAACAGCTACAGGACCTTCCAGGAACAAGGACCAATAAGAAGCTGTTACAAACACACGTAGCTACATGACCTTCCTGGCGGACCAATAGGAGCCGCTGCAGCACCTGAACATGTGACCCCTGATCTCCAATGAGAGATCTCACTCTGGGCATGCTCAGATGGGAAAACGCAGGACTTGTCTCAAAGACGGCTGCTCCAGCACTGGCTATAATAGCAGATCCAGGAAAGGCAGCAGCAAGTCACTGCACAGTATAGGAGTGGGTAAGACGCCTGGACCGACGTCTCTGCTGAGCAGGCTCCACTGCGGCCGGAGATGAATGGGAGACCGCAGTAGGACGGGTTCGAGACTCCCCTTGTGCAGCAGCGGGAACTCGAACCCTAACATTACCCCCCCTCCTAGGGCCCCCACTTCTCTGGGCCTCGCTGCGTTCAAAGGCAGCGATGAGCTGCGGAGATTAAACATGCTCGGCAGGCTCCCAGGACCTATCCTCAGGCCCATAACCCCTCCAATCCACCAAATAAAATTTTTTGCCTCGTACCACCTTGCACCCAACAATGGCATTCACCTCGTAGTCGTCCGAAGACGAACCCGACGTCCCGGCAGATGACTCAGGCAACCGGGACATGACCACGGGTTTTAGGAGGGATACATGGAAGGTGTCGGAGATACCAAGGCGAGGTGGAAGGGCCAAACGGTAAACCACAGGGTTCACCTGCTCGAGAACCTTGAAGGGACCCAAATAGCGGGGTGCCAATTTAGTGGATTCCACCCGTAGCCTGATGTTTCGGGCGGAGAGCCACACTAGGTCGCCAGGAGAAAATGTCAGAGCGGGACGCCGATGAGCATCGGCAGAAGACCTCATCCTTTCCTTGGAAGCCTGAATGGCATCCTGGGTGCGGTTCCATGGTCCCGTGCTTCCACAGCCCAGTCTGCCACCCTGGAGTCAGCGGAAGCAACGGGCATTGGCACCGGTACCCGCGGATGCTGGCCGTAATTTAAGAGGAATGGGGTCTGTCCGGTGGAGTCAGCCACAGCATTGTTTAGCGCAAACTCCGCCCACGGAAGCAGAGATGCCCAGTCATCCTGCCTGGCAGAGACAAAATGTCGCAAGTAGGTGACCAAGGTCTGGTTGGCCCTCTCTACCAACCCATTCGTCTCGGGATGATATGCAGAGGAGAGGTTCAATTCAATGCAGAGTAGATGACACAACTCTCTCCAGAACCGAGACGCAAATTGGGGACCTCGATCGCTGTCAATCTTGTCTGGCATACCGTGTAGACAGAAGATGTGTCTAATAAATAATGCTGCCAAGGCCCGTGCGGAAGGTAACCGTGGTAGCAGCACTAAGTGCACCATTTTGGAGAAGTGGTCGGTGATCACCTAAATGATAGTGCAACCCCGAGACTTGGGTAAGCCCACCACAAAGTCCATCCCGACCATCTCCCAGGGCCTGTCTGCCACCGGCAAAGGAAAAAGTAACCCAGCTGGCCGTTGTCGAGGGGACTTGTTCCTGGCGCAGGAGACACACGCCTGAACATACTCCCTGACATCACGGACCATATGTGGCCACCAGTATGTCCTCGCCAATAGCTCAGTTGTCCTCTTTGCCCCAAAGTGTCCACCCACCCTGGACGAGTGTGCCCAAGAGAGTACCTCCGGTCGCAAATTAGTGGGCACAAAAGTCTTGCCCGGAGGCACAGACTCTAGCGAAACCGGGTCTACAGTTCTCAGGCTTTCTTCAGGGACAATAAGCCGAGGCTCCTCATCCTCCTCCTCTGATGACACTAAGGAGCGAGAGAGAGCGTCGGCCCGAACATTCTTCTCACCGGAGAGAAAATGGAGGGTGAAATGGAACCGAGAGAAGAATAGGGACCATCTGGCCTGGCGAGAATTTAGCCGCTGAGCCGTTTGCAAATATACCAAGTTCTTGTGGTCGGTGAAGACTTGGAAGGGAAAACGAGCTCCCTCCAGAAGATGTCTCCACTCTGAGAAGGCCAATTTCATAGCCAGCAACTCCCTGTCCCTGATGGAATAATTCCTCTCTGCTGGTGTAAAGGTCTTAGAAAAGAAGAAGCAGGGATGCTTCCGAACTTGAGCATCCTTTTGATATAGGACTGCTCCAGCACCAACAGAAGAGGCGTCCACCTTTAAAACAAATGGTTTATCAACATCAGGGCGATGTAATATGGGAGCACTGGCAAAATGCGACTTGATGGAAGAGAACGCCTTGGAGACCTCCTCAGACCACAACTTGGGATTTGCTCCCTTCTTGGTGAGGGCTACCAAGGGAGCTACCAAAGTCGAGAAATGGGGAATGAACTGGCGATAATAATTAATGAACCCCATAAAGCGCTGCACCGCTTTAAGAGAATGGGGTTCTTGCCAGTCCATTACAGCCTGTAGTTTGGCAGGATCCATAGCCAATCCCTGGGCAGAGATGATATAGCCCAGAAAAGGTAAGGACTCCTGCTCAAACACACATTTCTCCAGCTTGGCATAGAGGGAGTTTGCCCGTAAGAGGTCGAAGACTTTGTTGACATCCCTCCGGTGAGAGTCTATATCTGGTGAAAAGATGAGAATATCATCCAGATAGACTACCACAGAGGAGGAGAGCATATCCCGGAAGATATCATTGACAAAGTCTTGGAAAACAGTGGGAGCATTACAGAGCCCGAAGGGCATCACCAGGTATTCGTAATGCCCATCCCTGGTATTAAAAGCTGTCTTCCACTCGTCCCCCTCACGGATGCAAATTAGGTTATAGGCACCACGTAGATCAAGCTTGGTAAATACTCTTGCTCCTCGGAGCCTATCAAAGAGCTCAGAGATTAGGGCAACGGGTAGTTATTCTTGACGGTGATGGCGTTAAGACCCCTGTAGTCAATGCATGGACGTAATTCTCCATTCTTCTTTTGCACAAAGAAGAACCCTGCCCCTGCTGGTGACACCGACTTCCTAATGAACCCTCTTGCCAGATTCTCCTGAATGTACTGGGACATGGCCTCCGTCTCGGGGAGCGAGAGGGGGTATACTCTCCCCTGAGGAGGTTCTGCTCCAGGCAAGAGATCAATAGGACAGTCGTAGGGGCGATGAGGTGGAAGAGTCTCCGCCGCCTTCTTGGAGAAAACGTCTGCATATGCCCAATAACACTGAGGAAGAGAAGTGAGATCTACGGGTATCTCTGTGGTGGTGACCTGAACGCACTCCCTGATACACCTGCCTCTACATGAATCACCCCAACCCAGTATCCTCCCAGAGGACCACTCAATATGGGGAGAGTGGTAACGGAGCCAAGGTACTCCCAGTAACACCTCGTCTATTCCCTCGGGCAGGACAAGAAAAGAAATACTCTCCTGATGGGACGGGGACATAGATAAAGTGAGAGGGATGGTCTGGTGGGTGATTTGGGAGGGCAGATTTGATCCATTCACTACTCGCACAGTCACCGGTTGGGCGAGCATCACCAGAGGTATAGTGTGGCAGAGAGCAAATGCAGAGGACATGAAATTCCCCTCGGCTCCGGAATCCACACAGAGCTCAGCGGAGAGCGTGGATGGACCTACTGTAATTGTCCCTTTAAAGGACAACTTGGTGGAAAATGCCGCAGTGTCTAGTGAACCTCCTCCCAAGGTCACTAGACGCGACCGTTTTCCCGACCGCTGTGGACATTTGTTGGCATAGTGTCCTAACTGCTGGCAGATGTTACAGACCACGGGTACTCGAGCGGCCCGGGACTTAGGTCCCGCTCGAGAAACCTCCATGGCCTCATGGGAGTCGGGCGCCTGGCTGGAAGATTCCAGAGGTCTGGCGAAGGTGGGAGCCAGCCGGAACCTCTGCCTACACTGGGACCGCTCCAACCTCCGCTCGTGAAAACGGAGGTCGATGCGGGTAGATATGGCGATAAGCTTCTCCAGTGTGGCGGGAATCTCCCTGGTAGCCAAAGCATCTTTAACATGATCAGCCAGTCCTCGCCAGTAGACTGGAATGAGTACTTTATCCGACCAGTCTAGCTCTGAGGCCAGAGTCCGAAACTGGACGGAAAACAGACTGACCAAAGACGAACCCTGTGCCAATGCCAGCAGTTGTAGTGCCGTATCGTGGGTGACCTGAGGTCCTAAAAAGACCTTTTTTAGAGCCTCCAGAAAACGAGGAGCACTCCGCACCACACGGTCGTCACGCTCCCACAGCGGGGTGGACCACTCCAACGCTCTGCCTGACAGAAGCGAAATTATAAAGCCCACTTGTGCCCGATCCATGGGGAAACGTGCAGCCAGAAGCTCGAGTTGTATAGAGCACTGACTCACGAATCCCCGACATTGCTTGCTGTCACCAGCAAACTTGTCTGGAAGCGGGAGGTGGGATATTGTGGGGGCAGAGGTGGCAGTGGACACACTGGCTGCAGCCACGCTAGCAGCCTGAACAGCGACTGCGGTAACATCCACAGCTGAGGTTGTGCACTCAAGAGCCGCCAACCTACCCTCCAGCTGCTGGATGTCCCGTAGTAGACACTGGTCATCCGCCATTTTACCAGCCAGACCCTGGAGTTAATATTATGTTAGGGTCTGCGGAACGCACCAAATATATGAGGTAGAGAGGTGCGTTCGCAGCCCGGGGTCCACCGTGCAGGCGGAACCTGCTGCTAGTAAAATGGCGAAAGTAGCGAACTCTGTTATCCCGCAGAGTCGCTAAAATAAACGCCGTAGCGCGTTGTGGCAGTAAGTGCGAACTCTGTTAATACCCAGAGCCGCTAACGGAAATGCCACAGCGCTATATGGCGATAGGTGCGAACTCACTTAGCTTCAGTGAGCCGCAAAGTAAAACGCTAGGGCGCTGTCTAGCGTCGAAAGCAAACCCTGTTACGTCACAGGGCCGCTGAGGAAAAGTGCTGTGTCCTGTCAGGCTCTCAGGTACACAGTTAAGTGCTAAGCGTACATAACGCGTGATCATGTGCTAATGTCCTCGCGGGAGTCACCCGCCATCTATGGCGTCTGAACGCCAGACCCTGAATACGGCAATCAAAACTCCTCACCGGTTACGCCGGTAATCTAGGGCATCTAGGACACCGACCCTGGCCAGCTACCATACCAAACTCCTCACCGATTAAGTCGGTATTCTAGTGGCTTATTTCAGCCGGGTCCCTAACCACACATATGCATGATCACACTGGCGCATAGCATACAATGGTTGATATTAGCGCATGGCGGCCCAGCCATGCTACCCTTTTATAGCAACAGCTACAGGACCTTCCAGGAACAAGGACCAATGAGAAGCTGTTACAAACACACGTAGCTTCATGACCTTCCTGGCGGACCAATAGGAGCCGCTGCAGCACCTGAACATGTGACCCCTGATCTCCAGTGAGAGATCTCACTCTGGGCATGCTCAGATGGGAAAACGCAGGACTTGTCTCAAAGACGGCTGCTCCAGCACTGGCTATAATAGCAGATCCAGGAAAGGCAGTAGCAAGTCACTGCACAGTAGAGGAGTGGGTAAGACGCCTGGACGACGTCTCTGCTGAGTAGGCTCCACTGCGGCCAGAGATGAATGGGAGACCGCAGCAGGACAGGTTCGAGACTCCCCTTGTGCAGCAGCGGGAACTCGAACCCTAACACTCTGAACCCCCAATTTCTTCACAGAAGTTTATAACGCAGGGCAGTGAAAATAAAAAAAACATTTTTTTTTCCTCAAAAATGATTTTTTAGCCGGTTAATTTTTATTTTCACGAGGGTAACTGGAGAAATTGGACCACTAAAGTTGTTGTGCAATTTGTCCTGAGTACACCAATACCCCATATGTAGGGGGAAACAACTGTTTTAGCGCATGGGAGAGCTCACAAGGGAAGGAGTGCCATTTTGGAATGCAGACTGTTAGGGTTCGAGTTCCCGCTGCTGCATAAGGCGAGTCTTGAACCAGTCCCGCTGCGGTTCCCCATCCATCTCCAACCGCAGTGGAGCCTGCTCAGCAGAGATGTCGGTCCCAGCGTCTTGCCCATTCCAATACTGTGCAGAGACTTGCTGCTGCACCTCCTGGATCTTCTATTATAGCCAGTGCTGGAGCAGAAGTCTTTGGGACGAAGTACTGCGTTTCCCCTTCTGAGCATGCCCAGGGTAAGATCTCTCATTGGAGATCAGGGGTCACATGTTCAGGTACTGCAGCAGCTCCTATTGGTCCGCCAGGAAGGTCCTGAAACTACATGTGTTTTGGAACAGTTTCTCATTGGTCCTTTTTCTGGCAGGTCCTGTAGCTGTTACTATAAAAGGGTGGCATGGCTGGACCACCATGCGCTAGTATCAATTGCATTATGTGCTTTGCGCCAGTGTGATCATGTACGCATGTGGTTAGGGCTCGGCTGAAATAAGCCCCTAGAATACCGGCACCACCGGTGAGGAGATTTGGGTGCACGTGGTCAGGGCTTGGCTGAAACAAGCCCTAGAATACCGGCTTCTCCAGTGAGGAGATTGCTTGATTGCGTTGCTGTCTGCATGATCATGGACTGCTATCCGCACAGCAGTTATCTGTGTATCCCTGTGAGGTTAACAGGACACAGTCTTTTTCTCAGCGGCTCTGTGACGCAACAGGGTTCTCTTTATAACGCTGGTTCAGCGCCCTAGCGTTTTACTTAGCGGCTCACTGAAGCTAAGTGAGCTCACACTTATCGCCATATAGCGCTGTGGCATTCCGTTAGCGGCTCTGGGGATTAACAGAGTTCGCACTAACTGCCACAGCGCGCTACGGCGTTTATTTTAGAGACTCTGCGGGATAACAGAGTTCGCTACTTTCGCCATCTTACTCGCAGCGGGCTTCGCCTGCATGGTGGACCTCAGGCTGCGAACGCACCTCTCTACAATATCTATTAGGTGCATTCCGCATACCCTAACATAATACTAGCGCCAGGGTCTGGCTAGTAAAATGGCGGATGACCAGCATCTACCGCAGTACATCCAGCAGCTGGTGGGTAGGTTGGCGGCTCTTGAGCGCACAACCTCAGCTGTGGATGTTACCGCAGTCGCTGTTCAGGCTGCTAGCGTGGCTGCAGCCAGTGTGTCCACTGCCACCTCTGCCCCTACATTATCCCACCTCCCGCTTCCTGACAAGTTTGCCGGTGACAGCATGCAATGTCGGGGATTCGTGAGTAAGTGCTCTATACAGCTCGAGCTTCTGGCTGCACGTTTCCCCACGGATCGGGCACAAGTGGGTTTTGTACTGTTTCTACTCTCGGGCAGAGCGTTGGAGTGGGCAACGCTGCTGTGGGAGCGCGACGATCGTGTGGTGCGAAGTGCTCCTCGTTTCCTGGAGGCTCTTAAAAAGGTCTTTTTAGGACCTCAGGTCACCCACGATACGGCGCTACAACTGCTGGCATTGGCACAGGGTTCGTCTTTGGTCAGTCAGTTTTCCGTCCAGTTTCGGACTCTGGCCTCAGAGCTAGACTGGTCGGATAAAGTTCTCATTCCAGTCTACTGGCGAGGACTGGCTGACCATGTTAAAGATGCTTTGGCTACCAGGGAGATTCCCGCCACACTGGAGAAGCTTATCTCCATATCTACCAGCATCGACCTCCGTTTTCAAGAGCGGAGATTGGAGCGGGCCCAGTGTAGGCAGAGGATTCGGTTGGCTCCCACCTTTTCCAAACCTCTCGAATCCCCGGATCTGGCGTCCGAACCCCAAAAGGCCACAGAGGTTCCTCGTGCAGGACCTAAGTCTCGGGCCGTCCGAGTATCCGTGGTCTGTAACCTTTGTCAGTAGACAGGACACTATGCCAACAAATGTCCACAGTGATCGGGGAAGCGATCGCGTCTAGTGGCCCTGGGAGGTTCACTAGAGACAGTGGCATTTTCCTCCAAGATGACATTTAAAGGGACAGTCACTGTAGACTCTTCCACACAAACAGTCGAGCTTTGTGTGGACTCAGGAGCAGAGGGGAATTTCATGTCATCCACCTTTGCTCGTCGCCACGCAATACATCTGGTAGCGCTCAACAAACCAGTGACTGTCCGGGTAGTGAATGGGTTGACATTGCCCTCGCCAATTACACATCAGACTGTCCCTCTTACTTTGTGTGTACCCCCTTCCCATCAGGAAATTATTTCCCTTCTCGTCCTTCCGAGGGAATAGACAAAATCCTACTGGGAGTACCCTGGCTCCGTTCCCACTCTCCTCATATTGAGTGGAACCTCCGGTAGGATACTGGGTTGGAGTGAGTCATGTAAGGACAGATGTGTCAGGGAGTGCATTCAGGTTACCACTACAGAGATACACGCAGATCTTTCTCCTCTTCTCAAGTGTTATCAGTCATATGCAGACGTGTTCTCTAAAAAGGCTGAGGAGACTCTGCCGCCCCATCGTCCCTACGACTGTCCTATTGACCTCTTTTCTGGAGCAGAACCTCCTCGGGGAAGGATCTATACCCTCTCTCTTCCTGAGACGGAGGCTATGTCTCAATATATCCAGGAGAATCTGGCAAGTGGGTTCATTAGGAAGTCGGTGTCACCAGCAGGAGCGTGGTTCTTTTTCGTGCAGAAGAAGAGTGGAGAATTACGTCCGTGTATAGATTACAGAGGTCTTAACGCCATCACCGTTAAGAATAAGTACCCGTTGCTCCTGATTTCTGAGCTCTTTGATAGGCTCCGGGGAGCAAGGGTATTTACTAAATTAGATCTGCGTGGTGCTTATAACCTGATTCGCATCCGTGAAGGGGACAAATGGAAGACGGCTTTTAATTCCAGGGATGGGCATTATGAATACCTGGTGATGCCCTTTGGGCTCTGTAATGCCCCAGCCGTTTTCCAAGACTTTGTCAATGACATCTTCCGGGACATGCTTTCCACCTCTGTAGTAGTCTATCTGGATAATATTCTCATCTTTTCTCCAGATATTGACTCTCACCGGAGGGATGTCTGCAAAGTCTTCGACCTGTTACGGGCGAACTCCCTCTATGCAAAGTTGGAGAAATGCATATTTGAGCAGGAGTCTTTACCTTTCCTGGGCTATATCATCTCCGCCCAGGGATTGGCTATGGATCCTGCCAAACTACAGGCTGTGATGGATTGGCAAGAACCTCATTCTCTTAAAGCGGTGCAGCGCTTTATGTGGTTCATTAATTACTATTGCCTATTCATTCTCCACTTCTCCACTTTGGTAGCTCCCTTGGTAGCCCTCACCAAGAAGGGAGCCAATCCCAAATTGTGGTCAGAGGAGGTCTCCAAGGCCTTTACTTCAATTAAGTCCCATTTTGCTAGCGCTCCCATCTTACATCACCCCGAGGTTGATAAGCCTTTTATATTGGAGGTTGATGCCTCGTCCGTTGGTGCTGGAGCAGTCCTTTTTCAAAAGAATGCTCAAGGTCGGAAACATCCTTGTTTCTTCTTTTCTAAGACCTTCACACCAGCGGAGAGGAATTATTCCATTGGGGATAGGGAGTTGCTAGCCATGAAGTTGGCCTTTTCCGAGTGGAGACATCTCCTGGAGGGGGCTCGCTTTCCCTTTCAAGTTTTCACTGACCACAAAAATTTGGTCTATTTACAGACCGCCCAGCGGCTAAATTCTCGTCAGGCCAGATGGTCCATGTTCTTCTCCCGGTTCCATTTCACCCTCCATTTCCTCTCTGGTGAGATGAACATTTGGGCCGATGTGCTTTCTCGCTCTGTGGTTCCTCTGAGGAGGTGGAGGAGGAGCCTCGGTTGATTGTCCCCACAGAGAGCCTAAGAACTGTGGCCCCGGTTTCGCTTGAGTCTGTGCCTCCGGGCAAGACATTTGTGCCCACCAATTTGCAACCGGAGGTACTCTCTTGGGCACATTCGTCCAGGGTGGGTGGACATTTTGGGACAAAAAGGACATCTGAGTTGCTGGCGAGGACATACTGGTGGCCACATATGGTCCGTAACGTCAGGGAATACGTTCAGGCGTGCGTCTCCTGCTCCAAGAATAAGTCCCCTCAACAACGGCCAGCTGGGCTACTTTTCCCTTTATCGGTGGCAGACAGGCCTTGGGAGATGGTCGGGATGGATTTTGTGGTGGGCTTACCCAAGTCTCGGGGCTGCACCATCATCTGGGTGATAACCGACCACTTCTCAAAAATGGTGCACTTAGTGCCATTACCACGGTTACCGTCTGCACGGGCCTTGGCAGCATTGTTCATTAGGCATATTTTCCGCCTACACGGTATGCCACACAATATTGTCAGTGATCGAGGTCCCCAGTTTGCGTCTCGGTTCTGGAAAGAGCTGTGTCGTTTACTTAACATTGAGTTGAATCTCTCCTCTGCATACCATCCCAAGACGAATGGGTTGGTAGAGAGGGCCAACCAGACCATGGTCACATACTTGCATCATTTTGTCTCTGCCAGGCAGGATGACTGGGCATCCTTGATACCGTGGGCTGAGTTCGCTCTAAATAATGCTGTGGCTGACTCCACCGGACAGACCCCATTCCTCCTGAACTACGGTCAGCATCCGCGGGTACCAGTGCCCATGCCCGTGTCTTCCGCCGATTCCAGAGTGGCAGACTGGGCTGTGGAGGCACGGGACATTTGGGACCGCACCCAGGATGCCATTCAGGCCTCCAAAGAGAGGATGAGGTCTTTGGCCGATGCCCATCGGCGCCCCGCTCCTACATTTGCTCCGGGTGACCTAGTGTGGCTTTCTGCCCGAAACATCAGGCTACGTGTAGAGTCCACCAAGTTGGCACCTCGCTTTTTGGGCCCCTTTAAAGTTCTTGAGCAGGTGAACCCGGTGGTTTACCACCTAGCCCTTCCGCCTCGCCTTGGTATCACCGACACCTTTCACGTGTCCCTCCTGAAACCCGTGGCCATTTCCCGGTTTTCTGAGTCATCTGCCGGGACATCGGGTTCATCTACCAACGATCATGAGGTGAACGCCATTGTTGGGTGCAAGGTGGTACGAGGCAAAAAATTTTATTTGGTGGATTGGAGGGGTTATGGGCCTGAGGATAGGTCCCAGGAGCCTGCCGAGCATGTTCACGCTCCGCAGCTCATCGCTGCCTTTGAACGCAGCGAGGCCCAAAGTAGGGGGGCCCTAGGAGGGGGGTAATGTTAGGGTTCGAGTTCCCGCTGCTGCACAAGGGGAGTCTCGAACCAGTCCTGCTGCGGTCCCCCATTCGTCTCCAGCCGCAGTGGAGCCTGCTCAGCAGAGACGTCGGTCCCAGCGTCTTGCCCATTCCAGGACTGTGCAGGGACTTACTGCTGCGGCTCCTGGATCTGCTATTATAGCCAGTGCTGGAGCAGACGTCTTTCGGATGAAGTCCTGCGTTTCCCCTTCTGAGCATGCCCAGGGTGAGATCTCTCATTGGAGATCAGGGGTCACATGTTCAGGTACTGCAGCAGCTCCTATTGGTCCACCAGGAAGGTCCTGAAACTGCATGTGTTTTGGAACAGTTTCTCATTGGTCCTTGTTTCTGGCAGGTCCTGTAGCTGTTGCTATAAAAGGGTAGCATGGCTGGGCCGCCATGCGCTAATATCAATTGTCATATGCTTTGCGCCAGTGTGGTCATGCGTGTGTGTGGTTAGGGCCCGGCTGAAATAAGCCCCTAGAATACTGACTTAATCTGTGAGGAGTTTGGTATGCTAGCTGGTCAGGGTCGGTGTCCTAGATGCCCTAGATTACCGGCATAACCGGTGAGGAGTTTGATTGCCGTATTCAGGGCCTGGCGTTCAGACGCCGTAGATTGCGGTGACTCCCGCGAGGACATTAGCGCAGGATCACGTTCTATGTTCGCTTAGCAGTCAACTGTGTACCTGGGTGCCTGACAGGACACAGAAGTTTTTTCTCAGCGGCTCTGTGATGTAACAGGGTTCGCTTTCAACGCTAGACAGCGTCCTAGCGTGTTTATTTTGCGACTCAGTGGTGTTAAGTGAGTTCGCACATATTGCCATATATAGGTGCTGCGGCACTCCTTCTAGCGGCTCTGTGGAATAACAGAGTTCAGACATATTGCCACAGCGCGTTACGGCGTTTATTTTGGCGACTCTGCGGGATAACAGAGGTCGCTTCTTGCGCCATTTTACTAGCAGCAGGCTCCGCCTGTACGGTGGACCCCGGGCTGCAGACGCACCTCTCCATAATATCTATTAGGTGCGTTCCACAGGCCCTTAACAGCACGTAATCTGGGCTCAATAATTGCACACACAGTACAGAATTCGGGTCCACCAAATATAGCCATAGGACCCTTTAAACAAATACTGAAAGGCTTCTTTCCATGTAATAAATGTAAAATGTGCAAATCACGACATTTAACAAAACAGAATTGTGACATCTCATAATGGCACACAAATAGAAATTGCCGATTTTATTACATACACCACACAAGGAGTCATTTATACCTTAGAATGCCCATGAAAAAATTATATGTGGGACGCACTAAGCATTCCCTTTTTAAAAGGATAAATGAGCATCTACGCAATATAAGAAAAAAACATGATGAACATCCCTTGTCCAAACATTTCTCAATTCAACACGGGGGTCTTTAAATGGAATCAATGTGACAGGACTCAAGGTGATCCACAAAGACTGGCGCAATGGGGACTATATAAAACAAATGTCACTGTATCTTTGAACTGGACACTTTGGTACCCAAGAGGTTAAACAATGAAGTTGAACTGTTCGCATTTGATTAGCATACGTGGGATAAGCCAAGGATATTTAAAGCCATCATACACAGGAGGTGTCAATCCTGATGAAGGAATCCGCAGACATTCCGAAACGCGTTGGTTTTTGGCTCCTACTGCAATCTGTACGTCTTCTAAGGGCACCACGTGACCGGACGACTCACGTGACCCGAACGTCACGAAGGCCGTGCAGAGCTCTGCACAAGGATCTCTACACTGCCGATAGAAGCGAGCGCGTGTCACTGGCCGGGACAGCGCCAGCGTTACCTGCCTTCAAGCTGCTTAATAAAGACTCGAAGCTAAGTAGAACTATATCTTACCACTAATACCTTGTCCGGGCCACAA
>JARQOD010000006.1:303676483-303755888 GCA_033576555.1 Oophaga sylvatica
GGGTCATCTTGCATGCACTAGTACGTACTTTGAGGTCTAGCCACAGAATTGCAATATTGTTCAGGTCAGGGGACTGTGAGGGCTACTGTAAAACCTTCAGCTTGCACCTTTTTAGTTAGTTTATTGCAGATTTTGACGTTTGTTTAGGATCATTATCCATTTATAGAGGCCATCCTCTTTTCAACTTCATCTTTTTTACAAAAGGTGTTATGTTTGCATCAAAAATTTGTTGAAATTTAATTGCTATTTAATCCATTTTTCCCTCTATCTGTGAAATGTTCCCGATACCATTAGCTGCAAAACAACCCCAAAGTATGATTGATCCACCCTCATGCATGTTCTTTTCCTGAAATTCTATGCCCTTTTTCTCCACAAATACCTCTGATCATTGTGACTGAAGAGTTCTATTTTAACCTCAAAAAGAATACCGTAATAATGAACCAGCGCTAAAGGACAGAATGCTTTAATTAAACACACTCAAATGTAAACATATAGAGACTAGGTACCTGTTAAATGAAGGTGAATATTGAGGAGATTGCGATGGCAGAACAAGTTGAATCCGAGGTATACACTGTCAAACTAGAATAGGAAAGCAGGAAATTAAAAAAAAACTGCAATATGTCGGAGCACCATTTAAAATGTACAAATAAATTAGAACTCTTTATATAGGAAAATAAATAATTCAGAAGGTGTTTGTTAAATGTGACCAAATGCCTACAGAATTAAAAATGTACTATAAAAACAAATATGAGACCCTTTCGATGATGGGCAGTGCACGTGGGAGAGCGTTGTAAGTGACAAGAAAAAATCAAAGCGTGATACCTCTAGTGAAGTTGCGGGCATAAGTTGTGGCCCGTTCAAGGTATTAGTGGTAAGATATAGTTCTACTTAGCTTCGAGTCTTTGTTAAGCAGCTTGAAGGCAGGAAATGCTGGCACTGTCCGGGCCAGTGACACGCGCTCGCTTCTGTCTGCAGTGTAGAGATCCTTGTGCAGAGCTCTGCAAGACCTTCGTGACATTCGGATCACGTGACTCGTCCGGTCACGTGGTGCCCATAGAAGACGTACGGATCGCAGTAGGAGCCAAAAACCAATGCGTTTTAGAATGTCTGCGGATTCCTTCATCAAGGTTTGCTCCCCCTGTGTATGATGGCTTTAAATATCCTTGGCTCGTCTCATGTACGCTAATCAAATGCGAACAGTATAACTTCATTGTTTAACCCCTTGGGTACCAATGTGTCTAGTTCAAAGGTACACTGGGTTTCTTCTCGTGACATTTGTTTTATGTAGTCCCCATTGAGCCAGTCTTTGTGGATCACCTTGAGTCCTGTCACTTTGATTCCATTTAAAGACCCCCCCATGTTGAATTGAGAAATGTTTGCACAAGGGATGTTCATCATGTTTTTTCCTTATATTGCGTAGGTGCTCATTTATCCTTTTACAAAGGGGACGCTTAGTGCGCCCCACATATAATTTTTTACATGGGCATTCTAAGGTATAAATTAATGCATTTGTGGTGCAAGTAATAAAATCGTCAATTTCTATTTGCATGCCGTTATGGGATGCCACAATTTTCTGTTTTGTTAAATGTACTGATTTGCACATTTTACATTTATTACATGGAAAGAAACATTTCAGTATTTGTTTAACCCCTTCCCGACCCATGACGCCTACGTTGGCGTCATGAAAACCAGTGGCATCCCAACCCATGACGCCAACGTAGGCGTCATGCTATAAATCATGTTCCTGCGGGTCGGGTGACCGGGGTCACTGAAAGGTCACCCGACCCGCAGGCACAAGACCCTTTGTGCATCACCACAGTGGGGGTGGCTTAACCCCACGTGGCTACGATCGCTCTGATTGGCTGTTAAAAGTGAAACAGCCAATCAGAGCAATCTGTAATATTTCACCACTGAAATCTGGTGAAATATTACAATCCAGCCATGGCCGATGCTGCAATAGCATCGGCCATGGCTGGACACCGTGTTCCCACCCTCCCCACACCGAGTGACCGCGGTGATCGGCCGCCGCCAGCGATTCATGGCGGCGATCGGTCACCGCTGTTACTCTCTGCTGCCCTGCGCTCCGATCCTCTCCCCTCCGCTTTGGTCCGCTCCCCCCCGCCTTCCGATCACCCCTCCGCTCTTCTCGCCTCTCCCGGTCTTCTGGCGCCCGTGGAACCCTCCCAGCATTCGTCCGGGACTCTTCATGGGCGCCGCCATCTTGGAAAAAGGCGGGCACATGTGCAGTGCGCCCGCCGGCTGGCACATGCGCAGTGCGCCCTCTAGTGTAAGAAAAAATTATTTTGATCACTCTGATAGTTTTTTACAGTGATCAAAATAAAAAAAACAGTAAATAAACGCCCCCTTTATCACCCCCATAGGTAGGGACAAATAGTAAAATAAAGAATTTTTTTTTCCTGTGCACATGTTGCGGATTTTGCTGCGGATCCGCAGAGGCTTTGGCGCTGCGGATCCGCAGCAGATCCGGAAACCATGTACAGTACAATGCAAATAAATGTAGATTTGGTGCGATTTTAAATCCGCAGCATGTCAATTCTGTGCGCGGATACCGTAGCGTTTTTACACCTATTCCATTATAGGTGTAAAACCACAGGGCAAATCCACACAAAAACCGCAGCAAAACCGCAGTAAATCCGCAACGTGTGCACAGGCCCTTAATCCACGCTAAATCTGCAGGTAAAACGCAGGTAATTTTACCTACGGATTTAGCAAAATCCGCACTGAAAAATCGGCAAGTGAATCCGCAATGTGTGAACGGGGCCTTAGGGTTAGGGTTAGGCTGGGTTCATATTGCGTTATGGCAGTCGTTAGATGGACTGCGGTACACTGCGGTATAACGCGGTGTAACTCAGTCCGTTAACGCTGCCCTTCACCCCCATTGTCGGGCGCAGCGCAAAGCATGCCGTAAAGCGGCATGCATTCGCGAAGTGCCGTCATTCAGTGATGGAGCCTCGGACGCGGGCTGCAGCATCTGGGCTCCATCACCGCTAGCACAGATGAATCATCTGCTGATGCATCTGAGCTAGCGGGTATAGCATAACGCAATCACGTTATGCTATAGCGTTACCAGCCCGTCAACGCTATGTGTTGAACGGGCTGATAAAACGCAATATGAACCTATCCTTAGGGTTAGAGTTAGAACTAAGGTTAGGGTTAGCCTTAGGGTTAGCATTGGGTTAGCATTAGGGTTAGAATTAGGGTTACGGTTAGAATTTGGGTTAGGGTTAGAATTAGGGTTAGGGTTGGAATTAGGGTTGGGATTAGGGTTACGTTTGTGGTTAGGGTTAGAGTTAGGATAAGTGTTAGGGGTGTTTTGGGGTTAGGGTTGGGATTAGGGTTAAGCTTGTGGTTAGGGTTATGGTTAGAGTTGGGATTAGGGTTAGGGGTGTGTTGGGGTTAGGGTTATGGTTAGGGTTTGGATTATGGTTAGGGGTGTTTAGGGGTGTGTTGGGGTTAGGGTTGAAATTAGAATTGAGGGATTTCCACTATTTAGGCACATCAGGGGGTCTCCATATGCGACATGGCGCCACCATTGATTGCTGCAAATTTTGCGTTCAAAAAGTCAAACAGTGCTCCCTTTATTCCGAGGCCCGTCATGTGCCCAAACAGTGGTTTACCCCCACATATGGGGTATCAGAATACTCAGGAAAAATTGCAAAACAACTCTGGGGGTCTAATTTCTCCTTTTACTCTTGGGAAAAAAATTGGGGACTAAAATTTATTTTTGTGGAAAAAAAAATGATATTTTTATTTTCACGGCTTTGCGTTATAAACTTCTGTGATGAACTTGGAGATTCAAAGTGCTCACCACACATCTAGAGGAGTTCCTTGGGGGATCTAGTTTCCAAAATGGGGTCACTTGGGGGGTTTCTACTGTTTAGGCACATCACGTGGTCTGCAGACGTAACATGACGCCCGCAGACCATTCCATCAAGTCAGCATTTCAAAACATCACTACTTCCCTTCCGAACCCCGACGTGTGCCCATACAGTAGTTTTTCTCCCACATGTAGGATATCAGCGTACTCAGGACAAATTGGACAACTTTTGGTGTTTAATTTCTCCTGTTACCCTTGGAAAAATAAAAAAATTGGGGATTAAAAGATCATGTTTGTGGAAAAAGTAAGATTTTTTTATTTTCATGCCCGGTGTTATAAACATCTGTGTAGCCCTTGGGGGTTCAAAGTGCTCAACACACATCTAGATAAGTTCCTTGCGGGGTCTAGTTTCCAAAATGGGGCCAATTGTGGGGAGTTTCTACTGTTTAGGCACATCAGGAGCTCTGCAAACGTAACATGACGCCCGCAGACCATTCCATCAAAGTCGCCATTTCAAAACGTCACTACTTGCTTCCGAGCCCCGACGTGCACCCATAAAGTAGTTTTCTCCCACATATGGGATATCAGTGTACTCAAGACAAATTGGACAACAACTTTTGGGGTCTAATTTCTCCTGTTACCCTTGGGAAAATAAAAAAATGGGGCTTAAAGATCATGTTTGTGGAAAAAATATGATTTTTTTATTTTCATGCCCGGGCGTCATAAACTTCTGTGTAGCCCTTGGGGGTTCAAAGTACTCACCACACATCTAGATAAGTTCCTTGCGGGGTCTAGTTTCCAAAATGGAGTCACTTGTGGGGAGTTTCCACTGTTTAGGCACATCAGGGGCTCTGAAAACGTAACATGACGCTCGCAGACCATTCCATCAAAGTCGGCATTTCAAAACGTCACTACTTCCCTTCCGAGTCCCAACGTGTGCCCGAATAGCGGTTCCCCCCCATATATAGGGTACCAGTGTACTCAGGACAAACTGTACAACAACTTTTGGGGTCCAATTTCTCCTGTTACCCTTGTGAAAATAAAATCTAGTGGGCTAAAAAATAATTTTTCAGGAAAAAAATGATTTTTTTATTTTCACTGCTCTGCGTTATAAACTTTTGTGAAGCACTTGGGGTTCAGAGTCCTCACAACACATCTAGATAAGTTCCATAAAGGGTCTAGTTTCCAAAATGGTGTCACGTGTGGTTTTTTCACTGTTTAGGCACACAGGGGCTCTCCAAACGAGTCATGGTGTCAGCTAACGATTGGAGCTAGTTTTCCATTCAAAAAGTCAATTGGGCCCTACCGTGCACCCAAACAGTGGTTTATGACCACATATGATGTATCTGTGTACTCAGGAGAATTTGCCCAACAAATTTTAGGATCCATTTTATCCTGTTGCCCTTGTGAAAATAAAAAAACTGAGGCTAAAAGAAATTTTTTGTGAAAAAAAAGTACTTCTTTTTTTACGGATCAATTTGTGAAGCACCTGGGGGTTCAAAGTGCTCACTATGCATCTAGATAAGTTCCATAAGGGGTCTAGTTTCCAAAATGGGGTCACTTGTGGGGGAGCTCTAATGTTTAGGCACACACGGACTCTCCAAATGCGACATGGCAACCGCTAAATATTCCAGCATATTTCCCATTCAAAAAGTCAAATGGCGTTGCTTCCCTTCTGAGCCCTGCCGTGCGCCCTAACAGTGGTTTATGACCACATATGAGGTATCTGTGTACTCAGGAGAAATTGCCCAGCAAATTTAAGGATCCATTTTATCCTGTTTCCCATGTGAAAATAAAAAAACTGAGGCTAAAAGAAATTTTTTGTGAAAAAAAAGTACTTTCTTTTTTTACGGATCAATTTGTGAAGCACCTGGGGGTTCAAAGTGCTCACTATGCATCTAGATAAGTTCCATAAGGGGTCTAGTTTCCAAAATGGGGTCACTTGTGGGGGAGCTCCAATGTTTAGGCACACAGGGACTCTCCAAAGGCGACATGGCAACCGCTAAATATTCCAGCATATTTTCCATTCAAAAAGTGAAATGGCGCTCCTTCCTTTCTGAGCCCTGCCGTGCACCCAAACAGTGGTTTATGACCACATATGAGGTATCTGTGTACTCAGGAGAAATTGCCCAACAAATTTTAGGATCCATTTTATTCTGTTGCCCATGCAAAAATGAAAAAATTGATGCTAAAATAAAATTTTTGTTGGAAAAATTAAAATGTCCATTTTTTCCTTCCACGTTGCTTTAGTTCCTGTGAAGCACTTGAAGGGTTAATAATCTTCTTGTATGTAGTTTTGAGTAGCTTGAGGGGTGCAGTTTTTATAATTGTGTCACTTTTGGGTATTTTCTACGATATAGACCCCTCAAAGTGACTTCAAATGTGAGGTGGTCCCTAAAAAAAATGGTTTTGTAAATTTTGCTGTAAAAATGAGAACTCGCTGGTCAACTTTTAACCCTTATAACTTCCTAACAAAAAAAATTTTGTTTCCAAAATTGTGCTTATGTAAAGTAGACATGTGGGAAATGTTATTTATTAAATATTTTGTGTCACAAAACTCTCTGGTTTAACAGAATAAAAATGCAAAATTTAAAAATTGCGAAATTTTCAAAATTTTTGCCAAATTTCCATTTTTTTCACAAATAAACGCAAAAATTATCGACCTAAATTTACCACTAACATGAAGCCCAATATGTCAAGAAAAAACAATCTCAGAATCGCTAGGATCCGTTGAAGTGTTCCAGAGTTATTACTTCATAAAGGGACACTGGTCAGAATTGCAAAAAATGGCAAGGTCTTAAAGGTCAAAATAGGCTGGGTCATGAAGGGGGTTAAAGGGTCCTAAGGGTATATTTGGTGGACCCGGATTCTGTACTGTGGGGGCAATTATTGAGCCCAAATTGCTTGCCCTTCTGAAAACAAAACTTGTACGTGAAGTTAATTTATCGCCTACCACCTTATCCTCTTTTAGTAGGTCCCAGTGTTTGCTAACAATCTTCCTCAATAAATTGGTGTTTGCAGTATACTGGGTGATAATTGGGATTGTGATCTGATCTCCCATCTTTGGGGGACCCCCTCATCCACTACATGATTGCAAAGGAGATCTTCCCTCTGGATTTCTCTTACACTATCTTTTGCTTCCAATAGGGGTTTTTGGTCATAACTTTTATTAAGGAATTTTTTAATCAGAGTATCAGCTTCTCTATCATAATATAAAGTACTAGAACAGTTGTGGTTTAATCTCATAAATTGACTACGAGGAACATTGAGCAGCCATCTTGGCAAATGACAACTGTTCATAGAAATGAAACTATTAGATTCCTTGGGTTGACATATGTGCATGTCTGGATTTAACCTTCACTAATAGAAATACTTAAATCTAAAAAATGTGTATTCTCCTTGCTAATAGTGGCAGAAAATTTCAGATAAAACTCATTTTTATTTAAATCCGTTAAAAATTGATTTAGTGAATTTTCATCCCTCCAGATGAAAAAGATGTCGTCAATAAAACGCAGCCATAGGACCAGACCCGCGTGCAGCACGTCACCCTGGTAAATGTGGAGATCCTTCCATCTACCTACATAGAGATTGACATAACTATTTTAACCTCATCAGTGTACAAGACTTGTTTCCAAAATGAGTCAAACTTGTTTAGATGTTCTTTTGCATACTTCCGACGGTGAATTTTATGATGAGAACGCAGGAGAGGTTTTGCCCATTTTCCTGTTTGTAATTTTTAACATAAAAAAAATACATATATATTTTTCCCTAAAATACAAAGGAAATGTGTCATCTTTACCTTTAGGCCTCTAATAGATAATTTCCTCTTCACACTTGATTGCTGTTAGTTGAAGATACAGTGCCTTGCGAAAGTATTCGGCCCCCTGGAACTTTTCAACCTTTTCCCACATATCATACTTCAAACATAAAGATACCAAATGTAAATTTTTGGTGAAGAATCAACAACAAGTGGTACACAATTGTGAAGTTAAACAAAATTTATTGGTTATTTTAAATTTTTGTGGAAATACAAAAAACTGAAAAGTGGGGCGTGCAATATTATTCAGCCCCTTTACTTTCAGTGCAGCAAACTCACTCCAGAAGTTCATTGTGGATCTCTGAATGATCCAATATTGTCCTAAATGACTACTGATGATAAATATAATCCACCTGTGTGTAATCAAGTCTCCGTATAAATGCACCTGCTCTGTGATAGTCTCAGGGTTCTGTTTCAAGCACAGAGAGCATCATAAAGACCAAGGAACACAACAGGCAGGTCCGTGATACTGATGTGGAGAAGTGTAAAGCTGGATTTAGATACAAAATGATTTCCAAAACTTTAAACAACCCAAGGAGCACTGTGCAAGCGATCATATTGAAATGGAAGGAGTATCATACCACTGCAAATCTACAAAGACCCGGCCATCCCTCTAAACTTTCACAAGGAGAAGACTAATCAGATATGCAGCCAAGAGGCCCATGATCACTCTGGATGAACTGCGGAGATCTACAGTTGAGGTGGGACAGTCTGTCCATAGGACAACAATCAGTCGTACACTGCACAAATCTGGTCTTTAAGGAAGAGTGACAAGAAGAAAGCCATTTCTCAAAGATATCCATAAAAAGTGTCATTTAAAGTTTGCAACAAGTCACCTGGGAGATACACCAAACATGTGGAAGAAGGTGCTCTGGTCAGGTGAAACCAAAATCGATCTTTTGGCAACAATGCCAAACAATATGTTTGGCGTAAAGGCAACACAGCTCATCACCCTGAACACACCATCCCCACTGTCAAACATGGTGGTGGTAGCATCATGATTTGGGTCTGCTTTTCTTCAGCAGGGACAGGGAAGATGGTTAAAATTAATGGGAAGATGTATGGAGCCAAATACTGAACCATTCTTGAAGAAAGCCTGTTGGAGTCTGCAAAAGACCTGAGACTGGGACTGAGATTTGTCTTCCAACAAGACAATGATCCCAAACATAAAGCAAAATCTACAATGGAATGGTTCACAAATAAACGTATCCAGGTGTTAGAATGGCCAAGTCAAAGTCCAGACCTGAATCCAATCGAGAATCTGTGGAAACAGCTGAAAACCGCTGTTCACAAACAATCTCCATTAAACCTCACTGAGCTCGAGCTGTTTGCCAAAGAAGAATGGGCAATAATTTCAGTCTCTCAATGTACAAAACTGATAGAGATATACCCCAAGCGACTTGCAGCTGTAATCGCAGCAAAAGGTGTCACAACAAAGTATTAATTTAAAGGGGCTGAATAATATTGCATGCCCCACTTTTCAATTTTTGTATTTCCGCAAAAATTTAAAATAACCAATAAATTTCGTTCAACTTCATAATTGTGTCCCACTTGTTGATTCTTCACCAAAAATTTACATTTGGTATCTTTATGTTTGAAGCATAATATGTGGGAAAAGGTTGAAAAGTTCCAGGGGGCCGAATACTTTCTCAAGGCACTGTACATTCAGACCCATACGTCTGATCCAGACATTAGTCTGATCCATGCATCTTTCAAATAACATCTTTCAAACTACATCTTTTTAAGTACAATATTTTGCCATCTCACCTCCTCCTCACAACTGGTCCTCCACATACAATCCTTTTTTTTCCAGACACACACGGCCGCATCATGTCCTATCCTGCTCCCACCTTCTAACGCTCTGTCTGCTACTCCTCATTGCTGGTGTCGTATCCCCAATTCCTGGACCTCCTCAACACATCCCCACACTCATTTCTTACTCCCTGCCATGATCCTCTACAAGTTTTCGCAATCATGACAACCTCAAACCCATTCATCCAGCCCCCACTCCCCCAGTTCCCCTACCTGGAGCATTATGGAATGCACACTCTGTCTGCAACAAAGTGTCATATATCCATGACTTCTTTATCACTAACAACTTCACCTTCCTAGGCATCACTGAAACCTGGCTCATCCCCTCTGACTCAGCCTCTCCAGCTGCACTTTCTTATGGTGGATTCAATCTTTCTCACAACTCTCGCCCCAGCAACAAACGTGGTGGAGGAGTTGGCTTGCTCCTGTCTGATACCTGCTCCTTTACCCCAATTCCACTACCATCATCTGCTACTCTTCCCTCGTTTGAGATGCACTCGGTCAGCATCTACTCCCCCTCCAACCTCCAGCTGGCTGTCATCTATCGTGCCCCAGAAGTAGCCATCTCCACCTTCCTTGTCCATTTCACCACCTGGCTACTTCATTTACTATCTGAAACATAGAAAAACACAGTAAAACAAACGAGTAAAAATACTCTGTTATAAAGAAGTAAGAGTAAACAGCAAGTGCTAGTAAAAAGATGATAAAAAACAGGGTATTTAGGTGACACATTTTTTGCAAAAAATTTATACTAAGCCGCTCCACCAAATGTCAAGGTAACCCGGATCAGAGCAGTCCTTAACTGATGTATTTAAAAACCTGGTCATGTGTATAATACCTCTATGAGTAGGATTCAGACAGGTATTGTCTAATGTGGACACGCTGCAGAGGACGGCCTTTATGTGCATAGCACACAAGGGAGGGGTGTTAGACCTCTCTAATCTTGCAAAAACAAGAGACAAATTAAATACAAACACATGGGTTATGCACACAATGAGCAAGTCTGTAGAACAGTGTTCACACCACCAAAAGACTGAAACATAGAAAAACACAGTAAAACAAACATATAAAAATACTATGTTGTAAAGAAGTAACAGTAAACAGCAAGTGCTAGTAAAAAGATGATAAAAAACAGGGTATTTAGTTGATACGTTTTTGCAAAAAATTTATACTAAGCCACTCTACCAAACATCAAGGTAACCTGTATCAGAGCAGTCCCTAACTGATGTATTTAAAAACCTGGTCATGTGTATAATACCTCTATGAGCACAATTCAGACAGGTAATATCTAATGTGGACATGCTGCAGAGGACTGCCTTTATGTGCATGGCCCACAGATAAATATATCAGTTAGGTACTGCTCTGATATGGGTTACCTTGACATTTGGTAGAGCTGCTTAGTATACATTTTTTTGCAAAAAATGTATCAACTAAATACAATGTTTTTTATCATCTTTTTACTAGCTCTTGCTGTTTACTGTTACTTCTTTACAATGGAATATTTTTATACATTTGTTTTACTGTTTTTCTATGTTTCAGTCTATTGGTCATGTGAACACTGTCCTACAGACTTGTTCACTGTGTGCATGGCCCATGTATTTGTATTCATTTCTTTTCTGCTGACATGTCCACTGTCATCATGGGTGACTTAAAGTCCCCATCGACACTTCCACTTTAGCTGCCTCTAAACTTTTATCACTGACTGCCTCCTTTGACCTCACTCAATGGTCCTCCATGGCCACTCTCAAAGATGGCTACACACTGGACCTTATCTTCACCTGCCTCTGATCCCTTTATAACCTCACTAACTCACCCCTCATCCCTGTCTGACCACAACTTACTGACATTCTCTTCCCTCTCTTCTCCCAGTTCGCAACCACCACTCCACAAACTCACCCTTGCAGAAATCTCAAACACCTCAATTTACACTCACTCTCTGAGTCCCTTCTCCCTGTTACAGACATAGCTTCCTTACATGACACACATGCTTCTGCCATTTTTTATAACACCACAATAACAGCAACACTCAATTTGGACACCCCCTCACACACACCAAAACTCGTACAATCAAAAGGCAACCATGGCTGACCAGCCTGACCAAAGAACTGACACAGGCTTCCAGGATTGCTGAGCAGAGATGGAAGAGATCCTGTTCTGCTGAGCACTTTTTCGCATACAAGCAGTCCCATCATCAAGTGCATGCTCACTGCTGCAAAACAAACTTCTCATCTCTCATATTCTCCGTCTCACAACCCTAAACAGCTTTTCAACACTTTCAATTCTCTACTCCGTCCCCAGCAGCTTCTCCCTCTCCTCTCATTACTGCTGAAGACTTTGCCTCTTTATGCAGAAGATCGATAACATCAGAGAAAGCTTTGGCCCACAGCCCCAATGAACCTTATCTTAACTGCTCAGCCCTGTTATTCCAAAACCAGCTTCCCCACCATGACAGAAGATCATCTCTCCACACTTCGGTCAAGATCACATCTCACCACTTGCATGCTTGACCCAGTCCCGTCCCACCACATCCCTAACCTCGCCACAGTCTTCATCCCAACCCTAACACATCTCTTCAACCTTTCACTTACTGTTACACTCGGTCCCAGCGCTGGCTCTGCACTCCGTTCTGCTCACTCACCTGCCCCAGCTGCTCTTCGGCGTCCTGTGTCCTCCTCCACTTCCTGGCACGCTGCTGGCAGGCCTCCAGATAGTCTGCTTAGGACGCGAGGCCGCGCCCACCGTCTCTCTTAAAGGGGCAGCGTGCATTTTTTGAAATAGCTAATTAACCAATGGCTGCGCACTCAGTACTATATCTGGTCACTCCACCATTAGGGGAGTGCCGGAGCAACGTGTTCTATCATTGCTACATCCGGTTCTGTTCCTGATCTGTATGCGCTGCGTCTGCAGTCTCTGTGCTTCACTGATACTGTTTGTCTCCTCAGATCATTGCTAACCTGTATCTGGCTATCTTGGACAATCTCGGCTATTACTGGCGCAAGTGTCATCCCGTTCCGCCATCAGCCATCCGTACCCGTGGACCGTGACAAGGTCACTGAAGCCAGCCTTCTACCATCCGTTCTGGACCAGTACCTTACCCTTCTCCGTCAAGAACTTTCCACGGACTCTGTAAATACCTGTTACCCTTTTGGTCCCTCTGGGACAGCTGCCACGTGTCCGGGGTCTAACTGGAGGTAGCACCTGTGTCCTCCGGGTATTCCATTCTGGTCCTGTTCGAGGGGCCTTACTACGGGTACCCGGGGCTCACTAGTTACGCCCCCTTCGGAGCCCCCGGACCGCGGTCTCGAGGTTCCACATTAAAAAATAAAAACGAATGTGAACTTCACCACCTCTGCCTCCGCTTCCATTCGTTACACTTACAAATGGTGTCTTCTTTTCATAGTAACATAGCAACATAGTTATTAAGGTTGAAGGAAGACTTTAAGTCCATCTAGTTCAACCCATATCATATCCTAACCTGCCCTAACATGTTGATCCAGAGGAAGGCAAAAAAAAAACAAGTGGCAAGCAGTAAGCTTCACATTGGGGAAAAATATTCTTTCCCGACTCCACATACGGCAATCAGACTAGCCTCCTGGATCAACGCAATATCTAGGAAACTAGTGAATATAGCCTGTAATATTATACTTTTCAAAAAAGGAATCCATTCCCTTCTTAAATTTTAGTAGGGAATCACTCATTACAACATTAGACGGCAGAGAGTTCCATAGTCTCACTGCTCTTACAGTAAAGAATTTACATCTGTGATTATGACTAAACCTTCTTTCCTCCAGGCGTAGAGGATGCCCCCTTGTCACCGTCACAGGTCTAAAAGTAAAAAGATCATTAGAAAGGTCTTTGTACTGTCCCCTCATATATTTATACATTGTAATAAGATCACCCCTAAACCTTCGTTTTTCCAAACTAAATAACCCCAAGTGTAATAACCTGTCTTGGTATTGCAGACCCCCCAGTTCTCTAATAACCTTGGTCGCTCTTCTCTGCACCCGCTCCAGTTCAGCTATGTCTTTCTTATACATCGGAGACCAGAACTGTACACAGTATTCTAAGTGTGGTCGCACCAGTGACTTGTATAGAGGTAAAATTATGTTCTCCTCATGAGCATCCATGCCTCTTTTAATGCATCCATTATTTTATTTGTCTTTGCAGCAACTGCCTGACACTGGCCACCCATACACCCAGGTCTTTTTCAGTGACAGTTTTGCCCAGTGTTTTACAATTAAGCACATAATTATTCATCTTGTTTGTTCCACCCAAGTGCATGACCTTACATTTATCCCCTTTAAAGCTCATTTGCCATTTATCAGCCCAAGCTTCTAGTTTACATAAATCCTCCTGTAATATAAAATTGTCCTCCTCTGTATTGATCACCCTGCAGAGTTTAGTGTCATCTGCAAATATTGAAATACTACTCTGTATGCCCCTACAAGGTCATTAATAAATATGTTAAAGAGAAGTGACCCCAATACTGACCCCTGTCGTACCCCATTGCTAACCGTGACCCAGTCCGAGTGTGCTCCATTAATAACCACCCTTTGTTTCCTATCCATGAGCCAGTTCTTAACCCAATTACATATATTTTCCCCTATCCCCATTGTTCTCATTTTATGTATCAACCTTTTGTGTGGCACTGTATCAAAAGCTTTCGAGAAGTCCATGTACACTACATCCACTGCGTTACCTTGGTCCAGTCCATAACTTACCCCTTCTGAAAAGCTTATCAGATTAGTCTGACAAGAACGGTCCCTTGTAAACACATGTTGATATTGGGTCATGAGGCTATTCTGCCTCAGATACTCCAATATAGTATCTCTTAAAGAGCCCTCCAGGATTTTACCCACAGTAGATGTTAAGCTGTTAATTTCCAGGTTCAGTTTTTGTCCCCTTTTTGAATATTGGCACCACATTTGCTATACCCCAGTCCTGTGGTACAGACCCCGTTATTATGGAATCTTTAAAAATTAAAAATAATGGTCTATCTATGACTGTACCTAATTCCTGCAGTACTCGGGGGTGTATCCCATCAAGGCCCGAGATTTGTCAATTTTAGTGATTTTTAGATGCCGCAGTACTTCCTGCTGAGTTAAGCAGGTGACATTTAATGGAGAATTTTTTTCATCACTGATCAGTGATCATGTTACCTGTCATGGGACTTTCTTGTATAAATACCGTTGAAAAAAAGTCATTTAGTATTTTGGCTTTTTCCTCATCCTCATCCACCATTTCACCCAGACTATTTTTAAGGGGACCAACACTATAATTTTTTAGTTTCTTACTATTTATGTAGTTAAAGAATATTTTGGGATTATTTTTACTCCCTCTGGCAACGAGTCTCTCTGTTTCAATCTTTGCTATCTTGATTTGTTTTTTACAGAGTTTAATTAATCTTCTGTATTTATTTAATGCCTCATCACTACCTACTTGCTTTAATTCCCTAAAACCCTTTCTTTTTGCCACTTATTGCGCCCTTACAGCTCTATTTAGCCATAGTAGTTTCCTCCTATTTATAGCATGTTTATTCCCATAGGGTATATACTGTGCACAGGTCCTATTCAGGATGCTAATAAACGTCTCCCATTTTCTTTGTGTATTTTTATGTCTCAGGATATCGTCCCAGTTTATTGCACTAAGGCCGGGATCACACATGCGAGGAATACGGCCGAGTCTCGCATGGTAATACTCGGCACTGCCGCTGGCCTCGGGAGTGGAGCGTGTGGCCACATAGCAATACGTGGAGTCGCACGCTCCGCTCCCGAGGCCAGCAGCAATGCCAGGTATTAACATGCGAGACTCGACCGTATTCCTCACATGTGTGATCCCGGCCTAAGATCATCTCTCATCCATTGGAAATTTGGCTTCCTGAAGTTTAGTGTCCTTGTAACCCCTCTACTACACATCTTATTAAAGGATACATGAAAACTTATTATTTTATGATCACTATTACCTAAGTGACCCCCAACCCTTATATTTGAAATGCGGTCTCGCTTGTTGGTTAATATTAGGTCTAGCAGTGCCCCCCCTCTTGTTGGATCCTGAACTAGTTGTGAAAGGTAATTGTCTCTCATAGTTGTCAAAAACCTATTACCTTTGCTGGAACTGCAGGTTTCTGTTCCCCAATGAATTTCAGGGTAGTTGAAGTCCCCCATAATAATGACTTCTCCTTGAGTCGCTGCTTCATCTATTTGCTTTCCAAGCTGGTGAGCTTTGCTTGATGGTAATTTTAGGAGACATAACAAAGCCATCAGTGATTCTCACATTACTCCATCTATACAAAGCTCCACCAGCGTTGAAATACTCATAATCTATTTGCTTTACAAGGATATTCTCCGTTGCTTCCATTATTTTTGGAGACTTATAACAAACCCTATCAGTAATTTATTATTTTTTCCCCCTCCCCTTATCTCCACCCACAGGGACTCTACATCTTCATTAGATTCACAGATATTATCACGCAGGTATGGGTTTTAAGGATGATTGTACATATAAATGATAAAGGTATCAACCACTGAGGACTCTCAAGTCTAAATATTTTTTGTACATATAAACACACCCCCCCTCCTCGCTTATTTTTACAGTCATTTCTAAAAAGACTATAGCTCTGTAAATTAACAGCCCAGTCGTGGCTCTCATCCAGCCATGTCTCAAATATCCCCACCATGTCATAATTATGTTCCAACAAAATTAATTCTAATTCCGCCATTTTGTTGGTGAGGCTTCTGGCATTAGTATACATGCACTTTATGCATCTCTCTGTACCTCTATTCTTTCTTAAATTATTAACTGTTCTAACCCCACCCCCATGCCACCCCCACCCCCAATTTCATTATTTGTGCACAGGACTCTATCTGCTCTGTCTTACCCTCCTATAAAATGAATACCCTCACCCCCCAGTCCCTAGTTTAAAGACTCCTCCAACCTTCCAGCCATTTTCTCCCCCTGCACAGCTGCACCCTTCCCATTGAGGTGCAGCCCATCCCTAGCATAGAACCTGTAGCCAACTGAGAAGTCAGCCCAGTTCTCCAGGTACCCAAACCCTTCCTTCCTACACCAATTCTTGAGCCATTTATTAACCTCCCTAATCTCCCATTGCCTCTCTGGTGTGGCACGTGGTACAGGCAGTATTTCAGAAAATACCACGTTGGAGGTCCTTGCTTTAAGCTTGCAGCCTAAATCCCTGAAATCGTCATTAAGGACCTTCCACCTACCTCTAACTTTGTCATTTGTGCCAATGTGCACCATGACCGCTGGGTTCTCACCAGCCCCTCCCAGTAATCTGTCAACCCGATCAGTGATGTGTCGGACTTGAGTGCCAGGTAGGCAGCACACTGTTCGATGACCTCTGTCTTTGTGAAAGATTGCTCTATGTGTTCCCCTAATATTTGAGTCCCCCACTACCAGCACCTGTCTGGCCTGCCCTGCTCTCCTAATTGCCCCTTACTGGAGCAGACACTCCCTGGCTTTCAGAGGACATGCCTTGCTGCAGCAGTGCTACCCCTGTACTGACACCTCCCTCATCTGCCAACTTTGCAAACTTATTGGGGTGTGCCAGATAAGGACTAGCCTCCCTGGCGCTCTTCCCTCTACCCTGCCTTCTAATTGTCACCCAGCTTGCTGCTTCAGTGTCCTGCAGCTCCATCCTAGCATTCCCCCCTCATCTATCCCATTGAGCGTTTGCTCAGTGAGCAGAAGACTCCTTTCCATATTGTCTATGGATCTCAGTGTTGCCAGCTGCACATTTAGATCCAGTATTTGCGCTTCCAAATGCACAACATGCTCACATCTCACACAGCAGTATGCACCCTCGACCGGCTGTTCAAGGACTGCATACATGTGGCAAGATGTACACAGGCTGGCATTGGCAATAGTGCACCACATTTCTAATGGGGATTTCACCAGACAGCAAAGATACCGTATATTCCGGCGTATAAGACGACCTGGTGTATAAGACGACCCCCCTACTTTTCCTGTTAAAATATAGAGTTTAGGATATATTCACCGTATAAGACTACCCCTTTTCCAACGCTTACCAAACACCGGTAAAAATTTAAAAAAACAGATTTGAATTTAACATGGTCATTTTTTAATTTAAATTCTTATGACATGCAGGCGTATAAGACGACCCTCCAACTTTTACAGTCAAAATATGAATTTGTCTTAAAAGTGTGGGGGGGTCTTCTTATACGCCGGGTGTCATCTTATACGCCGTGTACGGAACATATGGTGGGGGGAGTGGGCTTTTCAGAGATGTTTACCTAGGGTCTAGGCGCAGGGCGACGGCGGCGGCTCCTTTTGTGCAGCCTGGGGGGGGCTCTGTGCTGGGGGACGGTGTCGGAGGCTCCTCTCGTGCAGCCCCCAGGCTCTGTGCTGGGGGACGGCGGCGGCTCCTCTCGTGCAGCCCCCCAGGCTCTGTGCTGGGGGACGGCGGCGGCTCCTCTCGTGCAGCCCCCCAGGCTCTGTGCTGGGGGACAGCGGCGGCTACTCGTGCAGCCCCCGCAGGCTCTGAGCTGGGGGACGGCGGCGGTGATTCTTTTCTCAATCCCGGAGGCCCCGGCAGCTCCATTTATGCGATGCGGTGGCCTCCGGGAAAATGGCCGCTGAGGGCGGCGCATGCTCAGTTTCAGATCTTGTCTCCCGAGATCTTGAGACGAGATCTGAAGCTGAGCATGCAGCGGCCATTTTCCCGGAGGCCATCGCATCGCAGCAATGGAGCTGCCGGGGCCTCCGGGGATTAAGAAAAGAATCACCGCCGCCGTCCCCCAGCACAGAGCCTGCGGGGGCTGCACAAGAGGAGCCGCCGCCGCCGCCCCCCAGCACAGAGCCTGCTGGGGCTGCAGAAGAGGAGCCGCCGACGTCCCCCAGCGCCTAGACCCTAGGTAAACACCTCTGAAACGCCATACCCGGCGTATAAGACGACCCCCGACTTTGAAGACGATTTTCAGAGGTTAAAAAGTCGTCTTATACGCCGGAATATACGGTAAGTAAAAATAAATAAAAAGTATTAATAAAATATAACAGCAATTCAGTAATTCCTCCCTTATCAACTCCCTGAATCCAAAGTCACTGAATCTCAAGTCACACTTACCACCTTTCGCACTTGCGCACCGGAAACACTCAGCTCGCTCACTCTCGCTGAAGTAGAAGATTTAAAGAGAGAATTTTTTTTCTCGTTCAACAGCAAACCACCCTGCTGCTCTGCCAAAAAGACTTGAGCCCCAACCTGCTGGCCCTTATAAACCCTTAATTATGAACCCGCATCCTTAATTAACCCATTTGTGAACATAGCTACACCACAAGATTTAAATGCAATATAGTTAACCCTTAAACACAGATAGTAAAATAAGATATTAATCCTTTAGAGAGAAAATATAGGTTAAAAGAGCCCCCAAAAAATAGAACAGGTAGAAAAGCACTCAGCAATCCACAGTTCAGCGACTCACACACAATTCACACAGGTATTTGTTAAAGGTTTTCCAAATACTTCTTCACTGAATCTCAAGTCACACTTACCACCATTCGCACTTGCGCACCGGTCACACTCAGCTCGCTCACACTCGCTGAAGTAGAAGATTTAAAGAGAGATTTTTTTTCTCCTTTAACAGCAAACCACCCTTCTGCTCAATGCACTTCCAAAAAACACACACACCTTAAACACACCTCAATCACACCCATCCTCAAAAAGCCCTCCCTTGACCTATCCTCTGTGTCTAGCTATTGCCCAATATCACTTTTCCCTAATGAATCAAAACTACTAGAACAGCATGTCCATCTTGAACTGTCCTCCCACCTCTCCTCTTGCTCCCTCTTTGACCGGTTACAATCTGGCTTCTGAACACATCCCTCAACTGAAACCGCCATAACTAAAGTCACCAATGACCTACTAACTGCCAAGAACAAGCAACACTACTCTGTCCTCCTCCTTCTGGACCTGTCTTCTGCCTTTGACACTATAGACCATTCCCTCTTGTTACAGATTCTCTCATCTCTTGGCATCACAGATGTGGCCCTAACCTGGATCTCATTATAACTAACAGACCGGACATTCAATGTCTCCCTCTCCCACACCACCTCTGCATCTCGCCCCATCTGTCAGTGTTCCCCAAGGCTCAGTTCTATGACCCCTACTCTTCTCCATCTACAACTTCGGCCTGGGACAGCTCATAGAATCACACAGTTTTCAGTATCATCTCTACGCCGATGACACGCAGATCTACTGTACCTATCTGGACCCGACATCACCTCCTAACTGACCAAAATCCCACAATGTCTGTCCACTATTTCATCTTTCTTTTCTGCTCGCTTTCTAAAACTGAACATGGACAAAACAGAATTCATCATCTTTCCCCATCTTACTCTACCCCTCCACCTGACCTATCCATTATTGTCAATGGCTGCTCACTTTCCCCAGTCCTACATGCTTGGTGCCTCAGGGTGATATGCCTGTTATGATTTGGTAGCTGAGGAGAGCAAGCAAAAACAGCAATATACCAGAGAGGTTGGAATCTACTGGATTGCAGTACCCTGACCAACCACCACAACCAAAGGCAGCCGTGGAGCGCACCCACGTTGGTCCTAGACGCCTCGTCACAGCCTGAGAGGTTAACTACACCTAAAGACAGAAAGAGGAAAAGCTATCTGCCCTGGAGCAGATCCCCAAAGAACATAGGAAGCCCCTAAACATGTAATGGCGGTTAGACAAGAGGAAATACAGACACAGACAGAAAATAGTATGAGCAAACGTTGGGGCCCAATCTTCCTAGACAGAAAAGGATAGGAAGGACACTTACTGCAATCCCAAAAAACCCTAAAAAGTACCAACTCTACTAATTGCAAAAACACCTGAGATCACACGACCTCTACCACCTAAATTAGTTCTCTGGTGTAACAAAACTAAGCCGCAGCCACTGAAAAAACTGGAAAAGGCAAATGAACAAACAACAGTGGCTCAGACAAACTGAGAGGAGCACAAGCCCCCGGAGGGGACCTGGCTGACCTCCACAAAAGTGCAGGAAACAATGCAAAAAGCAAGCACAAAAATAAAAACAGAAAATGTCTTATCTGAGAGCAGGAGAAGAGGCAAGATTCAGCAAGCTTCCAAGTGAACCAGGAACCACAGTTGAGACAAGAACAATTGATCACCGGCAACCCTGATGGGAGGGAACCTCCCTTATATAGGACCAGTCTGTAACTCCTGATTGCCAATCTTCACTAAATGGTTCAGCACTGTCTGCAACCACCAGAGGGAGCTTCTGCTCAGAACTCATTTCTAACACATTCACAACAGTACCCCCCATTGAGGAGGGGTCACCGAACCCTCACTTGGGCAACCAGGTCGGTCAGGATGAGCTCTGTGATACGCACGGATCAGTCTCCTAGCATGGATGTCCGAAGCAAACACCCAAGAATTGTCCTCCTGACCATAACCTCTCCACTTAACCAAATACTGGAGTTTCCGTCTAGAAAAAAGAGAATCCAATATTTTCTCAACCACATACTCCAGATTGCCCTCAACCAAAACAGGGTCAGGAGGCGCCACCATAGGAAACACTGGCTCGACAAACCTCTTCAATAAGGACTTGTGGAACACGTTATGGATCTTAAATGTCCCTGGAAGAAGTAAACGAAAGGAAACAGGATTAAGAATCTCCATGTTCTTATAAGGTCCAATGAATCTAGGCTTAAACTTAGGAGATGCAACTCTCATAGGGATATTTCTTGAGGACAACCAGACCAAGTCCCCCACTTCAAACCGAGGACCATCAGTCTTATGCCGGTTGGCAAACCGCTGGGCCCTCTCCTGAGAGAGGGACAACCTCTCCACTACCTGGTCCCAAATCTGCTGCATACGCTCCACAACAGAGTCAACACCTGGACAGACAGAAGCCTCCATCTGTCCCGAAGAAAATCGAGGGTGAAACCCAAAATTGAGGAAAAATGGAGACATCAAAGTGGCAGAGCTAGCCCTATTATTAAGAGCAAACTCAGCCAAAGGCAAAAAAGAGACACAGTCATCTTGATCAGCAGACACAAAGCATCTCAGATAAGTCTCCAATGTCTGGTTTGTTCTCTCAGTTTGTCCATTGGTCTGAGGATGAAAAGCCGAGGAGAAAGACAATTGAACACCAAGTTTAGAACAAAAAGTCCTCCAAAATCTGGACATAAACTGGACTCCTCTGTCAGACACAATGTTCTCAGGAATGCCGTGTAACCGAACCACGTGCTGAAGGAACAAAGGCACCAATTCGGAGGAGGAAGGCAACTTAGGTAATGGCACAAAATGTATCATTTTGGAAAACCTATCACAAATCACCCAGATAACGGTCATTCTCTGAGAAACAGGGAGGTCGGAAATGAAATCCATAGAGATAAGGGTCCATGGTCTCTTGGGCACAGGCAATGGCATCAACAAACCACTAGAGCGAGAGCAAGGCTTGGAGCGAGAGCAAGTCCCGCAGGACTGCACAAATTCCCTGACGTCACGAGACAAGGTAGGCCACCAAAAGGACCGACTAACCAAGTCTCTGGTACCAAAAATTCCGGGATGACCGGCCAACGCGGAACAATGAATCTCAGACATCACACTCTTTTTCCACCGGTCTGGGACAAACAATTTCCCAAAAGGGCAGCGCTCGGGTTTATCCTCCTGACACCCTTCCAGAGCCAGTCTCAAATTGGGCGAGATGGCGGAAAGAACTACACCCTCTTTCAAAATAACAGCAGGATCAGATAACTCAGGAGAGTCTGCAAGGAAACTCTTCGAGAGGGCATCCGCCTTAACATTCTTAGTGCCAGGAAGAAAGGAAACCACAAAATTAAAACATGTGAAAAACAAGGCCCACCTGGCCTGTCTAGGATTAAGTCGCTTGGCTGACTCCAGATAAACCAGATTCTTATGGTCCGTAAGGACCACCACCTGATGTTTGGCTCCCTCCAGCCAATGTCTCCATTCTTCAAAAGCCCACTTCATGGCCAATAACTCTCGATTACCCACGTCATAATTACGTTCAGTTGGAGAAAATTTTCGAGAGAAAAAGGCACAAGGGTTACTTTTAGAGATCTCCGGATCTCTTTGGGACAAAACAGCACCTGCCCCAATTTCAGAGGCATCAACCTCCACCTGAAATGGCAGAGAAACATCAGGCTGCCACAGAACAGGAGCAGAAGTGAATCTCTGCTTAAGTTCCTGAAACGCAGAGACTGCCTCAGGAGGCCAATTCACCACATCAGAAGCCTTTTTGGTCAAATCAGTCAATGGTTTAACAATAACAGAGAAATTACCAATAAATTTACGATAAAAATTAGCAAAACCCAAGAATCTCTGAAGAGCCTTTAATGAAGTAGGTTGGACCCAATCACAGATGGCCTGAACCTTGACCGAGTCCATTTCAATAACAGATGGGGACAAAATGAATCCCAGAAATGAGATCCTCTGTACGCCAAAAAGACACTTTGATCCCTTCACATACAGAGCATTCTCTCTCAAAATCTGGCACAGTCCGAACATGTTTCACATGAGAGTCCCAGTCATTTAAAAAAATCAAGATATCATCCAAATAAACAATCAGAAATTTATCCACAAAATCCCTGAAAATGTCATTCATGAAGGACTGGAAGATGGAAGGAGCATTAGTGAGCCCAAAGGGCATCACTAGGTACTCAAAATGCCCCTCTGGGGTATTAAACGCCGTCTTCCATTCATCCCCGTGCTTAATGCGAATAAGGTTATACGCCCCCCTGAGGTCAAGCTTGGTAAACCAAGTAGCACTTTTCACCCTGGAAAACAGGTCAGAAATCAAGGGTAACGGATACTGATATTTCACAGTGATATTGTTCAAGAGACGATAATCAATACACGGCCTTAATGAACCATCCTTTTTGGCCACAAAGAAAAAACCGGCACCCAAGGGTGAAGAGGATGGTCTGATATGACCCTTCTCCAATGACTCCTTGATATAAGACCGCATAGCGTCATGTTCAGGTACAGACAAGTTAAAAAGGCGACCTTTAGGGAATTTACTACCAGGCACTAATTCAATAGCGCAGTCATAGCTCCTATGGGGAGGCAAGGATGCAGATTTACTTTCGCTAAACACATCAGTAAAATCAGTCAAAAAGTCAGGAACATCCTGAGCCTGGGGAGAGGCAGAAAAAACAGGAGTGTTGGCATTAACACATTGGCAGCCCCAACTGGTCACAGACACAGATTTCCAATCCAAAACAGGATTATGAGACTGTAACCAAGGTAAACCCAGTACAATAATGTCATGCATATTATACAGCACCAAAAATTTGCAACTCTCCTGATGATCAGGTTCAACCCTCATTATCACCTGAATAGAGAACTGGGGTTTATTCTCAGCCAAAGGGGTAGAATCAATCCCCAGTAGGGGAATAGACTTCCGCAGGGGTATCAAGGGAAACCCACAACGTTTAGCAAAATCAAAATCCATCAGGTTAATAGCTGCTCCCGAATCAACAAAATCCTGAGCAGAAAATGTGGACAGGATCAAATCAGGGTAACAGTCAACAGAAATTTAGTCTGAACACTACCCAAGACAACTGAGCGTGCAAAACGTCTTCCCCGCTTGCGGCAGACTGAAATAGCATGAGAGGCATCACCACAGTAGAAACATAACCCATTGCGTTTTCGAAACTCATGACGCTGTGCCCCAGAAGCCACTCTATCACACTGCATGGACTCAGAAGCTAGTTCACAAGGCAACACCATTCCACGCATACCTCTACGCTCACGCAAACGTCTGTCAATTTGAATCGCTAATGACATAGAATCATTGAGACCAGAGGGAGCAGGGAAACCCACCATAACATCTTTTACATTCTCTGACAGACCCTTCCGAAAAAGGGCTGCCAAAGCATCATCATTCCATTTGGTCAGGACTGCCCACTTTCGGAACCTCTGACAGTACAACTCAGCATCCTCAAGTCCCTGATTTAATGCCAACAAGGCTTTTTCAGCTTGATCAGTGACATTAGGTTCATCGTACAATAACACCAGAGCCAGAAAAAATGCATCAACATTACTCAAAACAGGGTCCCCAGGTGTCATGGAAAAAGCCCAATCCTGAGGATCGCCGCGCAGGAGAGAGATGACAATTTGAACCTGCTGTGCTGCGTTCCCTGAGGACTTAGGTTTTAAGGCAAAAAACAACTTACAGTTATTTTTGAAATTCAGAAATTTAGCTCGATCCCCCAAAAATAAATCTGGCATGGGGATCCTAGGTTCCACAACCGGCAACCTAGCAAGATAGATAGCAATACTCTGAACTTCAGTGGCAAGCTGATCCACATGGCCAGACAACTGTGCAAACTCCATTGAGAGAAAAAAAAAATCCTCCTCAGCACCCAGAGAAAAAGAGGGAAATGCAACAAACAGAGAAAAAAAAAATTTCTGACAATTTCCTTTTTTCTTTTTCCTTTTACTATTTTTCCCTTCTGTTGAGCACCATATAATTTTCAGTTTGGCCGGTGATACTGTTATGATTTGGTAGCTGAGGAGAGCAAGCAAAAATGGCAATACACCAGAGAGGTTGGAATCTACTAGATTGCAGTACCCTGACCAACCACCACAACCAAAGGCAGCCGTGGAGCGCACCCACGTTGGTCCTAGACGCCTCGTCACAGCCTGAGAGGTTAACTACACCTAAAGACAGAAAGAGGAAAAGCTATCTGCCCCGGAGCAGATCCCCAAAGAACATAGGAAGCCCCCAAACATGTAATGGCGGTTAGACAAGAGGAAATACAGACACAGACAGAAAATAGTATGAGCAAACGTTGGGGCCCAATCTTCCTAGACAGAAAAGGATAGGAAGAACACTTACTGCAATCCCAAAAAACCCTAAAAAGTACCAACTCTACTAATTGCAAAAACACCTGAGATCACACGACCTCTACCACCTAAATTAGTTCTCTGGTGTAACAAAACTAATCCGCAGCCACTGAAAAAACTGGAATAGGCAAATGAACAAACAACAGTGGCTCAGACAAACTGAGAAGAGCACAAGCCCCCGGAGGGGACCTGGCTGATCTCCACAAAAGTGCAGGAAACAATGCAAAAAGCAAGCACAAAAATAAAAACAGAAAATGTCTTATCTGAGAGCAGGAGAAGAGGCAAGATTCAGCAAGCTTCCAAGTGAACCAGGAACCACAGTTGAGACAAGAACAATTGATCACCGGCAACCCTGATGGGAGGGAACCTCCCTTATATAGGACCAATCTGTAACTCCTGATCGCCAATCTTCACTAAATGGTTCAGCACTGTCTGCAACCACCAGAGGGAGCTTCTGCTCAGAACTCATTTCTAACACATTCACAACATCTGCCCTCTCTTTCAAGCCACATATGCAAGCCTTTGCCTCCTCCTGCCAACTACAACTCAAAAATATTTCCCGGATCTGTACATTCCTTGACCAAGAAACTACAAAAACCCTCGTACAAGCCATCATCATCTCCCGCCTTGACTATTGCAACCTCCTACTTTCTGGCCTCCCATCTAGCACCCTGGCACCACTCCAATCTATCCTAAACATTGCTGCCTGACTAATCCACCTGTCTCCCCATTATTCCCCATCCTCTCCTCTCTGCCAAGCCCTTCACTGGCTTCCTATTGTCCAGAGGCTCCAATTCAAAACCCTAACTATGACATGCAAAGCCATCCACAACCTGTCTCCTCTATACATCTATGACATGGGATCCCAGTATTTGCCTACACACAACCTTCGATCCTCTCAAGATATCCTTCTCTACTCCCCTCTTATCTCTTCTTTCCACAGTCACATAGAAGACTTCTCCTGTGCTTCCCCCATACTCTGGAACTCTCTACCCCAACACATCAGAGGTTTGCCTACCACGGAAACCTTCAAAAGGAATATGAAGACCCACCTCTTCCGGAAAGCCTACAACCTGCAGTGATCCTCAGTCTACTAAACTGCCACATGACCAGCTCTACCCTCTCCTAGTGTATCCTCTCCCATCCCCTGTGAGCCCTCACGGGCAGGTTCCTCTTTCCTTTTGTACTTGTGTGTGCTTTGTACTGCTCATTTTTATTGTACTTGTCTTTGTACCCCCCTTTTTCACATGTAAAGCACCATTGAATAAATGACGCTATAACTTGTTTAACAGTTCACAATAACAGTAATTTGGGAGTGCCCAAACTTTTACATGCCACTGTAGATGGATAGATAGATATGGGATAGATAGATAGATAGATAGATAGATAGATAGATAGATAGATAGATAGATAGATAGATTCTGTGCTGTGTTGTGTATAAATATGTGATTCTACAGATGTTGTATTAGTCTTTGCCTGATGAAGAGACCTGAGTAGTCTCGAAAGCTTGCAATTTGTTACCATCTTTTCAGTTAGCCACTAAAAGGTATCAACCACTGAGGATTCTCAAGTCTAAATATTTTTCTGTCTACTGGCTAACACGGTACGAAGATACACATCTTTCCTCATTATTGTAGGCGTTTTAGCCCGAAAGTGACATGTTCAGTAGGGTAGGAAAGGGGTATGATATGACCCATCAGAGAAGTGTTACCTTACCATGGTTGATGAGCAAGCATGAAATGGCCAATTTATGCTCTAAGAACCTTCACTTTTTTGTCAGTACATCTTATTGACTAAGAATACAGATATGAGTTAATGTTTACATTGTTTCTGTATGTCTTGGCCTTCACAGAGTGCTGCTGTGCTTTTCTATACATATTGTGCAGTTATTGCAGCTTGCACCTATTCACACTAAGGAGGTGCTTGCTGTGTTTTCCAGGATAGACAGGTATTTTATCTTACCGCCTGTTTGTTTGGTAATTAGCTGTAGTGCTGTTTGTTCATGTTTGTTCTTTATCTTCAGATACTTGGGATTTGCTAACTGTTTTAAACCTTAAAAATGCAAAATAAAGCTACAAACTGAAAACAAATGCAGACAGATTAGACTGTCCTTGAACTGATAGAAGAGAATATCCCTTCAGCATCTATGATGCAGTAAATTCACATCTCTTTAAAACAAGCTGCAGAACATTCACAGAAAGAAAAAGAATCAGTTTTGTGAATTGTAATTATCATAGCTTTGAATTTTTCTTGCTGAGAAATGGTCATTCTGACAGATGGTAAGCACAATTAATTTCTTGTGTGACCTTGCTGATTTATAATAGGTGGGTAGTAGATTGGATTCCTATTATCACTTGACACGGCTTTCAGTTTATTACCTATAATTGTGAATGTTAGTACTGATGGAGCCATGACATATGTCTGCTATAGTAGAGGTAAATGCCCACTACAAGTCGTGCAAGAACTGTTTGTGTGACAGTTACTTTCAGTTTTTCTTCATCTTGGTGCCAGCATTTTCCATAATTCCTATAATTTAAATTGTTTGGCTAAGGCAATGCTTACAGTTCAGATTATTTGACAGAATGTAAAATGACCTTCACAGAGAAATCAGTCTTATAATCTGCTGTCACGCTCTGCTTACAGTGAGAATTGGAGACAACTGGATGTATTCTATTTTTGGTAGGCAATGGCTAAATATTTTTTCCTATTTCCTTTCCTAGCATTTGTGTGCCTGACCTACCGTACTAATTAAACATCATTTGCAATGCTTAATATTTTTGCAATCTGAATCAAGTCAATGGCATAGGGTATCTTGCTTTTCACTTGAGGGCTTGTCTACAAATCTTAAAAAATGAACCAATCTGTAAATATCTTAAAATTAGAAATTGTTACTTACCAATTCCATCAGTTCTCCAGCACCAAGATTCCAGTTCATAATTCACATTGATTCTTGACTAGAGTTGAGCGATACTTTCCGATATCCAAAAGTATCGGAATCGGAATGGTATCGCCGATACCCAAAAAATATCGGCGATACCCGATACCGATACCGGAAATCCAATGTAAGTCTATGGGAACAAAATATCGGAATTAAAAAAAACCCATTCTTGCCTTGTTGGTTAATTGTACATGAAGGAAAACAACAAAGAGTAATGTAGAATGTATTGGGGAAGGTGAGGAGACATTAAAGGCATAGATGTTTAACCCAATCAAATGGAATAGCATTAATATTTTTTTTTTAAAGATGTTCGGATTGACGAAGAAATTGACAATGTTGTTCACGTTTTTTCTATTTTGGCAAATATGTATATTTCACAACTTCCATGCTCTTCACCTTTTTAACTTTTGACACACTTTCTCCTTCATAATCTTCAGCAGCATCATCTTTTTCATCAAATTATTCTTCATCTTCACCTTCTTTATCTTCTTCTTAAACTTCTTGCTATTCATCTTTTTGTTAACATTACTCATATTCTTCTTATTAAACTATTATTCTTATTCATATTGTACTTCATCTTCTTCATCATATTCTTATTTGTGACAGAGAATCCTGTACTTGTAATCTGTCAAAGTATGAATTTTTCATTCTTCCGTTCTTGCTGTCACAAAAGATTTAAATTTCAACATTATTTGTCCGTGTTCAGTTTAGCCTGCAGCAGCAGCAGGCATTTTCCAGGGGCACCACGAGGAGGAACGGACTCACCCCCATACACTGCTTAGTCTTCTTCTGCTTATAATTTAGAGCATATATTTTGCTCTTCATTTTGGTCTTATACTTCATGTTCTTCTGCTTTTAGATCTGCTTATTGTTCTTGTGTCTCTTGTTCTGTATCTTGTATTTGTAGCACAACCTTGTACCAGCTGATGTTACTGGGACACGGTTACTAAGCAGGAGGTACCTGTGCTCCAAAGCACTACCAAGGACCAGCAGACGTTGCAGGAACTGGGATACCGAGATGGAGGCACCTAGGCCAAAGGCACTGCGGAGAACCAGTTGACGGTACTGGAACCCGGACGGGTAGCAGAAGGTACAAGAACCAATGCAAGTAACGAGGACCAGCTGACTGTGCTGGAACCCGGAGGGGCAGCAGAAGGAAAAGAGCCAATGGCACAACCGAGGACCAGCTGACGTTACTGGGACACGGTTACTAAGCAGGAGGTACCTGTGCTCCAAAGCACTACCAAGGACCAGCAGACGTTGCTGGAACTCGGATACCGAGATGGAGGCACCTAGGCAAAAGGCACTGCGGAGAACCAGCTGACGGTACTGGAACCTGGACGGGTAGCAGAAGGTACCCATGGAAATTTATGTTGACAGGCCGCGAGCCGGCCGCAGTTACCGAATCCCACAGTACTACAGTGGGTGATTGTCCTATTGTCACAACGGAAACAGCCTTTATTTGCATATCCCGCAGCACACATAGGAAGCACCTAAACTCCAAGCACCATAGAGTCGGCTAACCCGACCGCAACACGACAGGACAACTTATTGGAGGCTAAGTGACGTTTACACTGACAGGAAACAGATGGCGTGCTGTAACCAGTCTGGGCAGGAGTGAGTACCCGTGCCAATGACACTTCCGAGCAACAACTGGCGGTGTTGAATCCCAGGGATGAGAAGACAACAGGGTGGAGGCAGCATGACTTTTTGCCGTTCACACAGCAGGGGAACAGCTGACATTACTGAACCCCAGTAACACTATAGCTTGTGTATTGGTCTGTGGACACGACACTTCTGAGCAGCAACTGCCAGTGTTGTAGCCCAGGGAGTAGAGTTCAGGTGGTAGAAAGATGAACATAACAGGAGACATGGATAACGTTGCGAACCAGTTATTTAATCTGAAAACGGACAGACAAATTCTGGCGAGATCCATGCCTTGTTCATTTTCAGAAAAGTAAGCCGGTCTACATTATCGGAGGATAGTCGCATGCGACGGTCTGTTAGTACACCACCTGCAGCACTAAAGACGCGCTCCGATAATACACTGGCAGCAGGGCAAGCCAGCACCTCCAATGCATACTGGCTAAGCTCTGGCCATGTATCCAGCTTAGAGACCCAAAACTTGAATGGGGAAGAGCCATCTGGGAGTACACTGAGAGGGAAAGACATGTAGTCTGTCACCATCTTACGGAAACGTTGCCTCCTGCTGACTGGAGCCGTCTCGGATGGTGTAGACATTTGTGGCGCTGCCACAAAACTTCGCAACATTTGGAACATACTGGTGTAATGTATGTGATACAGTTCATATAGCGTCTTGTGCTTGGGTGCGATGAAAATACTTGAGACACAGGTTGAAAAAGAAAGTCTTGTATTGCTTCATACAAATTGGCAAAAATAAACACACAGGTTGCAAACACAGAAGCAGGAGACACAGCAGGCCAGAGTAATCTAAGTTCATCAATAACTCTCCACAACAGATTCAGATCTTCTTCTATGTTACCGCAAGTCCATGCAAACGTGAGGCTTTCAAGAGCAGAGTTCAGAGTCCACAAGTGCTTCAGAGTTTCTCAGTAGAAATGGCTGGAGTACAAGGTCCAAGGCTTCAGGAGTCAGAACACAGGTTCACTGCAGGCTAGATTCTGAAGCACTGATTGCTCAGGTGTGGCTGTTTAAGAAGCAAACGGAGAGAATCAGGGCGGGAACATGCAAGCTGGAAAACTCCATTTTAACTGAGGGCAAGATAGCTGCAGCAAAACAGAAAGCAAAATGGCCGACGAACAAACTGAGTTTCAGACACAGATACACAGAACCTTACATTACTCCCCCCTTAGGGGCAACCTCCGGATGACCTCAGACCAGGCTTGTGTGGGTACCTCTGATGAAACTGACGGAGCAAGCGAGGAGCATTAACGTTATTGACTGGCTCCCATGAGTTGTCCTCCACTGGGTAGCCCTGCCATTTAATCAGATATTGTAACTGATTTCTATACAACCTGGAATCTAAAATCCTTTCCACCACAAATTCTTCCTGACCATCGACTAGCACTGGGTCAGGGCAAGGAGAAGAACGTCCAGGAAACGTATTGGGTGTTGCAGCCTTTAGTAGGGATACATGAAAGACAGGGTGGATTCTCATAGTTCTGGGCAATTGAAGACGACAAGCAACGGCACTTATAATCTTACTGATTTTATAGGGTCCAATGTACTTATGTCCCAACTTAGACGATGGAATCCTTAACTTAAGATTTCTGGTTGACAGCCAGACCAGGTCTCCTACCTTAAAAGCTGGTGCAGGTTTACGAAATTTATCTGCTGCCTTCTTGTACCTTTCCTGAGCCGATTCCAGATTCTCCTTTAGAAGATCCATATTCTTCTGTAAAGTCGTGACTCTTTCAGCCACTGCTGGCAAAGGCGTCTCTATGGGAAATCGTGGTAGAATGTTAGGATGATAACCTAAATTAGAGAAAAAAGGAGACTGTTTAGTGGAGGCACTCTGAGAGTTGTTGTAAGAGAACTCAGCCAATGGAAGTAGATCCACCCAATCATCCTGTAGGTGGCAGATAAAGCAGCGGAGATACTGCTCCAGGGTTTGATTGGTTCGTTCGGTTTGTCCATTAGTCTGGGGATGAAAAGCAGAAGAAAGGTTTACTTTAATGTCCAATGCTGCACAGAAATTTTGCCAAAACCTAGAAGTGAATTGCACCCCTCGATCCGAAATAACCTCATCCGGTACTCCATGTAAACGAAACACATCTTTAATCATCAAATCTGATGTCTGTTTTGCAGTGGGTAAGCCGACACAAGGGATAAAATGAGCTGCCTTTGTTAAACGATCAACCACCACTAGAATAGTGTTCTTCCCTTGAGAGGTTGGTAATTCCACAATGAAGTCCATAGAAATGGATCCCCACGGGCGGGACGGGGTGGGAAGAGGCTGTAACAGACCAGTTGGTGAAGAGCGAGGTGTTTTGCATCTTGCACAAACCTCACACGAAGTGACATAGTCCAAAACATCCTTCCTACAAGTGGGCCACCAAAAGAAACGAGAAAGAAATTCCTGTGTCTTTAGAATTCCTCTATGCCCGGCTATTTTGGAATCGTGAATGAGTTGCAATACTCTCAATCTGACTGTTTCAGGTATATACAGACGTTGTCCCAGAATCCACACACCATTCTTAAAGACAAGACTTACGTCCCTTGGGGTTGAGCCAAAAAAGAATCCGCATGGTATGCTTCCTTGATGTCTTTAATTAGGTCTTGATGATGAATCACTCCTAGGAATCTAGAGTCAGGAAGAATAGTCTTAGGAGGAGTAATTGGACGTGTCTCTGCTGAGTAAATCCTAGAGAGTGCATCAGCCTTTCCATTGCGCGATCCTGGTCTATAAGAAATAATAAAATTAAATTGGTTTAAGAAAAGATTCCAGCGAGCCTGGCGAGGAGTCAGGCACTTAGCCGACCTGATAAACTCAAGATTACGATGATCTGTCAGAACGACTATTTGCTGTGCAGCTCCTTGAAGAAGGTGTCTCCATTCTTTGAAGGCGGCAATAATGGCCAACAACTCTCTATTGCCCACATCGTAGTTCTTCTCAGCCGAAGACAACTGCTGGGAAAAGAAGGCACAGGGATGCAAGACATTCTTCTCACCTGTTCTCTGAGAGAGTATAGCTCCCACGGCACAGTCTGAAGCATCCACCTCTATTATGAAGGCAAGCTCTGGGTTGGGATGTACTAGGATAGGTGCAGTGGTAAATTTATCTTTCAGACGGGAAAATGCTTCCTGGGCTTGGGGAGTCCAGGAGAACTTAGACTCTTTCCGGGTAAGTTGGGTGATAGGTGACACTACCTCAGAGAAATTTCTAATGAAACGTCTATAGAAGTTTGCAAACCCGATGAAGCGCTGTACCTCCTTCACATTTCTAGGACTTGGCCAATCATTGATGGCTTGGGTTTTACTTCCATCCATACTAATTCCTTGTGTAGACAGTACATACCCCAGAAATTGAATTTCGGTCTTATGGAATTCACACTTTTCAAGCTTGATGTAAAGATGATTTTGTCTTAGACGTTCCAAGACCATTCTCACATGTCCATGATGTTCCTCTGTGGAGTTAGAAAAAATTAAAATATCATCCAAATAAATTACCACGAATGTATCTAGGAGATCTCTGAAGATGTCATTCACCAAGTGTTGGAAAGTGGCTGGGGCGGTACTCAGACCAAAAGGCATAACCAGATATTCAAAGTGTCCATAGCGTGACCTGAATGCAGTCTTCCATTCATCCCCAGGTCTAATACGGACTAAGTTATAGGCCCCACGAAGATCTAGTTTAGAAAAAATTTTGGCATGTCGCACTCTCTCCAATAACTCAGGGATTAAAGGCAATGGATAACGGTTTCTAATAGTAACCTTATTAAGTTCCCTATAGTCTACGCATGGTCTCAGGGATCCATCTTTCTTCTTTACAAAGAATATGGGTGCCCCTGCAGGAGATGAAGAGGGGCGTATGAAGCCCTTGGCTAGATTTTCGTCTATGTACTCTTTTAAAGCCTTCAGCTCGGGCCCCGCCAGGGGTAGATCTTACCAAAAGGTATCTCTGCTCCAGGCAATAATTCAATTGGACAATCATATGGACGGTGAGGAGGAAGCTGGTCAGCGTTCTTCTTGTCACATAAATCCACATAGTCCTGGTATACAGCTGGTAATTCAGGGACTGACATGGTTCCTTTAGGAACAGAGCAAGCTGAAATTTTTTGACTCATCTGTTTCTCTGGAAAGTGTAATTCCTTGGTCTCCCAGTTAATGGTAGGATTCTGAGCCTGCAGCCATGGTAGCCCTAGAATAATGGGAAAGTGAGGAGAAGAGATAAGCATAAAGGACAGTTTCTCTTGATGATCTTTACCCATAAGAACCTTTAAAGGCTCTGTTTCCTGATCCACTGGTCCAGAGGTCAGCAGGGAGCCATCCACAGTTTCCATCTGTACTGGAGCAGCCTTCTTCACTGAACGTATTCCCTGTTTTAGAGCAAAGGAGACATCCATAAAATTTCCACTTGCACCTGAGTCGATCATGGCAGAGCTAGACACCCAGGCTGAGTCAACCCAGAGTTTGATGGAAAGAAAACAGTGAGAATTGTTTTACTTACAACTCAGCTGGGACACCGCTGAGGAAACTTGAAAGATGGCAGCATTTACACAGTCAACGTCCTCAGAGGTAACGGAGTTTAAGTCCGAGAAATCAAGATCTGTTGCTGCAGCTCTCTCTGGAGCCTGAGGCTCGGACCTGACAGATCCCCTCTCGCAACACTCACAATGAATGAGTGCTGCAGTAGTCTTGCGAGAACGGCTGGGACAGTTAATAATAAAGTGCCCTGACTTACCACAATAAAAACATAGATTCTCCTTAAAACGATGTTCCTTGCGTGCATCACTAACCCGTCGTAGTAAAGAGTCTACCTGCATGGGTTCAGGTTCAGGTTCCCGTGTAATCCTATTCAAAGGTTCCTTAGCTGGAGAGGAAGGTAGGAAAAGGTTAGTACGATTGCTTTCGAACCATCTCTCTTGCCTGCGTTCAGTTAAACGAGTATCAATACGGATGCAGTAGTTAATAAAGTCACCTAACGCAGTGGGAGGGTCGGCACGAGCAAGTTCATCCTTAATTAGTGGGGATAACCCCTTTCGAAAAATAGATTTTTTGGCGGAATTGTCCCAGGTGGTATCAAGGGCCCATCTCCTGAAATCCAAGGCATATTCAGCTACTGAGTGCTTACCTTGGCGCAAAGCTAACATGGCTGCTTCAGCTGTTGCACCTCGATTGGGGTCATCAAACACCTGCCCCATGGCTGAAATAAAATCATCAAGGTGATTCAAACAATCATCCTCAGTCTCAATCAGAGGGTTTGCCCATATCAAAGCCTTGTTGGTAAGCAACATAATTATAGTAAGCACCTTAGATCGTTCAGTAGGAAATTGTGAAGCATGTGCAGAAAAAAAAAGATTACATTGATTAACAAATCCCCTGAATTTTTCACGTTCACCACCAAAACGAAAAGGGGGCAACTTGGGAATCCCAGAACTCGGGGCCACGGCAGGAGCCTGGACTTGCCCCCCCAGAACCTCCATCCTGGCTCGCAAATCCTGAGTAGTCTGTCCAACCACTTGCAAATTGTGATTATTTAGGTCCTGAAGATTTGTAAAACGGGTCTTTAAATTCTGCAAATCTGCAAGGATATTATCAGTCACTCCACAAAGTTCTTTTATGCGGGCCTCCATTTTCCAGATCTTTTAAGACAGGATACTGGAAGAAGAGGAGAGAAAAAAAAAACAATAGTGTTCACCTGTGGCAACACTGAAGAAAGAAAAAACTTTAAGGGAACTGCTCACCTGGAATGGTTGTGAGAAGTCACAACCACTATCATCACAGAAAGCTTTCAACCAGACATCTGATATCCAGAGTTTCAGCAGACAAAAAGAGAAGAGAAAAAAAAAAAACAATAGTGTTTACCTGTGATAACACTGCAGAAAAAAAACTTAAGGGAATTGCTCACCTGGAATGGTTGTGAGAAGTCACAACCACTGTCATCACAGAAAGTACAACCGGACATCCGATATCCACAGTACAGCAGACAAGCCTTTCCAGACCCAGCAGACACTAACGTTTGGCTTCAGAATCTTGTAATGTATGTGATACAGTTCATATAGCGTCTTGTGCTTGGGTGCGATGAAAATACTTGAGACACAGGTTGAAAAAGAAAGTCTTGTATTGCTTCATACAAATTGGCAAAAATAAACACACAGGTTGCAAACACAGAAGCAGGAGACACAGCAGGCCAGAGTAATCTAAGTTCATCAATAACTCTCCACAACAGATTCAGATCTTCTTCTATGTTACCGCAAGTCCATGCAAACGTGAGGCTTTCAAGAGCAGAGTTCAGAGTCCACAAGTGCTTCAGAGTTTCTCAGTAGAAATGGCTGGAGTACAAGGTCCAAGGCTTCAGGAGTCAGAACACAGGTTCACTGCAGGCTAGATTCTGAAGCACTGATTGCTCAGGTGTGGCTGTTTAAGAAGCAAACGGAGAGAATCAGGGCGGGAACATGCAAGCTGGAAAACTCCATTTTAACTGAGGGCAAGATAGCTGCAGCAAAACAGAAAGCAAAATGGCCGACGAACAAACTGAGTTTCAGACACAGATACACAGAACCTTACAACTGGTCTTGCCCTGTGCAGAGGCGCTGCTTGTGCTCCCTCTTGTTGCAGAGCTGTCTCCACTGCCTTGACGCCCAGAGCTGCTTTGTAAAGCAGTACCAGCAGCAATGCTCTCGGCTGGAATGGAGAACATTATGGATTGCACCAGTGTGTCTTGGTACTCCCGCATTTTACGCTCCCGGTTCAACGGTGTGATGAGGCTTTGTAAGTTGTCCCGGTAGCGAGGGTCTAGGAGGGTGTACACCCAATAATCAGACGTGGTGAGAATGTGGGCGATGCGGCGGTCGTTTCTCAGGCACTGCAGCATGAAATCAACCATGTGCTGCAGACTCCCAACTGGCCAACAAACGCTGTCCCCTGCAAGAGGCGTCATCTCTGCCTGCTCTGCATCACCCCACCCTCGCTCTACATACTGACTAGAGCGTTGTGTACCTCCCTCTGGAGCGATGTCTTCCTCCTCCATTGACTCCTCCTCATCCTCCTCACAAAGTGAGCCCTGCCCAGCCCTTTGTGAGGAACCACGTTGCGCTGACTGTCCAGAAGGTGATGGAATTTGTGACTCCTCATCCTCCACCTCTTCCAAAACCTCATCCCTTAGTGCTTGCAGTGTTTTTTGAAGCAGGCAGATAAGGGGGACAGTCAGGCTGACTAGTGCATCATCTGCACTCGCCATCTGCGTTGACTCATCAAACGCACGCAAAATGTGGCAGATGTCCTTCATAGAGGCCCACTCAGTAGTGGTGAAGTGTGAACGGTGCAAATTGCGAGTTGATTGCGCCTGATGCAGCTGATACTCCATTACTGCTGGCTGCTGCTCACACAACCGCTCCAACATATGTAACGTTGAATTCCACCTGGTGGGTACGTCACATATGATGCGATGTTCAGGAAGGCGAAATCTGCGTTGCAGAGCTGCAATGCGCGATCTGGCCATGCTGGAACGTCGCAAGTGAGCGCACTCTAGGCGGACCTTGTGCAGCAGTGCATCAAGATCCGGATAGTCCCTCAAAAAACTCTGCACGACCAAGTTGAGCACATGTGCCAGACATGGTATGTGAGTGAGGTTGCCAAGGCCCAGAGCTGCCACCAGATTTCGGCCATTGTCACACACTACCAAGCCTGGCTGGAGATTAAATGGCAAAAACCACACGTCGCTCTCCTGCTTGATGGCATTCCAGACCTTCTGCGCTGTGTGGCTTCGATTCCCCATTGAAATTAATTTGAGGACGGCCTGTTGACGTTTGGCCACGGCTGTGCTCATATCGGTCGCATCAGGTAAGCGTTCATGGGTCCATGTGGAGGTAGACCGTGACGGCTCCTGCAGCGATGATTCTGAGGAACTGGAGTAGGAGGAGGAGTCAATGTGGACAGACTTGATTCCTGCAATCCTTGGAGTTGGCAGAACACGTACAGCGCCACTGGCAAGATCTGTACCCGGCTCCACAACATTAACCTAATGGGCAGTGAGGGAAAGGAATCGTCCCTGGCCATGGGTACTGGTCCACGCATCGGTGGTCAGGTGGACCTTGCTACTGACGGCATTTAGAAGCGCATGTTTAATTTTTCCCTCAACATGCTTTTGCAGACCAGGGACGGCTTGCCTGCTGAAATAAAATCGGCTGGGCACATTGTATTGTGGGACTGCCAATGCCATTAAGTTACGGAAACTGTCAGTCTCCACCAGCCTGAATGACAGCATTTCAAGGGACAGGAGTTTTGCAATGCCAGCATTCAGAGCCTGTGCTCGTGGATGGTTTGCCGAGTATGGCCGTCTTTTATCCCATGCCTGTGCTACCGATGGCTGTTTTGTGGCCTGGGAGTGTGAGGATGACAGGGAACTTGCAGCTGTGGGTGGAATAACACTGGGTCTCTGGACAACAGTAACAGAGGTTCTTCCATGGCGATCCTGTGAGGAAGCCGAACCAGCTGTGTGTGAGCTGGAGGAAGAGGCTCCAACACGAGCTGAAGATGTAGGTGCTGCTGTAGGTTGGCCTACATCTCCAGTGTGTCTTTGGAACTCAACCACGTGCTTTGACCGCACGTTTCCACATATTTGTGGTATTAAGGTTACTGACATTTTTACCTCTTTTTACTTTTTGATTACACAGCTTGCATTTGACATAGCAAATATCATCTGCAAGTGTGTCAAAAAAGGACCACGCAGTGCAAGTCCTGGGAGCGCCCGTTTTCGCTGTTGGAAGAGAACTGCTACAAACGGGTGCCAAACTGGAGGCTACAGGCAACCGAGTCTGCAGCCTACCTCTCCCTACTGTTTGGACCGTTGAGGCAATCTCTTCCTCAGAGCTGCTACCACCACCTTCCTGTTCCTCACGCCATGTTGGGTCTTGGACCTCATCATCTCCACTACCCTCTTCCAACACCTGCTGCTGTTGGGTGGTCTGGCCAGCACCATGCTCAACAGAAACTGGCACCTGAGTCTCATCATCATCAGATGCGTTCTGCGGTGTGCTGACCATCGGCACTGGCTCACCCGCCTCTTCACATTCAGAGAGACACAGCTGTTGCGCATCACTGCATACTGCCTCTTCTTCACATTCCAGAATGCTGCTTGGCTGGGCCCCTGTTTGCAAGCCAACAGATTCTGAGAACAGAAGCAGAGACTCAGCTGGCTCCAGTTCAGAACTCTCTGACTGCCTGGGCAATTTGGCAGGCGGTGAAGAGACAGATGGTTGTTCAACAGTGCTGTGGTCCTGAGAGGAGGTGGAAGGAATTGAAGTCGATGCATTGGCTGCCATCCAACCAACAACGGCTTCAATTTGTTCTTCCCGCAGCAGGGGGGTACGCTGAGCTCCTACAAAAGTGTGCATAAAGGAACGCTCACGGGGAAAACTGGTGGATGCTGTGTCACTGGGTGCGGCAGCAGCCACAGAATCCCCACGTCCTCTCCCTGCTGAAACTCCACGGCCACGACCACGTGCCTTACTCCCTGCCTTCTTCATCTTGGTAGATTGATAAAGAAAGTCAGAAAAGTTATAAGGCCTAAGTGTGGTTATTCCTCAGAGACTGCAGTGAACACTGCAGACAACTGTTCACAAGCTGTGAAAGGCTACTCCTTTGTCTACTTCTATAGTGTTTGCAACCAATGTATTGGATACGGATGGAAGCGCGTCACACTAATAGATTAGATTTTAAATGGAATGGAGCAGCACCAATTGGAGATAAATGAAAAGGATGAGGCACTGAGACACGCTCAGCAGAGTACAAGCAGCAGTGCTTGAACAAGTAACTGGAGCGTGATGTGCACTCAAAAAATAAAAAACACAGACTGAAGTGAACACTGAAACACAACTGTTCACAAGCTGTGAAAGGCTACTCCTTTGTCTACTTCTATAGTGTTTGCAACCAATGTATTGGATACGGATGGAAGCGTGTCACACTAATAGATTAGATTTTTTTCAAATATAATGGAGCAGCACCAATTGGAGAAAAATGAAAAGGATGCGGCACTGAGACACGCTCAGCAGAGTACAAGCAGCAGTGCTTGAACAAGTAACTGGAGCGTGATGTGCACTCAAAAAATAAAAACACAGACTGAAGTGAACACTGAAACACAACTGTTCACAAGCTGTGAAAGTCTACTCCTTTGTCTACTTCTATAGTGTTTGCAACCAATGTATTGGATACGGATGGAAGCGCGTCACACTAATAGATTAGATTTTTTTCAAATATAATGGAGCAGCACCAATTGGAGAAAAATGAAAAGGATGCGGCACTGAGACACGCTCAGCAGAGTACAAGCAGCAGTGCTTGAACAAGTAACTGGAGCGTGATGTGCACTCAAAAAATAAAAAACACAGACTGAAGTGAACACTGAAACACAACTGTTCACAAGCTGTGAAAGGCTACTCCTTTGTCTACTTCTATAGTGTTTGCAACCAATGTATTGGATACAGATGGAAGCGCGTCTGTTATGTTACGGTAGCTGAGGAGTGCAGGTAAAAAAGGAAATACACCAGAGCAGTTGGAATCTATGAGATTGCAGTACCCTGACTAACCACCGCAACTAGAGGCAGCCGTGGAGCGTTCCTACGATGGTCCTAGACGCCTCGTCACAGCCTGAGAAACTAACTACACCTAAAGACAGAAACAGGAAAGCTATCTGCCCCGGAGCAGAACCCCAAAGATAATAGAAAGCCCCCAAACATGTAATGGCGGTTAGACAAGAGGAAATACTGACACAGAAAGAAAATAGTATGAGCAAACGCTGGGGCCCAAACTATCTAAATAGAAAAGGATAGGAAGGGTACTTACTGCAATCCCAGAAAACCCTGAAAAACACCAACTTACTAATTTCAAAATCACCTGAGATCACACGACCTCTACCACCTAAATTAGTTCTCTGGTGTAACAAAAACAGCAGCCACTGAAAAAACTGCAAAAAGCAAAAGTACAAAACACAGTGGCTGGACCAAACTGAGAGGGCAAAAGCCCCCGGAGGGGACCCAGAAGGCCCCCACAGAAGTGCAGGACAAAATGCAAAAATATAGCAAAAACACAAAATAAGAAATTGTCTTATCTGATAGCAGGAGATGCAGACACGACACAGCAGGCTACAAGGGAAACTGGAAAGAAGGATTCAGACCAGAACAATTGATCACCGGCAACCCTGATGGGAAAATGATTCCCTTAAATAAGACCAATCAGTAACACCTGATTCCCAATCCTCACTAGTACCGCTTGTAACCACCAGAGGGAGCCTCTGCTCAGAACTCATCTCAAACCCATTCACAACAGTACCCCCCCCTTGAGGAGGGGTCACCGAACCCTCATTTGAGCAACCAGGTCGGTCAGGATGAGTTCTATGATACGCACGGATAAGTCTCCTAGCATGGATGTCCGAAGCAAACACCCAAGAATTATCTTCCTGACCATAACCTCTCCATTTAACCAAATACTGGAGTCTTCGTCTAGAAAAACGAGAATCCAATATTTTCTCAACCACATACTCCAGATTGCCCTCAACCAAAACAGGGTCAGGAGGCACAGCAGCAGGAACCACTGGCTCAACAAACCTCTTCAACAAGGACTTGTGGAACACGTTATGGATCTTAAATGTCCCTGGAAGAAGCAAACGAAAAGAAACAGGATTAATAATCTCCATGATCTTATAAGGTCCAATGAACCTAGGCTTAAATTTAGGAGATGCTACTCTCATAGGAATATTCTTTGAGGACAACCAGACCAAGTCCCCCACTTTAAACCGAGGACCATAAGTCCTATGCCGGTTAGCAAACCGCTGGGCCTTCTCCTGAGAGAGGGACAACCTCTCCACTACCTGGTCCCAAATCTGCTGCATACGCTCAACAACAGAGTCAACACCTGGACAGACAGAAGCCTCCGTCTGTCCTGAAGAAAATCGAGGGTGAAACCCAGAATTACAGAAAAACGGAGACATCAAAGTGGCAGAGCTAGCCCTATTATTAAGAGCAAACTCAGCCAAAGGCAAAAAAGAGACCCAGTCATCCTGATCAGCAGACACAAAGCATCTTAGATAAGTCTCCAATGTCTGGTTTGTTCTCTCAGTTTGACCATTGGTCTGAGGATGAAATGCCGAGGAGAAAGACAATTGAACACCCAGTTTAGAACAAAAAGTCCTCCAAAATCTGGAAACAAACTGGACTCCTCTGTCAGACACAATGTTCTCAGGAATGCCGTGTAAACGAACCACGTGCTGAAGGAACAACGGCACCAATTCAGAGGAGGAAGGCAACTTAGGTAATGGCACAAGATGTATCATTTTGGAAAACCTATCACAAATTACCCAGATGGTGGTCATTCTCTGAGAAACAGGAAGATCGGAAATGAAATCCATAGAAATATGGGTCCATGGTCTCTTGGGCACAGGCAATGGCATAAACAAACCACTAGAGCGAGAGCAAGGCTTGGAGCGAGAGCAAGTCCCGCAGGACTGCACAAATTCCCTGACATCGCGAGACAAGGTAGGCCACCAAAAGGACCGACTAACCAAGTCTCTGGTACCAAAAATTCCGGGATGCCCAGCCAATGCGGAACAATGAATCTCAGACATCACACTCTTTTTCCATTGGTCCGGGACAAACAATTTTCCAACAGGGCAGCGCTCGGGCCTATCCTCCTGACACCCCTCCAGAGCAAGTCTCAAATTAGGCGAGATGGCGGAAAGAACTACACCCTCCTTCAAAATAACAGAGGGATCAGATAGCTCAGGAGAGTCCGCAAGGAAACTCCTCGAGAGGGCATCCGCCTTAACATTCTTAGTGCCAGGAAGAAAGGAAACCACAAAATTAAAACGTGTGAAAAACAAGGCCCACCTGGCCTGTCTAGGATTGAGTCGCTTGGCAGATTCCAGATAGACCAGATTCTTATGGTCCGTAAGGACCACCACCTGATGTTTGGCTCCCTCCAGCCAATGTCTCCACTCTTCAAAAGCCCACTTCATGGCCAATAACTCCCGATTACCCACGTCATAATTACGTTCAGTAGGAGAAAATTTTCGAGAGAAAAAGGCACAAGGGTTACTTTTAGAGGTCTCTGGATCTTTTTGGGACAAAACGGCACCTGCCCCAATTTCAGAGGCATCAACCTCCACCTGAAATGGCAGAGAAACATCAGGCTGCCGTAGAACAGGAGCAGAAGTGAATCTCTGCTTAAGTTCCTGAAACGCAGAGACTGCCTCAGGAGGCCAATTCACCACATCAGAACCCTTTCTGGTCAAATCAGTTAATGGTTTAACAATAACAGAGAAATTACCAATAAATTTACGATAAAAATTGGCAAAACCCAAAAATCTCTGAAGAGCCTTTAATGAAGTAGGTTGGACCCAATCACAGATGGCCTGAACCTTGACCGGGTCCATTTCAATAACAGATGGGGACAAAATGAATCCCAGAAATGAGATCTTCTGTACGCCAAAAAGACACTTTGATCCCTTCACATACAGAGCATTCTCTCTCAAAATCTGGAATACAGTTCGAACATGTTTCACATGAGAGTCCCAGTCATTAGAAAAAATCAAGATATCATCCAAATAAACAATCAGAAACTTGTCCACAAAATCCCTGAAAATGTCATTCATGAAGGACTGGAAGACGGAAGGAGCATTAGTGAGCCCAAAGGGCATCACAAGGTACTCAAAATGCCCTTCAGGGGTGTTAAATGCCGTCTTCCATTCATCCCCGTGCTTAATGCGAATAAGGTTATACGCCCCCCTGAGGTCAAGCTTGGTAAACCAAGTAGCGTTTTTCACCCTGGAAAACAGGTCAGAAATCAAGGGTAACGGGTATTGATATTTCACAGTAATATTGTTCAAGAGACGATAATCAATACACGGCCTTAATGAACCATCTTTTTTGGCCACAAAGAAAAAACCGGCACCTAAGGGTGAAGAGGATGGTCTGATATGACCCTTCTCCAATGATTCCTTGATATAAGACCGCATAGCGTCATGTTCAGGTACAGACAAGTTAAAAGGCGACCCTTAGGGAATTTACTACCTGGCACTAATTCAATAGCGCAGTCATAGCTCCTATGGGGAGGTAAGGATGCAGATTTACTTTCGCTAAACACATCAGAAAAATCAAACAAAAAGTCAGGAACATCCTCAGCCTGGGGGGAGGCAGAAAAAACAGGAGTGTTGGTATTAACACATTGGCAGCCCCAACTGGTTACAGACACAGATTTCCAATCCAAAACAGGATTATGAGACTGTAACCAAGGGAAACCCAGCACGATAATGTCATGCAGATTATATAGAACCAAAAATTTGCAGCACTCCTGGTGATCAGGTTCAACCCTCATTATCACCTGAGTAGAAAACTGGGGTTTATTCTCAGCCAAAGGGGTAGAATCGATCCCCAGTAGGGGAATAGACTTCTGTAGGGGTATCAAGGGAAATCCACAACGTTTAGCAAAATCATAATCCATCAGGTTAATAGCTGCTCCAGAATCAACGAAAGCCTGAGCAGAAAATGAGGACAGAGAGCATATCAGAGTGACAGTTAATAAAAACTTAGTCTGAACACTACCCAAGACAACTGAGCGTGCAAAACGTCTTCCCCGCTTAGGGCAGACTGAAATAGCATGAGAGGCATCACCACAGTAGAAACATAACCCATTGCGCTTTCGAAACTCATGACGCTGTGCCCCAGACACCACTCCATCACACTGCATGGGCTCAGCAGCTGGCTCACAAGGCAACACCACTCCACGCATACTTCTCCGCTCACGCAAACGTCTGTCAATTTGAATCGCTAATGACATAGAATCATTGAGACCAGAGGGGACAGGGAATCCCACCATAACATCCTTTACATTATCCGACAGACCCTTCCGGAAAAGGGCCGCCAAAGCGTCGTCATTCCATTTGGTCAGGACTGCCCACCTACGGAATCTCTGACAGTATAACTCAGCGTCATCAAGCCCCTGATTTAATGCCAACAAGGCTTGATCAGTGACATTAGGCTCATCGTACAATAACCCCAAAGCCTGAAAAAATGCATCAACATCACTCAAAACAGGATCCCCAGGTATCAGGGAAAAAGCCCAATCCTGAGGATCGCCGCGCAGGAGAGAGATGATAATTTGAACCTGCTGCGCTGCGTTTCCTGAGGACTTAGATTTTAAGGCAAAAAACAATTTACAATTATTTTTGAAATTCTGAAACTTAGCTCGATCCCCTGAAAACAAATCTGGCATGGGAATCCTAGGTTCCACAACAGGCAACCTAGCAAGATATGCAGCAATACTCTGAACCTCAGTGGCAAGCTGATCCACACGGCCAGACAACTGTGCAAACTCCATTGGGAGAAAAAATCCTCCCCAGCACCCAGAGATACAGAGGGAAAAAAAAAAAAAAATGCAACAAACAGAAAAATATCTCTGACAACTTTTCTTCCTTCAAAATATTTTTTCCCTTCTGTGAGTACCATACAATTTTTAGGGCCGGTGATACTGTTATGTTACGGTAGCTGAGGAGTGCAGGTAAAAAAGGAAATACACCAGAGCAGTTGGAATCTATGAGATTGCAGTACCCTGACTAACCACCGCAACTAGAGGCAGCCGTGGAGCGTTCCTACGATGGTCCTAGACGCCTCGTCACAGCCTGAGAAACTAACTACACCTAAAGACAGAAACAGGAAAGCTATCTGCCCCGGAGCAGAACCCCAAAGATAATAGAAAGCCCCCAAACATGTAATGGCGGTTAGACAAGAGGAAATACTGACACAGAAAGAAAATAGTATGAGCAAACGCTGGGGCCCAAACTATCTAAATAGAAAAGGATAGGAAGGGTACTTACTGCAATCCCAGAAAACCCTGAAAAACACCAACTTACTAATTTCAAAATCACCTGAGATCACACGACCTCTACCACCTAAATTAGTTCTCTGGTGTAACAAAAACAGCAGCCACTGAAAAAACTGCAAAAAGCAAAAGTACAAAACACAGTGGCTGGACCAAACTGAGAGGGCAAAAGCCCCCGGAGGGGACCCAGAAGGCCCCCACAGAAGTGCAGGACAAAATGCAAAAATATAGCAAAAACACAAAATAAGAAATTGTCTTATCTGATAGCAGGAGATGCAGACACGACACAGCAGGCTACAAGGGAAACTGGAAAGAAGGATTCAGACCAGAACAATTGATCACCGGCAACCCTGATGGGAAAATGATTCCCTTAAATAAGACCAATCAGTAACACCTGATTCCCAATCCTCACTAGTACCGCTTGTAACCACCAGAGGGAGCCTCTGCTCAGAACTCATCTCAAACCCATTCACAACACGCGTCACACTAATAGATTAGATTTTTTTCAAATATAATGGAGCAGCACCAATTGGAGAAAAATGAAAAGGATGCGGCACTGAGACACGCTCAGCAGAGTACAAGCAGCAGTGCTTGAACAAGTAACTGGAGCGTGATGTGCATTCAAAAAATAAAAAACACAGACTGAAGTGAACACTGAAACACAACTGTTCACAAGCTGTGAAAGGCTACTCCTTTGTCTACTTCTATAGTGTTTGCAACCAATGTATTGGATACGGATGGAAGCGCGTCACACTAATAGATTAGATTTTTTTCAAATATAATGGAGCAGCACCAATTGGAGAAAAATGAAAAGGATGCGGCACTGAGACACGCTCAGCAGAGTACAAGCAGCAGTGCTTGAACAAGTAACTGGAGCGTGATGTGCACTCAAAAAATAAAAAACACAGACTGAAGTGAACACTGAAACAAAACTGTTCACAAGCTGTGAAAGGCTACTCCTTTGTCTACTTCTATAGTGTTTGCAACCAATGTATTGGATACGGATGGAAGCGCGTCACACTAATAGATTCGATTTTTTTCAAATATAATGGAGCAGCACCAATTGGAGAAAAATTAAAAGGATGTGGCACTGAGACACGCTCAGCAGAGTACAAGCAGCAGTGCTTGAACAAGTAACTGGAGCGTGATGTGCACTCAAAAAATAAAAAACACAGACTGAAGTGAACACTGAAACACAACTGTTCACAAGCTGTGAAAGGCTACTCCTTTGTCTACTTCTATAGTGTTTGCAACCAATGTATTGGATACGGATGGAAGCGCGTCACACTAATAGTTAAATTGCATGGAGCAGCAAGAATTACACTGAAGAAAAAAAAAAGAGTCTGTCAGTGACACGTGCAGATGCCTACAGACAGCGTTGCATGCAGAGCAAACTGCAGCGTCACCTGCACTCTCACACACACCTTGCACAGAGCTGTTAAAACAACACTGGCAAAAGGAAGCTTTACACAGCGGTTGGTAAACTAGCCTGCCTAAAGCCCAGTACACAAAATCGCAATATCTAACTGTCCCTCAAAGTCAGCAGAACAGCGTTCTGTCCCTAACTGAGTTCACAGCACAGTGATGCTAAAATGGCGGCGGCGCCTTTTATAGTGCATTCTGACATCATTTCAGCAGTCAATCACAGCCATGCCATTAGTTAAGATGACCGCAGCATTACAGGATGTGCCCACACTTCATAAGATTCCTCATTGGCTGACTAAAATCACATTGCCTCTCAAAGAATTATGGGAACTTCCGATTCCGGTATACGATATTGGAAAAATATCGGAACTAAGTATCGGAATTCCGATACAGCGAATATCGGCCGATACCCGATACTTGCGGTATCGGAATGCTCAACACTATTCTTGACCTGACCATTGCAGTAAGTAAAACACCTTATAAACATCACATCTAAGATTAGTGATTAGGTGCAGTGGTGGCATGCATAATGGGCATGTATCATCACTGTGGGGCAAGCCTGCAGGGATGTTATTAGGCTTTCACTTGTAAAAAAAAATAATTTGTGTTTTTTTCATCATACCAATGTACAAAAAGTGGAATAAATTTGATCAAAAATTCAAATGTAAATAAGTATATTGCTAAAGATGTCTTCTTGTCCCACAAAAACAAGCCACCTTACAGCTCCTTCAGCAGATAAATAAAAAAGCCATTGGTCTCAGAGTATTTCCGTGAAAAAACAATTTTTTTCTAAAAAATAGTTTTTATTCTATTCAAGCGGCAAAACAAAAAAAACTGCCCTATTTTTCAGATTATAAAACGCACCAGATTATAAAATGCACCCTAAATTTCGGGAAGTAAAAGCGGATCAAAAAAGTTTTAATAAAATGGTGGTGTGTCTAATAGTCCACTTGTACAGTGGCTTACCTGTGGGCGGCGGTGGTGGATAGGGTCACAGAAGGCAGAGTCGCTACTGTGGGAAACTGGCGGAAGTGAGGTGATTCTGTGGGCCCTAGGATGGTAGGAGAGAATGTTAGGTGGAGGAATGGGTGCGGCGATGCTGCAGGCCCTTGGCTGGTAGGAGGGGTATTCAGTGATGCAGGGGCTCTCCCAGCATTTTGTGAAAGCCCAGGGCCCTGCACTTTGGTAAAATGGTCACCAGAGACGGCGCATGTGCTGACTGAGATCTCTTTGTCACTTCAGGTCAGCCGGGGACTCCGCACAGCATCAGTGACGTCAGAGGGAGTCCCCGGCTGACCTGAAGTGAACTGATTAGAGTGGGAAACATTCAATTAAGCTTCCCAGCTAATCACTTCATCTCCTGTCAGCCGGGAGAAGAACTCATTCATTCGGGGGTTTACATCGAGGCTGCAGCATTAGCTGCACTCCCCACTGTAAACATGTTAACCCTTTCTGAAGGATTGCAGCGGGGGAACTGACTGAGCACCGGAGAGGTAAGAATATGCTTGCTTTATTTATTTTTTTTACTACAGGAGAACAAGGGATTCGGATAGAGTACCAGTACAATAAAAGATGGTCAAAAACTGTGTATTTATTTCATTAAAATTATTTTTAATTAAGGTGTGTGTGTTTTTTTAACCATTTCATACAATAGGATTAATAATGGAGACTTGTCTAATTGACAAGTCTCCATTATTAACCTTGCTTAAAATCACCTTCCAATAGTATGGTGGCCTTAACCCATTATTAACCCATTAGCCACCGCTACACAGCAATGGGAATGAACAGGCTAAGTTCCAGAAAAGGAGCATCTAATCATAGATGTGCCTTTTCTGGGGTGGCTGGGGGCAGATGTTAGAAGCCAGGGGGGGCACACAAAAAATGCACCCTCCCTAGGCTGTTATTAACTGCCCCCACTCATATGCTTTCCCTGTCTGGTGAAGAAAATACCGCGGGAGTCCGCACATTTTTTTTCAACGAATTTACACATTTAATTTGCACCTACATGTATGAAATTTTGCACACATACACTCATGTAATTGTTAATCAAAACCATATATCAAACTACATGAAATGAAATTGTTTACTGTGTGTCATTTCATGTTGGGTTCTGTAATTTTACAGAAGCCGGCAATTGAATTAGCAGCTATTATACTATGTAGAAGTGTTTGAACTATAAATATATCTACTATATAATTGTCTCATCCCGTCTGTCTGTCTGTCGGTCTGTCTGTCCAGGAAATCCCGCTTCGCTCATTGGTCCGGTAGCGGTCAATCAGCGCCGCGGGATTTCACAAAAAAAATGGCGGCCGTTAGCGGCTCATCCACGGGACGGAGGTCAGCGGCGCCGTCGGTCGAGGTCCTTCTGCTGCTAGCAGCCGGGAGATGAGCGCCTCGCGCCGGTCATCTCCCCGCTGCCTCGCCGCTGACCTCCGTCCCGCAGACACGTGTGACCAACTTTTTACTATTGATGCCGCCTATGTCGCATCAATAGTAAAAAAGATCTAATGTAAAAATAATAAAAAAAATAATAAATAATGATATTCTCAACTTCCGGCGGCCCTTGCAGCTTTCCCGCCTCTCAGCGACGCTCCCGGCCAATCCCGTTCCCAGGCGTCCTTTGCAACAATCACCCCGATGACGTAGCATCACGCGAGACCGCTACGTCATCTGGGGTGATTCTCGCAATGCATTATTGGGAACGGGATTGGCCGGGAGCGTCGCTGAGAGACGGGAAAGCTGCGGGGCCGCCGGAAGGTGAGAATATCACTATTTTTTATTTTAATTATTGTTTTTACATGGATATGGTACCCAGGGCCGAGAGGAGAGTCCCCTGTCTTCCAGACCCTGGGTACCATCCGCACATGAACCGCTTACTTTGCGCATGGTGGGCATAGCCACATGCGGAAAGTAATTGGTTTAATGCATTCCTATGGCGGCGGAATCGTCGCGGTTCCGCAAAAAAGAATGAGCATGCTGCGGATTCTCCCGCGATGCGATTCCGCCGTGGAAATACCTGCAGCATGTGCACAGTATTGCGGAATCCCATAGACCATAATGAGTTGTATTGTGTAAGCGGTTTTGCCACGGTTTCGAGGCGTTTCCACCGCGAAAAACCACGGCAAAACCGCTAGGAATCCGCAATGTGTGCACAGGCCCGGATACTTCTGCTGCGAGCGCCCGCTCATGTCCCGGGTTCTCGCAGCGGAAGTACCCGCACAGGCAGCGGCGCTGACATCCATGAGGCTAGGATGTCAAGAGAGGACCGGGAGCGGCGCTGCGGATCGTGATACTTCTGCTACGAGCGCCCGCTCATGTCCCGGGTTCTCACAGCGGAAGTAGCCGCATAGGCAGCGGCGCTCTCCGGTCCTCACAATACAATTCGATGATTGGTCGCGGTCTTTCACCGCGACCAATCAACGATCTTGCCACAAAACTTAAACACCGCTGTGTCGGCCGCATACATATTCTAGAATACCCGATGCATTAGAATCGGGCCACCATCTAGTATATATATATGTCACAATGACAATATATATATAATAATATATATTCTATGTGTATATATCTATTCTTTTTTTTGTGATGTAAAAACTGTCATTGGGATCCATTATATGTCGGTTTTGCAAGCCGGCGAGAAAATCTTGCTGTACGGATGCCATACGGATTGCATGCGGATGCTTACATGCACAAAATACGCAGCCAAACCTTGACAATGGATGAAATACGGATAACTGTGCCGGGAACATTTTGGCATATTACAGCAGTACAATACGGTCCATTTTTTTCTACTTTGAGTGTGACGCCGGCCTTAAAGCGAAATACGGAGTCTGTTCCTGAGTGTGTGATATCGTCCAGAGATGGGACTATGGGATCAGCAGGATCTGCAAAAGCAAACGTGAGTTTTGTGCAATACTCCCACACCACACATCAGACGAGACATTATGCTTTCTTCGCGGGGTGCCAGGGTGTGCCAGGGTGTAGGACCACAACAGCCCCTTCCATGACTACCACCCTGGGCACCTCACATACTAATAAAAACTTCAAGTCATCCCGCACATAACTCTGGCTGCAAAAATATAGAAAAATTATACTTCTCAAAATGTGCAAAAACTATTTTTGTTAAAAAAAGATTTTTTTGATGTGTGATAGTCAAGTAGTTTGTATGTTTTTCCCATGTTTGCGTTAGTTTCTTCCAGGTACTCCGGCTTTCTCCCACACTCCAAAGATATACTTATATCCCTTATATAGGGAATTTTGATTGTGAGTCACAAAGGGTACAATGCCAGTAATGTCTGCATATTCAGGTCTGTAGAATTAATTGTGAGTAAAGTAAGTAAGTAAAGTAAATAGATTGTATTGACCCAAAGAATAAAGCCCTCAAATTCTCTTATAGAATATGATAAACGGCTTAAATAAATAAAGCCAATTCTTGACCTGATGTTGAATTGTTAATTCTGCCTCCCAAAAATTGCAGTAAAGTTCGATCTCACAAAATACTGACAACTACAATGTAACTAGAAGCTACGACTGCAACGTAAGTGGTCACAACAATGTATGGGCAGTACAAGGTAAACTGAGTTTAAGAACATGTCAATTGTTCGAAATGCTTCCAGCGTTCTCCCTCTCACCTTACACATCCCACTATACTTCTAAGGCCGGCGTCACACTGGCGACAGAATCGGACGACTGCAATACGATGAAATATCGTATTGCAGTCTGCCCTATGTTAATCTATGGAGCAGGTCCAAGTATCAGATTTTTTGTGGTCCGTTTTAAAAGTCCGTGTGCAATCGCAGCATGCTGTGATTGTCACCGATTGTGGGTCGACTATCGCCAATGCAAGTCTATGGGAGCGAAGAAAAATCGGATTACAAACGGACCGCACGTGTGACTTGCGATTAAATCGCACCACTATCCCAGGTGTCAGGAAATTGCATCAGGATATTTGCCAGGAAGGGCTGACATGCTAATTAGGCTACAAAAATTCAAACCCAAACAGGAAACCGCCTCCACGGAGTCCAGAACCATGGCCAGTCACATCAATGTGGAGATGTTGATCGTTCTGGTCCAGGAGAGGCCAGAACTTTGGGACCAGCGGGATCCAAATTATTCGAACCGGTCGCGGAAGGACGCGGCTTGGAGGAGAATATGTGGACAGATGTTCCCGGATTTTGGCGACAGGTCTAGGGAGGACCAAGAACGCATTAGTAAGTAACGACTTGAAACCGCTTACAATACTGTTTGACTACTCAGTATGTACCAACAACAATGTGTTATAATGTCCCTGTACCCTTATATGTGAACCCGAAATGTGTTGAATGAATCAGTTATTCCTGTTGAACCCCCAATGCTATGTGAGAAATCCAAGCACATGTAATATTTAGCTCCTGTAATTGTCAAAACAGCCGCAAAAACAAAAAAACTTTCAATGCAAGTGAAAAAAGTGTAACTTCAAAACTCCACAGACTAAAAACATGTAGAGGTAACGTTTCGACCCTGCAATGGGTGTTTCTCAAACCTTAAGGAACATAACTCAAAAGGAACAGAGGAGGCCACTGTGGGATATGATAACTTGAAAACGCTCCATCCCATATATACGGGAATCACACAGGGCAGGGACCAACTGAAGGTTCTGGTATGATGAATGTTCAGTAGTGTTGAGCGATACGATACTGCAAATATCGGGTATCGGCCGATATTAGCTGTATCGGACTTTCGATTCCGAGTTCCGATATTGTCGTCTTATCGGATACCGGAATCGGAATTGTCACTGTCACTGTCAGTGTCCGTCGCTCGGGTCTGTCAGGAATCAGCGGCACTTACCTGGCAGAAGATCTCCGGCGGTCACGGCCTGGACTGCTTGATGGCCGCCATCATCTTTCCCCGGCGGTCACATGCAGTTTCTCGCGATAACTGCAGTGACTGCTGGGTAATCCCGGCCGTAAAGCAGTCAGTCCGATGACGTCACCGCCGGGGAAACAGGTAATTAGCTGTGCTGCGTCGCGATGACAGGCTCTGCCTGTCATTGCGATGTAGCAGAGCTGGATCGTCGTGGGACACTCGTTACTATGGACTGCGTCGGACAGGTGGTATACTGTTGGTTTGTTTTTTCCTTTTTTTACAGGAGATCGATGGCGTCGCAGGAATGAGAATATAATAAAAGAAATGAAAACTGTGTTGTCTCTTTTATTTCATTAAAAGACTTTTTTCTTGCTTTGTCTTTTTTTATACATTTAAAAACTTTGGGATTAATAATGGATCGGTGTCTTATTGACGCCTATCCATTATTAACCGGGCTTATTGTCACAGTGCAATCAATGGTGACATTAACCCCTTATTACCCCACTTGCCACCGCTACAGGGCAGTGGGAAGAGCCGGGTAAAGTGCCACAATTGGCACATCTTTTGATGCGCCAAACGTGGGGCTGCTGTAGCGTGGTATTATCAGGCTGTTGAGGGCCAAAATCCATGGGCCTTGACAGTCTTTTAATACCAGGCCGCAGCAGTCTGCATTTTACTTGGCTGGTTAACAAAAATAGGGGGACCCCTACGCCGTTTTTTTTTCGAGGGGATCCCCTATTTTTGTTAACCAGCCAAGCTAAGCAGACTGCTGTGGCCTGGTATTATCGGGCTGGCAAGGTCCATGGATATTGGATCCTTACCAGCCTGAAAAACCAGGCCTCAGCAGTCTGCTTCATCTGGCTGGTTAACAAAAATAGGGGGGACCCCACGCCAATTTTTTTTCGAGGGGATCCCCTATTTTTGTTAACAGCCAAGATATGCAGACTGCTGTGGCCTGGTATTATCAGGCTGGCAAGGTCCATGGATCTTGGCTCCTTACCAGCCTGAAAAACCAGGCCTCAGCAGTCTGCTTCATCTGGCTGGTTAACAAAAATAGGGGGGACCCCACGCCAATTTTTTTTCGAGGGGATCCCCTATTTTGTTAACCAGCCAAAATATGCAGACTGCTGTGGCCTGGTATTATCAGGCTGGCAAGGTCCATGGATCTTGGCTCCTTACCAGCCTGAAAAACCAGGCCTCAGCAGTCTGCTTCATCTGGCTGGTTAACAAAAATAGGGGGGACCCCACGCCAATTTTTTTCGACGGGATCCCCTATTTTTGTTAACCAGCAAAGATAAGCAGACTGCTGTGGCCTGGTATTATCAGGCTGGCAAGCAGGGTCGGACTGAGCCACCGGAGAAACCTCCGGTGGGCCCCAGCTCCTGCGTGGTGGGCCCTGATTTGAAAGGATAGGTCGCGGGGCAGAGGGGGCGGTGGCCCCGGGCCCCGCGCTCTGAGGGGGCCCACCCGGAGCTACGCTACAGTAACTGTATCGGCGTGCACAGCACGCCGATACAGTTACATTCTGCGGCAGAGCAGGGAGAATCGATCTTCCTGCTCTGCCGCCCAGAAGCTATGGGGCCTGAACAGGCGTTGGGGGGGCCCGGTGCCAGCAGTGGGCCCCCCACCCGTCATCGGAGGGTCAGCTATATCGGCATCCAGCCGATACAGCTGACCGCATAGAGAGAGAAGGAGCGAGCGCTCCTTCTCTCCCATAATCCCCCTCTCAGCGTCTGACAGCGGGCGCAATGACATCACCTGCCGGCGCCCGCTGTCAGACGCTAAGAGGGAGAACAGTGAGCAGCACAGGAGCCGGGAGGTGAGTATTGTTTTTTTTTTTTTTTAATGGGGGTGCATTATACTACAGAGGCTGTATATGGGGGTGCATTATACTACAGAGGCTGTATATGGGGGCTGCATTATACTACAGAGGCTCCATATTGGGGTGCATTATACTACAGAGACTCCCTATGGGGATGCATTATACTACAGAGGCTGCCTATGGGGGTGCATTATAATATAGCGGCTGCCTATGGTGGTGCATTATATTATAGACTCTGCCTATGGGGGTTTATTATAATATAGAGGCTGCCTATGGGGGTGCATTATGCTATATTGAGGACTATCTGGTGTATTATGCTGTATGGATGCTATCTAGGGGCCATCATACAGTGTTGGACCCATTAAATAGTTTGGGGACATTAAGGGGTCAGTATATATCCAGTGAGGGGCATTATTCTGTGTATAGGGGAGATGTACAGGGGGAGACTTGGGACATTATTAAATGTAAAGTGGACACTTATTGTTATAGGGGAACTCGGGTTACTGTGACTGTCAAAGGGGCACACAGGGCATTATTACAGTCTAGGGACAAAATGTGGTCACTGTTTTCTAGGGCACTTGCACCCGACATTACTATATTCTAGAGGGGTGCTTTAAAATTTAGAGGTAACACAGAACCACACAGCAGGTGCAGTAATAGGGACACATACGGCAGCAGCAGCAGCTCAGTATTGGGGTATCACGTGCAGTAATAGGGACACATACGGCAGCAGCGGCTCAGTATTGGGTATCAGGTGCAGTAATAGGGACACATACGGCAGCAGCGGCTCAGTATTGGGGTATCAGGTGCAGTAATAGGGACACATATGGCAGCAGCGGCTCAGTATTGGGGTATCAGGTGCAGAAATAGGGACACATATGGCAGCATCGGCTCAGTATAGGGGTATCAGCAGGATGAGGAGTTTGTGCAGGTTGAGAATAGTCCAATTGGTGACCAAGACAGTGCTAAAAATATGAGAAGTGAAATTTGTCTTTGTTGTAATCTCTGCAGTCGAGTCCTGGCTGGAGAAGTCGTCATGTCGGTCTGGGCCAGATGGAAAAGAAATGAAAAGTGAACAATTCCATTAGAAAGAACATCAGCGGTAAGTCATTATCTGTACCTGTGCTGTAATCTATTATATGTTCTGTAGGACTGGTATTATTTACCACAGACCATATGGCGGTAATATCAATATTGGTCTTTTTATATATAGATTATTTTTGGCAACAGCGCGGTCATTTGCTGAGGTTCTCTGATTAGGGCCCACTCAGAAGTTTCGCCCCCACTAAACCAAAACCCTAGCTACGCCTCTGGCTCTCTCTCTAGTCTTTCTTTCTCTCTCTAGTCTTTCTCGCTCTCTGTTCTTTCTTTCTCGCTCTCTGTTCTTTTTTCTCTCTGTTCTTTCTTTCTCTCTCTCTTTTCTTTCTTTCCTCTCTTTCTTTCTCTGTTTGTTCTTTCTCTCTCGCAGCTCTTTCTTTCTTTTCCTCAGTACCAGCCACTGTGCCCTCATTACCAGTCAGTGTGATCAGCAGTGCTAAATGGGTACGCTTGGGGCCAGGATATGGGTGTGATTAGCTGTTAAATGGGTGTGGTCGGGGCGTGGCCTAAAATTTGCAGCGACGCCCTACGCGCGCCGCAGCCTTTAACCCTCTTTCCTGTCTTCAAAATTTGGGAGGTATGCTGTATGACCTCACTACAACTTCTGGCCATGCTCCTGATGAGCGCGACGGATGGTCTCCTGAGGGATCTCCTCCCACACCTGGACTAAAGCATCCACCAACTCCTGGACAGTCTGTGGTGCAACGTGGAATGGCCTAAAATTTGCTGCAGCAGGCACAGCGTGCCACAGCCTTTGTCCCTCTTTCCCTTCTTCAAAGGTTGGGAAGTATGATGGTGGGCCCCAAGAATATTTTTTCTCTGGTGGGAGCAAGGTACTCCAGTCCGACGCTGCTGGCAAGGTCCATGGATATTGGCTCCTTAACAGCCTTAAATACTATGCCTCAGCAGCAGGGGCGTACATAGAAATCATGGGGCCCCATAGCAAAAGTCTGAATGGGCCCCCCCCCCCAAAAAAAAAACCCAGAGCCATTGTAAATGTAAAGTGCCAGCACAGTGAGGGACACATTAAACAAAAAAATGTATTATGCCCCCATAGATTGTGCCCCCATAGATGCTCCATAGTATAGGCCCTTATGCTGCCGCAGCTGCTGCAACCAAAAAAAAAAAGACATACTCACCTTTCGTCGCTGGGGCCAGGTGCTGGTGTCCTGAGCAGGGGTGACACCAGGTGCCGATGTCACCGCTCGCTCAGGGCCCCGGCACCTGAGATATTTACCTGTCCTCTCTCCACTGCTGATTGCCGCTGTCTTCGGGTCCTCCAGCAGTGAATGATCAGGCAGAGGGCGCGGCGCGCACTAACGACGTCATCGCGCCCTCTGACCTGAACATTGCAGCAAGAGGACGCGAGCAACGGTGGAACGGGACAGGTAAATATCCCTTAGGGCAGAGACACACTGCCGTATTTCACGTGCGAGAATCGCATCGTAAAACTCGTTCTGGCTGTCAGATGTCAGATCTCCTGACCTGAGCTTGACCTCTGCATAGTAATCCATCACGCTGTCTTGCTCAGGTCAGGAGAGGTGTCAGGCCAGTCCGTGCAGTGCGATGCGATTATCGCACGAGTTTTACGGCCGTGTGACTCCAGCCTTATACTCACCCTTCCGCCGGCGCGGTCTGTGCAGCCCCTGCTCTTCTCCCACGGTCTCCGCCGCCAGTGTTCAGCGGTCACGCGGGACAGCTCATTAAAGTCATCAATATGTGCGTATTCATGACTGTAATGAGCGGTACCACCTGACCGCTGAACACAGGCGTCGGAGACCGTGGGAGAAGAGCAGGGGCTGCAGAGACCGCACCAGGAGGTGTGAGTATATAGAAGAGCTGCGCTCCCCCTCCCCCGCCGACCCCCTGGTAGTACTGTGTCAGCACAGCTACCCGACCGTCGAGGGCCCCCTCACCTGTCCGGGCCCCATAGCAGCTGCTTGGTCTGCTTCATTCACGGTACGCCACTGCTCAGCAGTCTGCTTCATCAGGCTGGTTAACAAAAATAGGGGGGACCCGACGCCATTTTTTTTTCGAAGGGAACCCCTATTTTTGTTAATCAGTTCCCTATGACGTCACTGATTGTGTCCCTGGCTGACCTGAAGTGAAAGTGGAAAGCAATCAATTAAGCTTTCCACTTCCTCTCCTGTGAGCCAGGAGAGGAACTCATTCATTTGGGGGTTTACTGTGAGGCTGCAGCATTAGCTGCGGTTCCTGCAGTAAACATTAACCCTTTCTGAAGGATTACACCGTGGGACCTGACTGTGCATGGGATAGGTAAGAATAATTTTGCTTTTTTATTTTATTTTTATTACAGGAAATGGTTTTTGCAGTAAAATAAAAGATGGTCAAAAACATGTGTCTTTATTTCATTAAAATGATTTTTAATTAAAGTGTGTGTTTTATTTTTATTTCATGCAATAGGATTAATAATTGATAGTTGTCTAATTGACAGCTCTCAATTATTAACCTGGCTTAAGGTCACCTTTCAATAGCAAGGTGGCTTTAACCCCTTATTAACCCATTCGCCACCGCTACAGGGCAATGGGAATAGACGGGCAAAGTGCTAGAAAGGGCGAATCTAATTATAGATTTGTCTTTTTTGGGGTGTCTGGGGGCAGATGTTAGTAGCCAGGGGGGGCAAAAATAATGGTCCCTCTCTGGGCTATTATTATCTGCCCCCATTCGCTGACTTTGTCTCTCTGGTTGCGAAAATAGGGCGGGAGCCCACGCATTTTTTTTTAAACAATTTTACACCTCACATATATATATATACATGTCATTGAATTTGTGACACATATATATATATATATATATTTATATTTATAGTTCATACACTTCTACATAGTATAATAGCCGCTAATTCAATTGCCGGCTTTTGTGAAAATGCAGAACCCGACATGAAATGACACTTGGTGTACATAGGGTTAACCATGTCCTTTGCTATCTGATTTGCACAAACAATTACATCAGTCTATGTGTGCAAAATTTCACACCTGTAGGGGTTAATTAAAGGTGTAAATTCGTAGCAAAAAAGTCCGTTTTTTTTACAACGAATTTACAACTTTAATTAACCCCTACAGGTGTGAAATTTTGCACACATAGACTGATGTAATTGTTTGTGCAAATCAGATAGCAAACAACATGAAAAGACATGGTTAACCCTATGTACACCAAGTGTCATTTCATGTCGGGTGCTTCTGTCTTTTCACAGAAGCCGGCTTTACCCGGCAATTGAATCAGAGGCTATTTTACTATGTAGAAGTGTATAAACTATACATATATGTATATATATATATATATGTCACAATGACATGTATATATATATATATATGTATTCTATGTGTGTAATTTTGTGTTTACAACGAAAGAAAGGGTTTTTTTAGTTGCGATAATTTTGTTCCCATAGACTTACATGGGACTTCCGGTATCGGTATCGGGTATCGCCGATATTTTAGTGATATCGGCGATACCATTCCGATCCGATATTTTTGGATATCGGAAAGTATCGCTCAACACTAATGTTCAGGTGCCGTCTGTGTTGGTGTGATATTTAGGTCCAACTGCAATGGTCGCCAAATTAAAGTTTAAAATTTTGCCGGACACAATAAATGCGTAGGTGAACTACTTAATATGTGTCCCTTTTGTTAATTCCATTGCTGTGTGCCAAATAAATGCTAAGTATTGTGACACATATGTCATACAGCTTTCTATGTATGAACCCTATGTATGTATTAAATTGTTATTTTACCTACATACAATTTGTATTGCTGTTCTATACCCCTATAACAGGTTAAAAAAGTAATATATTGCTGGTGTACGTTTTTTTTTTTAAAATACATTACAAGGGCACATAATTTAAAAATGTTATTGTATCTGTTAATTTTTAAGCCTCAGATGTTACAAGACGTTGGCGCAGCTGTAGAGACTGCTACAGGAGAGAGAGACAGCTGAGGGGGCGCAGTGGGGCAGCAGCAAGCACTAAGCGCAAATATGTGTATTTTGTTCGACTTAATTTTCTTGCTCCAGCTCTGGATTTGCGACCGTAAGTTCATGTCTGTACAAAGTTTATATGATTTTTAATGAATAAATTGTAATAAATTTTTCATATTCTCTAGCACCGAGTCAAACCTTACAGACAGAGAGCCAGCTTCGGACTCGGAGGCAGTTATCGACTCTGTGGGGGATGTTGAGGAGGCTGGCCCATCATCAGCAGCAAGTGCAGCAGCAGCATCACCACCACCACCACCAGCAGTGGAGTCTGAGAGATTGGCTCTACAGTCGCAAGACCCTCCCCTGAGCAGCAGCCCTGGTAGGCCCCTGGATGTGGCTTCGCCTACAGCAGATGTTGCACGGCGACCCAGGCGTAGAAGAGAAGGAGTTGGTTCTGTCACAAGGAGGCAGGTGGACCGAGGAGTGCTGGACTATTTGTCCACTGTAGCTAATGATGATGGTGAGGAGGGATTTTGCCGCAGTCTGGCCCGTTACCCTCGGGCGATTCCAAGACAGCACATACTGCGGATCAGAAGTGCACTGCATATTGTGTTGGATGCTGGAACACCGCCTAATGATCCAACCAACCTACTAAATTATCTTGATAGATGGGTGGTTGGTCCAGAAAATGTATTTAGATTGTTGGGTCCAAATCCCTCACAATCTGCATCAGCCTCTGATCCTCCTCCTCATCATCATCCTCCTCCTCCACCTCCTCCTTGTGTCCAACAGAACCCAACTCCTCCTCCTCATCCTACTGCAACTTCTTCTTTATACGGAGCTAACCAGCTCCAAGCCATGGCACAGAGTGGCCAGTCACAATATGCCCACTCGACCATACCCAATGTTCAATGCTGGCCACAACATGGGTATGGTCGATATGGGCATTTTGGGGGCTATAGTGTAAGTGGGCAGTCATATTATGACTACCCACAACAGTTCCCAAACTTAACATACCCAAACCCACATCCAGAGCAAGCCAGAAGCATGCAGCAAACTGCTCAGTCAGCCACCACTCATGGTGACACAGTGGCTGGAGAACAGTCTAGCCAGCCCTCACAAGCTGAACTTCCACCTTCACCACCACACACCTACCAGCAGTTATAGGTGTTATGTATTTATTATGTTTATGTTTTAACTTATAAAATTTACCTTTGTTTTACTGCTGAGAATTTATCAGCAAATATGTTTAAAAAAGCTAGGGACACATTAGTCCTTTAGCATTATGTTTAAAGCCACTAAACATAACAGCAGACATAAAAAAATATTTAAGTGGCATTGATTGTATGTGATTATTTCAAAAGGTGATGGGCTGCGTAACTTACACACAACATGACAACAAAAACATCACAACATATACAATAAAGTGAGAAGAAATATCTTTATGACAGAGCAACATAGCCACACTACATGTGTAATAATGCCTCCTCTTGCCAGGCAGTAGCACCCTCAGGGGACACAAAATATTGAGTGAACACATCACGTACTTTTATGCCTGAAGGTGGACGACGGGGATGGATGGGTGGTGACATAGGCAAAGACACATTCACAGAGGCTAATTCACCCACATGTTGAGAGGAGCATTCATGGATTCTACAAAAATTATGTAGGACCACACATGCTTTGAGGACCACATTAACATTGTCTTCACTGAGTTGAATTGCAGATTGAAGTACCCGCCATTTAGCACAAAGAATTCCAAATGTGCACTCCACCAGACGCCGAGCACGTGACAGCCGACAATTAAATATTCTATGCCGATGGGTGAGATAGCGACGGGGATATGGCCTCATTACATTACGGGTTAATTGAAAGGCCTCATCCGCTACTATAACATAAGGCACATGTTCTGGAATAGAGTCAGTAAGTTGACTTGCTGGAGGTAGGTCCAGTTGGTTATTGCGTATCCGCCTACCCATTATGGAAGTATTGAAGACTCTTGAGTCTCCAGTCCTTCCATAGGCCCCAATGTCTACAATTATAAACATGTAGTTTGTGTCGACTAAGGCCAACAAAACAACAGAAAAATATTGTTTGTAATTGAAGAATTGGGAGCCTGAGTTAGGAGGTTTCCAAACACGTATGTGCTTGCCGTCCAGGGCTCCTATACAGTGTGGAAACTGGCAATTTTGCTCAAAACCCTGTGCTATCCTCAACCAGTCACTCATTTTGGGTTCAGGCATGACTTCTTCATGTAGTCTGTTCCAAATTTCCACACAAGTTGACCGAACAATGCCAGAAATTGTTGATCTGCCTATTAGGAACTCTAAGTGCAGAGCAGCGTAGGACATGCCAGTAGAAAGGAACCTGTAACACACATAGAACATGGACAAATCAGTTAAAAAAAAAAAAAAAACAGCATTCACAACACTTACAATGCTTGAGTTAGTTAGAGCACACATGCTGGAAATTAGATTACAAGCCATGGCTTCTGTAGAATACACCATAGGCAATAATTGAGATAGCTAAGGTTGAGAAATACATTACACACATTATAAGTTTACAAGAAGTGTGCTCCAACACTTGCAAAGTGAGTATGTGGAGGAAAACATCATCAACATATCGTTGACACACATACCTTATTGTTAGGAGAAGGCGTTCCTCTGCAGAAATTGCTTTTCTCATCCTGGTGTCCTGAAATGTGATCCCAGGGCGCACAATGTCAAGCAATGTATCAAAGGTAGCTATGCTCATTCGACAATATAGGAAAAACTTCTCTCCATGCCTTCGCAGTGACAAATATAGCCGGTGAAAATGGCCTTTAGTTATCCTTCTTGTCAAAAGTGGATGTACCCACATCCTTCTGCGTCTTCTGGGATCTGATATTACAGGATATGCCTCCCCAAAACGTCTGGATATAACCCAATGGAACAGCACACGCTCAGTGGAGTAAATCTGAGTGTGTCGCTCATGTTTGTATAAAGCAGCTAGAAAGCACTAAGCAGAAGGAACAAAATTAAACCAGTCCAAAGGTGGGAGAGTCACAGCTGTAGCAGATCACTTAAATTTAGCTCTGCCTGATGATTTAAATTAGTATCAGGCCTCAAAACCGTTATTGGTCCTTTTTGGTAAGCTGCGACAAAAAAACGGTGGTCGGATGAAAATCGGATGTTACAAGGTACACACACATGCGATTAAATCGCATCTTTGAAGGAAAATCGGATGCCAGAAAGATGTGTGATGTTTGCATTTTGATACGACAATCGACCGACTAAAACGGACCGATTTTTTGTCGTTGTGTGTGACGCCGGCCTAAGATGTGACAACTATTGCCTATATTTTAATGACTCTAATAAAGAAGAAAAACTTTTTTTTTTTTTTTTTTTAATGAAGTTGGATTCTTTCTACTAAGTACACCTTGCTCCAACATCTGGCTGAGGCATGATTGGGCAGTACAATTTTCAGATTTGCAATTTTTACTCAGCATCATTCATTGCTACTTGTTTCTGGAAAACTCGCATGCAATTAAAATTGTCACTACACCTGTACTGTACATACTTTCCTAAAGGGGTATAATTTCCAAAATATGGGAGATGAGGGAGATTCTGCTCTTCTTGCACTTGAGACTTCTGTACATGCAGTCTGCAAACTATATGAAAAATTTTTCTCCTAGAGTCAAATAGTGCGTTGGCCCTCCAAAGTCTCACTGTGTTTGTGGTAAAAAGGTAATTAGTTTTTCTTCACAGCTCAATGATATAAAATTCTGTGACACAACTGTGGTGTCGATATGATCACTGCACCCCTAGATGAATTCATTTTCAGAAAGGGTAATAGGAGAAAGTAAATGGTGTAAAATGGGTTCTCTTATGGGGAGGTTCTGCAGTTCTGACACCTCTGACACAATGTGCCATGGCACCAGCAAACTATAACAACAAATGCTTCATTAAATGGTGCTGCTCCTTCCTTTCTGAGCCTTCCACTGTGCCTGAAAAGTCTTTCTCCGATTACATATAGGGTATTCGTGCGCACAGGAGAGATTTGTACAATAAACTATGGGGTCCATTTTTTACGATCAGCCATTAAAAAAATGAAAAACTTGGAGCCAAAACAACATTTTAGTGGAAAAAATATACCGTACTTTGAGCATTATAAGACGCACTGGATTATGAGACGCATTCCACATTTTGGGGAAGAAAATCGGAAAAAACTTTTAATAAAATGGTGGTGTGTCTTATAAACCGCTTTTAGGGTAGCTTATCTGGGGGATGGCAGTGGTGGTGCGGTTTCCCAGGTGGCAGGGTCACTGCTGCAGGAAGCTGGCCTCAGCCAGGCTGGTAGGAGGTGGTGTTTGCCGATGTTTGGGCTCCGCCAAGATTCTGTGAAAGCTGAGAGCCCCTGTACTTTCATGCTTTTCAATGTGTTATACACATGAGCGATTCAGATCTTGGATGACCAAATCTCGCTGTGGAGATCTCAATCTGCACCCCTAGATGAATTCACTGAGCTGTCTAGTTTCTAAAGTAGAATCACTCATCAGGGCCTGCTTTTCTGACATGTCAAGGGCTCTGCCAATGTCACATGGCATCTCAAGCCATTCCAGCAAAATCTGCATTCCAATATGGCGCTTCTTCCCTTCTGAGCTTTGCACTGTGCCTCAAAAGTAGATTAAGAAAACATAAGGTATTGACACACTATGGAGGAATTGCATAGCAAATTGTACCATTTACTTTCTCCTATTACCCTTTCTGAAAATTAAAAACATTGGATCAAACAAACATTTTAGTGGAAAAAATGCTAATTTTCCAATTATTCAACCTAATGTTATACAATCCAGTGAAGGTTAAAATGATCACTACTACAGTTGAGCGAAACAGGTCGATCAGATTCATAAGTCGCCGACTTTTGCCAAAGTTGGGTTTCGCCGAGCGGAACCCGACCAAGGCGTGTAGTCGGTCATGCGGTCGGCAAAACGAGCGCCAAAGTCGAATTTCCCAGAATGTTTGCAGACGCCTTTTTTTCAGCCAATGAGCAAGGATGTACACTGTGAGCAACGAGATGACATGTGCAGCGTCCACTACCGTCATAGAGAAGGGCATTGCAGTGATTGGCTTGCTTTGGGGGGCGTCATAGTGTCTATAAAAGCCCTGACCGCCAACCTCCATTTTACTTCTGCCGATATTAACAGTAGGGAGAGGTTGCTGACGCTGTTTATCAGTAGGGAGAGAATTAGGGCTGGAAACAGAAGTTCTTCTGTGCTTGTGCTGATAGCAATTGTGCTGTACAGTTAGTGTGCAGTGACAGGGGAGGATTTTGTGTGTGCAGCAGCGCTGGTTATTAGGCTGCCTGCCAGTGACAGGGGAGGATTTTCTTGTGTGTAGCAGCGCTGGTTATTAGGCTGCCTGATAGCTGTATTGCTGTGTGTACACTGCTGTGCAGACTGCTTTTCACACAGCACTAATACTTTTATTATTTTTTCTGCACAGTTATCGACCGTTCATTTTTCCCCACACCGTATAGTGCTGTACGCTCCTCACACACTACCGTGTACCGGCTGGCAACACGGACAAATACATGCTGACTATCTGTGTGTGACTCCGGAAATATATACGGAGATTTAAATTTTTCCCTACACTTATACAGCTATACGCTTCTGATACAGTACCGTTTTTCTGCTTTTTGTATTACGGTCAAATCCATACTGAGTGAGCGTCTGTGTGTGACTCCGGAAATATATATGGAGATTTAAATTTTCCTCTACACCGTATACAGCTGTACGCTTCTGATACATTACCGTATTTCTGCTGTTTGTATTACGGTCAAATCCCTACTGAGTGAACGTCTGTGTGTGTGACTCCGGAAATGTATACGGAAATTTAAATTTTCCCTACACCATGTACAGCTGTATGCTTCTGATACAGTACCGTTTTTCTGATTTTTGTATTACGGTCAAATCCATACTGAGTGAGCGTCTTTGTGTGACTCCGGAAATATATATGGAGATTTAAATTTTCCTCTACACCGTATACAGCTGTACGCTTCTGATACATTACCGTATTTCTGCTGTTTGTATTACGGTCAAATCCCTACTGAGTGAGCGTCTGTGTGTGTGACTCCGGAAATGTATACGGAAATTTAAATTTTCCCCTACACCATGTACAGCTGTATGCTTCTGATACAGTACCGTTTTTCTGCTTTTTGTATTACGGTCAAATCCATACTGAGTGAGCGTCTGTGTGTGACTCCGGAAATATATATGGAGATTTAAATTTTCCCCTACACCGTATACAGTTGTACGCTCCTCATAAAGTACCATATATCTGCTGGTATTTTTGGTACATTTTCCCAAACATGAGGAAGTATGGTGGAAGACGCCATGGACTTGGGCGGGGGGGCCAGCTGGTACTGATGGTGGTGGTGGTGCATCTGCTGGTAGTGTCAAAAGCACAATAGCACCTAAGGCAGAAGGTGTTGAGCATGCATCATCGTCTGCTCTAGAAGGCCTTGAAGCTTCCCTTTTTTGGGAGTAGGTAAACCGCTTTTAAAGCCGGATCATCAGGAACAGGTTTAGGTTTACATTGCAGAAACAGCCTCCAGCTCTATCGCCTCCTCTTCTGAACTTTCAAAAAATGCAAGCACGTGAGTCGTCAGTGCAGGCTCCTGGTCAGGAACAATACCTTTCTTTGTATCCTTCACCCCCACCAAAAGTGAAGGATGCGGCAGGCCACACTTCAGATTACTCCCTGGAGCTCTTTTCACATACCATGCCTAACTTATCAAGTCAAATCCTGAATTCCCCAGTCCAAGATGAATATGACATGGAGTGCACTGATGCACAGCCACTGCTATATGATTCTGCTGGTACATTCACCCAGAGCAGTACATTGCCCTCTCAGTCTACTGAGCCAGAATCTGACCCTGATGAAACTCAGGTGCCCCTTCCCGCATACTATACCACCTTACACGGTGACACAGAGGAAGGTGCAGATGAAATTGAAGAGGAGGTGATGGATGACCCAGTTCTTGACCTGGATTGCCATCCATTGGGGTGAAGAGGGTGCCGCTGGCAATAGCTTAGAAGAGGAGGAGGATCCGCAGCAAACATCGACATCGCAGCTGCGGTTATCTGGCTGGCCCGCAGCAGTCCAAAACCGTGATAAAAAAACAAAAAGAGTTGCAGGACAGCTTGGCCAGACGGTCAAATTAGCACAGCGTGCAAGCCCTGAAAAGTTTTCCCGTAGTGGAAGAGTGCAGTGTGGCACTTTTTTGACCAAAATCCTACTGATGAGGCAAAGGTTATCTGTAAGAAGTGCGGAAGGACCTTTAGCCGAGGGAAAAATCTCTGAAATTTGAATACCAGTTGCATGCTTAGACATGTAAGCACCATGCACTTCCAAGCGTGGACGGACTACAAAACCTCAGGTAGCACACATGCACCTGCTCCGACTGAAGGTAGCCAGCAATGCTACATCGCTTCCCCCACTGTAAGCCCACCGGTTAGAACACCACCAGCAAGAAATGTCGAGGTGTCGTTGCAAGGCCAAAGCAGTCAGGGAATCACTATGGTTTTCCAACAAAAGACTGCACCTAGGCCATCACCACCACCACCATCATCACCATCATCAAACCCCTCTCAGTCCGACATGTCCACCGCTAATTCCACCAGATGCAGCTCTCAAGTCCAGCTCACTGTAGCAGAGACTCTGAGTAGTACAAGAAAGTACTCATCCTCTCATCCGCGTACACTGGCTTTGAACACCTACATTGATCTCATTAGAGATGATGCCCTTCCATTTGGATTAAAGCGCAGCGTTCCGAGAGCTCATGGCCTACGCTGTCCCACGCTATGAACTACCCAGTCAGCACTTCTTTGCTAGGAAAGCCATCCTTGCCCTCCACCTGCATGTGAAAGACTGCATTGTCCATGTACTCAAACAATCAGTGAGTGGAAAGGTGCACCTCACAACAGATGCATGGGTCAGTAGTCATGGCAAGGGCCGTTACGTGTCCATCACTGCGCACTTTGTTAATGTTGTGGATGCAGGGTCCACAAGGGACAGCGGCGGTGGGATAGTTCTGCCTAGCCCACAGTATAGGCAACAGTTGGCTGTAGGCGTTCAAACCCTCCTCCTCCTACAGAAGCGAAAGCTCGTCGACAGAGCACTTATATTTGGAGAATTTTATGGGGCTCATCATACACTGGAGCATCATATATCGCGCCTATCATATACTAGAGCATTATATGGGGTTCATTATTTATGGGTCATCATATAGGGTATGGAGCATAATATGGTGCCTATTCTGTATGGAGCATTATATGGAGCCCATTCTGTATGGAGCAATATATGGGGCCCATCATATACTGTATGGAGCTTTATATGCGACCATCATTATACTGTATGGAGCAATATGTGGGGCTCATTATACTTATAGTGACCGTCCTATACTGTATGGCACATTATATGTGGACCATCATATACTGGAGCATGATGTGGAGCTCATCATATACTGTATGGAACATTATATGGGACCAATTATGTATGGAGCAATATATGGGGCTCATTATTCTGTATGGAGCAATATATGTTGCTCATTATACTGTATGAAGCATTATATTGGGTGCATTATTCTGTATGGAGCATCATATATGGGACTCATTATTCTGTATGGAGCAATATATGGGGCTCATTATTCTGTATAGAGCAATATATGGGGCTCATTATTCTGTATAGCGAACTATGTGGTGCCCATAATACTGTATGGAGGACTATACTGTCCGGTTTTTGAGCTATTATAGAATTTACAGTAGATATCACTCATGTAATGTAAGAAGTGAAGTATTTGGCATTGTACTATAGCTATATTTCTCTGCCTTATCGGAGCATCATGAATTGTGGTATGTGTTAAAGGGGTCCACTGAGACTCTTTTGCCCGGGGCCCACGAAAACCTGGAGCCAGCCCTGCCCCCCCCACAACTTTAGTCAAATAACCCCTAGTTTTCAATGCGTTACTATTATTATAAAGTAAATTAAGGTTGACAAGCTTAAGTAATAAGAATTGATGTCGTTGGCGTTGAAATGGTCACTATAGGTGTATTTACTGTCCTCCACTCACTGCCGACTTTTATTCCCCATTGACTTGCATTAGGGTCGGGTTTCAGTCGCAACTCCGACTTTTGCCGAAAGACGGCGATTTCGTTTGGCTTTTGGAAAAGTCGGGTAGTCCGAAACCTGACTCGACCCTCCCGGAGGCAAAGTCGCTCATCTCTAATCACTACACCTCTAGATTAATTTCTTAAAAGGTGTTGAGTTTCCAAAAAGTGGTCAGTTGTTTGAGTTTCTACTATTTTGGCATGTCAAGGGCTCTTCAAATGCGAAATGGTGTCTGCAATTTCTTTCAGCCAAAATGGAGCTCCAAAATTCAAATAGTGTCCTTCTCTTTTGAGCACTGTCGTACTCCTAAACAGTAGTTTTTTAATGCATATGGTGTACTCTGGAGTAATTGAACAACAAATGACATTGTCCATTTTCTACTTTTACCCTATGGAAATGATAAATTTAGGGCAAAAACAACATTTTTGGGGAAAAAATGTATATTTTTCATTTCACTGTGAAGTACCTGTAGGTTCAAGGTGCTCACCATATCTCTAAATAAATTACTTTAGGGGTCACTTGTGAGGGTTTCCCACTTTTTAGGCACATCAAGAGCTCTGAAAATACGCAATGGTGTCCGCTATCTATTCCACACAATTTTGCACTCCAAATGTTAAATGGCGCTCCTTACCTTCCAAGTCCTGCTGTGAGCGCAAACAGTAGTTTTCCATATGGGGTATCATTGTACTCAGGAGAAACAGCACAACAAAATTTGTGGCATTTTTTCTCCTGTTACCCTTGTGAACAATAAAAATTTGGGGCAAAACAACATTTTTGAGGGAAACATTTTTTTTTATTTTACGTGTCAATGGTAAAAAAATTTGTGAAGCATATGTGGGTTCAAGGTGCTCACCACATATCTAAATACATTTCTTGAGGGGTCTATTTTCTAAAATGGAATCACTTGATGGGGGTTCCACTATATAGACTCATCAAGGGCTCTGCAAATGGCTCATGGCTTCCACTATCCTTTGCACTCTAATAGTCAAATGGTGCTCCTTTCCATCTGAGCCCTGCTGTGTGTCCAAAGAATTTTACACCACAAAAAAGGTATAAAGATATTGAACAACATATTTTATGGTCTATTTTTTCTTGTTATCAATGTGAAAATGAAAAATTTCGAGAAAAAATAAAAAATTTTTGTGAGAAAAATTAAATTGTTCCGTTTTTCATTGCACATTAATTTAAATCCTGGGAATCATATAAACAGATAATAAACTTCTTGAATGTGATTTCTAGGACTTGGAGGGGTGCAGTTTTTAAAATAGTGCATCGTTTCAATATTTTCTGTTGCATATGCCCCTCAAAGCCACTTTAAATGTGATGTGGTCCCTAAACAAATTGGTTTTGTAAAATTTGTTGGAAAAAAGAAAACTTCCTTATAAACTTTTTGTTAAAAAAATGATGCAGATGTAAAGTACACATGTGGTAAATGTTATTTGCTATTTATTTTGTGTGACATAACTATCTGTTTTAACCCCTTCACCCCCAAGGGTGGTTTGCACGTTAATGACCGGGCCAATTTTTACAATTCTGACCACTGTCTCTTTATGAGGTTATAACTCTGGAATGCTTCAACGGATATTCGCGATTCTGAGATTGTTTTCTCGTGACATATTGTACTTCACGTTAGAAGTAAAATTTCTTTGATATAACTTGCGTTTATTTTTGAAAAAAAACGCAAATATGGCGAAAATTTTTAAAATTTTGCAATTTTCAAACTTTGAATTTTTATTCCCTTAAAACACAGAAATATATCACACAAAATAGTTAAGAAATAACATTTTCCACATGTCTACTTTACATCAGCACAATTTTGGAACCAAAATTTTTTTTGTTAGGAAGTTATAAGGGTTAAAAGTTGACCAGCGATTTCTCATTTTTACAACAAAATTTACAAAGCCATTTTTTTTAGGGACCACCTCACATTTGAAGTCACTTTGAGGGGTCTATATGGCAGAAAATACCCAAAAGTGACACCATTCTAAAAACTGCACCCCTCAAGGTACTCAAAACCACATTCAAGAAGTTTATTAACCCTTCAGGTGCTTCACAGGAACTAAAGAAACACGGATGGAAAAAATGAATATTTAACTTTTTAGCCACCAAAATGATCTTTTACAAACTTTTTTTTTATTTTCACAAGGGTAAAAGGAGAAAATGGACAGATAAGGTTGTTGTGCAATTTCTCCTGAGTACGCTAATACCCAATATGTGGGGGAAAACCACTGTTTGGGCACACGGCAGAGCTTGTAAAGGAAGGAGCGCCGTTTGACTTTTTCAAACTAAAATTGGCTGGAATTGAGATTGGACGCCATGTCGCGTTTGGAGAACCTCTGAAGCGCCTAAACAGTGGAAATCCCCCACAAGTGACACCATTTTGGAAATTAGACCCCCTAAGGTACTTATCTAGATCTGTTGTGAGCACTTTGAACCCCCAAGTGTTTCACAAAAGTTTATAATGCCTGGGTGTGAAAAAAAAAAAAAAAAATTTTCCACAAAAATGATTTTTTAGTCCCAAATTTTTGAATTTTCCCAAGGATATTGGACCCCAAAAGTTGTTGTCCAATTTGTTCTGAGTACGCTGATACCCCATATGTGGGGGGGGGAACTGTTTGGGCGCACGACAGGGCTTGGAAAGAAAGTAGTAACGTTTTGGAATGCAGACGTTGATGGGGGTCATGTTCCGTTTGCAGTGCCCCAGATGAGCCTAAACAGTGGAAACCCCCCACAAGTGACACCATTTTGGAAACTAGACCCCCTAAGGAACTTATCTAGATCTTTGGTGAGCACTTTGAACCCCCAAGTGCTTCACACAAGTTTATAATGCCCGGGCATGAAAATAAAAAATCCTATTTTTTTCCCACAAAAATTATCTTTTAGTCACTAATTTTTTATTTTCCCAAGGGTAACAGGAGAAATTGGACCACATAAGTTATTGTCCAATTTGTTCTGAGTACGCTGATACCCAATATGTGGGGGGGAACCACTGTTTGGGCGCACGGCAGAGCTCGGAAGGGAAGGAGCACCATTTGACTTTTTCCAACCAAAAATTGGCTGGAATTGAGATTGGATGCCATGTTGCATTTGGAGAGCCCCTGATGTGCCTAAACAGTGGAAACCCCCCACATATGACCCCATTTGGGAAACTAGACCCCCTAAGGAACTTATCTAGATCTGTGGTGAGCAATTTGAACCCCCAAGTGCTTCACACAAGTTTATAACGTAGAGCCGTAAAATTTAAAAATCATATTTTTTCCACAAAAATGATCTTTTCACCCCAATTTTTATTTTTCCAAGGGTAACAAGACTCCAAAAGTTATTGTGCAATTTGTCCTGAGTGCGCTGATACCCTATATGTGGGAGTAAACCACTGTTTTGGTGCATGGCAGAGTTTGGAAGGGAAGGAGCGCCGTCTGACTTTTTCAACGGAGAATTGGCTGGACGCCATGTCGTGTTTGGAGAGCTCCTGATCTGCCTAAACAGTGGAAACCCCCATAAATGACACCATTTTGGAAACTAGACCCCTCAAGGAACTTATCTAGATGTGTGGTGAGAACTTTGAACCCCCAGGTGTTTCACTAAAGTTTATAACGTACAGCCGTAAAATAAAAAATCTTTTTTTTTTTTTACAAAAATGATTTTTTCGCCACCAATATTTTATTTTCACAAGGGTAACAGAAGAAATTGGAACCCAAAAGTTGTTGTCCAATTTGTCCTGAGTATGCTGATACCCAATATGTGGGAGAAAACTACTGTATGGGCACACGTCGGGGCCCCGGAAGGGAAGTAGTGATGTTTTGATTGCAGACTTTGATGGAATGGTCTGGGGGCGTCATGTCGCATTTGGAGAGCCCCTGATGCACCTAAACAGTGGAAGCCCCCCACAAGTGACCCCATTTTGGCAAAAAGACCCCACAAGGAACTTATCTAGATGTGTGGTGAGCACTTTGAACACCGAAGTGCTTCACAGAAGTTTATAACGTACAGCCGTAAAAATAAAAAATCCTTTTTTTTTTTACAAAAATGATTTTTTCGCCCCCAATATTTTATTTTCACAAGGGTAACAGGAGAAATTGGACCCCAAAAGTTGTTGTCCAATTTGTCCTGAGTATGCTGATACCCAATATGTGGGCGAAAACTACTGTATGGGCACACGTCAGGGCTCGGAAGGGAAGTAGTGACGTTTTGGATTGCAGAGTTAGATGGAATGGTCTGGGGCGTCATGTCGCATTTGGAGAGCCACTGATGCGCCTAAACAGTGGAAACCCCCCACAAGTGACCCCATTTTGGAAAATAGATCCCACAAGGAACTTATCTAGATGTGTGGTGAGCACTTTGAACCCCGAAGTGCTTCACAGAAGTTTATAACGCACAGCCGTAAAAATAAAAAATCTTTTTTTTGCAAAAATGATTTTTTCGCCCCAATATTTTATTTTCACAAGGGTAACAGGAGAAATTGGACCCCAAAAATTGTTGTCCAAATTGTCCTGAGTACGCTGATACCCAATATGTGGGAGAAAACTACTGTATGGGTTCACGTTGGGGCTCGGAAGGGAAGTAGTGACGTTTTGGATTGCAGACTTTGATGGAATGGTCTGGGGGCGTCATGTCGCATTTGAAGAGCCCCTGATGCGCCTAAACAGTGGAAATCCCCAACAAGTGACCCCATTTTGGAAAATAGACCCCACAAGGAACTTATCTAGATGTGTGGTGAGCGCTATGAAGCCCCAAGTGCTTCACAGAAGTTTATAATGTACAGCCGTAAAAACAAAAAAATCATTTTTTTTTTTACAAAAATGATACTTTTGCCCCCAGTTTTTTTTTTTCACAAGGGTAACAGAAGAAATAGGACAAATCGCACAATAACTCTTGGGGTCCAGAGTACGCTTATACCCCATATGTGGGGATAAACTACTGTTTGGACGCATGGCAGAGCTCAGAAGTGAAGAAGCACCGTTTGACTTTTTCAACGCAGAATTGGCTGGAATTGAGATCAGACGCCATGTCACATTTGGAGAGCCCCTGATGTGCCTAAACAGCGGAAAACCCCAATTCTAACTCCAACCCTAACCGCAACACACCCCTAACCCTAGTCACAACCCTAACCACAAACCTAACCCTAACACACCCCTAATCCCAACCCTAACTCTAATCCTAACTTTAGCGCCAACCCTAACCCTAACTTTAGCCGCAACCCTAACCCTAACCCTAATGGGAAAATGGAAATAAATACATTTTTTTTATTTTATTATTTTTCCCTAACTAAGGGGGTGATAAAAGGGGGTCTGATTTACTATTTATAGTGGGTTTTTATGATTGGCAGCTGTCACGCTAATAGACGCTTTTTATTGCAAAAAATAGTTTTTTGCATCGCCACATTTTGAGAGCTATAATTTTTGCAATATTTTGGCCCACAGAGTCATGTGAGGTCTTGTTTTTTGCGGTACGAGTTGACGTTTTAATTGGTACCATTTTTGAGCATGTGACATTTTTTGATCGCTTTTTATTTCGATTTTTGGGAGGTTAGAATGAACAAAAATCCACAATTCATGAATTTCTTTTGGGGGAGGCGTTTTTATCGTTCCGCGTGTGGTAAAATTGATAAAGCAGTTTTATTCTTTGGGTCAGTACGATTTGGCGATACCTCATTTATATCATTTTTTTATGTTTTGGCGCTTTTATAGAACAAAAACAATTTTATATAAAAAATAATTATTTTTGCATCGCTTTATTCTGCGAGCTATAACTTTTTTATTTTTTCGCTGATGATGCTGTTTCGCGGCTCGTTTTTTGCGGGACAAGATGACGTTTTCAGTGGTAACATGTTTATTTATATCGGTCTTTTGATTGCATATTATTCTACTTTTTGTTCGGCAGTATGATAAAGCATTGATTTTTTGCTTTGTTTTTTTTTTTTTAAGGGGTTCACTAAAGGGGTTAACTAGTGGGACAGTTTTATAGGGGGGGTCGTTACGGACGCGGAGATACCAAATATGAGTACTTTTACTGTCTTGTTTTTTTTATTTACAGGAAGAAATGAATTTATTGGGGAATATATTTTTTTTTCTTATTTATTTTGGATTTTTTTTTAAACATGTTTATTTTTATTTTTTTAACTTTTTTACTTTGTCCCAGGGTGGGACATCACTGTATTTTATCAGATCGCTGGTGTGACAGTGTGCACAGCACTCTGTCACACCAGCGATCGCACAGGCATAGCTGCAGGCTTCTCAGTGCCTGCTCTCAGCAGGCACTGAGGAAGCCGTCTCCCTGCAGGACCCCGGCGCCATCTTGGATCCGGGTCCAGGGAGGGAGATAGCCCTCAGAAAAGCGTGATCACATCGCGCTGGTCTGAGGATCTCAGGGGAGCGCGCAGGGAGCCCCCTCCCTGCGCGATGCTCCCCTTTGCCCCCTGTACACCGCGATCATGTTTGATCGCGGTGTGCCAGGGTTAATGTGACCGCTCCTGACACACAGTCACAGGTGTGGCGATTAGCTGCGCTCCCTCCGGAGTTGATCGCCTATGACGTACTATCCCGTCCATGGTCAGATTGGCACGGGTGTCATGGACGGGATAGTACGTCTAATGTCAGAGAGGGGCTAGAAGCACTCTGGCTTGGCTTGGCTTTCTATCCCTTTAGCTAACTGCAGTGAATTTGCATGGTGCTTTTATTCAGAATACGCTGCTGCTAGGTGAAACATTCCCTTGTCAACTTGAATGTCTCTGTAAGATGGTTGCAATTCTATCTTTGCTTTTTTCATCACTTTTGCTACAGTATTCTGGCTGATAAGTAAAGCTTTTCTGATCACCTTGATGCCTTCTTGTTTAAATAAATTATCTTCTTTCTCAGATTTGCTTGTGATTTCTTTTCCATATGCTGCCATTGCTAACATATTAAATAGGAAGGGGTCTTCTTTGTCAAGTGGTGCCCTTTCAGAGTAAACCTGACTTCTGTTTAATGAATAAGTAGACCTACCTGTGGTTGAATTCTCGTTAATTAGAATTTTGTAGTCTGAGGTCTCATTAAGGTGTCAGGAATTTTGACGTACGAGAAAATGGTTGGAGATTCATAAGCGATTTTTCCCCGCCCTCCAAGAGTTAATGAAAAACGGACAGCATCCAAGCTTGATCTGACACTCAGTCGTGTCACCACAATTTTGCATGGACCACTCGGCCCGCAAAAAATCCCCGACATTTTAACACCTTCATTGACTTTAATGTGTAAGGCTGCTAGTCATTAAAAAATATAATATTCCTTGTATGCAAAGATTAACATGTGAATGAGCCCTAAACTTTAACTTTTCTTCTAGGACTTTCATTTAGGTATACTCATGTTTGCAACATGGTTTTGAATTAATTAGTTAGGAAAAAAATGTTTTTGGGTGTGCAAAATAACAAATTTGTTTGCAATCAATGGCACACATTTCTGGAAATATTTTGAAAATGTTGATTCTTAAATAAAACTAAAGATTTTCTGACAAATCTGTTGGAGCGTACTCATTTATGTTAAGCATGGTGGATATACTTAGTATTTTGTAATAGTTGTCCATTTATAAATACACAGTAACTTTATTTTTTGACGTTTAAAAGTATGAAAAGAAAAAAGTACTAAGTTAAAAACTTTGAAACTCATTACAAGCACAATAAATGAACTCGCAATACCTTGTAGAAACGTGTGCTCGTATAAAAATAATGCATTATAACTACAATTATGAAAATGTAAAACATGCCATAAATTCCAATTACAGGTTAACCTCGTTGGATGGAAGAGGTCCAGAATTAAAGAAATGACATAGCTTCATTATTATTTATAGAAGAATTAATGAATTAACAGCAGGAATGTAATGTTCCTAACTTAGCTTTCTCTCTGGAAATCATTACAGCTCTACCATCTAAATGTTCTATGATAATAGGAATCATGTTGTTTCACAGCATAGGAGATTTGCCATTAGTCGACAGAATAGCCGACCTTTGTCTACTGTGTATAAGTGCTAGGCTGCTTTGAGATGTTAATAGATATTGTATCATTGATAAGTCAGAGAATATAAGTACAGTATAAGAAGGAATCTTTCAACTGATGTATAATCACATTTACAATTATGAAAGATATAAGTACTGGATATACATGTTATCTGGTAGTTTTGCAATATTGTTTGTCTTTGTATTAAAGTTAGTCAACAAGCACAATTACTGTAATGTAAAGTAAACAAGCAGAGGGAAAATTTGACCTATTTCCATGAATTTTAACTCTATTAAAATTCTTACTCTACTAAAAATAGACATTAAAATAGCCATGCACATGAGAAAAAGTAATTTATAGCAATATTGGTGGAAATGAAACACCGGCTGATAAATAGCAGCCTGATGACTATATACTGAAGGCAGATGTCTCAGGTCAGTCTGGCAGCAGCGTATTCCTCTTTCACCATAGAAATAATCATGATCCAAAAAGAGATGAGCTGATGTGAAAAAATTTGAAGTCACCAAATTGCACGGATTTTACCTACAAAGTTTATTCACAGCTAAATTATTATCTGCAAATTGAATGTCCCTCATTATTTTCTTTGGGTTATCTCCAGACCAAGGTGCACCATTTCAGGCTTTTCCATAATAGAAATAGAAGGTCAGAGAGCACTGCTCATTCCAAATATAAATAGAAAAATGCCTAATTTAATTGTGGTGTACTACTTGAACACTGAATCACTTTGAAAATGGGATTGCTAATCTCATTCTATGAATAATAATCCAAAGAATTAGGGAAGTGATATACCTGTATAGTCGCTCAGCGTGGAAGTGAAAAGATTGACCTGAGAAATCCTGCTTTAACAGCTCTTTAATTACAGACTTTTTTTCACACACTGCAAACAAGAAGGGCAGTATAAAAACCCTAAATGCTAATTTTGCTGCTAAATTTCAGAATATATGGCTTGTGTGTCACAGAGAATTTGCTTTCTGGCTTGTGAAACGGTGGTCATTCCATATGATTTTTTCAGCCAAAAGAAATATTTCCATAATCCATAATGAACAAAACTGTCCACCTCACAAAGTTCATTCTTTAAATCATCCAATATTAAATACATACGCCCCAAGCACTGCCGCTGTTTACTTTTGGTTACCATCCATTTTTCCTTACGAAGATAGGATTAAGTCACTTGACCATTAATAAGGCCCTATTTTCATTAAATGGAATCTGTCGCCAAGTTTTTGCTAACCCATCTGAGAGCAGCATGATGTTGGGGCATATACTCTGATTACAATGATCTATCACTTACTTTACTGAATGCTGTGGTTTTGATTAAAAACTCGCCCGCTAGCCAGCGGTTTCAACCATTCTGTTTGCTTGCCTGTCATCACCTGGTCGTCTTTCACATGGCAGCAGTTTACAACATCCTGCCTGCCTGTCAACACATGCACCTGCTTAACACCCACCTGCAACTCTCAGCCTAGGTGACTTTTCCATAATTTCTCACTCCCTGCATGTTTTGATGGTGACATTTAGACCTGCGGGCTTTGCAAATGAGTGCACCATATACTTTGAGCTGTGTCCTCAGCAATTGTTTTCAGAATGGTCCAAAGTGGCTTACATTTTATCTTTGTTGTCTGGAGATGCTTTGGCTTCTGACTTCATGATGCATCCCCTGTCATATTTCACTGCCAATTCCATTCTACAGCTCAGATAAGGGCCCTGCGGTGTGGGACATTATGCCATCTAGTTTTCTCACTTTGCTGAGTTGAAATGATGCTTTCCTGGCCATCTTCTGTGCCGACCTACCCAGTCGGATCAAAGATGATCTTGCAGGTAGAGACTTTCCATCTTCATTTGACAAGTTGACTTTCCTTGCTACTCATATGGACTTACAGTGAGGGAAATAAGTATTTGATCCCTTGCTGATTTTGTAAGATTGCCCACTGACAAAGACATGAACAGTCTATAATTTTAAGGGTAGCTTAATTTTAACATTGAGAGATAGAATATCAAAAATAAAATCCAGGAAATCACATTGTATAAATTACATGAATGTATTTTGCACTTTGCAGTGAGAAATAAGTACCGTATATACTCGTGTATAAGCCGACCCGTGTATAAGCCGACCCCCCTAATTTTGCTACAAAAAACTGGGAAAAATTATTGACTCATGTATAAGCCGGGTGTATAAACTGCCCTCCTGCTCTGTGCTGCCCCGTCCTCCTCTATGCTTCCACTGATCTCCCCCCCATCCTGCTCCACGCTTCCCCCGTCCACCGATCTCCCCCCGTCCTGCTCCACGCTTCCCCGTCCACCGATCTCCCCCCCGTCCTGCTCCACGCTTCCCCGTCCACCGATCTCCCCCGTCCTGCTCCACGCTTCCCCC
>JARQOD010000006.1:303755988-303831377 GCA_033576555.1 Oophaga sylvatica
TTTCAGGTTTATTTTTAAGTAAATTTGCAAAAATTTCAACATTTCTGTTTTTTTCCAGTAAAGATGGGGTACATTAATGAGAAAAAAAATTAACTTTTTTGCATTTACCAAATGGCTGCAATGAAACAAAGAGTGAAAAATTGAAAGGGGTCTGAATACTTTCCGAAACCACTGTAAATTTATATAATTTGTTCAATGTGATTTTCTGGATTTTATTTTTGATATTTGATCTCGCAAGGTTAAAATTAACCTACCCTTAAAATTATAGACTGTTCATGTCTTTGTCAGTGAGCAAACTCACAAAATCAGCAAGGGATCAAATACTTATTTCCCCCACTGTATGTTGTAAACAGTGGTCTAGATAGAAAAAACTCTGGATTTTCAAATCTCATCTCCAAAAGCATCTTTAACATCCCCTACTAGACCATCTACAGTACATATGAAGTTCGGTCAGAGCAGATTAACTCCGGCTGAAAGATCCCACTGACTTACTCAAGAACTCTTTTTAAGTTTTAACCGCTCTCTGATGCACTGGTGCTTTTGGGACTTCCGTGGCTATGACTTCATGCTGCGTTCATTGACCTGTCATTTAATCATATCATCCAGTGAGGTCCATCTTGTCATAACTGTGTTAAGGGTCTGTCTCACACACCTCAGAATCTCTTCTCTGCATTCTCAGCTCCTAATGTTCCTGACTCTTATCATGACTTTGCAGATGTCTTCTCTGGGCGGGCATGGAGCCAAAAAGAACCACAGGGAAAATGTGAATTAGCCTGGGTGTGTCCTTATTTCAACAGCTGCGGACTCATTTGGGAAGGTCCCTAAGGGGGGGTACTGTTACGACTTGTACCAGATCAATGCTTTGATTCTCTCACCCTCATCTGCTAAACTCTGTGGTGCTTCACATCGATCTTTTCAGCTGGCCTGGCTTGCTCCTATATGATCATCTACCTAAGCCTCTATAAGGTTCACCAAGACACACACCTGTGTCTTGGTATTAAGATTTCAGTATTACTAAGATTCTGGCTTGCTCCATACATCTTTGATCTGCATAGCTGCTGCCTGTGCTCTCATGGATGTCCCCCACCTGCCTGTTTTCGACATTACATCTGCCTTTCTGCAGTTTCAAGCCCCTCAGCTGTCCTTGTCCCTCATGCTCTCCCTAGCTGCTGCAAAAAAATGCCTGTGGCCCATGTGTGCTACTGGATCTTATCCTTGATAGCACATGACAGTGCAACAAACACCGCTTCACTCACAGCTGAGAGCTCACGCTGTCTTTTGACAGCATGGGAACTACAGCTCTCTGACCGGCGGGGATGATTTCACCATCGATCAGAAACGTTGTTTGCTGCGCTGTTATGCACATGACAGCATGACAAACACCTGCGAACAGTAACACAGACTTCCTGGTGAAGTCCGTGTTCGTTTCCTGTGCCCGAACAGTGGGTGTTTAGTACAGACGCTGAACTTCACTGTTCTGGTTTGCCCATCTCTAACCATTTTTCATTTGAAATGACTTTGAGGTATTTTATGACAGAAAATACCCAAAAGCAACACCATTCTAAAAACTGCACTCCTCAAGGTACTGAAAACCACATTAAAAAAGTTTATTAACCCTTCAGGTGCTCCACACAAATTAATGGAATGTGGAAGGAAACAATTGACATTTAACTTTCTTTCACAAAAATTTTCTTTCAGACCTTTTTTTTGTTACTTTTGCAAGGTTAACAATAAAAAATGGACCATACAATTTGTTTTGCAATTTCTTTTGAACATGCCAGTACCCCATATGTGGGGAAAACCACTTGTTTTGGTAAACGGCAGGGCTCTAAAGGGAAGAAGTGCCATTTCTTTTTGAATGTAAAATTTGCTGGAATAATTAGCGGATGCCATTTCATATTTGTAGAACCACTGAAGTGACTAAACAGTGGAAACCCCATACAAGTTACCCCACTTTGGAAACTAGACACCTTTGGAAATTTATCTAGATGTGTTTTGAGCAACTTGAACCTACAGGTGCTTCACAGAAGTTTATTTACGTAGAGCCGTGGAAAAAAAATCACATTTGTCCAAAATAAATCTATTTTAGCTCCAAATTTTGCATTTTCATAAGGGTAAAAGAAGAAATTGCTCCATACAGTTTGTTGTGCAATTGATCCTGAGCATGCTGATACCCCATTTGTGGGGTAATATTACTGTTTGGGTGCACGACACGGCTTTAAAGGGAAGGAGCACCATTTGACTTTTTGAATGTAAAATTTGCTGGAATAATTAGCAAATCTCAAGTCGTGTTTGGAGAGCCTCTGATGTGCCTAAACAGTGGAAACCCCCCACAAGAGACACCATTTTGCAAATTATACCACTTTAGGAACTTATGTACATGTGTTTTGAGCAACTTGAATTCCAAAGTGCTTCACAAAAGTTTATAACGTAGAGCCGTGGAAATAAAAAATCAGATTTTTCACAGATAAATCTTTTTTAGCTCCAAAGTTTGCATTTTCATAAGGATAACAGGAGAAATTGCTCCATACAATTTGTTGTCCAATTTCTCCTGATTATGCCCATACTGCATATGTGTGGGGACACTACCGTTTCGGCACACAGCTGGGCTTGGAAGGGAAGGAGCGCTTTTTGACTTTTTGAATGTAAAATTTCCTGATTAATTAGCAGATGCCTTATTGCGTTTGGAGAGCCTCTGAGGTCCCTAAAAAGTGGAAACACCCCACAAATGGCACCATTTTGGAAATTACACCCCTTTGGGACCTTATCTATATGTGTATTGAGCAGCTGGGCTTCACAGACGTCTATATTGTTAAGTCACGAAAATAAAAAAAATCACATTTTCACCACAAAAATCTTTTTTCGCAAAAAATTTTGTATTTTCACAAGGGCAACAGGATAAAATGGACCCCAACATTTGTTGTTCAATTTCTCTTGAGTTCACTGATACCCCATATGTGGTCAAAAACTACTTTTGAGGCACAGTGCAAAGCTCAGAAGTAACGCCATATTACAGTGCAGTTTTTGCTGCACTTGTTTGAGGGTACCATGTTACATTGGCAGAGTCCCTGAGGTGCCAGAACAGCAGAATCCCTTTAAGTGACCCCATTTTACAAATTAAACCTCTTAATAAATTCATCTAGGGGTGCAGTGATTATTTTGCCACCAAAGATGTGTCACAGACTTTTATACCATTGAGCAGCATAATTTTCATTTTTACCACCAAGATTGTGTATTATCCCCAAGTTTTACATTTTCATACTGGGAAATGGATAATAATTTCACCAAAATTTGTGCCACAATTTCTGCTGAATGTAAAAATACCCCATATGAAGTTCTAGAGTACTGCTTAGCCATACAGAGAGACTTGGAACGGAGGAGCACTATTTGCCTCCTAGAGGGCAGATTTTTCTAGACTTATTTGCGGATTTCATATAAAGAGCCCTTAAGTGCAGAAATGCTGAATCCCCCCCTCAAGTGATCACATTTTGGAAATTGTAACCCTTTGGGAATTTATCTACAGACGTAGTGATGATTTTGACTCCACTGATGTTTTCCAGAAACAAGCAATATTGGATGTTGCTGAGTGAAAATTGCAACATGCCGTTGTAGTGACCAGTACATTGCAGTCACCAGTACATTATGTTCAGCTCATGCTCCTGGAGACATGCACCTGTAAATTAAGATAGCTCTCATTACTACAGAAATGGCAAACATGCGGGCGCTAAGTGTGGTTTAGGCACACTGTGGGGTTCAAAAGGGAGGGGGCATTTGGATTTGAGAGCGGGAATTTGCTGAATCGGGGGCGAGGAGCCATTTAGCTTTTCCAGAGCCTTTGTGCTACAAGTAACGTGGAATCCCACTATAATTCCATTAACAGATGACAGACCTGAGTGAAGGCTTGCTTTTTTGTGGATTGAGTTGAAGCTTTTATTGGGAACATTTTACATTACGTTTGGGATCACATTTATCCAGTGCTCTATGCTGAACACTTACTTTGTGGTTTCCATTTAAATCTCTGGGAGACGTGACAGATAAAACCCCTGAAGGATCCATTCACTATATTGAGGCAGCATAGTAACTGTTGACTATGCCTGGACTCTGTTCAGTGATGTCCTTTTTCAGCAGTGCGGAAATCTGTAGCCGTCGGCACTTTTATGGAATCCTAAAAAGATGGACACCGGCGGATCACAGGTCCTATGGCATCCACAAAGCCTCCATCTGCCTTATTATAGGGAATCTTCCATGGTTCTGTCTGAATCACGTATTTCAGAGATTTACATGTAAACTCCGGTGTAAGTGCTCAGCGCAGAGCCTTACTGCGATCTTTGTGAGGCAGAATGAAAAAATCAACAGCAGGTGAAGAATTGCTTTTATTTATTTTTTACACCTTTCCTCGTGTGGTATAAATGATTACGTGACTTTATTCTTCAGGTTGGTGTGATTAAAGCAATAGCAGATTTATATGAGGTTTTCATGTTTGGCTGCTGACACATACTAAAAGACGCTTTTATTGCGAAAACAAGTTTTGGCATCACAATATTTAGACAGCTATAATTTTTTCATATTTCCATATTTCAGATAACAGAGTATGTAATGGCTTGTTTTTTGCGGGACGTGCAAACGTTTTTATTGGTAACATTTTCTGGCACATGACATTTTTTGATCGCTTTTTTGGGAGGCAGAATGAACAAAAACCAGCAATCAGGAATTACTTTTTGTGTTTTTTTCCAAGTTCTGTGTTGGGTAAAATTGGTAAGGCAGTTTTATTCTTCGGGTCAGTACAATTACAGCGATACCCAATTTATATTGTTTTTTTTAATGTTTTGGCGCTTTTACGCAATAAAAACTATTTTATAGAAAAAATCATTATTTTTGCATCGCTTAATTCTGAGAGCTATAACTTTCTTATTTTTCTGCTGATGGAGCTGTATGGCAGCTTGATTTCAGCGGTACCATTTTCATTCAAATACGTCTTTTTGATCGCGTTTTATTGCACTTTTTGTTCGGCGCTATTAAGATAAAGCATTGTTTTTTGCCTTTTTTTATGGTGCTCTCTGTAGAGGTTAACTAGTGAGACAGTTTTATAGAGTGGGTCTTTACGGACGCGGTGATACCAAATATGTGTACTTTTATTATTTATTATTTTAATTACATAAATAAATGTATTTAATGAAAAATATTTCTTTCTTTTTTGTTCTTTATTTGGGGATTTTTAAAAAAGTATTTTATTTAATTTTTTTTAAAATTTTCTACATTGTCCCAGGATGAGACATTACTGTATGGCATCAGATCGCTGATCAAATGCTGTGCACTGCTTCTGCACTGCAGAGTATCAGAGCAGCATTTGGCAGGCAGCGAACGTGGTGTCTCTGGTCCTGCTCTGAGCAGGCACTGACATGCCACCTTCCCTTGAGGACCCCATGGCCATGTTGTGGCTAGGGGTCTCCATGGAGACCATCCAGGCAATGTGATCGCATTGCATTGTCCTGATGGAAGCACGCAGGGAACCCATTTCCTTCTCGATGCACCTCGATGTTGCTGTCACTACTAACAGCAGCATCAGAGGGGTTAAATGCCTGCCATCGGTGCTAGCACATAGAGATGACAACAGCACCCGATCGACGCAGCGCTCAGTGTGAGGCCGCACGATCGTGGCGCCATACATATACTTATGTTGCGGGAACGCAGCTCTTGCAGAGTAGTACATGTATGGCACATGTTGGCAAGGGGTCAAATTAACATATCTAAATTAAGATAAAGTTGCATTTTTTTAATTTTATTCTACAGATATTTTTTTTTTCATTTTGCAGTAGCTTGTGTGGTAATTTAAAAGATATTATAAACCATGTCACCCCCAAGCCTGTTTTCACCATGTTGCAATTTTGACCAGTGTAAGTTTTACGAGGTAATTATTTTGAAATGCTTATAAATATCACAGTGATTATGAGAATGTTTTTTCTTGTTTTGTTAGTGGTAAATTTTGGTCAGTCTGATTTGTGTCTATTCATGAAAACATTAAAAAATAAAAAAATGAAAACATTTTTGCAATTTTCAAACTTTGCATTTTTTTGCCCTTAACCCCTTCACCCCCAAGGGTGGTTTGCACGTTAATGACCGGGCCAATTTTTACAATTCTGACCACTGTCTCTTTATGAGGTTATAACCCTGGAACGCTTCAACGGATCTTCGCGATTCTGAGATTGTTTTCTCAGACATATTGTACTTCATGTTAGTTGTAAAATTTCTTCGATATAACTTGCGTTTATTTTTGAAAAAAAACGCAAATATGGCGAAAATTTTTAAAATTTTGCAATTTTCAAACTTTGAATTTTTATTCCCTTAAAACAGAGAAATATATCACACAAAATAGTTAAGAAATAACATTTCCCACATGTCTACTTTACATCAGCACAATTTTGGAACCAAAATTTTTTTTTGTTAGGAAGTTATAAGGGTTAAAAGTTGACCAGCGATTTCTCATTTTTACAGCAAAATTTACAAAGCCATTTTTTTTAGGGACCACCTCACATTTGAAGTCACTTTGAGGGGTCTATATGGCAGAAAATACCCAAAAGTGACACCATTCTAAAAACTGCACCCCTCAAGGTACTCAAAACCACATTCAAGAAGTTTATTAACCCTTCAGGTGCTTCACAGTAACTAAAGCAACGTGGAAGGAAAAAATGAATATTTTACTTTTTAGCCACAAAAATTATCTTTTACAAACATTTTTTTTATTTTCACAAGGGTAAAAGGAGAAAATGGACAGATAAGGTTGTTATGCAATTTCTCCTGAGTATGCCAATACCCCACATGTGGGGGAAAACCACTGTTTGGGCACGGCAGAGCTCGTTAGGGAAGAGCGACGTTTGACTTTTTCAAACTAAAATTGGCTGGAATTTAGATTGGATGCCATGTCGGTTTGGAGAGCCCCTGATGCGCCTAAACAGTGGAAATCCCCCACAAGTGACACCATTTTGGAAACTAGACCCCCTAAGGTACTTATCTAGACCTGTTGTGAGCACTTTGAACCCTCAAGTGTTTCACAAAAGTTTATAAAGCCTGGGTGTGAAAAAAAAAAAATCAATTTTCCACAAAAATGATTTTTTAGTCCCAAATTTTTGAATTTTCCCAAGGAAATTGGACCCCAAAAGTTGTTGTCCAATTTGTCCTGAGTACGCTGATACCTCATATGTGGGGGGGAACTGTTTGGGCGCACAGCAGGGCTTGGAAAGGAAGTAGTAATGTTTTGGAATGCAGACGTTAATGGGGGTCATGTTCTGTTTGCAGTGCCCCAGATGAGCCTAAACAGTGGAAACCCCCAACAAGTGACACCATTTTGGAAACTAGACCCCCTAAGGAACTTATCTAGATCTTTGGTGAGCACTTTGAACCCCCAAGTGCTTCACACAAGTTTGTAATGCCCGGGCATGAAAATTAAAAATCCTATTTTTTTCCCACAAAAATTATCTTTTAGTCACTAATTTTTTATTTTCCCAATGGTAACAGGAGAAATTGGACCACATAAGTTGTTGTACAATTTGTCCTGAGTACGCTGATACCCCATATGTGGGGGGGAACCACTGTTTGGGCGCACGGCAGAGCTCAGAATGGAAGGAGCACCATTTGACTTTTTCCAACCAAAATTGGCTGGAATTGAGTTTGGATGCCATGTTGCATTTGGAGAGACCCTGATGTGCCTAAACAGTGGAAATCCCCCACAAATGACCCCATTTGGGAAACTAGACCCCCTAAGGAACTTATCTAGATCTGTGGTGAGCAATTTGAACCCCCAAGTGCTTCACACAAGTTTATAACGTAGAGCCGTAACATTTAAAAATCATATTTTTTCCACAAAAATGATCTTTTCACCCCAATTTTTATTTTTCCAAGGGTAACAAGACTCCAAAAGTTATTGTGCAATTTGTCCTGAGTGCGCTGATACCCCATATGTGGAGGTAAACCACTGTTTGGGTGCATGGCAGAGTTTGGAAGGGAAGGAGCGCCGTCTGACTTTTTCAACGCAGAATTGGCTGGACGCCATGTCGTGTTTGGAGAGCTCCTGATCTGCCTAAACAGTGGAAACCCCCATAAATGACACCATTTTGGAAACTAGACCCCTCAAGGAACTTATCTAGATGTGTGGTGAGAACTTTGAACCCCCAGGTGTTTCACTAAAGTTTATAACGTACAGCCGTAAAATAAAAAATCTTTTTTTTTTTTTTTACAAAAATGATTTTTTCGCCCCCAATATTTATTTTCACAAGGGTAACAGAAGAAATTGGAACGTAAAAGTTGTTGTCCAATTTGTCCTGAGTACACTGATACCCAATATGTGGGCGAAAACTACTGTATGGGCACACGTCGGGGCTCGGAAGGGAAGTAGTGACGTTTTGGATTGCAGACTTTGATGGAATGGTCTGGGGGCGTCATGTCACATTTGGAGAGCCCCTGATGCACCTAAACAGTGGAAACCCGCCACAAGTGACCCCATTTTGGCAAATAGACCCCACAAGGAACTTATCTAGATGTGTGGTGAGCACTTTGAGCCCCGAAGTGCTTCACAGAAGTTTATAACGCACAGCCGTAAAAATAAAAAATCTTTTTTTTTTTTTACAAAAATGATTTTTTCGCCCCCAATATTTTATTTTCACAAGGGTAACAGGAGAAATTGGACCCCAAAAGTTGTTGTCCAATTTGTCCTGAGTACGCTGATACCCAATATGTGGGAGAAAACTACTGTATAGGCGCACGTCAGGGCTCGGAAGGGAAGTAGTGACGTTTTGGATTGCAGACTTTGATGGAATGTTCTGGGGGCGTCATGTCGCATTTGGAGAGCCCCTGATGCGCCTAAACAGTGGAAACCCCCCACAAGTGACCCCATTTTGGAAAGTAGACCCCACAAGGAACTTATCTAGATGTGTGGTGAGCACTTTGAACCCCGAAGTGCTTCACAGAAGTTTATAACGCACAGCCGTAAAAATAAAAAAATCCTTTTTTTTTTTTTGCAAAAATGATTTTTTTGCCCCAATATTTTATTTTTACAAGGGTAACAGGAGAAATTGGACCCCAAAAGTTGTTGCCCAATTTGTCCTGAGTACGCTGATACCCAATATGTGGGAGAAAACTACTGTATGGGTACACGTTGGGGCTCGGAAGGGAAGTAGTGACGTTTGGATTGCAGACTTTGATGGAATGGTCTGGGGGTCATGTCGCATTTGGAGAGCCCCTGATGCGCCTAAACAGTGGAAATCCCCAACAAGTGACCCCATTTTGGAAAATAGACCCCACAAGGAACTTATCTAGGTGTGTGGTGAGCGCTATGAAGCCCCAAGTGCTTCACAGAAGTTTATAATGTACAGCCGTAAAAACAAAAAAATAATTTTTTTTGTACAAAAATGATATTTTCGCCCCCAGTTTTTTATTTTCCCAAGGGTAACAGAAGAAATAGGACAAATTGCACAATAACTCTTGGGATCCAGAGTACGCTGATACCCCATATGTGGGGATAAACTACTGTTTGGACGCATGGCAGAGCTCAGAAGTGAAGGTGCACCGTTTGACTTTTTCATCGCAGAATTGGCTGGAATTGAGATCAGACGCCATGTCACATTTGGAGAGCCCCTGATGTGCCTAAACAGCGGAAACCCCCCAATTCTAACTCCAACCCTAACCCCAACACACCCCTAACCCTAGTCCCAACCCTAACCACAAACCTAACCCTAACACACCCCTAATCCCAACCCTAACCCTAATCCTAACTTTAGCGCCAACCCTAACCCTAACTTTAGCCGCAACCCTAACCCTAACCCTAATGGGAAAATGGAAATAAATACATTTTTTTAATTTTATTATTTTTCCCTAACTAAGGGGGTGATAAAGGGGGGCTTGATTTACTATTTATAGCGGGTTTTTATGATTGGCAGCTGTCACGCTAAAAGACGCTTTTTATTGCAAAAATAGTTTTTTGCATCGCCACATTTTGAGAGCTATAATTTTTGCATATTTTGGCCCACAGAGTCAAGTGAGGTCTTATTTTTTGCGGTACGAGTTGACGTTTTATTTGTACCATTTTTGAGCAGGTGACATTTTTTGATCGCTTTTTATTTAGATTTTTGGGAGGTTAGAATGAACAAAAATCAGCAATTCATGAATTTCTTTTGGGGAGGCGTTTTTATTGTTCCGCGTTTGGTATAATTGATAAAGCAGTTTTATTCTTCGGGTCAGTACGATTAAGGCGATACCTCATTTATATCATTTTTTTATGTTTTGGCGCTTTTATAGAATAAAAACAATTTTATATAAAAAATAATTATTTTTGCATCGCTTTATTCTGCGAGCTATAACTTTTTTATTTTTTCGCTGATGATGCTGTATGGCGGCTCGTTTTTTGCGGGACAAGATGACGTTTTCAGCGGTACCATGTTTATTTATATTGGTCTTTTTGATCGCGCGTTATTCCACTTTTTGTTCAGCGGTATGATGATAAAGCATTGATTTTTTGCTTCGTTTTTTTTTTTTTTAAGGGGTTCACTAAAGGGTTAACTAGTGGGACAGTTTTATAGGGGGGGGTCATTACGGACGCGGCGATACCAAATATGTGTACTTTTATTGTTTTTTTTTTTTTTATTTACAGGAAGAAATGAATTTATTGGGGAATATTTTTTTTTTTTTTTTATTTATTTTGGATTTTTTTTTATAACATGTTTATTTTTATTTTTTTAACTTTTTTACTTTGTCCCAGGGTGGGACATCACTGTATTTTATCAAATCGCTGGTGTGACAGTGTGCACAGCACTCTGTCACACCAGCGATCACTCAGGCAGTGCAGCAGGCTTCTCAGTGCCTGCTCTCAGCAGGCACTGAGGAAGCCGCCTCCCTCCAGGACCCCGGCGCCATCTTGGATCCGGGTCCTGGGAGGGAGGAAGCCCTCAGAACAGCACGATCACATCGCGCTGATCTGAGGGTCTCAGGGGGGCCCGCAGGGAGCCCCCACCCTGCGCGATCCTCCCCTGTGCCCCCAGTACACCGCGATCATGTTTGATCGCGGTGTGCTAGGGGTTAATGTGCCAGGAGCGGTCCGTGACCGCTCCTGACACACAGTCACGGGTGTCAGCTGTGATAATCAGCTGACACCCTGCGGCGATTAGCTGCGCTCCCCTCAGGAGCGCAGCTGATAGCCTATGACGTACTATCCCGTCCATGGGCAGAATGGCACGGGTTTTATGGACGGGATAGTACGTCTAATGTCAGAGAGGGGCTAGTGACATAATATGGCATATACTGAAGAGGAGAGGTATACATGAGTGTCATCCCAATTAAGCTTCTCCTTTAAGGGGTAGTCTGAAGGCAAAGCATTTTTCTTTTAACTTCCAATCTTTTTAGTCCCATAATTTTAAGTTATTTTCTATACTTGTTTTAAAAATTCCCTACCATTCTCTAACTGCTTTTGTATTTTTTTTCCTAATTCCTATCATATGATGATTCATTTGAATATCATCAGTGCATATATGGGTGCTCAAACGAAGCATCCTGAAGCGGGCAGAGACTATGGTCACTATGACAAACTCTTCCTGCTCCTTGGCAAGCTGCATATAATTGAAGAAAGGATGAATGTGCAATTGTAACTAGACGTTATTGATAAAAATCCACTGCTATCTACAGGGTTAAAGATCAAATGAGGGTGAACATTTAAGCAAGACAATGATCTAAAACACAAAGCCAAAAAACAGTCAGTTGGCTTGAGAAAAATAAAATAAACCTGATAGAATGACCCAGTCAATCACCTGACCTGAATGCAATAGAAAATTTATGGAAGGAATTAAAGCTCAGAGTTCATAGAAGGACCTCACGGAGCTATGAAAACTTGAAAAGTGTTTGTGTGGAAGAAAGGGCCAAAATCACACCGGAGCAATGTATGCGACTAGTTACTCCATACAGGAGGCGTCTTGAAGCTGTCATCACGAAGAAAGGTAACCTTGGGGGCTTGGCAGCCATTTTTGCATGGAAAATACTTATATTTCCTTTCCCTCTCTTTTATAAAACTTGCATGTTTATTTTACATACGCAAAATGGCAAATACAAATAGGATAATAATATTCAAGATAGGAATGTGCAATAAAATGAATTATGACCAATTAATGTCCAATTGATGTAATAGTAATGACTCACTTCCTTAAAGAGCTAACTTACAATCAATGCACAAAAAAGCTTTTGTTAAAATCCATTTGATAAATGGAAAATATGAGAGGCTGATAATCGTGCATTTACTGACAAGTCTTTATTCTCAGATAGATCTAAAATATATCATGAATGAATTAGGCTATTGTTTCTAGTTTTTCTCAGATGAATCCTCTCATTACAGAAAATTGTATTTACCAAATACTCTATTTAGGAACTGTGTTGTCATTGGAAAATGTTGGTCATGATAATTTTAAAATATTTTCTCCATCTGGATAATTATGGTAATTCATGCCTAGGGTCAAGAAGCTTCCTTGTTAATCTGGGTGAAATATTGCAATCCATATTATAACCTGATAAACATTAACCCTGCTTAAAAATAATCCGCTTGGTGTCATTAACCAATGTTACACTTACAGTTTATGAAATTGTTAAGGAAAACAAGGAGAAAAATGCATACCACAAATATACATCATATATAATGAAAATCTGAAGAAGGAAATGTTTTTTTGAATTATGTTTTTTCAAATATTCTCATGGCAATACTTTGCAATGAATAATTTATCATGGCTAGATGCATGGTATAATGTGTCTTTTACATACATAGATAATTTAACAAGCATATACCATTGCCATTCTAATTACCGTATATACTCGCATATAAGCTGAGATTTTCAGCCCATTTTTTAAGGCTGAAAGTCCCCCTCTCAGCTTATACGTGAGACATATGCGCCAGGGGGTCTGTGTGGGAGGTGGTGCGGGGGTACCCGACTCTGTCCTCTGCGTCATCTGGCTGTGATGTTCAGGTCAGAGGGTGCGATGATGTAGTTAGTGCACGCTGTGTCCTCTGCGAGAACAGTCACAGAGGACCCAGAAGACAGAGCAGCGCGCAGCGGTGGACCAGGGACAGGTAAAAGTCTCAGGTGCTGGGACCCTGAGCCAGCGGCGACCCCAGCACCTGTCCCCCATAGCGCGCCGGTGTCCCGGCCTGCTCAGGACACCGGCACCTGGTCCCAGCGACAAAAGGTGAGTATGTAATTTTTTTTTATTTGCAGCAGCAAATGGGGCCTATTCTTTGGAGCATCTTATGGGGGCATAATCTATGGAGCATCTTATGGGGCAATAACCTTTATGGAGCAGCATATGGGGCATATTATTCTATGGAGCATCTTATGGGGCCATTATTAACCTTTGTGCAGCATTACATGGGGCGTATTTTGTATGGATCATCTTATGGGGCTATCATGAACTGTATGGAGCATTATATGGGGCTCCTGATTCAATATGGATATTCAAAAACATTTAACATACTGATGTCTCAATTAATTTTACTTTTATTGGTATCTATTTTTATTTTTGAAATTTACCAGTAGCTGCTGCATTTTCCAACCTTGGCTTATACGCGAGTCAATACGTTTTCCCAGTTTTTTGTCGCAAAAATAGGGAGGTCGGCTTATACACGGGTCGGCTTATTCTCGAGTATATAAGGTACTTTTCATGTTTTTCAGTAATATTTTTAATTTAAATGTATAAATGAAAATTAATAATATCTCACAAATAAAAATAAAATGTAATAAGTTTGTCCACAATTTGAAACAATGAACTCCATAATAGACTAGCGGATGTGACAGATATAGCTTAATTATTCCACTTCATGCATTACTACTTTTATAGGGGGCATTCTTACTATAAGGGGGCACTTAGGGGATGTTATAACTTGATGAGGACAATTGGAGCTTTATAACCTTTTAAGGATCATAAATTACATTATTTCTTTCTAGGTAGCATAATGGGGATACTTTTAGCTTCTAGGAAACTGAATTTTAGAGGCACTCTCTAATTAGCAACTGTATATGTACCATTTTTTTAAAGGGTGGATAATTCTAGTAAATATATAATTTTTGAAGCATTGAGGTCGCTGTTCCATGCCTCAAGTGCTGGCAGGATGAGAATTATTTGTAGGTTGGGAATATGTAGGATCAGAGTTGGAAAAATGAGAAGTTAACTGTGTCTTTCTTAGGTAAAATGTATTCCTAGCATAGCAGCAACAAAAGTATATGATAACAATATGGAGTGCATATTTTTATTAAAGTGGTGGGGAATGTTCATATGATGAGAAATAGACTTTTAGGTATGGGCCCCTGATCTTTTAAGATCTTAACAATACCCCTGAAATGATATTATAAAAAATGAAAATAATGTGATTATTTTGAAACAACATCTCAAGTTATAAGTCAAGAATAGAGATGAACATACCCCTGGGTGTTCAGGTTCAATGACCATACAATAAAAGTTTAGTTGGGGTCCGCACTTGAGCACAGACCAGAACCCAATAGAAGTCAATGGGGACCCGAACTTTGGTGCTTTAAAATGGCTGTAAAATAGTAATAGTGAGGGCTAGTGGGCTGCAAAAAGAAGCTAAAGAGCAGGACAATTTCCCTGCAAAAAATGTGAACAGGGACATGACTTAAAAAGGTTCTGTCACCATAGTAATCATTGGAAAAATAGGAAGTAAATGAGTAAATGTACAACATAAAAATTTTAACAGTTCCCTCGCAGAGACTGAGGCTAGCTACTTCCAATCCAGTCAAAAATTTCACTCATAGAACAAGGGGCACAGTACCCCTACACAGCATCAGACTGTAGCACCTTGGGCCCACCAGAGAAATTCATTCTTGGGCCCACTATAATAATAATGATAATTTTGTTTCTATAGCGCCAACATATTCCGCAGCACTTTACATTATAGAGAGGACTTGTATAGACAATAGACATTACAGCATAACAATACACCCAGATCAAAGTAGATACCAAGAGGAATGAGGGCCCTGCTCGCAAGCTTACAATCTATGATGAAAAAGGGGAGACACAAAAGGTAGATGGTAACAATTGCTTTCATTGTTCGGACCAGCCATAGTGTACGAATTGGGTGTTCATGTAATGCTGCATGAACCAGTTAACAGCCAATGTAGGTAACAGTACAGACACAAAGGCCTATTAAATGCATAAAGAGGGTGAGAACATAAAACAAGGTACCTGATTATGGTAGAAAATATTTTGAATGGGCCAACAGGGATAGTTAGGTTAATGCGTTGAGGCGGTATGCCAGTCTGAACAAGTGCGTTTTTAGGGCACGCTTAAAACTGTGGGGATTGGGGATTAATCGTATTAACCTGGGTAGTGCATTCCAAAGAATTGGCGCAGCATGTGAAAAGTCTTGGAGACGGGAGTGGGAGGTTCTTATTATTGAGGATGCTAACCTCAGGTCATTAGCAGAACGGAGGGCACGGGTAGGATGGTAGGCTGAGACAAGGGAGGAGATGTAGGGTGGTGCTGAGCCATGGAATGCTTTGTGTTATGTTTTGGTAGCTGAAGAGATCAGGCAAAAACGGCAATACACCAGAGAGGTTGGAATCTACTGGATTGCAGTACCCTGACTAACCACCACAACTAAAGGCAGCCGTGGAGCGTTCCTACGTTGGTCCTAGACGCCTCGTCACAGTCTGAGAGGTTAACTACACCTAAAGATAGAAAGAGGAAAGCTATCTGCCCCGGAGCAGATCCCCAAAGAACATAGGAAGCCCCCAAACATGTAATGGCGGTTAGACAAGAGGAAATACAGACACAGACAGAAAATAGTATGAGCAAACGTTGGGGCCCAATCTTCCTAGACAGAAAAGGATAGGAAGGACACTTACTGCAATTCAAAAAACCCTAAAAAATACCAACTCTACTAATTGCAAAAACACCTGAGATCACACGACCTCTACCACCTAAATTAGTTCTCTGATGTAACAAAACTAAGCCGCAGCCACTGAAAACACTGGAAAAGGCAAATGAACAAATAACAGTGGCTCCAGAAGAGCTGAGAGGAGCCAAAGCCCCCCCGGGGGGGAGACCTGGCTAACCTCACAGAAATGCAGAGAAATATGCAAATGGTAAGCACAAAAACAAAAAACAGAAAATATCTTATCTGAGAGCAGGAGAAGAGGCAAGACTCAGCAAGTATCCAAGTGAACCAGGAACCACATTTGAGACAAGAACAATTGATCACCGGCAACCATGATGGGAGGGAACCTCCCTTATATAAGACCAGTCTGTAACTCCTGATTGCCAATCCTCATTGAATGGTTCAGTACTGTTTGTAACCACCAGAGGGAGCTTCTGCTCAGAATTCATTTCTAACACATTCACAACAGCACCCCCCCTTGAGGAGGGGTCACCGAACCCTCATTTGGGCAACCAGTCGGTCAGGATGAGCTCTGTGATACGCACGGATCAGTCTCCTAGCATGGATGTCCGAAGCAAACACCCAAGAATTGTCCTCCTGACCATAAACTCTCCACTTAACCAAATACTGGAGTTTCCGTCTAGAAAAACGAGAATCCAATATTTTCTCAACCACATACTCCAGATTGCCCTCAACCAAAACAGGGTCAGGAGGCGCAGCCATAGGAACCACTGGCTCGACAAACCTCTTCAATAAGGACTTGTGGAACACGTTATGGATCTTAAATATCCCTGGAAGAAGTAAACGAAAGGAAACAGGATTAAGAATCTCCATGATCTTATAAGGTCCAATGAACCTAGGCTTAAACTTAGGAGATACAACTCTCATAGGGCTATTTCTTGAGGACAACCAGACCAAGTCCCCCACTTCAAACCGAAGACCATCAGTCCTATGCCGGTTGGCAAACCGCTGGGCCCTCTCCTGAGAGAGGGACAACCTCTCCACTACCTGGTCCCAAATCTGCTGCATACGCTCCACAACAGAGTCAACACCTGGACAGACAGAAGCCTCCGTCTGTCCCGAAGAAAATCGAGGGTGAAACCCAAAATTGCAGAAAAATTGAGACATTAAAGTGGCAGAGCTAGCCCTATTATTAAGAGCAAACTCAGCCAAAGGCAAAACAGAGACCAGTCATCTTGATCAGCAGACACAAAGCATCTCAGATAAGTCTCCAATGTCTGGTTTGTTCTCTCAGTTTGTCCATTGGTCTGAGGATGAAAAGCCGAGGAGAAAGACAATTGAATACCAAGTTTAGAACAAAAAGTCCTCCAAAATCTGGAAACAAACTGGACTCCTCTGTCAGACACAATGTTCTCAGGAATGCCGTGTAACCGAACCACGTGCTGAAGGAACAAAGGCACCAATTCGGAGGAGGAAGGCAACTTAGGTAATGGCACAAGATGTATCATTTTGGAAAACCTATCACAAATCACCCAGATAATGGTCATTCTCTGAGAAACAGGGAGGTCGGAAATGAAATCCATAGAGATATGGGTCCATGGTCTCTTGGGCACAGGCAATGGCATCAACAAACCACTAGAGCGAGAGCAAGGCTTGGAGCGAGAGCAAGTCCAGCAGGACTGCACAAATTCCCTGACGTCACGAGACAAAGTAGCCCACCAAAAGGACCGACTAACCAAGTCTCTGGTACCAAAAATTCCGGGATGACCGGCCAACGCGGAACAATAAATCTCAGACATCACACTCTTTTTCCACCGGTTTGGGACAAACAATTTCCCAATAGGGCAGCGCTCGGGTTTATCCTCCTGACACCCTTCCAGAGCCAGTCTCAAATTGGGCGAGATGGCGGAAAGAACTACACCCTCTTTCAAAATAACAGCAGGGTCAGATAACTCAGGAGAGTCCGCAAGGAAACTCCTCGAGAGGGCATCCGCCTTAACATTCTTAGTGCCAGGAAGAAAGGAAACCACAAAATTAAAACGTGTGAAAAACAAGGCCCACCTGGCCTGTCTAGGATTAAGTAGCTTGGCTGATTCCAGATAAACGAGATTCTTATGGTCCGTGAGGACCACCATCTGAGTTTGGCTCCCTCCAGCCAATGTCTCCACTCTTCCCACATCATAAATACGTTCAGTTGAAGAAAATTTTCGAGAGAAAAAGGCACAGGGGTTACTTTTAGAGGTCTCAGGATCTCTTTGGGACAAAACGGCACCTGTCACAATTTCAGAGGCATCAACCTCCACCTGAAATGGCAGAGAAACATCAGGCTGCCGTAGAACAGGAGCAGAAGTGAATCTCTGCTTAAGTTCCTGAAACGCAGAGTTTGTGAATGGACTTGAACTGAGTTCTGAGCAGAGGCTCCCTCTGGTGGTTACAAGTGGTACTGGACTGTCCAGTGAAGATTGTGAGGAGTGGGAATCAGGTGTTACTGACTGGTCTTATATAAGGGAGTCGCCTTCCCATCAGGGTTGCCGGTGATCAATTGTTCTGGTCTCACTCCATGATTCCTGTTTCCCTTGTAGCCTGCTGTGTCGTGTCTGCATCTCATGCTAACAGATAAGACATTTTCTTCTTTTTGTTTTTGTGCTTTATTTTTGCATTTTGTCCTGCACTTCTGTGGGGGCCTTCAGGGTCAGCTCCGGGGGCTTTTGCCCTCTCAGTTTGGTTCAGCCACTGATGTTTGTACTTTTGCTTTTTCCAGTTTCTTCAGTGGCTGCTGCTTTGATTTTGTTACACCAGAGAACTAAATTAGGTGGTAGAGGTCGTGTGATCTCAGGTGTTTTTGAAATTAGTAGAGTTGGTGCTTTGCAGGGTTTTTTGGGATTGCAGTAAGTACCCTTCCTATCCTTTTCTATTTAGTTAGTTTGGGCCCCAACGTTTGCTCATACTATTTTCTGTCTGTGTCAGTATTTCTTCTTGTCTAACAGCCATTACATGTTTGGGGGCTTTCTATGTTCTTTGGGGATCTGCTCCGGGGCAGATAGCTTTCCTATTTCTATCTTTAGGTGTAGTTAGTTTCTCAGGCTGTGACGAGGCGTCTAGGACCAACGTAGGAACGCTCCACGGCTGCCTCTAGTTGTGGTGGTTAGTCAGGGTACTGCAATCTCATAGATTCCAACTGCTCTGGTGTATTGCCTTTTTTACCTGCACTCCTCAGTTACCGAAACATAACAGCAGAGACTGCCTCAGGAGGCCAATTCACCACATCAGAACCCTTTTTGGTCAAATCAGTCAATGGTTTAACAATAACAGAGAAATTATCAATAAATTTACGATAAAAATTGGCAAAACCCAAGAATCTCTGAAGAGCCTTTAATGAAATAGGTTGCACCCAATCACAGATGGCCTGAACCTTGACCGGGTCCATTTCAATAACAGGTGGGGACAAAATGAATCCCAGAAATGAGATCCTCTGTACGCCAAAAAGACACTTTGATCCCTTCACATACAGAGCATTCTCTCTCAAAATCTGGAACACAGTCCGAACATGTTTCACATGAGAGTCCCAGTCATTGGAAAAAATCAAGATATCATCCAAATAAACAATCAGAAATTTATCCACAAAATCCCTGAAAATGTCATTCATGAAGGACTGGAAGACGGAAGGAGCATTAGTGAGCCCAAAGGGCATCACTAGGTACTCAAAATGCCCCTCTGGGGTATTAAACGCCGTCTTCCATTCATCCCCGTGCTTAATGCGAATAAGGTTATACGCCCCCCTGAGGTCAAGCTTGGTAAACCAAGTAGCACTTTTCACCCTGGAAAACAGGTCAGAAATCAAGGGTAACGGATATTGATATTTCACAGTGATATTGTTCAAGAGATGATAATCAATACACGGCCTTAATGAACCATCCTTTTTGGCCACAAAGAAAAAACCGACACCCAAGGGTGAAGAGGATGGTCTGATATGATCCTTCTCCAATGACTCCTTGATATAAGACCGCATAGCGTCATGTTCAGGTACAGACAAGTTAAAAAGGCAACCTTTAGGGAATTTACTACCAGGCACTAATTCAATAGCGCAGTCATAGCTCCTATGGGGGGGCAAGGATGCAGATTTACTTTCGCTAAACACATCAGAAAAATCAGTCAAAAAGTCAGGAACATCCTGAGCCTGGGGAGAGGCAGAAAAAACAGGAGTGTGGCATTAACACATTGGCAGCCCCAACTGGTTACAGACACAGATTTCCAATCCAAAACAGGATTATGAGACTGTAACCAAGGGAAACCTAGTAAAATAATGTCATGCATATTATACAGCACCAAAAAATTTCAACTCTCCTGATGATCAGGTTCAACCCTCATTATCACATGAGTAGAGAACTGGGGTTTATTCTCAGCCAAAGGGGTAGAATCAATCCCCAGTAGGGGAATAGACTTCCGTAGGGGTATCAAGGGAAACCCACAACGTTTAGCAAAATCAAAACCCATCAGGTTAATAGCTGCTCCTGAATCAACAAAAGCCTGAGCAGAAAATGTGGACAGGGAGCAAATCAGGGTAACAGTCAACAGAAATTTAGTCTGAACACTACCCAAGACAACTGAGCGTGCAAAACGTCTTCCCCGCTTAGGGCAGACTGAAATAGCATGAGAGGCGTCACCACGGTATAAACATAACCCATTGCGTTTTCGAAACTCATGACGCTGTGCCCCAGAAGCCACTCTATCACACTGCATGGGTTCGGAAGCTGGTTCACAAGGCAACACTATTCCACGCATACCTCTACGCTCACGCAAACGTCTGTCAATTTGAATCACTAATGACATAGAATCATTGAGACCAGAGGGAGCAGGGAAACCCACCATAACATCTTTTACTTTCTCTGACAGACCCTTCCGAAAAAGGGCTGCCAAAGCATCATCATTCCATTTGGTCAGGACTGCCCACTTTCGGAATTTCTGACAGTACAACTCAGCGTCCTCAAGCGCCTGATTTAATGCCAACAAGGTTTTTTCAGCTTGATCAGTGACATTAGGTTCATCGTACAATAACCCCAGAGCCAGAAAAAATGCATCAACATTACTCAAAACAGGGTCCCCAGGTGTCAGGGAAAAAGCCCAATCCTGAGGATCCCCGTGCAGGAGAGAGATGACAATTTGAACCTGCTGTGCTGCGTTCCCTGAGGATTAGGTTTTAAGGCAAAAAACAACTTACAGTTATCTTTGAAATTCAGAAACTTAGCTCGATCCCCTAAAAACAAATCTGGCATGGGAATCCTAGGTTCCACAACAGGCAACCTAGCAAGATAGGTAGCAATACTCCGAACTTCAGTGGCAAGCTGATCCACATGGCCAGACAACTGTGCAAACTCCATTGAGAGAAAAAAAAAATCCTCCTCAACACCCAGAGAAAAAGAGGGAAAAAATGCAAAAAAAAAAAAAATTTCTGACAACTTTCTCTTTTCTTTTTCCTTTTACTATTTTTCCCTTCTGTTGAGTACCATATAATTTTCAGTTTGGCCGGTGATACTGTTATGTTTTGGTAGCTGAGGAGAGCAGACAAAAATGGCAATACACCAGAGAGGTTGGAATCTACTGGATTGCAGTACCCTGACTAACCACCACAACTAAAGGCAGCCGTGGAGCGTTCCTACGTTGGTCCTAAACGCCTCGTCACAGCCTGAGAGATTAACTACACCTAAAGATAGAAAGAGGAAAGCTATCTGCCCCGGAGCAGATCCCCAAAGAACATAGGAAGCCCCCAAACATGTAATGGCGGTTAGACAAGAGGAAATACAGACACAGACAGAAAATAGTATGAGCAAACGTTGGGGCCCAATCTTCCTAGACAGAAAAGGATAGGAAGGACACTTACTGCAATTCAAAAAACCCTAAAAAATACCAACTCTACTAATTGGAAAAACACCTGAGATCACATGACCTCTACCACCTAAATTAGTTCTCTGGTGTAACAAAACTAAGCCGCAAAGACTGAAAACACTGGAAAAGGCAAATGAACAAATAACAGTGGCTCCAGAAGAACTGAGAGGAGCCCAAGACCTGGCTAACCTCACAGAAATGCAGAGAAATATGCAAATGGTAAGCACAAAAACAAAAAACAGAAAATATCTTATCTGAGAGCAGGAGAAGAGGCAAGACTCAGCAAGCTTCCAAGTGAACCAGGAACCACAGTTGAGACAAGAACAATTGATCACCGGCAACCATGATGGGAGGGAACATCCCTTATATAAGACCAGTCTGTAACTCCTGATTGCCAATCCTCATTGAATGGTTCATTACTGTTTGTAACCACCAGAGGGAGCTTCTGCTCAGAATTCATTTCTAACACATTCACAACAGCTTTGTGAGTGAGGGTAATATGTTTGTATTTGATTCTGTAGTGGATGGGTAACCAGTGTAATGACTGGCACAAGGTAGAGGCATCGGTATAACGATTGGTGAAGAATATGATCCTGGCTGCAGCATTCAAGACAGATTGGAGAGGGGATAGTTTGGTAAGAGGGAGACCGATTAGTAGAGAGTTACAATAGTCCAGACGAGAATGAATAAGAGAAACAGTATGTTATGAATGTGTTAGAGATGGTTTCTGAGTGGAGGCTCCCTCTGGTGGTTACAGACAGTGCTGAACCTTTCAGCGAGGAGTGGCAATCTGGGTTCACTGACTGGTCTGATATAAGGGAGGTTCCCTCCCATGATGGTTGCTGGTGATCAATTGTTCTTGTCTCAATTGTGGTTCCTGGTTCATTTGGAAGTTTGCTGGAGTCTTGCCTGCATCTCCTGCTTTCAGATAAGATATTTTTTGCTTTTCTTTTTGTGCTTGCTTTTTGCATTGTTTTCTGCACTTTTGTGGAGGTCAGCCAGGTCCCCTCCTGGGGCCTGAGCTCCTCACAGTTTATCTGCAGCCACTGTTATTTGCTCATTTGCTTTTTCCTGTTTTTTCAGCGGCTGCGGCTTGGTTTTTGTTCACACTGAGATCTGATTTAGTGGGAGGCGAGATCGTGTGATCTCAGTATTTTAGTAATCAGAATTGTTGGATTTTTGTAGGGTTTTCTGGGTTGCAGAAAGTAATCTCTCCTGTCCTATCCTATTTAGTCAGCTTATGGCCCCAGCGTTTGCTCAGTCTATTTTCTGCCTATGTTTGTATTTTCATCTTGTCTAACTGCCATTATATGTTTGAGGGCTTCCTATTTTCTTTGGGGATCTGCTCCGTGGCAGATAGCTTTCATCTTTCTGCCTTTAGGTGTAGTTATCTCTCAGGCTGTGACGAGGCGTCTAGGATCAACGTAGGAATGCTCCACGGCTACCTCTAGTTGTGTCGTTAGTTTAGGAATCTGCAACCCATCAGTTACCAACATCTCAGGTGTTCGGCTGCACTTCTGTTGTTCCTGTCCTCCTCAGCTACCGAAACATAACGCAGTAAGAGTTTTTGCAGAGTCGAAAGAAAGAAAAGGTCGAATTCTAGAGATGTTTTTGAGGTGGAGATAACAAGAGCGAGCCAGTGATCGGATGTGGGGGGTGAATGAAAGCTTGGAATCAAGCATGACCCCAAGACAGTGGGCATGTTACTGGGGAGTAATGGTGGAACCACAAACGGAGATTGCAATGTCAGGCAAAGGTAGGTTAGTAGAGGGAGTAAATGCGAGGAGTTCCGTTTTTGACAGGTTCAGCTTCATATAGAGGGAGTACATGATGTAAGAGACAGCGGTAAGACAATCACTGGTGTTTTCTAAAAAGGCAGGCGTGATAACGGGTGAAGAAGTGCATAATTGGGTGTCATCAGCATAAAGATGGTACTGGAAACCAAATCTACTGATTGCTTGTCCAATAGGGGCAGTATACAAAGAGAAGAGGAGGGGGCCTAGGACTGATCCTTGGGGAACCCCAACAGTAAGGGGAAGATGAGAGGAGGAGGAACCAGCAAAAGATACAGTGAAGGAACGGTCAGAGAAATAGGAGGAGAACTAGGAGAGAACGGTGTCCTTGAGGCCGAGCATAGTGAAGAGAAGCTGATGGTCCACAGTGTCGAAAGCTGCAGAGAGATCCAAGAGAATTAGTATGGAGTTGTGACTATTAGATTTAGCAGTTAGAAGATCATTAGAGACTTTAGTGAGGGCAGTTTCAGTAGAGTGTAAAGAGCGGAAACCAGATTGAAGAGGGTCGAGAAGAGAGTTATCTGAGAGATAGCGGATAAGATGGATGTGGACCAGGCGTTCCAGGAGTTTAGAGATGAAGGGAAGATTAGAGACAGGACTATATTTAGTGGCACAGTTTTGGTCGAGGGATGATTTTTTAAGTAATGGATGTATGATGGCATGTTTAAATGAGGAGGGAAAGATACCGGAAGAGAGGGACAGGTTGAATATTTTTGTTAGGTGAGAAGTGACAGCAGGGGAAAGGGACTGGAGGAGATGTGACAGAATGGGGTCACTGATGCAAGTGGTAGGGCGAGAAGATGCAAGGAGCCTGATTACTTCTTCTTCTGTGACTGGTTCAAAATCATAGAGTGAGCTGGATGCAGTGGGGGAGGGAGGACAGTGCATGGTATGAGGGAATTGGAAGATAATTTCCTGTCGGATGTGGTCGATTTTTTCTTTGAAATAATTGGCCAGATCGTCAGTGTGGAGATCCGTGGTTGGAGCCTGCACTTTTGGGTTCAGTAGGGAGTGAAAAGTGTCATAGAGACGTTTGGGGTTATTGGATAGTGAGGGTATGAGGGTGTTGAAATAGGTTTGTTTGGAGAGGTGAAGGGCAGAGATGTATGCTTTAAGCATAAACTTGTAATGTAAACTTGTAATTTCTATGTAGGTACATAGAAATAAATACAAGACCGCCAATTGTGTGGTAAAACACGCTACATCAGGGTATAATATAAGGTAGTACATATCTTAATTATGTAGCGGTTGTTGGGGTAGAATCATAGAATCATGGAAGGGTAGCCCCCTCATAGAATATAATGTAGCCCCCTCATAGAATATAATGTATCCTCCCTCACAGAATATAATGTAGCCCCCCTTATAAAATATAATGCAGCCCTCTCTCATAGAATATAATGCAGCATCCCACAAAATATAATGCAACCCCCTCATAAGGTATAACGCGGTCTCCACCATAAAATATAATGTAGCACCCTCATAGGGTTTAATGCAGCCCCCCTCATATAGTATAATGCAGCCCCACCACAGAATATAATGCAGCCCCTTCCATATAATATACTGTAGCCCCGTCATAGGACATAATGCTGCCCCCCTCATATATTATGATATAGCCCCCCAGAATATAATGTAGTCCCCTGACAGAATAATGCAGCCCCCCATAGAGTATACTGTAGCCCCCTCATACAGTAATATGTAGCCCTCCAGAATATAATTTAGTCCCCTGAGAATAATGCAGTCCTCCCACAGAATATAATGTAGCCCCCTCAAAGTATAATGCAGACCCTCTCCACCCCATCATTGTCCTCATCACCACCTCAATCATTGCCTCCTCCTCCACCTCTATCATTGTCCATTTCATCACCTCTATCATCACCTCCATCATTGCCTACCCCCACCACCATTATTACCCATTTCATCACCTCCATCATTGCCTCCCCATCAACATCATTGCCCATCACCTCCATCATTGCCTCCCCCCACCATCATTGCATATCACTTCCATCACTGCCTCCCCTACCATCATTGCCTATCACCTCCATCATTGTCTCCCCACTATTATTACCCATCACCTCCATTATTGCCTCCCCCACCATCATCATTGCCCATCACCTTTAGCATTACCTCCCCACCGCCATCATTGTCCATCACCTCCACCATTGCCTCCCCCCACCATCACTGTCCATCACCTACATCATTGCCTCCCCACACCATTATTGCCCATCAACTTCATCATTGCCTCCCCCCACCACATCATTGCCCATCACCTTCATCGTTGCTTCCCCCCAATGCCATTATTGCCCATCACCTCCATCATTGCCTCCCCCCACCAACCCTCTCTCTCACACTCACATACAAAGCACAGCACCACATACACACGAGGCACACAGACACAAAGCACAGCTCACCTCCCTGCAGCAGCAGCACATCCACTTCCTCACTGGCAGCTTTCTGTCTGAGACACCATGCTGGATGATGACATCATCCAGCTGGGCTGTCTCAGACAGGAAGAGCCGTGCAGGAAGCCAGGATGTGCTGCTCTGTGAGTCTGTGTGTGTATGTGGTGCTGTGCTTTGTTTGTGTGTGTGGTGCGTAGGGGTTTACATGCGGGCAGTGTTAGCTGCATCCTGTGACTAACACTGCCCACTATTAAGGAGAAATGGTATTCAAGCAGAGTTGCAGAGTACACACAGCAGCTTTTGGCAAACTATTCCCACAGCTATGGATTAAAGAATACACACAGCGACATTTGCCACAGTACTATGACAGACATGGTTGCTTAAGAGTAGAAAACATTTTTAACCCCTTACTGTCCATTGACATGCACAGTCCGTCATGGCAGGATGTCAGTTTTGGCACCATGACGGACTGTGCACGTCATGCCTTTGAACTACCACTGCGTGTAAACACGCAGTGGTAGTTCAGTGCCGACAGCTGTCTATGACAGCTGACAGGCACAGCAAGTGGTGAGGGGACCTTTGCAGTCGGTCCCCGCACCTACAGCGCTGTGATTGGTCAGTCATTCTGACTGACCAAACACAGCAGCGATCGGGCAAGAGAGGCTGAAATTTCAGCTTCTCCTGCCCGATCAGTGCAGGAGCTCAGCGCTGTAGTGGCCGAGCTTCCTGCACTGACAGCCTGGAGTGGCGTCCGCGCCGCCCCTGGCTGTTAACCCCTGACTGCTGCGATCGAGCGCGATCGCTGCATTCGGGGGGGAGGCAGAGGGTCGAGAGCTCCCTTTGCCTCAGATCGGTGTCCCCGCAATGTAATCGCAGGGCCCGATCTCTTCCTTGATGACCTGGGGATGTCATGACAACCTCCGGGTCATCCAGCTACGGAAACCGCTGAGACCATGTTCACAACATGGTCTCAACAGCTTTCAGCATTGGTATAATGCATTGCATTGCTGGAGCATTGCAATGCATTATACCTGCAACAAAAGTGAAAAAGTGAAAGTCGCATAAAGGGGCTAGGTAAAAAAAAATATTTTTAAAAAAAATTTGTAGAAAAAAATATTAAAAAAATAATAAAAAAATTCCCCTAAAAAATACACATTTTTATGTAAAAAAAAAACAAAAAACAATAAAAATACACATGTTTGGTATCGCCGCGTCCATAAAGATCCCATTAATAAAAGCGTAACCCTAGTTAATGCCTTCAGTGAAAGCCGTAAAAAAAAAACACAAAAAGTAGTAAATTATACTTTTTCCAATCGGTATCATCATACTGCTTGGAAAAAGAGCAATAATACGTGATCAAAACAATGGATATAAATAAACATGGTACTGCTGAAAACGTCATCTTGTCCCACAAAAACAAGCCACCACACAGCATCATCAGCAAAAAAATTAAAAAATTATAGCTCGCAGAATAAAGTGAAGCAAAAATAATTATTTTTTATACAAAAGTTTTTATTGTGTAAAATAAGTCAAAACATAAAAAAAATATAAATGAGGTATCATTGTAATCACAGTGACCCGAAGAATAAAGCTGCTTTATCAATTTTACCACACGCAGAATGGACCATATGTCAGATATTGTGACGTGCTCATAAAGTTTATACACATTTTGGTCACGCTAACCCTGACTTCTTAGGTGCTGGTGGTGACCCAGCTGCATTGGAGACTTCCTCCTCTGCCTTGCTGTTCCACTTAGCCCCTGCTGTCAGGTGGGAAAGCCATTAGTAGTTTTTCTACCAGCATGTGCTTGAATTCATGCATTTTGCTATCCCTCTCCAGTGATGGAAGTAATAATGGCACATTGTCCTTGTAGTGAGCATCCATCAGGGTGCACTGGTAACAATATGGGCATCTCGGCTTCTCCTGCTAATCTTCCTCCTGTGTCATCATCCATCTTTGCCTGAATTTTTTTTTCCAGCAGACATATAAGTGGTATATTAATGCTGATAATAATGTCTTCAGAGCTAGCCATGGCACACATGTCCCACATGGAGGCCCACTCACTGGTGGTGAAGTGATATTGTTCTGCATTGCGACTCATCCATGCGTGCTGCAGCTGAAACTTAACTATTGCTTGCAGCTGCTCCCACAGTGTATGTGCATGTGCAAGGTGGAGCTCCACCTTATGGTACGTCGCATATCAGACAGTGAGCAGGAGGGCAGAAGTGACACTGCAGCACAGACAGGCAAGCAGCAGCAGGGTGAGAATGGTAAAAGTGCACACAAGTTGCCCACAATTTCAACAGCAGCTCCGATATGTGTGGGTATATTTTTAGGAACCTCTGAACCACCAAGTTTAGCACAGGCACCAGGCAAGGTATGTGTGTCTAACTGGCTAGGCCCAGAGCTGCTGTAAGATTTCACCCATTATAGCACACCACCAGGTGGTGAAAGAGGTTCATTGGCAGCAACCACTCATTTGTCTGCAGTTTTATCCCAGTATACAACTCTTGAGTGTTTTGGGATTTGTCCCCCAAGCAGAGTAGTTTGAGAACAACCTGCTGTCGTTTCACCCTGGATATGCTCAAGTTGGTGGTGCACGTCTTCCTGTGATTGAATAAGGAGGCAATGGAAGAAGAAGAGTAGGAGGAGGAGGGAACCTGGACATATAAAAGTCCAACAATACTAGATGGTAGTAGAACACGAGGTAGAACATCTTCTGCCACGTCATTTACCCAGTAGGAAGTTAGGGAGATTAAACGCCCCTGGCAGTGCTTACTGGTCGACGTATCGATGATTATGAGGACCTTGCCACTGATGGCATTGCGCAGTGCACAATTGATTTGGTCCACAACATGTTTCTAAAGGGCAGAGTTGGCCTGCTTAGAAAAGAAGTGGTGGCTGGGAACAACATACTATGGGACAGGTAAGTAATTCAAAGGTAAGTAATTTTGAAATGTTATCATTCATAACCATGGTTCATGGGTGGCTAGGTTAGTATCTCCTCTTTATCTCAAGGATTTGGGGTATGGAAAGCTGAACAATTTAATGGCACAGTGTGGAGATGCTCAGTGACACTGGTGGTGATTATGTTGTCACACCCTCTAAATGCGGGGAGGCAGGTAGCCCTGTTGATCATGAGCAGGAGATGGAGGCCGAGACTGCAGCAGAAGAGGGAGCAGGAGGAGGGTTATATCTGTCATGGTTTTTAAGGTGTGTACTCCACTGCCCCTCATTCTTGAAATTCAGATCCCTCGTCATACAGGTGATGCTTAGGTTCAGACCATTTATGCCTTGCTTCAGGGTCTGACAACATAGAGTGCAAACCATCTGTCTTTTGTCAGCAGCACATTCCCTGAACAAATGTCACACCAGGGAGCTCTTCTGAGGTGTCTTTAGTGTAATTATAGAGGTGTCGCAGTGGGCAGTAGCAGCCAATGTACTGGCTAGGGGGTGCCGGCTGTCCTTTGCACACTGCTCGCTCTTTTGCTGTGATTTTGTGGCAGCATGGCCACCTCTTCTTCGTTCGAACTGCTCACGTCACTGCGATGGCCTCCGCTGCATGTGAGGTCTAGGACCTCATTATCCCCTGCATTATCTTCCAACCACTCATTAACTCTGCCCTCCTTTGCAGTCTGCACACTGCATAAAGATAGCAACTGAATTTTTTCATCATCTGACATTCTGTGGTGGTCCATGGACTGTGTGCACTAGATCTTACACATACTCATCATCCAGCCTAACAAGTGGTTGGGGATCAGTGCACTTATTTCTTCCACTTCTGGAGTAGGGCTACAGAACCCCTGCCAGCAGAGTCATCATAAAGAAAAAGAGACTGCTGCAAGACTTGGTTCAGACTTCTTGGCTGATTTGAAAGGGGGTGAGGTGGAAACAGGATTGCCATGGTCCACAGGTGCCCACTGTGCACTGGACAGCATGGAAGATAATGCAAAGGAACGGAAGCCACTCTCAGGCATCCAGTTTAAAAAATTAAATTTGGTCAAAAACTTTGTGTAATTATTTCATTAACAGAATTTTTAATTAATGTGTGTCTCTTTTAACCCTTTACTACTATAGGATTAATAATGGATAGTTGTCTTATTGACACCTCTCCATTACTAACCCAGATTAATGTCACCTTTCAATAGCTAGGTGACATTAACCCCTTATTAACCCTTGAGCAACCCCTAAAGGCAATGGGAATTGAGAGGCCTTATAGATGCGCCTATTCTGGGGTGGCTGGGGCCAGATCTTTGTAGCCAGGGGGGTCCAAAAACCATGGTCCCTCTCTAGGCTATTAATATTTGTTCTCAGTCACTAGCTTTCCCTCTCTGACGGAGAAAATACGCGGGAACCCACGCATTTTTTTCAACGAATTTACCCGTTAATTTAACACCTACATGTCAAAAATTTTTCACACTTATACTAATCTAATTATTAGTCAAAAACATATAAAACTAAATGAAATGGTTTACTGTATGTAAACCATGTGTCATTTCATGTCAGGTTCTGTAATGATTTTACAGAAGCCGGCAATTGATTTAGCGGCTATTATGCTATGTAGAACTCTCTCTCTCTATATATATATGTATAATATATATATGTGTGTGTCTCAATGATATATATATAAAATTATATATATATATATATAATACACAGTACAGACCAAAAGTTTGGACACACCTCCTCATTTAAAGATTTTTCTGTATTTTCATGACTGAAAATTGTACATTCACACTGAGGGCATCAAACTATGAATTAACACATGTGGAATTATATACTTAACATAAAACTGTGAAACAACTGAAAATATGTCTTATATTCTAGGTTCTTTAAAGTAGCCACCTTTTACTTTGATGACTGCTTTGCACACTCTTGGCATTCTCTGGATGAGCTTCAAGAGGTAGTCACCGGAAATGGTCTTCCAACAATCTTGAAGGCGTTCCCAGAGATGCTTAGCACTTGTTGGCCCTTTCGCCTTCACTCTGCGGTCCAGCTCACCCCAAACCATCTCGATTGGGTTCAGGTCTGGTGACTGTGGAGGCCAGGTCATCTGGCATAGCACCCCATCACTCTCCTTCTTGGTCAAATAGCCCTTACACAGCCTGGAGGTGTGTTTGGGGTCATTGTCCTGTTGAAAAATAAATGATGGCCCAACTTAACGCAAACCGAATGGAATACCATGCCGCTGCAAGATGCTGTGGTAGCCATGCTGTTTCAGTATGCCTTCAATTTTGAATAAATCCCCAACAGTGTCACCAGCAAAGCACCCCCACACCTTTCACGGTGGGAACTAGGCATGTAGAGTCCATCCGTTCACCTTTTCTGCATCAAAGATCTCAAATTTGGACCAAAGCACAGATTTCCACTGGTCTTATGTCCATTCCTTGTGTTCTTTAGCCCAAACAAGCCTCTTTTGCTTGTTGCCTATCCTTAGCAGTGGTTTCCTAGCAGCTATTTTACCATGAAGGCCTACTGCACAAAGTCTCCTCTTAACAGTTGTTGTAGAGATGTGTCTGCTGCTAGAACTCTGTGTGGCATTGACCTGGTCTCTAAACTGAGCTGCTGTAAACCTGCGATTTCTGAGGCTGGTGACTCGGATAAACTTATCCTCAGAAGCAGAGGTGACTCTTGGTCTTCTTTCCTGGGACGGTCCTCATGTGAGCCAGTTTCTATGTAGCGCTTGATGGTTTTTGCAAGTGCACTTGGGGACACTTTCAAAGTTTTCCCAATTTTTCGGACTGACTGACCTTCATTTCTTAAAGTAATGATGGCCACTCATTTTCTTTACTTAGCTGCTTTTTTCTTGCCATAATACTCATTCTAACAGGCTATTCAGTAGGACTATCAGCTGTGTATCCACCAGACTTCTTCACAACACTGATGGTCCCAACCCCATTTATAAGGCCAGAAATCCCACTTATTAAACCTGACAGGGACCACCTGTGAAGTGAAAACCATTTCCGGTGACTACCTCTTGGAGCTCATCAAGAGAATGCCAAGAGTGTGCAAAGCAGACATCAAAGCAAAAGGTGGCTAATTTGAAGAACCTAGAATATAGACATATTTTCAGTTGTTTCACACTTTTTTGTTAAGTATATAATTCCACATGTGTTAATTCATAGTTTTGATACCTTCAGTGTGAATGTACAATTTTCATAGTCATGAAAATACAGAAAAATCTTTAAATGAGAAGGTGTGTCCAAACTTTTGGTCTTTACTGTATATGTATGCTATGTGTGTATATCTATTTTTTCGTTTGTGTTTTAAAACCTGTCATTGGGATCCATTATATGTCCATTTTGCAAGCTGAAAAGAAAATCTCGCCATACGGATGCAAAATGGATGTCACACGGATGCTTAGATGCGAGAAAATCGCTTCTTACATTACAATTGGATGACATACGGATCACTGTTCATGAAACATTAGTGCGATTCTGGTCCGTGAAAAGTGGACCTTATTTTTATATGTTGTATGGGACTCCAGCCTAAAAAGTAGCTCCTGATTACTTGTAGGATAATGGCGCACTCAAGATAAATTGCATAACAAAAGGAGGTCAATTTTTCTCATTAGCCCTTATAAAAATTAAAAACATGTGGCTAAAACAACATTTTAGTGCTAAAAATTTAATTATTCTTTATTCATCATGGGAAAAAATTCTGTGAGGCACATGTGGTGTCAATATGCTGTCTACACCCCTAGATCAATTCATTGATGGGTGTAATTAGTAAAATGGGGTCACGTATTTGTGGTTTCTGCTGTTCTGGCACCTTATGGACTTTGCCAATGTGACATGTCACACTCAAACCATTCCAGCAAAATCTGTGCTCTTTCTCTTCATACCTTTTCACTGTGCCTCAAAAGTAGTTTTCGACCACATATCAGATAAATGTGTACTCAGAAGAAATTGCGTAACAAGTTGAAATGTTTGTTTTATCCTATTAACCCTTCTGAAGATTAAAGACTTGGGTTTAAGCAACATTTTAGTGGAAAAACTTGTAATTTTCCATTTACTCAACCCAGTTTAATTTAATTCTGTGAATTTCCTGGGGTTTAAAAACCTAGATTAATTTCTCGGGAGATGTAAATTCCAAACTGTGGTCAATTGTGGGAGTTTCTGATGTTTTGGCATATCAGGGGCTCTTTAAAAGTGACTTGGTATCTGCAATCTATTCTAGCCATAGATCTCAAATATACAAATGGCGCTTCTTTCCTTCTGAGCCTTTCCGAATACCTAAACAGTAGTTTTCCATTATATTTGGGCAATCAGTGTTCTCAGGAGAAATTGCACAACAAATTGTATGGTCCATTGTTTTCCTGTTACCATTGTGAAAATAAAAAAACGTGGGGCAAAAACAACAATGTTGTGGGAAAAATGTAATTGTTTCATTTTCACTGCTCAACATTATAACATTTTGTGAAGCATCTGTGCTTACCACACCTCTAAATAAATTCCTTGAGGAGGGTACTTTCCAAAATTGTATCAATTTAGGTTTTTTTTTAAGCTCCAAATTCAAATGATGCTCCCTACTAGGGTTGAGCATTCCGATACCTGAAATCCAATGTAAGTCTATGGGAATAAAATATCGGAAGTAAATACTTCCGATATTTTGTTCCCATAGACTTACATTGGATTTCAGGTATCGGAACCGGGTTTCGGTATCGGAATGCTCAACCCTACTCCCTACCTTACAAGCCCTGCAATGCACCCATATAGTAGTTTTTCACCCCATGTGGGGTATCGGGGTACTCAGGAGAAATTGCACAAAAAAATTGGGTTCATTTTTTTCCTGTTCTCCTTGTGAAAATAAAAAAATGGGGCTATAGCAACATTTTCAAGGGAAAAATTTAATTTATATTTTCTCAGCTCAAAGCTATAAAATTCTGTGAAGCACCTGTGGGTTCAAGGTGCACATGAAACAGCAAATGGCGCTCCTTTCCTTCCGAGCCCTGCTGTCTGCCCAAACTATTTTTTTCCACCAATATGGAATAACCGTGTACTCGGGTCAACTTGCACAACAAATTGTATGGTAAATTGTTTGCTGTTATCCTTGTGAAAATGCAAAATTAGAGGCTACTAAATCAACATTTTTTGGGGAAAATGCAAAATTTTCAATTTTTTCTTCCATATTGCTTAAATTCCTATGAAACACCGGAAAAGTTAATAAACTCTCATGGCACTTTTGGGTATTATTTGTCAAATAGGTCCCTCAAAGTCCAAAGTCACTTCAAATGGGATGTGGTCCCTAAAAAAACTAGTTTTGTTAATTTTGCTGGAAAAATTAGAAATTGATCAAATTTTACTTACTTCCTGAAGTAAAGTAGACATGTGGTAAGTGTTATTTATTAACTATTGTATGTGATATAACTATCTGGCTTTAAGGTACTGCCACACTACACAATCCCGCTAGCGATCTAATGAGATCGCTAGCGGGATTGTTTCTATATCGCTAGTAGCTACCTAACTTAGCGATGTCGTTAAGGACGCTATCACGGTTAGCGATCTCCTTAACGACTTTAGCGGTACAAAAGTACCGCTAAATCGCTAAGAAAAGGTGCTACACTTAGCGATTATACTTACCCAGCGGGAGCGCCGGCGATAAAAATAGGGTCCGGAACGATTCCAGCGACGAGCGAGATCACAGCAGGAAGCTCGTCGCTGGCAGCTGCCGCACACAACAACATCGCTAACGGGATCACTAAATAGTGACATTTTTTAGCGATCCCGTTAGCGATGTTGTTTAGTGTGGCATACCCTTAAGGGCATACAAAATGTTTAAGTTTGAAAACTGCAAAAATCTGATATTTTCACAAATAAACGCAAAAAATATCAAACTAATTTACCACTAGCATAAAGCATAATGTGTTAGGAAAAATAAATTGAATAATCACTGGTATATGTTGATGTGTGCCAAAGTTATTACCACATAAATTGACACTGATCAGAATTGTAAAATTTGGCCTTGTCAGGAAGCTGAAAACAGGCTGGGCATGAAATTGTTAAACAATTTAACCCCTTCACAAACTTGGATTTTTCCATTTTTGCAATTTTGTTTTTTGCTCTCCTTCTTTCCAAAGCCATAACTTTTATTTTTTCCATCTATATGAACATGTGAGGGCTTGTTTTTTCTGGGATGAGTTCTACTTTGAATGACACCATTGATTTTACCATACAGTATACAGGAAAATGGGGAAAAAATTCCAAGTGTGGTACAATTGCGAAAAAAGGGCAGTTCCACAAGTTTTTTTTTACCATGTTCACTAAATGTTAAACTGACATGCCATTATGAATCTCCAGGTCAGTAAGAGTTCACAAATACCAGACATGTATAGGTTCTTTTTTAATTTAAGTGGTGAAAAAACATCCAAAATTTGTAAATAAAAACAAAATGGTGCAATTTTACAAGACCATTTTTCAGGATCTGGGACTGGGTGAGGCCATATTTTTTGCTGAGCTGTTGTTTTTATTAATATAATTTTGGTGTAGATATGATGTTTTTATTGTCTGTTATTGCATTTTAATGCAATGTTACAGCAACCAAAAAAACATAATTCTGGCTTTTTGATTCTATTTCTCGTTACTAGAAATGAGCGAATATGTTCGGCTCCCTCCTTTAGTCAGCAAGCTATAGCGCTTACCGAATAAGCTGCAGAGGAGATCTGGATACCTGGATTTCTCCTGCTAATCAGCTGTCCGGCGCACAGCTGCATGTGACAGTCACAACACATGCATGGAGAGCCTGTTTCCCGAATAAGGAGGGAGCCAAACATATTCGCTTATCTCTACTCGCCACGTCGTTTACCAATCACATTAATTCTTCTTATATTTTGATAGATTGGGAGATTCTGAATGCAGCGATACCAATTATGTGTATTTTTGCTTTTTATTGATTGTTTATTATGAATGGAGAAAAAGTGGGGTGATTTGAATGTTTATATTCTTAAAATATTTTTTTTAAATATTTTTTTACTTTTTACTTCCTTCAATAGTCTCCTTTGGAGACTTAGGCTAAGTGCACACGTTGAGGATTATTTGCGTTTTTTTCGCGTTTTTTTGCGGCAAAAAACGAGTAAAAAACGCATGAATAAAGCATCCTATTTTTTCGAATGAATTTCGCAATTATTGTGCACATGGTGAGTTTTTCCACGAAAAAAACGCATTGCGGAAAAAGAAGCAACATGTTTATTAATTTCGCGTAATTTTAGCGTTTTTCCAGCTATATTATTGAGCTAGAAAGTTCAGGGAAAAATCACGGTAAAAACGCGCAAAAAAACCGCACCAAAACCGCATAAAAACACGCAAAAAACCGCACATTTTTACCGTGAAAAAAGTCCGGTTTTGATCAGGAAAATTCTGCACACATTCCTGAACATGTGCACTTAGCCTTAGGCTAAGTGCACACGTTCAGGATTATTTGCGTTTTTTTCGCGTTTTTGTGTGGGAAAAACGCATCAAAAACGCATTAATTAAGCATCCTATAATTTAGAATGAATTCCGCAATTTTTGTGCACATGGTGCGTTTTTTTTCCACGAAAAAAAACGCATCGCGGAAAAAAATAGCAACAAGTTCATTAATTTCGCCGAATTATAGTGTTTTTCCCGCTATATTATTGAGCTAGAAAGTTCAGGGAAAAATCGCAGTAAAAACTCGCAAAATTCGCGCAAAAAACGCACCAAAAACGCGCAAAAAAACCGCAAACACGAAAAAGTCCGTTTTTGCTCAGGAATATTCTGCAAACATTCCTGAATGTGTGCACTTAGCCTTAAAGCTGCGATCGTCTGATCACTTGTGCTATCCAAGGAAGGGCTTCAGCTCTGCTATGTGTAGCAAAAATCATCATCTGCTATGAACGCCAGCCACAGGGTGACGCTCATAGCACATCTACAATGACAAGCCCGGGTGTCTCCTGCAGACCCCAAGTTGTCATGCCAACCTATCGGTGCTCCACGATCATATGACAGGGGCGCTGATGGGTGTGGTTTGTGACACACTTTCTGTGTACTCATGTTAGATGCCACTGTGGGTAGATTACAATTCCACCTGCCTCTGTTAGAGGCACATGACAGCTGATCAGTTCAGCTGTCATGTGCCTGAAAAGATGCGGGATCAGTGCCAAAGCCTGCATCAAAAGCATGGAGGCGACCTGTGACATATAGATATGTCGCAGGTTGTAAAGTGGTTAAATACAAAATTAACAATTACTAACCATGTCAATGTAAACTTCTGAGCCACTGGAAATGTGATGAATAAAGTTGAAACTGTAAGATCATTGTCTCTAGTATTATTCTAGCAATCAATTTCTTGATTAGCAGTTATCTGAACTGGCTGAAGAGTGTGGAATTAGAAAACCTGAGTTGAGTGTGTTAGGCATCGGGCAACAGCTGGATCCAAACATGGATCTGAGCAGTCTGTGGTCTTCCATCCTAGTCCAGCCAGGGCAGATGCTGCTCAGCTTCACCATCGGTCCCAACGCCTAGCCAGTACAAGGGAAGTACAAGCTGTTGTGAAGGTCTTTGTTCCTAGGAGTGTTCAGCTTAGGTTGCAGAAAGGAACAGGGCTGCCACAGTCTAAGTCCAGGATTCTCTGCACTGAGCATACCCGTGACGTGGCGGACCGTGATTGGTGATTTGGTACCAGCTGATCTGGTGACCTGGCACCGCATGATTGGTCACGGGTGACGTCATCATTGATGCTATTTACCAGATGGCTGGGGGTAGGGCTTAGCCCTTAAATAGCTTGACTGCAGGTGCAGCGGCGCGGTCAGATCATACTAAATAGGTCATGCTCATGTGTGGATGCACCAGAATATGGGCTCCACGTGCTCTCTAGCATTGCTCTCCGGGACCTGTCGATGCCAGAGTTCGCTCAGTTAATTAGCACAGGTCCTTCAGGCAGGTTAGCTTATGCCAGGCAGGTAGCCAATGTTGCGCAGTCTAGCTCCAACAAGAGGGAAGCGATACACCCTGAGCAGACTGCTGGGCACGTAACCTGGGCATCGCCTGCCAGCTGAACAGAGAGTTGCTCAGTCCGGTCGCACATCGGCTAGCAGTATATGCGCCTGGCATGAGTCACATGCACTTCCTAATCGGCTGGCAAGTGTTTTCTGTGCAGTTAACAGGGCTACTTCTATGCCAGCCTGCAGCACATCTCCCGTGAGGTTAACGGAGATAGTGCAACTCCAATATCTGGCAAGTGGCTTCTGTGCAGTTAACAGGGCTCCGTCTATGTCAGTCTGCAGCACATCTCCCGTGACGTTAATGGAGACAGTGCAAATCCTATATCTTGCTTAAGTGTGAAGAACACAGGCAAGACCTTTATATTTCTGTTGTCAGTTTTCACCCTCATACCCGAGGGGTGTTCGACTGCAGCATCTCTAGCTGCACCGCGGACCCCAGGGTTCGGTTGCTCCCTATCATTTAATAAAGTTGTTGCAACTGTCCCCTTAACAGTATCTGACTGCCAGGGTCTAGCCGACCATGGCTGACAACCAGCAGCTACAGCAACTAGAATCCAGACTTAGGACCCTGGAGCAGGCCTCCCCGGTTGCTGATCTCGCTGCGATAGCTACTCAAGCAGCCGCACAAGCTGCAAGTTTCATACACACTGCTGCAGCAGCTGTTATGGCTCCATTGCCTCCGCTTGCTCTCCCGGAAAAAAATTCTGGTGACAGCAGATACTGCAGAGGGTTTGTTAATCAATGCTCCATTCAGCTAGAAATGATGGAGGCACGGTTCCCCTCTGAAAGGGCTAAAGTGGGTTTTGTCATATCATTACTTACCTGCAAGGCCTTGGAGTGGTATACTCCTATGTGGGAGCGGAGTGACCCGGTAGAGGCTAATGTGGGTCTCTTTCTTAGTACCCTAAAAGGTGTGTTCCTCTGTCCTCAGGTTACACATGATACGGCTCTGAAGCTACTTGTAAGTGCAGGGGTCGACCACCCCCAGTCTCCATGCCATCCAATTCAGAACGCTAGCGGCTGAATTGGATTGGTCTGAGCCATCACTAATTCTTGTGTTCTGGAAGGGTCTGGCTGGGTATATAAAGGATGCTCTAGCCACCAGGGAGATTCCATCCTCTCTGGAAGAGTTAATTACTTTGCCAACCGAATTGATGTGCGTCATTCAGAATGCCAGTTAGAGCAGGAGGTCTCTAAACCTCGGTTTCGGTTGGTACCTTCGTGCTATAGACCCATTTCCAAACCCACGGTCCCCGACACTAAACCTGAGCCTATGAATACATCCAGGACTTGGAATAAGTCTCCTCGCCTCCGGCCGGCTCATCACTTGGGGTATCCCAGTAATAAGGGTTCCAAGCTGTCGGGAAACGAGCGGGTCTAACCACTGTTGGAGGAGGTGTGTTAGATTCAGAGACTTCTTCCTCCAAACTAATATATGAGGTGACATTGCTCCTCGAAGCAACTGCAGTTTCTGCCAAGGCGGTGGTGGACTCTGTGGCAGATGGCAACATTTTGTCATTAACTTTTGCCCAGAGACATGTCATTGCTATGGAGTTACTGTCCAAACCAATGAACATTAAGGTAGTCAACGGTTCACTGTTAGACACACAAATCACCCACCAGTTGATTCCCCTCACCATGTTATTTCCTCTGGGTCACTGGGAGGATATCTCTTTTTATTATTCCTGGTAGATCAGATGAGGTGCTATTGGGCCTTCCATGGCTACGTTGTCACAGTCCACATATAAACTGGAACACGGGGGCAGTTTATTCCTGGGGTGAGAAGTGTGCGTCTCAGTGTATGGTGGCATCAACCCGGAAGGTAGTCTTAAAATCGCCAGCCGGTCTGGCTGCGCTTCCAGAGCAGTATTGGAGCTTTGCAGATGTTTTTTCTAAAAACGCTGCAGAGACTTCGCCTTCCCACCGACAGTTTGGCTGCGCTATCGAGTTGATCCCCGCATCTGAGCCTCCTCGCGGTAGGGTTTATCCCCTGTCTGTCCCCGAGACCCAGGCCATGTCAGATTATATCAAGGAGAATCTGGCCCAGGGGTTTATCAGAAAATCAGTCTCTCCTGCTGGAGCGGGGTTTTTCTTCGTTCAGAAGAAGGGGGGTGATTTGCGTCCCTGCATCGATTACAGGGGATTAAACGGAATCACCATCAAGAATAAATATCCTCTACCCCTAATCTCTGAGTTATTTGACAGACTGCGAGGGGCTAAAATTTTCACTAAGTTGGACCTGCGAGGGCCATATAACCTAATACGAATCCGTGAGGGCGACGAGTGGAAGACGGCATTTAACACTCGTGATGGCCACTACGAGTACCTCGTCATGCCCTTCGGATTGTGTAATGCTCCCGCGGTCTTTCAGGATTTCGTCAACGATATCTTTCGGGATTTATTACTATCTTCGGTGTAGTATATCTTGACGATATCCTGATATTTTCCCCGGTCCTCTCCACACACAGAGAGAATGTTTGCAGAGTTTTTGAACACTTGAGCGCAAATTCTCTGTATTGCTAGCTGGAGAAATGCCAGTTCGAGCAGGAGTCTTTACTGTTCCTGGGGTACATTGTATCCAGTAAGGGCTTGGCCATGAATCCACAAAAGTTGGTACCCGTACAGAATTGGCAGGAGCCCCATTCTCTGAAGGCGGTACAGCGCTTCATGGGGTTTATCAATTATTATCGGCAATTTATACCTCATTTTTCAACACTGGTGGCTCCTTTGGCCGCTTTAACTAAGAAAGGTGCCAATCCCAAGAATTGGTCCAAGGAGACATCCGAGGCGTTCCGGGAGATTAAATCCCATTTTTCTAAAGCTCCCGTCCTCCATCGTCCGGATGTCGACAAGTAATTCTTTCTGGAGGTCGATGCCTCCTCGATTGGAGCAGGAGCGGTTCTTTCCCAAAAGAATGGGCAGGGTCGAAGAAGACCATGTTTTTTCTTCTCCAAGACCTTTTCTCCAGCAGAGAGGAATTTCACGATTGTGGACAAAAGAATTACTTGCCATAAAATTGGCTTTTTCTGAGTGGAGATATCTCTTGGAAGGAGCTAAACACCCTTTCATGGTATATTCCCGATCACAAGAACCTCTCGTATCTACAGACGGCGAAGCGTCTTAACCCGAAGCAGGCTCGGTGGTCACTCTTCTTTTCAAGATTAAATTTTTCCATCCACTTTTTAAAAGGGGAAAAGAATCCTCGGGTGGACGCTTTATCTCACTCTATGGATATGACAGAGGATGATGAAGAGCCCAGACTTATCGCTCCTCCTGGGAGTATGCGGACGGTGACACCGGTGACCTTGGATCAGGTTCCACCCTGGAAGACATTCGTTCCTCCTAATTTACAAAATTAAGTGCTCTCTTGGGCACATTTTGGAGTCAAACGTACCACTGAGCTTCTCCAATCTTCGTATTGGTGGCCTCGGTTACTCCAAGATGCTAAGGAGTATGTCCAGGCATGTATCTCCTGTGCGAGAAATAAGGTGTCCCATCAGAGACCAGCTGGTCTTCTCCATCGATTACCTGTGGCAGATAGGCTTTGGGAGCTGATTGGGATGGATTTCGTGGTTGAGTTAACTAAGTCCCGGGGTAATATGACTATATGGGTGGTCTCTGACCACTTTTCTAAGATGGTTCATCTGGTACCTTTGCCTAGAGTTCCTTCTTCCCGGGTTCTGGCATCACTGTTCATTCGCCACGTTTTCCGTCTTCACTGAATGCCTGATACGATTGTCTGCGATCGAGGTCCACAGTTCACCTCTCGGTTCTGGAGAGAATTGTGTAACTTGCTCAGTATTGAACTGAATCTTTCCACTGCCTATCACCCGGAGACCAATGGTCTGGTGGAACGCACTAACCAGACGCTTGTTACATACTTGCTCCATTTCGTTTCTGCCAACCATAAAGATTGGGCGACATTGCTTCCTTGGGCAGAGTTTACACTAAATAATGCAGTGGCGGATTCCACTGGTCAGACTCGTTTCTTTTGAATAATGGCTAGCACCCGCGTGTTCCGGTCCCTATGCCAGTTAACATTGGGGAGTCTGGAGTCAGAGATTGGGCTATGGAGGCGCGGGACATTTGGGACCATATGCAAGATGCGTTATTGGCCTCCAAGAACCGGATGAGACAGTCGGCTGACACTCATCGCTGTCCAGCCCCCGTGTTCGCCCCAGGCGACAAGGTGTGGTTCCGGATCGCAATATCAGATGAATCAGGGAATCTGCTAAGTTTGCCCCCCGTTTTATTGGTCCTTTCAAAATCTTGGCCCAAGTAAATCCCGTAGTGTACCGTTTACAGTTGACCCGGCACATGAAGATTCACGACACTTTTCATATATCGCTCCTTAAACCCGTTCGTCTGACAAAATTCTCAGAACCTCAACTTCATTCTGTCACCAGTGGTGATGATTTCGAGGTACAGTCGATTCTAGCGTCTAAGATGATTCGGGGAAAAAAGTTTTATCTGGTACATTGGAATGATCGTGGTTCTGAGGACTGCACTTGGGAGTCCGTGGACCATATTCATGCCCCCCGGCTCATTGAGGAATATGAGCGTCAGGTGGAGGGGGATAATGTTAGGCATCAGGCAACAGCTGGATCTGACCTTGGATCTGAGGAGTCTGTGGTCTCCCATCCTAGTCCAGCCGGGGCAGATGCTGCTCAGCTTCGCCATCAGTCCCAACACCTAGCCAATACAAGAGAAGTACAAGCTGTTGCAAAAGTCTTTGTTCCTAGGAGTGCTAAGCTTAGGTTGCAGAAAGGAACAGGGCTGCCACTCTCTAAGTCCAGGATTCTCTGCAATGACCATGCCCGTGATGTGGCGGACCGTAATTGGTGATTTGGTATCAGCTGATCCGGTGACCTGGCACAGCCTGATTGGTTACGGGTGACGTCAGCAGTGATGCGATTTACCAGATGGCTGGGGGCAGGGTTTAGCCCTTAAATAGCTTGACTGCAGGCGCGGCGGCGCGGTCAGATCATGTTAAATAGGTCGTGCTCGTGTGTGGATGTACCAGAATCTGGGCTGCATGTGCTTGCTAGCTTTGCTCTCCGGGACCTGCCGATGCCAGAGTTCGCTCGGCTAATTAGCACAGTTCCTTCAGGCAGGTTAGCTTATGCCAGGCGGGTAGCCAATGTGGCGCAGTCTAGCTCCAACAAGAGGGTAGCAATACACCCTGAGCAGACTGCGGGGCGTGTAACCTGGGCATCGCCTGCCAGCTGAACAGAGAGTTGCTCAGTCCGGTCGCACACCGGCTGGCAGCACGTACACCTGGCGTGAGTCGCATGCACTTCCTAATCAGCTGGCAAGTGGCTTCTGTGCAGTTAACAGGGCTACATCTACGCCAGCCTGCATCACATCTCCCATGAGGTTAACGGAGATAGTGCAAATCCAATATCTGGCAAGTGGCTGCTGTGCAGTTAACAGGGCTATGTCTACCCCAGTCTGCAGCACATCTCCTGTGACGTTAACGGAGATAGTGCAAATCCTTTATCTTGCTTAAAGGGAATCTGTCACCCTAAATTGGCGGGATATTTAAATGATTGCAGTCAGGTCAGATGGGCAGTGTTTTGGGTACTTGCCTTAACATATTGTTCGCCGCTGTCTCCATTATTTCTGGGAATGGTAGTCGTTGCCCTCCATATAACGCGCCTGCGCATTGCAATCTTGAATTGCGCACGCGCAGTATGCTTTGGCCGCAGATTGCGCGTTATATGGAGGGCAACGACTACAATTCCCAGAAATAATGGAGACAGCGGCAAACAACATGTTAAGGCAAGTACCCAAAACACCGCCCATCTGACCTTACTGCCATCATTTAAATATCCCGCCAATTTAGGGTGACAGATTCCCTTTAAGTGTGAAGTAACACAAGCAAGACCTTTTTATTTCTGTTGTCAGTTTTCACACTCATACCCGAGGGGTGTTCGGCCGCAGCATCTCTAGCTGCACCGCGGACCCCAGGGTTCGGTTGCTCCCTATCATTTAATAAAGTTGTTGCAACCGTCCCCTTAACAGAGTGGATGTGGCTAAGGTGTTTGTCAGCTTTGGATTTAACTTTAATTTGCCATATGGATTGTATGATGGCAGACACCTATTCAGAAATACTTTTACATCCACTGCTAATATAGTATGCTCCCTTATATCCATATATGCCACCCTTTCCTAAATGCACATCTCTTTTAATGTTTTCTAGTGACCTTCACCTTTATCTTACTCATCTGCTAATCACTTCCATTCATGCATAAATCATCTCTTCTTCAATTCATGCAGTAAACATATCAATGTACATGGAAATTCTTCTTTCTTAATCTTCTTGAAAGCCTGTTCTATTCCTTCCTGCCTAAATAGGCTCCTATTTCTTTTATTATTTGTCTGAAATGTCGGTAAGAATAGTCTCCATGATCATTACTCAATCATTACTGAATGTTGCACTTTAATTCTGTAGCACAACCCTATTACCACTCACTTTTCTACAGTACAAACAATATTAAATCTGATGCAGGAATAAAAATGTTGATTTTACGCTATAAATTTTCTATTTAATTACTTGGTAATTTTTTGCTCTACATTTTATGTAAGTCAATTAATGAGGCTCGTAAGAGAGAAGAAATTTGACAAATTTATAGTGGATGAAAAAAGAGACAATGTAGTTAAACTAATACTTTTGCTATGTTTTCCAGATAAGACAGTTATGTACCATATTTTTCGGACTATAAGACAAACTTTGTTTCTCAAAAAATTTTGGTAGAAAATGGGGGTGCATCTTATAGTCGGAATATACTTACAAATACTGTGGCGGCAGCAGGAGTCAGGCGACTCTACGCATGTCCTGGTCCAACACTGCCGGGCAATGATCACACTCCCTTCCCAGGCTGGTGTGGCTGGTGCAGCAGGTATGGCAGGTTTGGCAGTGGTGCTCTGTGGTGCGGGGGGGTCTCTGCCATCATTTTATGAAAGCCCAGAGGCCCCGCACATCCACTGCTGCGATGCAGTGGCCTCCAGGAAAATGGCCGCCTGGTCGGCACATGCACAGATTGAGCTCTTGGCAATAAGATCTCGTCCGAGAACTTGTTGCCAAGATCTCAATCTGAGCATGCGCCTCCCCCAGTGGATATTTTCCTGGAGGTCACAGCATCGCAGCAATGGAAATGTGCTTCCTCTGGGCTTCCACAAGATGCCGGCAGAGCCCCCCACACCACAGAGCACCACCGCTGAATCTGCTGCACCAGCTGCACCAGTCTGGAATGGGATTTCCCAGAGGCCACCGCATTGTAGCAATGGATATGTGTGGCCTCCAGGCATTCCTAAGCACCACTGCTGAACCTGCTGCACCAGCCTGGGATGGTATTTCCCAGAGGCCACCGCACCTGCCGCACCAGCCTGGGATAGCACTGATATTGCCAGATCAACGAACACGCCCTGTTACCTCGCTCCACCAGAGTTGCTGATCCCCCAGGTAAGCTGAATTTGGACTGTAAGATGGACCCCCATTTGACACATTAATTTATTTTCCCTATTTTCTTTCTGAAAATTTGGGGTGCGTCTTATAGTTCAAAAAATGCAGTATTTTTTCCTTCAATTACAGAATATTTAGTACAGCTTTATAACATTTAGAACAACTAACAGAGGGAGAACATACCTTTGGAAAGTGTGATTGATATAGTATTTGTACAGATCCTGCATAGTGCCAAAGAGATTCTGGTAATAGTTATTCTAATTACAAGTTGTGTCACAGATCATTAAATAATTTCATGTCCCAAGCTGTAAATATGGAGATTATAGTGGAAGAGAATAAAGAAGTAAAACTAACCACTATGGAAATGTCATTATCCGGTCTAGAGTTTGTTTTCTGCTGTCTTCTCTCTGGACTGGTCATGCAGGGGTTAATCTCTGCTGCCTCATTTTGGAGCTGGTTGGGCTATTTCAGTCCTCAGCAGCCTGCTGGCAAGCGTCACCTATACTTAAAGCTTCAAAACTACTTCCTCTGACCTGTTTTCCTTAGTGATCCTTCTGCCCCTGACTACCTGTACTTGTTTATGACTTGGCTTGATCTCTGGACTCTGCTTCTGGTTTTTCTGTTTCTGATACCACGTTTCCCGATTGGCTTTTTGATCCTCTGGCTTGTACCCCGACTACATCTTACTCCTCATGTTTTGGACACTACGTTCCCGGTAGGCTCTGACTTTCTGGCTTTTCCCTGACTACGTGCTGTGACCTGTGGTACTTCTGCTTCTGACAGTTTCTGACTTCGGCTTGTCTGACCATTCTTTCATTACCTGTGACACCTGTGCTGCTTCTCTGAGTTACTTCTCTGTGTGTGTGCAACCTCTCTTCCCTCACCAGCACCCCCTGGTGGAAGTTACACTTTACTGCACTGCAGCAGTATATTGCATTATAGCTAACCTCACATTTAAAGGGGATATGCATTTTTTTTTCTCTGGTCATGGATCCGCTTGGTAACTTAGCGTATCAAGTTTCCAGGTTGACACAGAAGATGCGGGTTTTTTCAGTGGAACATCAGGCCCTTGTCATGTCTCTCTTATGGAAAAAACTGATTGAGACTGTTCACCCATCTTGCTGTTAGTCGACCTGGTGATTCAGTTGATGTTGTTGTGCACTCTCCCGAACCCCTGGTTAATCTTCCTGATACCCTTTCTGGCTTAAAGATAAATTTGGTACATTCAGGGAGAATTGTAATTTATTTTTCTCCTAGTCCTTGATCGTCTGGGGATGAGACTCAGAGGGTAGGGATTATTATCTCCTTACTTTGGGAGGGTCTGGGTCTGGGGCTTTCTCGCTGCCCCCACTGACCCTGATCGGATGTCCATAGATAAGTAATAGGGCCTCAAAGAACCTATCTATGATGAACCGGACTGTGTCAGGGTGGCAGAGCACACTATTATGGGTCTGGTTCAGGGAAAGCGCTTAGCCGAGTGGTACAGCTCCAATTTCCGCCGATGGTCCACTGAAGTGTCCTGGGATGATTCCGCACTGAGAGGTCTGTTCAGGCATGGACTGGCGGATAATATGAAGGACGCTCTGGCTCTCCATCCACTTCCCAGTTCATTGGAGGAAGCTATGATGCAGGCTATCTGTATGGATTGGAGGCTGCGTGAGAGAGGTATCGCACAGCGAAAGGTTCTGTTGCTCTCTGAGGGTCCTGTTGCTTTGCCGCTGTCTAAACCTATGGAGATGGGGGCTGCCAACCTCGAGAAGGAGAGGAGACGGTGGCGTTAAGGAAAATTGTAGGTTTTTTTTGAAAATCCTGGACTTTGGAAAAAGTACTGCTTCTCCGGTTCACTGCCCAACAAGCGGCTGAGTCTGGGTGATTGTCTTGGAGGTCACCCAGACTCTCAGGTACCTTTTTCTCCATTTTCAAAAATTTGGTTACAAATGGTACTTTGTTGTGGGAGTGGCTCCATGTCCACTTCTGCCTTCGTGGATTGCCGGTCGTCCATGATGAATTTTATTAACTCTGACTTGGTGTCCAGGTGTAAATTAGGGACAGTTAGGCTGGAGACTCCTATCCATGTAGTTGCCATTGACAAAATACCACTGACTAAGAATGACATCAAATTTGTTTCAGAGGAGTTTCTCCTTAAAGTTAGTTCCATGCACCAGGAACATATTTCCTGCTTTGTTATGTACAATCTGCCTGCGGGTCTGGTGTCGGGTTCCCCTGGTTACATAATCCTGTGATTAATTGGGAATCTCGGGACATTATTAAATGGGGTCCCAATTGTTCTAAGAAAAGTCTTGTTACGGTATCTGTGTCATTCGTCAGTCTGGAGGGTATTCTGGAGTACCTGAAGGACTTTGAGGATGTGTTCTCCGAAAAGGAGGCGGAGATTCTACCACCACGCCATCCATTTGATTGTGCTGTTGATCTTGTTCTAAGTGCCAAATTGCCCAAAGCCCATCTGTACAATCTTTTCGCCCCTGAGCGGGCCGCCTATGAAGGAGTATGTCTCTGATAGCCTTGATAGCCTCCGTAAGGGCCACATTCGGCCATCTGTCTTTCCTGTGGCGGTGGGGTTCTTTTTCGTGAAGAAAAAGGATGGTCGTTTACGCCCATGCCTCGATTTTCGAGAACTTAATATAATCACTATAAGAAATAGTAATCCCCTTCCACTTATACACGATTTGTACAATCAATTGACAGGTGCTAAAGTGGTTCTCTAAGTTGGACCCCAGGGGGCATACAATCTCATCCGTATGCTGGAGGGGGATGAGTGGAAAACTGCATTTCTCACCTCTGAGGGTCTTTTTGAGAATTTGGTTGCGCCATTTGGCTTGACTAACATGCCAGCAGTATATCAGAATTTCATGAATCATATTTTCTCAGGTTTTATTGGGCTTTTCATGGTAATTTATTTGGATGATATTCTTATTTATTCTTTTGACAAGCAGACTCACATGGATCACCTCCGTGCAGTTCTTCTGAGGCTCAGAGAGAACTCACTATTTGCTAAACCAGAGAAGTGTTCATTTTTTGCTCAGGAATTGTCCTTTCTAGTGGTCATTTTGTCTGCTGAGGGGTTTCGTATGGACCCTAGGAAGGTACAGGCTATTGTGGATTGGGTGCAACCCAGAGATCTCAAAGGTCTTCAGCATTTTATAGGTTTTGCCAATTATTATAGAAAATTCATTAAGGGGTTTTCTCAGGTTGTCAAACCCCTCACGGATTTAACTCGTAAGGGGGCTGATCTCAAAAACTGGTCAGCTCCAGCTGTGGCGGCGTTTTTTCTTTAAAAAACTGTTTCATGATCTGTCTAAACCATTTATTGTAGAGGAGGATGCCTCGGAGGTGGGAGTGAGGGCTGTGTTGTCCCAGGGGCCCACCACTAACTTAAGGCCCCGTGCCTTCTTTCGAGAAAATACACCTCTGCTGAGAGGAATTATGATGTGGGTTACCGGGAGCTATTGGCCATTAAATTAGCATTTGAAGAATGGAGGCATTTTTTGGAGGGTGCTGTCCATCATATCAATGTCTTTACGGATCACAAGAACCTGTCTTACATCGAGTCCACCAAACGTTTGACTCCGAGACTAGCAAGGTGGTCACGTTTTTTTCCCGATTTCAGTTTTCTATTACTTTCAGACCAGGGTCCAAGAATGTGAAGGATAATACTTTGTCTCATAGCCTGGATCCAGTTTCACATCCTGAATCTCCTTCCTCCATTCTTCAGCGCAAAGTGGTGGCGGCTGTACGAGAGATTGGAACGAGAGATTGGCATTGGAATGAGAGATTCATGAGGCCCAATCTCTTGCTCCTTCATCCATAGCTGACAATAAGCTCTTTGTGCCTGTTCAGTATCGGTTAAGAGTGCTCGGGAGCTCCATGACTCAGCTCTGATAGGGCATCCTGGAATTTCGGCCACGTGTAAAGCCATTACCAGGGTGTTTTGGTGGCCTTTTTTGGCTTCTGACATCACTGGGTTTGTGTCTTCCTGTGAAATGTGTGCTCGCGCTAAATCCTCTCGTGACCGGCCGGCCAGAGAATTGGAGCCTCTGCCAATTCCTGATAGACCATGGGCTCATCTGTCTATGGATTTTATCACCGATCTTCCCCCCTCTAATGGCAAAACTGTGATCAGGGTAGTTGTTGATTAAACAGGTGCATTTTGTACCATTGGCTGGTCTTCCTAATGCTGAGACTCTATCAAAACTATTCAATGAGCATGTGGTCCGATTGCATGGTGTGCCTGTCAGTGTGGTGTCTGATAGAGGGGTGCAATTTGTGGCAAAATTCGTGAGGGCCTTTTGCAAAAGGCTGGGTATCAGTCAGACCTTTTCATCGGCCTACCATCTCGAGACCAGCGGTCAGACTGAAATGACTAATCAGTCTTTGAAGCAGATATTGCGGTGTCTTGCCACATCTAGACAGGATGATTGGTGCTCTGCGGTACCCATGGTGGAGTTTACTTTCAATAATCGGATTAATCAGTCCACTGGTACTTCCCCGTTCTGCAACTAAGGGTTTCACCCTCACTTTGGTGAGTTTTCCCTGCTGGATTCAGGGTGTCCAGGGGCTGATTAGACCTTTCTGCGACTGGGGGAGATATGAAGGGAGGTTCAGAGAAACATTGGGGAGGCTCAGGGCAAGTATACATTTTTTGCTGATAAATGATGTTCTGTAGGGCCAGCCTACCAGGTGGGGATGAGGTATGGCTATCCACCAAGAATATTAGATTGAGGATCCCTATTCAGTTGGGTCCCAAGTTCATTGGCCCTTATGAAATTTTGAGCTGGTTAATCTTGTGGCCTTTCGCCTGTGCTTGCCCCTCTTGTTGCGGATCTCCAATGTATTCCATAAGGTGGTTCTGAAGTCGTTGGTGCCTTCCTCAGGTGAGTCTCCCTTGCACCCGCTGCCTTTTGTGGTGGATGGTCAGACCAAGTATGAGGTGGAACGGGTGGTGGATTCTCGTATGCGCCGCCGTTCACTTTAGTACTTGGTTAATTGTAATAGTTACGGTCCTGGGGACTGGTCGTGGGTGCAGGCGCTTTCGGTCTATGCGGATCAGTTGGTCCGGGCCTTTCACGCTCGTTGTCCAGGGAAGCCTGAGGGTCCTGTGGCCCCCATTGAGAGGGGGTACTGGTACTCTGTGTGTGTGCAGCCTCTCTTCTCTCACCAGCAGTCCCTGGTGGAGGTTGTACTTTACTGCACTGCAGCAGTATATTACAGAAAATGTTTTATGAATATTAAGGTGGACATTATCGTCTAATAGTGTGGCAGAGGGCCCAGTAGACCCATATTTTTACTACCAAGATCTGTGATTTTAAAGTACCTCATGTGTATTTAGGAAAATTTAGTTACCTATAAAAATTAAATAGATAACAAAGATTGGAACCACTTATTAAATACAATTGTGGTATAGGAAGAATGGAATTAAAGGACTATGCAAAGAATATCAAATCCAAAATAGGAATTCTAGTTTAAGAAATTTAGTTCTATGGCAGTACTGCTTAAAAGTTTGGATGCATTTGTTCATGTATATATTTTCATTGATCTTCGAGGAATGTGTACATTCTAAATTCAGACTGTGGGCAGTTAAACAATGAAGTAAAACATATGGACTCAAGAAGTAAAGAAACACGTGCGAAACCAATCAGAATATGTATTAAACATTACATTCCTCAAAGTATACTCATTTACATTGATGACAGCTTTACACACCCTTGGCATTCTTTAAAGCAGCTTCTTCAGGTAGTCACCTGAAATTACTTTCCAAAAGTCTTGAAGGAGTTTCTGTCAATGCTGATTACTTGTTGCCGGCTTTCCCTTCACTAATTTGTTCAAACCTATCCCAAACCATCTAAATTAGATTGCAGTCAGGTGATTCTGAAGTTCATGTTATCTGATACACCACTCTTTCCTTCTCCTTCTTTAGCACATAGCCCTTACTTAGGCTTGAGGAATGTTTTGGGATCATTACCCTGTTGCAACACATATATTGGCACCATTAAGCTAAAATCTAATAGGATGTCATGTTGTTGCTGATGCTGAGTAAGTAGTGCATTGAATTTGGAATAAATAATCAACTGTGTCACCAGCAAAACACAGTCACACCATCACACCTCAGTATTCATGTTTCTTGACAGGTAATACACATGTAAAAATTACTTTCTATGCATCTCACAAATACATTGTAGTTGGTACCAAAAAGCTCAAATTTTGACTCCTAGACATCAACATATTTCCATCGATGTCCAGTCCTTGACCCAAACCAGTTTCTTACTATTATTTGTGGTCATCACTAACGGCCTCTTTACAGCAATTTGACAATGAAGGCCTGCTTCTCTCAGTCTCCTCTGAACAGCTAATATTGAAATGTGTCTGTAATTTGATGTCTGTGCATTATTTATGAGGGTTGTTATCTGAAGTGCTGTCAATTTGCATTGTATGAGGCTTGTAACTAGGATGAACTAATTTTCTAATTCTCAATAGAGTCAGTTTCATCATACCCTAATGATACTGACGCTCAGGACAGAGTTACCAGATTATTTTTATCATAAAATAAGCATCATAAAGAAAAACAAAATTAAATATGGAATTTCAGCCTTGCCTTAGTTCCACCCCACCTGGAATTTTTTCCTGTTTTCCAGCACATTATACGTTAAAATAAATGCTATCATTAAAACCTATAACTTATCATGCTAAAAAAGAAAGACCTTCTATGGCTATGATGTTGAAAAAATGAAAAAAAAAAAGTGACCTTTGGAAAAAAGGGAGGAAAAATCTAAAGAACAAAAATGAAAAATAGCCTGTTGCATTTTCTTTTTACTAGATAAATCATTGAACATCATGGTAAAGTCTTACATTTCTACAATAGTTTAGAAACTGGTAAAAACCTAATTATTGGCAGAATAATTTAGTCAGACTCATTAGTATTAGCAGATGTTGATGTTGACATATCAACTGTATTCTCAGTGGCATTTCAACTTCTTTTAATTTCCACAGTGGCATTTAAACATCTTCCTGCGTCCCTTGCACTTTATAAATTACAAGACAGAATAATAGTTTGCCTGTTCTTGCATCTGTTCTAAGCCTTTTTATGCACATGCAATGAAGTGGAAATAGAGAATAGGGTGATATTAATAAAAATTAATGCTGAGAAAAATAGTCTAGCTATGTATACAGCGTGGAAATAGAAATTATTGCAAATTTTTAAGCAATATTCAACATGCATTTGATACTTTGTTTCTAAATTTAAATCATATGATATAATATTTATAGTGTCAATGATTCAGTGCCCAATTTAGTTCTACAGTAATTTATTTTCACACTTTCAAAGCTAACATTTTAATGCATCATTAGACACATTACAAATAAGCTTTTAAATAGCATAAAATATACGATTTCAAGGAATAAAATGTGAAATTGGTATTTCTCAGTGAAAAGATGCATTTATAAAGAAAAGTCTGAGTCCAAGTGAAATAGTTCCAGAGCTGAATCCCTTGTATCCAGCACATTTAAACTAATATTCAACATGTATAACAAGTCAGTCAATAATGAAAAAAACATTGCATTGTTTTATCCCAAGGAGGCAAAAATATCTAAGAAACAATATTCCAGTCTTAAGGAAGAATGACACAAATGGTTTCAGTTAGCCATACTTGCCTGAAGCAAGAAAACAACCATGCCTTTCTGTTTGGTCATCTTACTGCAATACGAGAATGTTGGAGAAAGAAAAGAACAACCTTACTCCGACACCTGTGTTCATTAGGAACCCTTGCTAAGGGATCTTGAAATCTAAGGAAAAACTGCACAATAACTTAACTTAAATAATCTTACATTTTTGTATAATACATAATGATACATTTCGCAGTATAAATACAATTCTTAATTGTTCTTGAATAGGAATGAGAAGTCTCCTGGATGTTGGGTTTGGCAGGTTCAACCAAACTTTAGTCCAAAGTTTATCTGGTACAAGAACTCTACCCAAACTTGAATTCGAAACACAAACCAATTAGAAGTCAATGGGGACTCAAACTTTTGTGCTGTAAAATGGTCATAGGAAGGGCTAAGGTGCTGCTAAAGTCTCTTTCTTCTTCACTTGCTCTCTATCCCCATCTCTATCTCTTTCCATCTCTCTCGATCTCTCCCTCTCTCTCTCTTTCTCTCCACCCTGAACTTCAAACAGCAAAGCTATGTGCACACGATGCATTTTCGCGGCATGTTTTACACATGTAAATGCTCCAAAAATTCAATGGAATACTAAAGCAAGGTAATTCAATGAAAATCCTGAAGTGTTTTGCACATGATCTGTAAATTTCCATCCGTATTTGCAGCATTTTATTTTCTGCAGCATGTCAATTCTTTTTTGCGCTTCTGCAGCGTTTTTGACTCATTGACTTCAATTGAGTGAGTCAAATATGCAGCAAAAACGCAGGTGTAAAAAGGTTTGTGTATATGCTGCATATTTACTGCTTATTTGCTGCAGATTTGCTGCCAAAAATGCTGCGAATTGTCAAAGGAAATTATGTTAAAAGGAGGAAGAGTGTGTGGGTGGAGAATATGTGCTTGAGCGGAGAATATGTGTGTGAGCCGAGAATATGTGCGTGTCTGTCTGCGTCTGTCTGCTGCTGTCTGTGTGTGTCTGCGTGTGTCTGTCTGCGGGTGTCTGTGTCTGTCTGTGTGTGTCTGTGTGTGTACACATGCGATGAACAGCCCATAGTGATTGTACTTAGGCATCATCTGATGTGACTACTACTCCCATCCGGCTATGTCTGCTGTCACATATAATAGAGACAGCATGACCCGTTGATGGGAGAATAGTCTCATCATCCGGCGCCTGTAAATAAAAATCAAAACATTTACAGAATTCCACGCATATTCACATACAAAATATATACTCACCGAACACCTAATCCATGATGCCCGCAACTCCTGCAAGCAATCAAAAATAATAAACCAACATATACTCCCTGTTCACCGTAGAACATTTAATACCAAGTGTCCCACGGCAATCTCGCATGTAGAATAGTCATATCGGGAGATGTGACTGCTCTACCTAGCCTTCAGCGTTACACTGACAGCAGGTGATCGCTCCTGCAGTGTATTACTGCGCTTCCATGAGAGTTCACCGGAGTTCATCAGCTCTGGTTCTCATGTAGCGGTGCAATGAGTGAGAGCAACAGAGCTGATGCAATTACCTCCTGTCAGTGTATCAGCGGAGTGACTGCTCTACACGTGAGATTGCCGTGGGACACTCGGTATTAAATGGACTACATAGGCTGGTGAGTGTGTGTATTTACTCTTTATGTACCGTTTTATCAATGAGGTTATCTGGCTGACACCTGTTCATTACTAAACCTCGGGCTTGGTATATCATATACAGTGGGTTCGGAAAGTATTCAGACCCCTTTAAATTTTTCACTCTGTTTCATTGCAGCCATTTGGTAAATGCAAAAAAGTTCATTTTTTTCTCATTAATGTACACTCTGCACCTCATCTTTACTGAAAAATACAGATATGTTGAAATTTTTGCAAATTTATAAAGAAAGAAAAACTGAAATATCACATGGTCAAGTATTCAATCCTTTGCTCAGTATTGAGTAGAAGCACCCCTTTGAGCTTGTACAGCCATGAGTCTTCTTGGGAATGATGCAACAAGTTTTTCACGCCTGGATTTGGGGATCCTCTGCCATACTTCTTTGCAGATCCTCTCCAGTTCTGTCAGGTTGGATGGTGAATGTTGGTGAACAGCCATTTTCAGGTCTCTCCAGAGATTCTCAATTGGGTTTAAGTCAGAGCTTTGGCTGGGCCAGTCAAGAATGGTCACAAAGATATCCTGAAGCCACTCCTTTGTTATTTTAACTGTGTTCTTGCGGTCATTGTCTTGTTGGAAGGTGAACCTTCGGCTAAGTCTGCGGTCCAGAGCACTCTGGAAGAGGTTTTCATCCAAGGTATCTCTGTACTTGGCCGCATTCATGTTTACTTCAATTGCAACTAGTCGTCCTGTCACAGCAGCTAAAAAACACCCCCATAGCATGATGCTGCCATCGCCATGTTTCACTGTTGGGATTGTATTGGGCAGGTGATGAGCAGTGCCACGTTTTCTCCACACATACTGCTTAGAATCATCACCAAAAGTTCTATCTTTGTCTCATCAGACCAGAGAATCTTATTTATCATAGTCTGGGAGACCTTCATGTGTTTCTTTAGCAAACTCTATGAGGGCTTTAATATGTCTTGACTGAGGAGAGGCTTCCTATGGGCCACTCTGCCATAAAGGCCTGACTAGTGGAGGGCTGCCATGATAGTTGACTTTGTGGAAATTTCTCCCATCTCGCTATTGCATCTGTGGAGCTCAGCCACAGTGATCTTGTGTTTCTTTTTTACCTCTCTCACCAAGGCTCTTCTCGCATGATTGCTCAGATTGGCTGGACGGCCAGGTCTATGAAGACTTCTGGTGGTCCCAAACTTCTTCCATTTAAGGATTATGGAGGCCACTGTGCTCTTATGAACCTTGAGTACTGCAGAAATTTTTTTCTAACCTTGGCCAGATGTGTGACTTGCCACAATTCTGTCTCTGAGCTCCTTGGCCAGTTCCTTCAACCTCATGATTCTCATTTGGTCTGACATGCACTGTGACCTATGAGGTCTTATACAGACAGGTGTGTGCCTTTACAAATCAAGTCCTATCAGTTTAATGAAGAAGTAGAACCATCTCAAGGAGGATCACAAGGGAATGGACAGCATGTGACGTAAATATGAGTGTCTGAGCAAAGAGTCTGAATTCTTGTGACCATGTGATAATAAGTTTTTCTTTTTTAATAAATTTGCAAAAATTTCAACATTTCTGTTTTTTTTATCAGTCAATATGGAGTGCAAAGTGTACAGTAATGAGGAAAAAATGATTTTTTGGGATTTACCAAATGGCTGCCATGAAACAAAGAGTGAAAAATCTAAAGGGGTCTGAATACTTTACCAACCCACTGTATATGTATATATATAGATATATCTATATACATATATCTATATATTTATATATATAGATATATCTATATCTAAATATAGATATATAGATATTTCTAATTATATATGTATTTACAGTATATATAGATATATAGATAAATAGAATCATAGATTGCTAGAGTTGGAAGGGACCTCCTGGGTCATCTGGTCCAACCCCCTGCTCAAAGCAGGATTCCCTAAATCATCCCAGACAGATGTCTGTCCAGCCTCTGTTTGAAGACTCCCATTTACGGAGAACTCACCACCTCTCTTGGCAGCCTGTACCACTCATTGATCACCCTAGCTGTCAAAAAGTTTTTTCTAATATCTAATTTGTGTCTCCTCCCATTCAGTTTCATCCCATTGCTTCTAGTCTTTCCTTGTGTAAATGAGAATAAAGATGATCCTTCTACAATGTGACAAACCTTGAGATATTTGTAGACAGCTATTAAGTCACCTCTCAGTCTTCTTTTTTGCAAGCTAAGCATTCCCAAATCCTGTAACCGTTCCTCATAACACAAGGTTTGCAGACCGGTCACCATTCTGGTTGCTCTTCTCTGAACTTGCTCCAGTTTGTTGATTTTTTTTTAAAATGTGGTGCCCAAAATCGGATACAGTATTCCAGACGAGGTCTGACCAAAGAGGAGTAGAGGGCAATAATGACTTCAAGTGATCTAGACAGTATGCTTCTGTTACATCCCAGAATTGTATTTGCCTTTTTTGCTGCTGCATCACACTGTTGACTCATGTTCAGTCTGTGATCTATTAGTATACCTAAATCTTTTTCACATGTGCTGTTGCTTAGCTCTATTCCTCCCATTCTGTATATGCTTTTTTCATTTTTATTGCCCAGATGTAGTGCTTTGCATTTTCCCCTGTTAAAAAAACATTCTGTTAGTTACTGCCCACTGCTCCAGTTTATTTATATCTTTTTGAATCATTGAATCATAGAATGGTAGAGTTGGAAGGGACCTCCTGGGCCATCTGGTCCAACCCCCTGCTCAAAGCAGGATTCTCTAAATCATCCCAGACAGATGTCTGTCCAGCCTCTGTTTGAAGACTTCCGTTGAAGGAGAACTTACCACCTCTCGTGGCAGCCTGTTCCACTCCTTGATCACCCTAACTGTCAAAAAATTTTTCTAATATCTAATCTGTGTCTCCTCCCATTCAGTTTCATCCCATTGCTTCTAGTATTTCCTTGTGCAAATGAGAATAAAGACGATCCTTCTACAATGTGACAGCCCTTGAGATATTTGTAGACAGCTATTAAGTCTCCTCTCAGTCTTCTTTTTTGCAAGCTAAACATTCCCAAATCCTGCAACCGTTCCTCATAGGACATGGTTTGCAGACCGGTCACCATTCTGGTAGCTCTTCTTTGAACTTGCTCCAGTTTGTTGATGTCTTTTTTAAAATGTGGTGCCCAAAACTGGACACAGTATTCCAGATGAGGTCTGACCAAAGAGGAGTAGAGGGCAATAATGACCTCACGTGATCTAGACTTTATGCTTCTGTTGATACATCCTAGAATTGTATTTGCCTTTTTTGCTGCTGCATCACACTGTTGACTCATGTTTAGTCTGTGATCAATTAGTATACCCAAGTCTTTTTCACATGTGCTGTTACTTAGCCCTATTCCTCCCATTTTGTATATGCTTTTTTCATTTTTATTGCCCAGATGTAGTACTTTGCATTTTTTCCTGTTAAAAACCATTCTGTTAGTTGCTGCCCACTGCTCCAGTTTATTTATATCTTTTTGAATCCTCTCTCTCTCTTCTCTAGTATTAGCTACAACTCCTAGCTTTGTGTCATCAGCAAATTTGATCAGTTTACCCTCAATTCCTTCATCTAAATCATTGATAAAGATGTTGAACAATACAGGGCCCAAAACAGAGCCTTGTGGTACCCCACTTGAGACATTCTTCCAACTGGATGTGCAGCCATTTACGACCACTCTTTGAGTCCGATCACTAAGCCAGTTATGAATCCACCTAACAGTTGCCTTGTCCATTCCATACTTAGTCATTTTTTCAATAAGGATTGTGTGAGATACTTTGTCAAATGCTTTGCTGAAGTCAAGATATACTATATCTACAGCATTTCCCTGATCCATCCAGTCAGTGATTCTGTCATAGAAGGAAATTAAGTTAGTCTGACATGACTTATTAGTTACAAACCCATGCTGACTCTGTTTAATCACTTCATTCTTATGCAGGTACTTACATACATGTTCTTTAATAATTTGTTCAAAGATCTTTCCTGGTATAAAAGTCAGACTCACCGGCCTGTAGTCCCCTGGGTCCACCTTCTTCCCCTTTTTGAAGATAGGAACAACATTTGCTCTTCTCCAGTCTTCTGGGACTTCTCCTGTTCTCCAAGAATTTTCAAAGATTATGGACAGTGGTTCAAGAATTTCTTCTGCTATCTCCTTCAGTATTCTGGGGTGTAATTCATCTGGACCTGCAGACTTGAATTCATTTAGGTTAGCTAAGTGTTTCCTCACTGTCTTTCTGTTTATAGATATCCTGGATTCTTCTATTCCTTTAATAGGACAGTGAAGATCAGTTGATGTTACATTTCCTTTCTGAGAGAAAACAGATGCAAAATAGGAATTTAAAAGTTCAGCCTTCTCAACATCCTTTCTTACCATTTCATCATTTTCATCCTGTAAAAGTCCTATAGCATCTTTGACTTTTTTTTTACTTTTGACGTATCCCCAAAATCCTTTTTTTTGCTTTTGACATCTCTTGCAAACCTTAATTCATTGTTAGCTTTAGATAATCTGATTTGTGCCCTGCACGTTCTGCAGATGGCATTATATTCTTCTTTAGATATGCCTCCCTCTTTCCATTTGATAAACATTTCTTTCTTCCTTTTTAGCATGTGATTAAGTTCTGTGTTCATCCATCCTGGTTTCCTTAAATGCTTCCCATTCTTCCCTCTTTTCGGAATTATTAACGATTGTGCTTTGAGAATCTCATTTTTCAAGATTTTCCATCCTTCCTGGACATTTTTGTCCTCAAGGATATCCTGCCATTTGATCCCTCCAATTCTCTTTCTGAGTCCCTTAAAATCTGCCTTTCTGAAATCTAACCTTGATGTCTGAGTCTTCACAGGTCTTCCTCCTCTTGTTATCCAAAATTCTAAAATAGCATGGTCACTACCTCCTAGGGTCCCAGCCACTCTTACCTCCTCAACCATTTCCTCCCTGTTTATAAGGATTAGATCCAAGGTAGCAGATCCCCTTGTTTTCTCCCCTACCTTTTGAAAGATAAAGTTGTCAGCAAGAGAGGATAAGAATTTCCTTGACCTGTTAGTTTTGCCTGAGAGAGATTCCCAACAAATGTCTGGATAGTTGAAATCTCCCATGACCACTATGTCATATTTTTTGGAGAACTTGGCCATTTGATGCATAAAGAGTTCATCCATATCTTCAGCTTGCATAGGTGGCCTGTAGTAAATGCCTACAATGGTGTCCTTTCCATTGTTCTGTCCTTGTATTCTTACCCAAACAGTTTCCACAGAACTACCAGTCTCTGAAGCATCAATCTCTGTGCAGATATACGCTTTTCTAACATACAATGTGACACCTCCTCCTCGTTTATCAAGTCTGTTTCTTGCAAATAAGTTGTATCATTCTAGCCTTGTTTTCCAATCATGTGTATCGTCCCACCAAGTTTCAGTGATTCCAATGACATCATACTTCTTCTCCTGCGTTAGTAGTTCCAATTCTCCTTGTTTGTTGCCCATGCTTTGTGCATTTGTATAAAAACATTTTAGTTTGTGATTGGTTTCTCTTCCTCCAATATTTTTATTATTTAGATTGTTTTGTCTTGGTTCTTCCTTTCCACTTCTAATAGCCAAGTTCTCAATAGCATTTGTCAGGTGTATGGCTTTTTCTGGCGTTTTGCTTCCCTTCCCACATTGTTCTAGTTTAAAGCTCTCCTGATGAGTGTAGCAAGGCGACTTCCAAATACATGTTTTCCAGTCTTCGTAAGGTGCACCCCATCTCTAGCAAGTAGTCTATCGTATAGGTAATTCACTCCGTGATGCAGAAATCCAAATCCTTGCTGACGGCACCATCGACGTAGCCAGTTGTTCACCTGCAGAATCTTATTCCACCTCCTTGTTCCATGGTCATCCACTGGGAGGATGGATGAGAAGACCACCTGCGCACCCAATTCTTTCACTTTCTTGCCTAAGTTTTCAAAGTCACTGCAGATGGTTTCCAGGTCACTTCTTGTGGTGTCATTTGTCCCCACATGTATTAGCAGGAATGGGTAGTCATCTTTAGGTCTGAAGAGTCCTGATATCCTGTCAGACACATCTTTAATTTTTGCACCTGGAAGACAGCACATTTCTCTTGAGGTTATATCCGGTCTGCAGATAGCAGCCTCTGTTCCTCTCAACAGAATCCTTTCGCTCTCTTTTCTAGTATTAGCTATCCTCCTAGCTTTGTGTCATCAGCAAATTTAATAAGTTTACCCTCAATTCCTTCATCTAAATCATTGATAAAGATGTTGAAAAATGCAGGGCCCAGGACAGAGTGCTGTGGTACCCCACTTGATACATTCTTCCAACTGGATGTGCAGCCATTAATGACCACTCTTTGGATCCAATCACTAAGCCAGTTATGAATCCACTTAACAGTTGCCTTGTCCATTCCATACTTAGTCATGTTTTAAATAAGGATTTTGTGAGATACTTTGGTAAATGCTTTGCTGAAGTCAAGATATACTATATCTACAGCATTTCCCTGATCCACCCAGTCAGTGATTCTGCCATACAAGGAAATTAAGTTAGTCTGACATGACTTATTAGTTACAATCCCATGCTGACTTTGTTTAATCACTTCATTATCTTCCATGTACTTATATACATGTTTTTTAATAATTTGTTCAAAGATCTTTCCAAGTATAGCAGTCAGACTCACCGGCTTACAGTACCCTGGGTCCACCTTCTTCCCTTTTTTGAAGATGGGTACAATATTTGTTTTTCTCCAGTCTTCTGGGACTTCTCCTGTATGCCAAGAATTTTCAAAGATTATGAAGAGTGGTTCACAAATTTCTTCTGCTTTCTCCTTCAGTACTCTAGGGTGTAATTCGTAATTCATCTGGACCTGCAGACTTGAATTCATTTATGTTAGCTAAGTGTTTCCTCACTGTATTTCTGTTAATAGATATCCTGGATTCTTCTAGTCCATTAAAAGGACAGTGAAGATCAGTTTATGTTACATTTCCCTTCTGAGAGAAAACAGATGCAAAATAGCAATTTAAAAGTTCGGCCTTCTCAACATCCTTTCTTACCATTTCATCATTTTCATCCTGTAAAAATCCTATAGCATCTTTGACTTTTCTTTTACTTTTGACATATCCCCAAAATCCTTTTTTATTGCTTTTGATATCTCTTGCAAGCCTTAAGGTACTGCCACACTTAGTGATCTCGTTAGCGATCTCAATAACGACGCAAGCTAATGAGATCGTTTGTGAGATCTCTTTTAGGTCGCTAGTAGCTGCCAAACAGGAGATCTCATAAACGACTCATCAGCGGTCAGCGATCTCTTTAACGACTTTGGCGGTCGTTAGGATCTGTCATTAGCATGTACTGAGCGCTTCTGATTCATAGGAATTTCCAGCATCGCTCCTGCTCTCTGCGTCCTGCTAGCCTGCTTTGCAACTGCTGCGATCCTCTCTGTGACGCAAAAGAGAACTTACAGATATTGCGATCCATTCCGTGACGCTAAACCCATATGCGTCACAAACGAGGTCGTTCGCAAAAGGTGCCAAACACAGCGATATAGGCTCACCAGGGGACGCCAACGATCAAAAAACGGTCCAGAACTCTAGTGAACGATCAACGAGATCACAGCAGGGGCCACATAGTTGCTACATGCCACACACAGCTAAGTCGCTAACGAGATCGCAAAATAGTGACGTTTTAGTGATCCCGTTTGCGATCTCGTTTGCGATCTCGTTTAGTGTGGCATACCCTTTAATTCATTGTCAGCTTTAGACAATCTGATTTGTGCCCTGCAGGTTCTGCAGACAGCATTATATTCTTCTTTAGATGTGTCTCCCTCTTTCCATTTGATAAACATTTCTTTCTTCCTTTTTAGCATGTGTTTAAGTTCTGTGTTCATCCATCCACATTTCCTTAAATGCTTCCTATTCTTCCCTCTTTTCAGAATTGTTAACGATTGTGCTTTGAGAATCTAATTTTTCAAGATTTCCTATCCTTCCTGGACATTTTTTCCTTAAGGATATCGAGCCATTGGATTCCTCCAATTCTCTTTCTGAGTCCCTTAAAATCTACCTTTCTGAAATATAATCTTGAAGTCTGAGTCTTCACAGGTCTTTCTCCTACAGTTATCCAAAATTCTAAAATAGCATGTTCGCTATCTCCTAGAGTCCCAGCCATTCTTATCTCCTTAACCATTTCCTCCCTGTTTAAAAGGGTTAGATCCAAGGTAGCAGATCCCCTTGTTTTCTTCCCTACCTTTTGGAAGATAAAGTTGTCAGAAAGAGAGGATAAGAATTTATTTGACCTGTTAGTTTTACCAGAGAGAAATTCCCAACAAATGTCTGGATAGTTGAAATCTGCCATGACAACTATGTCATACTTTTTGGAACTTGGTCATTTGATGCTTAAAGAGTTCATCCATATCCTCAGCTTGCACTGGCAGCCTGTAGTAAATGCCTACAATGGTGTCCTTTCCATTGTTCTCTCCTTGTATTCTTACCCACACAGTTTCCACAGAACTCCCAGTCTCTGAAGCTTCCATCTCAATGCAGATATACGCTTTTCTAACATACAATGCGACATCTCCTCCTCGTTTATCAAGTCTGTTTCTTGCAAATAAGTTGTATCCTTCTAGCCTTGTATTCCAATCATGTGTATCATCCCACCATGTTTCAGTGATCCCAATGACATCATATTTATTTTCCTGCATTAGTAGTTCCATTTCTCCTTGTTTGTTGCCCATACTTTGTGCATTCGTATAGAAACATTTTAGTTTGTGATTGGTTTCTCTTTCTACAATATTTTTATTGTTTAGATTTTTTTGTCTTTGTTATTCTCTTCCAGTTCTAAAAGCAGAGTTTGCAATAGTATTTCTCAGGTGTATGGCTTTTTCTGGCCTTTTGCTTCCCTTCCCATATAGTTCTAGTTTAAAGCTCTCCTGATCAGTGTAGCAAGTGTAGCAAGTAGAGTTGAGCGATACTTTCCGATATCCAAAAGTATTGGAATCGGAATGGTATCGCCGATACCCAAAAAATATCGGCGATACCCGATACCGATACCGGAAATCCAATGTAAGTCTATGGGAACAAAATATCGGAATTAAAAAAACCCCATTCTTGCCTTGTTGGTTAATTGTACATGAAGGAAAACAACAAAGAGTAATGTAGAATGTATTGGGGAAGGTTGAGGAGACATTAAAGGCATAGATGTTTAACCCAATCAAATGGAATAGCATAAATATTTTTTTTTTTAAAGATGTTCGGATTGACGAAGAAATTGACAATGTTGTTAACGTTTTTTCTATTTTGGCAAATATGTATATTTCACAACTTCCATGCTCTTCACCTTTTTAACTTTTGACACACTTTCTCCTTCATAATCTTCAGCAGCATCATCTTTTTCATCAAATTATTCTTCATCTTCACCTTCTTTATCTTCTTCTTAAACTTCTTGCTATTCATCTTTTTGTTAACATTACTCATATTCTTCTTATTAAACTATTATTCTTATTCATATTGTACTTCATCTTCTTCATCATATTCTTATTTGTGACAGAGATTCCTGTACTTGTAATCTGTCAAAGTATGAATTTTTCATCCTTCCGTTCTTGCTGTCACAAAAGATTTAAATTACAACAGTATTTGTCCGTGTTCAGTTTAGCCTGCAGCAGCAGGCATTTTCCAGGGGCACCACGAGGAGGAACGGACTCACCCCCATACACTGCTTAGTCTTCTTCTGCTTATAATTTAGAGCATATATTTTGCTCTTCATTTTGGTCTTATACTTCATGTTCTTCTGCTTTTTGATCTTCTGCTTATTGTTCTTAAGTCTCTTGTTCTGTATCTTGTAGTTTGTCTTAACCTTCTCAGTCCTGTTGGGTAATCTTTTATTTCTTCTTTGTGATGGTGTTTAGGCTGGTTGGCTTGATGCTCGTCGTCCTTGTGATCGTCATCTTCTTCGGGGTGGTCATCAGGGTCGTCGTCTTCATTGTGGAGATCCAGAGTGATTACCCAAAAAAACATTTAAAAAATATTCAATTTGTAAATGTAGCAGAAGGTACAAGAGCCAATGCAAGTAACGAGGACCAGCTGACTGTGCTGGAACCCGGAGGGGCAGCAGAAGGAAAAGAGCCAATGGCACAACCGAGGACCAGCTGACGTTACTGGGACATGGTTACTAAGCAGGAGGTACCTGTGCTCCAAAGCACTACCAAGGACCAGCAGACGTTGCTGGAACTTGGATACCGAGATGGAGGCACCTAGGCCAAAGGCACTGCGGAGAACCAGCTAACGGTACTGGAACCCGGACGGGTAGCAGAAGGTACCCATGTAAATTTAAGTTGACAGGCCGTGAGCCGGCCGCAGTTACCGAATCACACAGTACTACAGTGAATGATTGTCCTATTGTCACAACGGAAACAGCCTTTATTTGCATATCCCGCAGCACACATAGGAAGCACCTAAACTCCAGGCACCATAGAGTCGGCTAACCCGACCGCAACATGACAGGACAACTTATTGGAGGCTAAGTGACGTTTACACTGACAGGAAACAGATGGCGTGCTGTAACCAGTCTGGCAGGAGAGTACCCGTGCCAATGACACTTCCGAGCAACAACTGTCGGTGTTGTAGCCCAGGTATGAGAAGAGAACCGGTTGGAGGCAGCAGGACTTTTTGCCGTTCACACAGCAGGGGAACAGCTGACATTACTGAATCCCAGTAACACAGGAGCAAGTGTTGACTGTGCTAACAGCACTTCCGAGCAACAACTGGCGGTGTTGTAGCCCAGGGATGAGAAGACAACAGGGTGGAGGCAGCAGGACTTTTTGCCGTTCACACAGCAGGGGAACAGCTGACATTACTGAACCCCAGTAACACAGGAGCAAGTGTTGACTGTGCTAACAGCACTTCCGAGCAACAACTGGCGGTGTTGTAGCCCAGGGATGAGAAGACAACAGGGTGGAGGCAGCAGGACTGTTTGCCGTACACACAGCAGGGGAACAGCTGACATTACTGAACCCCAGTAACACAGGAGCAAGTGTTCACTGTGCTAACAGCACTTCCAGGCAACAACTGGCTGTGTTGTAGCCCAGGGATGAGAAGACAACAGGGTGGAGGCAGCAGGACTTTTTGCCGTTCACACAGCAGGGGAACAGCTGACATTACTGAACCCCAGTAACACAGGAGCAAGTGTTGACTGTGCTAACAGCACTTCCGAGCAACAACTGGCGGTGTTGTAGCCCAGGGATGAGAAGACAACAGGGTGAGGCAGCAGGACTGTTTGCCGTACACACAGCAGGGGAACAGCTGACATTACTGAACCCCAGTAACACAGGAGCAAGTGTTCACTGTGCTAACAGCACTTCCAGGCAACAACTGGCGGTGTTGTAGCCCAGGGATGAGAAGACAACAGGGTGGAGGCAGCAGGACTGTTTGCCGTACACACAGCAGGGGAACAGCTGACATTACTGAACCCCAGTAACACAGGAGCAAGTGTTCACTGTGCTAACAGCACTTCCAGGCAACAACTGGCGGTGTTGGAGCCCAGGGATGAGAAGACAACAGGGTGGAGGCAGCAGGACTTTTTGCCGTAAACACAGCAGTGGAACAGCTGACATTACTGAACCCCAGTAACACAGGAGCAAGTGTTCACTGTGCTAACAGCACTTCCGAGCAACAACTGGCGGTGTTGGAGCCCAGGGTCAAGGAGGATGTTTAAATACTAGATCAAGTATTTTCCTTGTTACGTGTCAATTAAAAATGTCTATATTCCAAACAAGAGAAATATAACCTTTAGTACCATAAGATGATGATTTTACTTAAAAAAATATATGTAAATTAATAATTTACAAACATAAACGCATACATTAACATGTTGAAAAGCAATGCAAACCTCAATTAAAATAGGTTAAATAATCTGCTATACGGTTTAAAATAAAAGCATACAAGTACATATCAGAATCCATTAATGATGGCTAAGTAACAGTATGTACACCATTTTTATTGTGTAGACAATGAATGGCTGACTTAAAAACATAATCAGCATTACAAGTTATCTTTGACATTCATAAAACTTTACATTTGGTGAATAAAATCACTAAAAAGTTTTTAAAAATATCTAAAATTCCATGATGTAATACTGATAATATGTGCCAATCATTTATATTAACAAACAAAAACTTTAAAAAGTGCATAGTGCATAGTGAAAACAGCTATTTATGCCTGACTGTGGACTTGCAAGCATGACAACGGATAGATAAGGTATATATAGATGAGACTGCATAGCACACGATGGTGAATGGCGATGTAATACTGTACCTCAATAAAGTGTGCGTTACTACTACATCCTTTTTTTTATATAGCTTTATAAAAGGTTACATGCATGTATGGTTGCGCCTTTGTTTGGACGCACAGACTGGCTTCCTGCTGTGACATGTTGGGTATTGGAGCGTCTGTGCGTCTTATGACGCAGACTAACATTCACGGTGCGCATCGTTCATCATCGCAAGCGTACCGACAACACAAAGGTGTTGTCATGACTGCTTTACTCAGTAAACATGCACCTATGATGAAACATACACGCATGTGCCCTATTACATAACAAGCTACAAGAAAAACGAGTGTGAGGTGTGACACAGCTGTTTTGTTAAGGTACAGTATTATATCGACATTGTACAGGTGTCGCTATTCAGTCTGATAAATAGATATCATTCACCTATTCTATCAGTTGTCGTTCTTTCAGCACCACTTACAGGTATATATTTTGCTATTGTGACTATGCACTATTGACTTTAACAAGATGTGAATACTTTTCCATCCAATTATGACAAGAGCATTCTTAAGGTGATACCTTTATTGGCTAACCAGAAAATTATATGTTCGCAAGCTTTCAGAGCGCAGAGGCTCCTTCTTCAGGCAAGATTACATTTGGAATAATAAGAAAGACACATTAGATGCTTACTATAGTAGGAAATTTGTTCAAGACCTGGGAGGTGTGATGCCTTCAAAAGATAGGCAAAGGAAATCAAATTAGCATTTTCTTACAAATGGAGAGCTAGTGTGAATGTGTTATTAGCTATCTGGAGTCCTTCTGGTGAAGGTGTGAACTGTGTCTATGTAATGAGTCATAAAACCGGTGTTAAGTTGAGTCCTAGTGTCAAAGTATTGAACATCCTAATAAGTTTGAATTCCCATATTTTTCTCTCCCTGTCATCCTTAAAATGACCTTTTAGTATTAAGACTTTTAAGTCTGTCATACAATGTCCAGTTCCAGAGAAATGTTTTCCCACAGGCGTGTCCATTTCATTCCTGATCGTATGTCTGTGTAGATTCATCCTTGTTTGTAGTTTTTGCATGGTTTCCCCAATATAGATAGCTCCAGGGCACCTTGTACATTGTATCATGTACACCACATTGGAGGATGTACATGGAAAGGAACCCATGACCTTATAGTCCAGATTTGTGTTTGGTACACGGACTGTATTTGTTGGTAATATTGTTGTTGGCTAACACGGTACCACAATATAATTTATTACTGACTTTAACAAGGTAATGCATGATTTTTGTTAGCGATTATCATGTTTACATGAAGGACCTTTATGATATGGGCTGTTAACTTTCTAATTAAATATGTATTTTTTAAAATGACACAAATATAAGTAATGTTGAAGAGGACTATTCCTACATGCATTGTTTGCACAATATTACAGGTGTACATCACCTCCCTTAATCAACATTGGATTATTATATTTACTTGTATGCTTTTATTTAAAAGCCAAGAACACTGAAGTCTAACCTTCGCACTGCAGCTGTTGTCAAAGTTCAACACACATTATGCACTTCCAACATTGCAGCATTTGAGTCATGATGTGAGTTGGATTTGTCTAAGCTATGGAGTGACAAGGTTGACCATCAGTATCCTATAGCATAAGTAGGCTTTTGTGTTAGCATTTGTTTTCGACATGTGCATATCTGAAATAATATGTCACTCACAATTATTTTGTTACAGATTTCTGACAAAGACTACTCATTTTATGGTTTTAAAGCTGACGTTTCAAATGTTTACAGCTTAGAAATCAGGGTGTAGCCTCATATCTATGCGTAGCACTAGACACTTTGACATGTCATGTTTTTTTCACCATGTGTAGGTAGCTAGCAGTAATTTTTGCCGGACACACAGCAGGGGAACAGCAGGCGTTACTGAACCCCACAAACACATCAGCGATTGTTTTCATCTGTGCATCTAACACTTCTGAGCAGCAACTGGCGGTGTTGAAGCCCAGCGTCAAGGAGGGTGTAGGCAGAGGCCTAGTATGAGATGTTTGAAGTTGAAGTTGTAGTTAGCAGCAGTAATTTTTGCCAGACACACAGCAGGGGAACAGCAGGCGTTACTGAACCCCACAAACACATCAGCGATTGTTTCATCTGTGCATCCAACACTTCTGAGCAGCAACTGGCGGTGTTGAAGCCCAGGGTCAAGGAGGGTGTAGGCATAAAAGATTGAGTTATTGCCTTGTTACGTGGCCATTGCAAATGTATGTACTTCAAACAAGAATAAATGAAGTTTTACTAGGACAATAAAATGATGAATTTCAATTCCAAGAATAGAAAAATATTTATACTTGAGAGTCCTCAGTGGTTGATACCGTTTAATGGCTAACTGAAAAGATGGTAACAAATTCCAAGCTTTCTCTTCATCAGGCTAAGACTAAAACAAACAATGAATAATCACATATTTCTACACACAACAGGACACAGGAATAGTGCAATAGGTAAGACAAGTGACGTGAAGCAGAACTGTCATTATGGCAGAGGGATGATCATAAATATTGGAACAGTTCCTAGATAAGGAGATAAAGTTTTATTGCCCTCTGATTGGGGTCTGGTGTTCTGTTTTGATGCCCCTAGAAGGTCAGAGATGCAGATTCCTTAATTGATATAGAATGACATGAATCCGTGTGATCTATTCATTCCAGCACTAAGAGTGTCAAAGGTCATGATGAGCTTATATTCCGAAACCTTTGTATCTTTCTCAGATTTGAAGTTATATTTTAATACCAGTAATTCCATATCCATCATGCTATGACCGGGCATACAAAAGTGTTTTGCCACAGGTAAATCCATTATTTTTTCTCTTATTGTGTGGCTCTGGCGATGATAATTCATCCTTGTTCTCAGTTTTTGGCCGCTCTCCCCCACATACAGACCCCCAGTTGGACATTTTGTACATATAATTAGGTACACCACATTAGATGTGATGCAGCTGAAAGTACCTTTGATCTTGTAGTCCTGATGGGAGTAGGGGATCTTTATGTTGTCCGTGGTCATTATAGATGCACAGGTTTTACATTTCTTCTGCTTGCAAGGAAAGGTTCCTGCAGCTGTTGTGGAGGACAGGGAGCTTCTGACAATGATGCTTCTTAGATTTGGGGGCTGCCTAAAACACAGTAGTGGGGGGTCGCCTCAGAAAGACTTTTTTGAACCAGGGATACCATCCAAGAACAATTGAAAACCAAATTTCAAGAGCCAACTGAATATCAAGGAATCACCTGCTACATTACAAAGGTAAAGAGGAAAATAACCGGGTGGTGACCTACAATCCAAATCTGGAGGTGCTAAGGGGAGCTACACAGAAACTACAACCTTTACTACAAAAAGATGCCCGATATTACAATCCATATTTCCAGACCCCCCCACTACTGTGTTTTAGGCAGCCCTCAAATCTAAGAAGCATCATTGTCAGAAGCTCCCTGTCCTCCCCAACAGCTGCAGGAACCTTTCCTTGCAACCAGAAGAAATGTAAAACCTGTGCATCTATAATGACCACGGACAAGATAAAGATCCCCAACTCCCATCACGACTACAATATCCCAGCTACTTTCAGCTGCATCACATGTAATGTGGTGTACCTAATTATATGTACTAAATGTCCAAATGGGGGTCTGTATGTGGGGGAGACCGGTCAAAAACTGAGATCATCGCCACACAATAAGAGAAAAAATAATGGATTTACCTGTGGCAAAACACTTTTGTATGCCCGGTCATAGCATGATGGATATGGAATTACTGGTATTAAAATATCACTTCAAATCTGAGAAAGATACAAAGGTTTCGGAATATAAGCTCATCATGACCTTTGACACTCTTAGTGCTGGAATGAATAGATCACACGGATTTATGTCATTCTATATCAAATAAGGAATCTGCGTCTCTGCCCTTCCAGGGGCATGAAAACACAAAACCAGACCCCAATCAGAGGGCAATAAAACTTTCTATCCTTATCTATGAACTGTTCCAATATTTATGTTCATCCCTCTGTCATAATGACAGTTCTGCTACACGTCACTTGTCTTACCTATTGCACTATTCCTGTGTCCTGTTGTGTATAGAAATATGTGATGCTTCATTTTTTGTTTTAGTCTTTGCCTGATGAAGAGACGTGAGTAGCCTCGAAAGCTTGCAATTTGTTACCATCTTTTCAGTTATCCATTAAAAGGTATCAACCACTGCGGACTCTCAAGTCTAAATATTTTTCTATCTACTGGCTAACACGGTACGAAGATACACATGTTTCCTAACTTCAAGAATTAAAAATAAAGACCCTGCAAATATAAACGCATATATGCACATGCCAACAAGAAATGGAACAACACACCACCCAAAAAATTGGTTACAAAATATAGTGTTGTAAATTTAAGAATAAAAGTCCATTTTTGTATTTATGAATAATGCTTAAGGAGCGCTATGTTAAACCATAACATAGTGAAGACAATGGATTTTGTAATAGTCACTCATCATCATCATTGCAATTTATATGTGACAGTCACAGACATTTCAATTATTTAAGTTAATAAAATCGTTACTTTGTACAGCATGTATGACATCTCCAGCATGGACTCATCAATGTGATGACGCAATAATGTACGATAAAAAATAACCATTTAAAAAAACATTATGCATTGTCACAATTTAAGTGTGTGCCTGCAAGTGTAGGTGAAACAAAGGCTACGGATAGCAAAGGTATATTCTATGTCTGTATCAGACAGTGGACAGCCTCTGATGGGTAATGGCGATGTTATACTGTACGTCAATAAAGTCTGTGGCTGCAATCATGCATTTTTTGCTTGTACAGTGTTGAAGAGGGTAAAAGCATGTCTGGTTGCGCAAGGCTTTATCCGTCAACACTACCTTCCTACTGTCACGCGTAGGGTAGGGTAGCGTGTGTCTATTAGATGACTCTCTAAAAAATGTGACGTTACGCAGCGTAATTGTGCCCTAGGGACGCCAAAAAATACGACAGCAGTAATCATTTACTGTCTAATACTCGAACTATGACCAACAAAAAAAGCACGTTCCCTCTTTAACAATCTACAAGACTAACAAGTATAATGGTTGACGCTGACTTTATTGAGGTACAGTATTACATCGACATTGTCCATGAGTAACTATGCACTGTGATACCTATATATCATTATTAATTTATATCTGTTGTGGTTGTTTCAACAGCACTTGCAGGTATAACTACCTATTGTCAGTATGCATGATGCATTTTCTAGATGTAATAATTTATTATTGCTCATTATTACCAGGTTTAGATGCTGGCCATTTCATATATGGTGTGTGAAGTTACAGTTGGCATCAGTATGTGTATTTTATAATGTCTGTCATAAATAAAACTCGTGATGATGAGGATGAGGATTATATGATTCGTACATCCATTGACTGCATTATCTTACAGGTACAGATAAAGTTCCTTAAAAAGCATTAATTGATAAGTATGAAATGTACTTTTATGCATTAATTTCAAAAAGTGAAGACTTTGTTTTAGTTTTTGTTACCATTTCTAATAGACATGAGCAGATATGCGCTGTGATGACAAATTATTATTTGTCCATATTTGTTATAAAATTTTATCATTCTAGGCCTGGAAAACTTCACAATTTCCTGTTTTAAGAATAACAATCAGGGTGACGGCTCTTCCCTATTTGGAGCATGTTCCACATGGGTTTTTCTGTGAATGTGTAGGGAACAGGAGACTTCTTGCCGGACACACAGCAGGGGAACAGCTGGCGTTACTGAACCCCACTACAGTATAGCTTGTGTATTGGTCTGTGGACACGACACTTCTGAGCAGCAACTGGCAGTGTTGTAGCCCAGGGAGTAGAGTTCAGGTGGTAGAAAGATGAACATAACAGAGAACATGGATAACGTTGCGAACCAGTTATTTAATCTGAAAATGGACAGACAAATTCTGGCGAGATCCATGCCTTGTTCATTTTCAGAAAAGTAAGCCGGTCTACATTATCGGAGGATAGTCGCATGCGACGGTCTGTTAGTACACCACCTGCAGCACTAAAGACGCGCTCCGATAATACACTGGCAGCAGGGCAAGCCAGCACCTCCAATGCATACTGGCTAAGCTCTGGCCATGTATCCAGCTTAGAGACCCAAAACTTGAATGGGGAAGAGCCATCTGGGAGTACACTGAGAGGGAAAGACATGTAGTCTGTCACCATCTTACGGAAACGTTGCCTCCTGCTGACTGGAGCCTTCTCGGATGGTGTAGACATTTGTGGCGCTGCCACAAAACTACGCCACATTTGGAACATACTGGTCTTGCCCTGTGCAGAGGCGCTGCTTGTGCTCCCTCTTGTTGCAGAGCTGTCTCCACTGCCTCGACGCACAGAGCTGCTTTGTAAAGCAGTAGCAGCAGCAGTGCTCTGGGCTGGAATGGAGAACATTATGGATTGCACCAGTGTGTCTTGGTACTCCCGCATTTTACGCTCCCGGTTCAACGGTGTGATGAGGCTTTGTAAGTTGTCCCGGTAGCGAGGGTCTAGGAGGGTGTACACCCAATAATCAGACGTGGTGAGAATGTGGGCGATGCGGCGGTCGTTTCTCAGGCACTGCAGCATGAAATCAACCATGTGCTGCAGACTCCCAACTGGCCAAGAAACGCTGTCCACTGCAAGAGGCGTCATCTCTGCCTGCTCTGCATCACCCCAACCTCGCTCTACATACTGACTAGAGCGTTGTGTACCTCCCTCTGGAGCGATGTCTTCCTCCTTCATTGACTCCTCCTCATCCTCCTCACAAAGTGAGCCCTGCCCAGCCCTTTGTGAGGAACCACGTTGCGCTGACTGTCCAGAAGGTGATGGAATTTGTGACTCCTCATCCTCCACCTCTTCCAAAACCTCATCCCTTAGTGCTTGCAGTGTTTTTTGAAGCAGGCAGATAAGGGGGACAGTCAGGCTGACTAGTGCATCATCTGCACTCGCCATCCGCGTTGACTCATCAAACGCACGCAAAACGTGGCAGATGTCCTTCATAGAGGCCCACTCAGTAGTGGTGAAGTGTGAACGGCGCAAATTGCGAGTTGATTGCGCCTGATGCAGCTGATACTCCATTACTGCTGGCTGCTGCTCACACAACCGCTCCAACATATGTAACGTGGAATTCCACCTGGTGGGTACGTCACATATGATGCGATGTTCAGGAAGGCGAAATCTGTGTTGCAGAGCTGCAATGCGCGATCTGGCCATGCTGGAACGTCGCAAGTGAGCGCACTCTAGGCGGACCTTGTGCAGCAGTGCATCAAGATCCGGATAGTCCCTCAAAAAACTCTGCACGACCAAGTTGAGCACATGTGCCAGACATGGTATGTGAGTGAGGTTGCCAAGGCCCAGAGCTGCCACCAGATTTCGGCCATTGTCACACACTACCAAGCCTGGCTGGAGATTCGCTGGCAAAAACCACACGTCGCTCTCCTGCTTGATGGCATTCCAGAGCTCCTGCGCTGTGTGGCTTCGATTCCCCATGGAAATTAATTTGAGGACGGCCTGTTGACGTTTGGCCACGGCTGTGCTCATATCGGTCACAACAGGTAAGCGTTCACGGGTCCATGTGGAGGTAGACCGTGACGGCTCCTGCAGCGATGATTCTGAGGAACTGGAGTAGGAGGAGGAGTCAATGTGGACAGACTTGATTCCTGCAATCCTTGGAGTTGGCAGAACACGTACAGCGCCACTCGCAAGATCTGTACCCGGCTCCACAACATTGACCCAATGGGCAGTGAGGGAAAGGTATCGTCCCTGGCCATGGGTACTGGTCCACGCATCGGTGGTCAGGTGGACCTTGCTACTGACGGCGTTTAGTAGCGCATGTTTAATTTTTCCCTCAACATGCTTTTGCAGACCAGGGACGGCTTGCCTGCTGAAATAAAATCGGCTGGGCACATTGTATTGTGGGACTGCCAATGCCATTAAGTTACGGAAACTGTCAGTCTCCACCAGCCTGAATGACAGCATTTCAAGGGACAGGAGTTTTGCAATGCCAGCATTCAGAGCCTGTGCTCGTGGATGGTTTGCCGAGTATGGCCGTCTTTTATCCCATGCCTGTGCTACCGATGGCTGTTTTGTGGCCTGGGAGTGTGAGGATGACAGGGAACTTGCAGCTGTGGGTGGAATAACACTGGGTCTCTGGACAACAGTGACAGAGGTTCTTCCATGGCGATCCTGTGAGGAAGCCGAACCAGCTGTGTGTGAGCTGGAGGAAGAGGCTCCAACACGAGCTGAAGATTTAGGTGCTGCTGTAGGTTGGCCTACATCTCCAGTGTGTCTTTGTAACTCAACCACGTGCTTTGACCGCACATGTTTCCACATATTTGTGGTATTAAGGTTACTGACACTTTTACCTCTTTTTACTTTTTGATTACACAGCTTGCATTTGACATAGCAAATATCATCTGCAAGTGTGTCAAAAAAGGACCACGCAGTGCA
>JARQOD010000006.1:303831477-303870517 GCA_033576555.1 Oophaga sylvatica
GGCGACTATAAAAAAATAGATATATATTGATACTACAACACAATTACAGTAATAGTACATCAATGAAAAACATTCAAACCCACAATTACCTAATAATATTTTCCACCCACGTTACCTAATCACACATATCCAAAAACAGGCACCTCACCTAACACTCGCTTTCCCTGGATGAACATATATGGCAACAAGGGTCTGGTTTTAGGGAGTTAATGCAAGGGACTCAGTATTAAGGTGGGTGTTAATGCAGGGGTACAGGAGTTAAGTATTCAAGGACAATTCAGTGGGTTAGGGAAGGTTACTTAACCCATCATGCTCATCCTCTTGTGATGCTGCTATGGTCAAAGATAGAGATATCCTGGGCTGCTCTTGGGATTGCAAGCCTAGTTGAAAAGGGGCATGTGCATTGCCAGGTGTGGAAGATGATTTGTACTAAGATTCATTCCCCATTAATGAAAGCTATGATGTAAATTTGTAACCTCAGCTGATATGATGATATGGAACAACTGATTTTACCAACTGTCCAATTCCTGTTTACACTGCCTTAAGAAAAGTAATGTCAAATTGCTTTAGATATGCATAACAAAACAGAATTGTAATAAACATAGCACATATGCGAGGGAAATAGTATATTAAAGGACTAATGTCATATACCGCTCAATTATGCATACATGTATTTCGGACCAATAAGGGAAAAACTGCAAAAAGCATGCTAAGAAACAACTGACAAGCAGTCACAAAATCCCATAAAAATATATACTTTATTAAATAATAATCTTTATTTTTATATAGCGCTAACATATTCCGCAGTGCTTTACAGTTTGCACACATTATCGTCACTGTCCCCGATGGGGCTCATAATCTAGATTCCCTATCAGTATGTTTTTGGAGTGTGGGAGGAAACCAGAGAACCCGGAGGAAACCCATGCAAACACGGGGAGAACATACAAACTCTTTGCAGATGTTGTCCTTGGTGGGATACAAACCCAGGATTCCAGTGCTGCAAGACTGCAGTGCTATTCATTGAGCCACCGTGCTGCCCGGATAATAGAAAAATATAAAATGATAATGATAGGTACAATGGTAAGGGCAGGGGACAATATACATGCTTAATGTTCACACGTCAGATAAAGGGCATCAGGACCAAACAAACTAGCATCAGTATATAACCAAGCAATAGTAATTAATAATTAATAGTACAGGCCTCAATCCAACAAAGCAAGTGCTAATATAGATGAAGGCTAATACCATAGAAAAGCAGCCATTGCTTTTGGGATTGTAAGCCCAGTTGAAAAGGGGCATGTGCATTGCCAGGTGTGGAAGATGATTTGTACTAAGATTCATTCCCCATTACAGAGAGCAATGATGTAAATTTGTAACCTCAGCTGATAAGACGATATGGAACAACTGATTTTACCAACTGTCCCAATCCTGTTTACACTGCCTTAAGAAAAGTAATGTCAAACTGCTCTTGATATGCCCAGACTGGGCATTCCCTTTGTTCGGGGAATACCTTCCCCTGAGCAGATATTCAATTCTACTGCTTGTGGTAGGAAAGACTTATGATATATATATATATATATATATATATATATATATATATAAATATACAGCTCTGGCAAAAGGAGACCACTGCACAGTTCTATATAAATCAGCTTTTCTACATGTCTGACAGCCATTCCATTCCAGTGTCACTTGAATTCCAACTAGAGTACACCTCATTCTACTTAATGTGCTTCTGATTAGGTGATCATCTGAACCAAATCTTGTTTATCGAAGGAAAGTATAAAAAATACTGCTGTGGTGTTCACAATCCTCTTGCAAAAGGAAAAGCTCGATGGCAAAACAAGTGCTAGTAATATCCCAAAATAATAGGAATGAAAAAATAACTTTTAACCATTCCAAAGGAATTTAAATGAAAAGTCTTGAGTGAGGAAAAGAAGGGCTTAATTCTGATTTTACTAGCTGAGGGATATGGTCAGCATCATGTTGCCTCCATCCTTAAAAATTTCTAAGACGGCAGTCCATTAAAACAAGGTCAAGCAGCAAACATTGGGGATAACCAAGCTACAGACCGGCAGAGGGAGAAAGTGACTCTCCACTTACCGGGATGGCCGTCATCTTATTCGAATGTCATTCAGCAACCGCAGGATGACATTAAGTGATCTACAAAAGGAATAGCAAATGGCAGCTGGGTGAAGTGCACGGCAAGAACAGTTTGTAATAGGCTCCAAGAGGCAGGGCTCAATTCAAGTAAAGCTAGCAAAAAAAACCCTTTCATCAATGAGAAGCAAAGGAGAGCCAGGCTGACGTTTGCCAAAGACCATAAGGATGGAACCATAGAGGACTGGAGTGAGATAATCTTCTCTGATGAGTGTAATTTTCAGCTTTGCCCAACACCTGGTCGTCTAATAGTTAGACAGAGACCTGGAGAGGCGTACAAACACAGTGTCTTGCACCCACTGTGAAAGTTGGTGGAGGATCGGTGATGATTTGGCGATGTTTCAGCAAGGCTGGAATTGGGCAGGTTAATCTTTGTGAAGGATGAATGAATCAAGCCGAATACAAGTTTATCCTGGAAAAACAGTTGATTCCTTCTACTCAAGCAATATTCCCCAACTCTGAGGACTGTTTTCAAAATACAGTGGAAACCATGCAGGTTTTTTTTTAATTATTCATTTACAGTGCAGGAGCGGCTGATGAAGGCCACCGTCACACTACCATACAAGACGGATGAGAGCTATGAGAGAAAACATTGCATAGCACTCGGCCCAGTGTTAATCTGTGGGGCAGCTCACATCAGCATTTATTTTCTCAGCTGCATTTGGAGTGCGTGTAAAGTCCCAGTATGCTGTGATTGGCACCGAGACTCATCATAGACTCGCTAATGCAATCCTATGGGTGCGAGAAAAAAATAACACAGCACTAGGACTATGTGAGTGCTATCTGATTTTTATGGACCGATGTCCTTTGAAAAGCCGGCAATTCATGTGCCACGTACAGTAAAATCACACTGACAGGTTAGAATAGAGTAGATATATAGACATAGAAATATACAGTGAAGGAATTAATTATTTGATCCTTTGCTGATTTTGTAAGTTTGGCCACTGACAAAGACATGAACAGTCTATAATTATAACGGTAGGTTAATTTTAACACTGAGAGATAGAATATCAAAAATAAAATCCAAAAAATGTCATTGTATAAATTGGACAGCTGCATTTTGGCACCGTCCAGGTTAAAAACTATTTATCCTCAGGCATGGATTATGGCGTGTGACAGAATGTCTGACAGGTGAGGGATATTGTTGTTTTTTATTTTTGTTTTATTAAAGGAGACAAAGGATTCAATGAAATGGGCATTAGCTGAGTAATACTGTGTTTGTTATTTTTAAATAACAAAGGATAAGTGTGTTTTGTCTTTATTTCAAATAAAATACTTTTTTCTTGCTGTGTGTTTATTTACAATATAACTATATGACTAGTAATGGATAGGTGTCTTATAAATGCTTCTTTATTACTAATCTGTGGGATTGATGTCACTTGACAACAAAGGTGACATCAACACCACAAATATTACCATATTACCATAAATATTACCCCACTTGCCACTGCTACAGGGGAAGTGCAAAGAGCCAGACAGAGCATCAGTATTGGCACATCTAATAGGTGTAACTTTTCTGGGTGGCTGCGGGCTGCTATTTTTAGGCTGGGTGGGCAATATCAATGGCCCCTTACTAGCCTGAGAATACCAGCTCTCAGCTATCTGCTTTAGGAAGGCTGGTTGTCAAAAATAGGGGGACCCATGCTGTTATTTGAAATTATTTATTTAAATAATTAAAAAACTAGGGTGGGGAACCCTTTATTCTTGATAACTAGCCTTGCTAATGCTGACAGCTGAGGGTTGCTGTCTGCATCTGTCAATTTTGCCTGGCTGATTAGCAAAAATACAGAGGAACCTCAATGTTTTTTTCTATTATTTATTTAGGGTGCAGGCTGATGAATACTCCCATCAGGCCCCACCTGCTGCCACTGTTATTAGCAGCAGCAGGCAGCGGCTGATGGGAGCGGTAGTTCTATCAGCCCAAACTAGTGACTGGAGGTAAACTTTTTACCTCCGATCACAGCTGCAGGCTTACACTGTCATCTGACAGAGTGAGACCCACGGCTGTCTGACAGGTGTTAATGATTTTATTTACATGACAGTGCAGCAAACACTAGATGTACTGGGGGTTGAACCCCAACAGTAAAACAGACTTCCTGGTGAAGTCTTTTTCGGTGTCCGTGCCCGAACAGTACGTGTTCGGTATGGACGCCGAACTTTACTATTCGGGTTTGCTCATCTCTTCTCACCAACACCAGGCAGTGAATATAACTAATTATGTGCTTGGTAGCTTGGTAATCTAAACATGAATCATATTAGTTTCACAAAGAAGCTTTCATAGCCTTCATATAATAACACAGGCCCTCAAAGTGAATTATGTTTGAGAAAATATGATAAAGATGAATCATCAATGCTACCAGTTAGACTCTGGTTGCTGCCTATACATTTAGTGGTTAGGTCCAAAAATTATTACTTCCTGCAACTGGTCCAGAAGATCACCAGGTCTAATCTTCTGTGGTAACCATCACAGTCAAGAATAAGCATGCATGCTCCCAATCGTCTATCACAGAGGGAGCAAGTTCATGCAATCCTGGTGGATAATTTATTAAGTAAATAAAAATATTATACATATATATATATATATATATATATATACTGTATATGCATATCACCTCAATCACAATGTATATTTTTGATTTTGAATAGGTTGGCATAATTAGTCAGCAAAGTCGGAAAGCAAAAGATGTTCATTAGCAAAAAAAGTATAGAAAGAATAGACCTCTGTGCTTTCAGAAAAAAGTTATATCCAGTATATATTTTATTCTTTGACAGTTTTGCTCAATGCAATTAGAGTATGAGGGCTAAAGGCAGAAGGATTCCTGTTGAGATAAAGAAAGTTATTTAACTACCTGTGAAATATTAATGTGGAAAGTTTACAAATTAGTTAAATATACTTGTTATGTCAATGACATTTTGACCAGGCAGTACCTGTGCTTTTCGGAAGAAAACTATAAAATATGACTGTCTGTAATTAGCTATTAGAGATGTAAACTTTTATTTATCTGGTTCACAATGCATAACAAAAAAACTGCTTTTGTATTGTGGAGAATCAATGGAGAATAAAATTTTCTATTAGCAATTTAAAATAATAATTGCTGGGACATGACTGTTAAAATATTCATTTAATTAAGAATGTAAGCTACAATAAAATGGTTAATATTAAAGTTATTTCAAGTGAGAACAAAAATTATAGAATCACATACATCAATTTTAATTTGCAGCAAAGAGTAAACTTTTATAACTTTAGTATTTTTTTTACTTTAGACATGCACTAAGTCAATTCTCATAGAAAGCCAATAAGATTCTGAACATGTTTTAGAATGTGTTAGGGGTCGAGTTCCCGCTTCAGCACAAGGGGAATTTCGAGCCATTCCCGCTGCTGTCCCCCATCCTTCTCCTGCCGTGGTGGAGCCTGCTAAGCAGAGACGTCGGTCCCAGCGTCTCGCCCAGTCTAATACTGTGCAGAGGATGACTGCTGCCTCTCCAGGTCCTGCTATTATAACCAGTGCATGTCAGCGACGAGCAGACGTATTTGGGACTAAGTCTTGTATGTTTCCTTCTGAGCATGCCCAGGGTAAGATCTCCCATTGGAGATCAGGGGTCACATGCTCTGGCACTGCAGCGACTCCCATTGGTCCTCCAGGAAGGTCCTGAAGCTGCTCGCATTCTGGGGCAGGCTTCCATTGGTCCTTTCTGGAAGATCCTGCAGTTGTTGCTGCTATAAAAAGCTTCCATGACCGCACGGCCGTGCGCTAGTATCAAACTTGTTACGTGCTTTGCGCCAGTGTGGTCATGTACGCATGTGGTTAGGTCTCGGCTGAAAAACGCCACTAGAATACCGGCACCTCCGGTGAGGAGATTGTATGCACATGTTCAGGGCTCGGCTGAAAGACGCCATTAGAATACCGGCTACTCCGGTGAGGAGATGTTGCTTGTGTTCTGATTGCATGACCACAGATTGCAATCCGCTTAGCAGTCATCTGTGTCTCCTTTGAGGCTAACAGGACACAGACGCTATTACAGCGGCTCTGTGAAGTAACAGAGTCCGCTTATATCGCCATATAGTGCCACAGCATTTTAGTTTAGCGGCTCTGTGGAATAACAGAGTTCGCTCATATCGCCATATAGTGCTACGGCATTCACATCTGCGACTCTGCGGGATAACAGAGTTCGCTCATACCGCCTATTGCACCATCTTACTAGCAGCAGGCTCTGCCTACACGGTGGACCCCGGGCTGCAAACGCACCTCTCTATAATATCTATTAGGTGCGTTCCACAGGCCCTTAACAGAGTGTTACAGAGGATTGAAGAACCCAACAAACACAGGAAAGAACATACAAACTTAGATTTGACCTCAAAATATTACTGGAAAAGGGAAAACCTACTAACAATGCTGGGTGAAAAGGAGACAACTGTTGGTGCAATAGTAAGAAAATGGAAGAAATACAAAACGACTGTCAATCGACATCGACTGGGGCACCATGCAAAATCTCAGCTCGTTGGGTATCCTTGATCATGAGGAAGGTGAGAGATGAGTCTAAAACTACACGGGGAACTTATTAATAATCTAAAGGCAGGTGGGACCACAGACACCAAGAAAACCATTGGTAACACATTACGCCATAAAGGTTTCAAATCCTGCAGTGCCCGAAAGGTCCCCTTGCTCAAGAAGGCACATGTGCAGGCCTGTCTGAAGTTTTCCAATAAACACCTGGATGGTTCTGTGAGTGATTGGGAGAAGGTGCTGTTGTCAGATGAGACAAAAATTGAGGTCTTTGGCATTAACTCAACTCGCCGTGTTTGGAGGAAGAGAAATGCTGCCTATGACCTAAAGAACACCTTCCCCACTGTCAGGCAAGGAGGTGGAAACATTATGTTTTGGGGGTGTTTCTCTGCTAATGGCACATGACTACTTCACTGCATCAATGGGAGAATGGATGGAGCCATGTACCGTAAAATACTGAGTGACTACCTCCTTCCCTCCACCATGACATTAAAAATGGGTCATGACTGGGTCTTCAAGCAAGACAATGACTCAAAACATACGCCAAGGCAACAAAGGAGTGGCTGAAAAAGAAGCATATTAAGGTCATGGAGTGGCCTAGCTAGGCTCCAGACCTTAATCCCATAGAAAACTTATGGAGAGAGTTGAAGCTCCGAGTTGCCAGGCGACAGCTTCAAAATTTTAATGATTTAGAGATCATCTGCAAAGAGAAGTGGAGAAAAAATTCCTCCTGACGTGTACTCAAACCTCATCATCAACTACAAAAAACGTCTAACTGTTGTGCTTGCCAACAAGTGTTTTGCTACCAAGCATTAAGTCTTGTTTGCAAGAGGGATCAAACACTCATTTCTCACTGCAAAATGCAAATAAATTTACAGTATAGACCAAAAGTTTGGACACACCTTCTCATTCAACGATTTTTCTGTATTTTCACGACTATGAAAATTGTAGAATCACACTGAAGGCATCAAAACTGTGAATTAACACATGTGGAATTATACATTACACTTTACAAAAAAGTGTGAAACAACTGAAAATATGTCTTATATTGTAGGTTCTTCAAACTAGCCACCTTTTGCTTTGATTACTGCTTTGCACACAGAAAAGGTGAACGAATGGACTCTATATGCCTGGTTCCCACTGTGAAGCATGGAGGAGGTGGTGTGATGATGTGGGGGTGCTTTGCTGGTGACACTGTTGGGGATTTATTCAAAATTTAAGGCATACTGAACCAGCATGGTTACCACAGCATCTTGCAGCAGCATGCTATTCCATCCGGTTTGCGTTTAGTTGGACCATCATTTATTTTTTAACAGGACAATGACCCCAAAAACACCTCCAGGCTGTGTAAGGGCTATTTGACCAAGAAGGAGAGTGATGGGGTGAATAAATCCCCAACAGTGTCACCAGCTAAGCACCCCCACACCATCACACCACCTCCTCCATGCTTCACGGTGGGAACCAGGCATGTAGAGTCCATCCGTTCACCTTTTCTGCGTGCAAAGCAGTAATCAAAGCAAAAGGTGGCTACTTTGAAGAACCTAGAATATAAGGCATATTTTCAGTTGTTTCACACTTTTTTGTAAAGTGAAATGTATAATTCCACATGTGTTAATTCATAGTTTTGATGCCTTCAGTGTGATTCTACAATTTTCATAGTCATGAAAATGCAGAAAAATCTCTGAAAGAGAAGGTGTGTCCAGACTTTTGGTCTGTACTGTATATAATTTATACAATGTGATTTTCTGGATTTTATTTTTGATATTCTATCTCTCAATGTAAAAATTATCCTACCTTAAAATTATAGACTGTTGGTGTCTTTGTCAGTGGGCAAACTTGCAAAATCAGCAAGGGATCAAATACTTATTTCCCCCACTGTTTTAATATATATTATATATATATATACACATATATCAGTAGATCTTGCTATACATATGTATGAATCAAATCTCAAAAGTCTGCCCCTTTGTCTGTCTCCCATGTGCTGTTGGGGAGTTTATTGGCATGTCTAAACATTGTCAATTTTCTTCAGAGTGTGAAATCATAATGGATTCATTATGGTAGGTCTGTAGTAAATTTAGCGCACCTTTATTTCAGAAAGCTTGCCTACCTTTGCCTTATCGTGAGCGTGTGAAATATTTAAAAGTTACTTAACAGTTGATAAAGTATATTAATAGGCTAAAAATCTCTGTGTAGAGAGCCTCTCATGAACCATCCATGTACATAGTGAGTTAATTACATAGTTAGATAGATTGAAAAATAACATAGGTCCATCAGGTTCAATCTTTCTTGATCTATTTAATTATTATCTATCACTAGATTAGTTATATATGCACAACACAATAAATTAGAGAAAAGCATCCAACTTTTAAATGCTGATATAGTATCTGCCAGTCCTAATTTTTGTGCTAGGACATTAAACAGTCTGACTGCTTTAACTTTAAAGAACTGTTTCCTCTTTAGTTGTCAAAATTGCCTTTCTTCGACACGTAATATATGTCCCTTGGTCCTTTGTAAGGAATCAATCATGTGCTAGCCCTTTGAATTGCAGATTCATGTGTTTACACACAGAAATAAGATTAGCTACATGGCTTCATTTTTCTAAGCAAAACAAGCGCAATTTTTCTAATTTCTTACTATAAGAGATATCGTCCATTCTATGATATAATCTGTTTACCCGCCTTTGTTCTGACTCTACATTTCTGACTCAACTGCCGCTTGACATTGAGTACTGCTACCCAGCTTTTTTTAAACCAGAACACCCAAGTTTTTGTCCTGATATTTAACCCGGAGTATATTTCCATTTAATGTACATTCAGCAATAGGATTAATTAATTGCATTACTGTACATTTATCATCATTAAACTTTATTTGCCAACTTTCTTCCCATGTATATATCTTATCTCAATCATTCTGTAATAATGAAAAGTCTTGATCATTTTTTAGTGTCTTACATAGTTTGATATTGTCAGCTAAGACTTACATTTTAACACTAGAACTACTGATGGAGTCATTTTGACTCCTTTCGTTTTTTATTTCTCTTCTGTGACTACATTTTTCAGAATTCCGGCTTGAAACTCGGTGAATTTTCCTCAAATATGATGTGAAAAAAGATTTTGTGAGAATAAATAATTTTGGTGAAAAATTTGCGCGTTTTTTTCAAAATTTACCAAGAACTACTGAAGGGAGTCATTTTGACTCCCTACTATATTTTGAGGTCCTTTTGTCACTAAATGTTGCTATAAAGTTTTGTGCATAATTTTTTCACTCTGTCTTATTTACCCTGATGTTCATATAGATGTAGTTCAATTTACATGTCAACTTTTCACATTTTCCTTGTGTTTTACCTGCTTGTATTACTGTGTAATGCTGAACAAAATAGCTTGTTTACTCTAGGCTCTTATCTTATGCTAATTTTTGATTAATATATATTGACACATATAAAGAACTGTACGCTTGCAGAAGCATGCAGGAACAATAATTTACAGTTTACTCTATCTGATGAGGAGCTAGATGCATTCATTGCGATATTCTATGCTCGTGGAATATCTGGCACGAACCGTCACTCGATTAGCAGTATTTGGTGTAATGACTGGGGAATACCGTTTTGCAAAGCGACAATGTCTAGGGACCGCTTTGTTGAAATTATGAGGTTTCTCAGATTTGATGAGAAATCTACTCAATCGGAGAGACTGCAAACGGACAAGTTTGCTCTATTTTCTACTGTGTGGGACAGGTTTATTGAAAATTGTATTGCGTGTTACAAACCTGGCCCATACATAACGGTGGATGAGCAACTTTTCCCAAGCAAAACTAGGTGTCCATTCACGCAGTACATGCCTTCCAAACCAGATAAATATGGCCACAAATATTGGCTAGCTGTTGATAAGGAGAGCAAATATCTGGCAAATGGCTTCCCTTATCTAGGCAAAGATGACACACGCCGTGCTGAGGACCGTTTAGCTGACCATGTGGTAATGAAGTTATTAGACCGTTTTTGAAAAAAGGTCGCAATGTTACAACCGATAATTATTTTACTTCAGTAAAATTAGCTAAACAGCTAAAAAGCAAAGGAACAACCATCGTGGGAACACTGAACAAGATAAGGCGAGAAGTGCCTAAAGAAATAAAATCCATGAAAGAGGAATTGTACAACACTAAAGTGTTTAGAAATGAAGACAATTTTACACTTACAGTATATCAAGGAAAGCCCAACAAAAATGTTGTCATTTTGAGTTCCGTCCATCCAGATGTTGTTGTTGCGTCTGATTCCGCTAAAAAAACTCCAGAAACGGTAAAATTTTACAATGAAACAAAATATGGAGTAGATGTAGTGGATCAGATGGCACGAAAATATACCACACGAACATGCACAAGGAGATGGCCTGTTCATGCATTTGAAAATGCCTTAGACTTTGCGGGTATAAATGCATGGATAATATTCAATGAGATAACCCACCAAAAAATGTCACGCAAGGCATTTTTGCAAACGCTTGTGAGAGAGTTGAGTGGTCCTTATGTCACATATAGGGAAAAGGGTTCCACGTCCCAAGTTTCTACATGCTCAGAAGTGATGGTTCAAACAAAATTTTGCCAGATCAAAGAAAAGTGCAAGAAAAATAGATCTGTCGGCAATTGTAAGACTTGTGGTAAGTCTTTGTGTGGGCAATGTACTGCCATAAATCAAAGGCAATGCCTAAAATGCGAAACACCAAATGTTTAGAAGGTGAATTCTGCGCCATATTTTCATTTTTATGCTCCTCCACCTACATTTTCTCTGCTTTTTGTTCTTCAGTTGTTGTTTATATGTGTGCACTTGAATAAAAAAAAATGTTTGAAAAACGTCTATTATAATTATTGTTATTTTCTGTAGAAAAATAAGAAAAGCAGAAAAAAAAACAATCAAAAGCATTACTGTTGGATCTCACAATAATAATACATTACAAAAAATATATTAATAAATAACCACAAATGAAACTCTAAAAATAAACGAAAACAAGCAAGGAGTCAAAATGACTCCTTTCAGTAGTTCTAGGCGGGGTCACGAGTCCAGTAGTCCTAGTGTTAATCTCTTCGACAAGGTCATTAATAAGAGTTTAAAATAAAAAAAAATTGCCCCAATTCTGATAATTGTGGTACCAAACTGGTGACTTTAGCCGGTTTAGAGAAGTGTCATTTACAACTCTTTGCTATTTTCCCCATATGGATATATAATCTCCTAGTCCCTGCCTCTGGAGTTTCTGCATTTTCATAAACATCCCATTTGAATAAACAATGACAAATATAAAAATGTTACATGGAGTGAAAATGCAAGTTTTTTGACGGCTTCACGGTGACTGTGGTTTGGTTAGATGTCACATCAAACTTGCCTATGAAAGTAGAACAGTTGACGTTGACCCGATTTTGAGAGTCAGCTTTGTTTTTTGTATTTTCAGTTATGAGTGCCAGAATGAGCAGGAAGTTGAATAAAGTCCCGTTAACTAAGCACAGATGTACATAACTCATGAGAGTAGTTGATCCTCTGCTTCTGACAGAGCTTAGCCCTAGCTTGTTTCTTTGCCTTACCTTTGTTTTGCCCGCACTGGAAAATATAAAGGATTAAATGCTCAACTACACTATTTCAAGTTATTGAACTTCTAATGATAAAAACAGTTATGTGGATGATCTATTGCTGCTAATAATACTTTGTGTAAAGTTGTTTTTGTAATTTTCTAAAATCAATATTTTGTTTATTGCTCTACAGCTAAAAACCGACTCGGATGGACATGATCGCTCAATTAAGTATGTTTTATTTGGAGATGGAGCTGGAACAATATTTGTCATGAATGAATATTCAGGAAAAATTTCCGTTCTGAAAAAACTAGACAGAGAAGAAAAGCCATTTTATACTCTCAGGGCTCAGGCTATAAACAGATTCACCAGCGTTCCTGTTGAAGCAGAATCAGAATTTGTCATCAAAGTCTTGGATATCAATGACAATGAGCCAAAGTTTAACAACGAACCTTATATTGCTGAAGTTTCAGAGATGTCCCCTAAAGGTATTGCATGTGTTTGCATGTATTGCATATAAAATAAAACACTTAAAAGTGTAAATTAAGATATAACAATCAAAGGAGAATATCATTAATTGAGAAAATTATATAATAGAAATATAGACAAGTATAATTCAGATTCCTTAGGAGAAATTTATTAGGTTATTTGCACCATTTTGTGGGCAGAAAACAAATTATTGGTTTTGGTGCATGTTATGTGGGAAAAGGGAGACTTTTTTATTTTTTTTTCTCTACTATTCCTAATTTTCTAAATACTGGGCAAGATCTAGTAGATAGGTAGGGCCAACCAAGGCCTCACAAATTTACTATAATTTCTGCCAAAATTTAGAGTAATTTATAACAGAAACTTATGCCAGTTTATAACTGGCACCAATTTTCGCTTGTGTTGTAGGACAAGCCCAAGATGAACCATAACTGTTAATAGCTTACACTTAGTTACACCCAAATGATAACACTGGTTAAGCAGATCTTTTTGTATGTTGTTGTCCACATGGCATGGCAACTAACGTTTAAAGGGAATCTGTCACCCTAAATTGGCGGGATATTTAAATGATGGCAGTCAGATCAGATGGGCAGTGTTTTGGGTACTTGCCTTAACATGTTGTTCGCCGCTGTCTCCATTACTTCTGGGAATTGTAGTCGTTGCCCTCCATATAACGCGCCTGCGCATTGCAATCTGCGGGCAAAGCATACTGCACGTGCGCAATTCAAGATTGCAATGCCTTTAAATCTAAAGGCGAGGATTCATTAAGGCTTGCATAGGTCACAATCACGCTACACTAGTGTTGATGGAGCAGAAGAGTCGCTTAAATCATTAAGAGGCACACACCACATGAATTCAGATCTCCTGAGTGGCATGTGCCTCCTTGAGCCGTGCCAGAAATGCTGCTCCAGTCAAACACTGGAGTAAAATTTCTAGCATAAAAAGCACTGCCACATTTCATGAATCGTAGAAGTGACCACCCGTCCATCCTGGCTATTTCCAAGCTTTCTACATTGTGATGGAGATGACTCAGAGAGGTATGAAAATGGCCAAAGTCAGAGAAGAAAATTACAACTTTTCAAAGCGTTTACGCCACTTTGTAGTTTAAAAGCTTTGAAGGATAAAATACAAGTTTAAGTGGGTTAGGCCAATTTCCTGTTGAGAGCATTGGTAATATGTTTTATGAGACAGTTATGACTTTTGAAGATTTAAGCAGTTATGAAAAATATTGTCATAGTGGTTTGAAATTGTTTTCTTAGGTACTAAAACCCATGGTAAGTAGATTCTGTAGTGTCTTATACACTAACATCTATTCAGCTGTTTCTTTCTTCTTGAAATCCTTATGAAACACCACTAGTGAAAAATCTTGGGTTCTGGTTACAATTGTGTTTTAAGTTGTGTTTTTCTGCTCCATTTTAGGAAAAAAGAAATGGAATTCTTGTGAAAAATGTATCTGATTTCTGTTTTATGTCATATTTTTAATTGAGTAAAAAGACTCATGCAGCTCTTTTTGTTTTGTTAGAAAGAAGAATGAGAAATGGAATCCAAAAATGCATTAGTTATTACAGAGTAACCGTTGTTTTAGTTTTTATTTAATAAATCAATAGCACACAAGAAAATAAGCAATTTTGCAATATATCGCTTGAGGTAAATTTGCTTCTTTCTCTTCCTGGATTGATATTTAACTTTTAATTCACGTGTAAAATCTGCATTCAATGAAGACTGATTTCACCATTACAGAGAAAGGAGATGGCAATTGGTGCTTTTAAAATTCTATGAAGGAAGAGCTGGAAACAGACAGACATTCTGCTGCAAGTCCTCTTGAAATGACAGTTACAGTTCTCCATAGAACTTTATGAGTAGCAACTCTCATCACTTATTATAGTAGTGAGAAAATTTGCGTTCACTGAAGACAGATCTTATCAAGGAATTGAGAATTTTAAGAATGAATAAACAGTCTAGGAGGAGAAAGAAGCAGATTACCAAATTATTTTTGTTTATTTGTTTTTAAACCTGAACAAAAAAAATGAATTCAAATCACAGGTGTAACTAGAATCACGGAACTCATTTTGCTGTTCATATTTTAATTCTCCTGGAGATATATAATTACATTCATAATGCAAACAGATTTACTGTTGATAATAATGAAAGTGAGGGGAACTAATGATCGCAACGCAAGTACTATTTTTTATGTGAATCCCATGATTTCATTGCTAAATGAAAATGATTTTCCTAAATGCCCATGTAGACCTCAGGATTGTTCATTTAGCTTGTGTTGGGTAACACCTTTTTGACAAGGGTAATGGTAGCATCCAATTGTCACTCTAGTCAAAAAATTCCAGGAAAAATAATAGGGCAACACAGTATTTCAAAATGTTATAGTATTGTTTTTTTCGTGAGGAACACAATTAACCCCTTAACGACCAAGCCATTTTGTAGGTTAATGACCAGGCCAATTTTTACATTTCTGACCACTCTCTCTTTATGTGCTTATAACTCTGGAATGCTTTAATGGATCTTGGCGATTCTGATAATGTTTTCTTGTGTCATATGGTACTTCATGAAAGTGGTAAAATTTCTTCGATATAACTTGCGTTTATGAAAAAAACTGAAATATGGCAAAAATTTTGAAAATTTTGCAATTTTCAAACTTTTAATTTTTATGCCATTAAATCAGAGAGATATGTCACAAAACATAGTTTATAAATAACATTTCCTACATGTCTACTTTACATCAGCACAATTTTGGAACCAAAATTTTTTTTTGTTAGGAAGTTATAAGTGTTAAAAGTTGACCAGCGATTTCTCATTTTTACAACAAAATTTACAAAGCCATTTTTTTTAGGGACCACCTCACATTTGAAGTGAATTTGAGCGGTCAATATGACAGAAAATACCCAAAAGTGACACCATTCTAAAAACTGCACCCCTCAAGGTGTTCAAAGCCACATTCAAGAAGTTTGTTAACCCTAACCCTTTAGGTACTTCACAAGAATTGAAGCAATGTGGAAGGAAAAAATGAACATTTAACTTTTTTTCCCAAAATTTTTCTTTCGACACAATTTTTTAAATTTTTTCAAGGGTATCAGGAGAAAATGAACCACAATATTTGTTGTACAATGTCCCCTGAGTACACCGATACCCCATGTGTGGGGAAAAAACCAATCTTTAGGCGCACGGCAGTGTTCAGAAGGGAAGGAGCATCATTTGAGATTTTGAATGTCAAATTGACTGGAATCGAGAGCGGACACCATGTCGCGTTTGGAGAGTCCTTGATGTACGTAAACAGTGGAAATCCCCCATAAGTGACCCCATTTTGGAAACTAGACCCCCCAAGGAACTTATCTAAATCTGTGGTGAGCACTTTGAACCCCCAAGGGCTTCACAGAAGGTTATAACGTAGAGCCGTAAAATTTAAAAATCATATTTTTTCCACAAAAATGATCTTTTCATCCCAATTTTTATTTTCCAAAGGTTAAAAGGACCCCAAAAGTTATTGTGCAATTTGTCCTGAGTACGCTGATACCCCATATGTGGGGGTAAACCACTATTTGGGCGCATGGCAGAGCTCGAAAGGGAAGCAGCGCCATTTGACTTTTTTTGCTGGAATTGAGATTGGATGCCATGTCGCATTTGGAGAGTCCCTGTGTGCCTAAACAGTGGAAACCCCCCACAAGTGACCCCATTTTGAAAACTAGACACCTCAAGGAACTTATCTAGATGTGTGGTGAGAGCTTTGAACTCCCAAGATCTTCACAGAAGGTTATAACGTAGATCTGTAAAATTAAAAAATCATATTTTTTCCACAAAAATGATCTTTCCACCCCCAATTTTTATTTTCCAAAGGGTAAAAGGACCCCAAAAGTTATTGTGCAATTTGTCCTGAGTACGCTGATACTCCATATGTGGGGGTAAACCACTATTTTGATGCATGGCAGAGCTCGGAAGGGAAGGAGCGCCGTTTTCAAATGCAGACTTTGATGGAATGGTCTGCGGGTGTCATGTCACGTTTGGAGAGCCCCAGATGTGCCTAAACAGTAGAAACCCCCCTTACAAGTGACCCCATTTTGGAAACTAGACCCCCAAGGAACTTATCTAGATGAGTGGTGAGCACTTTGAACCCCCAAGTGCTTCACAGAAGTTTATAACGTAGAGCCGTGAAAATAAAAAAATCATATTTTTTTCCACAAAAATAATTTTTTGCCCCAAATTTTTATTTTTATAAGGGTAACAGGAGAAATAGGACCCCAAAAGCTATTGTGCAATTTGTCCTGAGTACGCTGATTCCCCATATGTGGGGGCGAACCACTATTTTGACGCATGGCAGAGCTCGGAAGGAAAGGAGCAACGTTTTTGAACGCAGACTTTAATGGAATGGTCTGCGGGTGTCATGTCGCGCTTGGAGAGCCCCTGATGTGCCTAAACAGTAGAAACCCCCACAAGTGACCCCATTTTGCAAACTAGACCCCCAAGGAACTTATCTAGATGTGTGGTCAGCACTTTGAACCCCCAAGGGCTTCACAGAAGTTTATAACGTAGAGCCGTGAAAATAAAAAAATCATATTTTTTTCCACAAAAATGACCTTTTTGCCCCAAATTTTTGTTTTTATAAGGGTAATAGGAGAAATAGGACCCCAAAAGTTGATGTGCAATTTGTCCTGAGCACACTGATATCCCATATGTGGGGGGAAACCACTGTGATCGCCTTACTGCGATCTTTGGGAGGCAGAATGAACAAATCCACAAAAGGTGAAGAATTGGTTTTATTTTTTACACCGTTACTAGTGCGGTATTAGTGATTAGGCGACTTTATTCCTCAGGTCGGTGCGATTACAGCGATACCAGATTTATACCCTTTTTTCATGTTTAGCTTCTGTCACACACTAAAAGATGCTTTTTTTTTAAGAATTTTTTGTAAGAAATTTTTGCATCGCCGTATTTTGAGAGTTATAATTTTTCCATATTTCGGCCGACAGAGTTATCTGTGGGCTTATTTTTTGCGGGACGAGCTGACGTTTTTATTGGTACCATATTCGGGCACATAACGTTTTTTGATCGCTTCCTATTCCGAATTTTCGTGGAAGCAGAATGAACAAAACCAGCAATTCAGGAATTGTTTTTTTTTCCTCCGTTCCGCGTGTGGTAAAATTGATAAAGCAGCTTTATTTTTTGGGTCACTACGATTACAGCGATACCTCATTTATATATTTTTTTATGTTTTGGCATTTTTTACGCAATAAAATTTTTTATAAAAATATAATTATTTTTGCATCAGTTTTTTCCACGAGCTATAACTTTTTTATTTTTTCGCTGATGATGCTGTTTAGCGGCTTGTTTTTTGCGGGACAAGATGACATTTTCAGCGGTACCATGATTATTTATATCCGTCTTTTTGATCGCGTGTTATTGCACTTTTTCCAAGCGGTATGATGATACCGCTTGGAAAAAGTATAATTTACTACTTTTTTGTGTGTTTTTTTACGGCTTTCACTGAAGGGGTTAACTAGGGTTACGCTTTTATAGATGGGATTTTTACGGACGCGGCGATACCAAACATGTATTTTTTGTTTTTTGTTTTTTTTATTACATAAAAATGTGTATTTTTTAGGGGAATTTTTTAAAAATAAATTTTTAATATTTTTTACATTTTTTTTTTAAAAAAAAAATGCTTTTTTTTACCTTGTCCCTTTATGGGACTTTCACTTTTTTACTTTTGATTGCAGGTACAATGCATTGCAATGCTCCAGGATTGCAATGCATTGTACCTATAGTGAAAGCTGCTGTGACCATGGTCACAGCGGCTTTCCGTAGCTAGATGACCCGGAGGTTGTCATGACAACCCCCCGGGTCATCAAGGCAGAGATCGGGCTCTGTAAATACATTGCGGGGTGCCGATCTGAGGCAGAGGGAGCTCCCGACCCTTTGCCTCTCCCCCTGAGCGCTGAGATCGCGCTCGATCGCAGCAGTCAGGGGGTTAACAGCCAGGGGCGGCAGAGGCGCCACTCCTGGCTGTCAATGCAGGAAGCTCGGCCACTGCAGCGCTGAGCTCCTGCACTGATCGGGCAGAAGAGGCTGAAATTTCAGCCTCTTCTGCCTGATCGCTGATGTGTTTGGTCAGTCACATTGACTGACCAATCACAGCGCTGTTGGTGCAGGGACCAACTGTAAAGGTCCCCGCACCGCTTGCTGTGCCTGTCAGCTGTCTGTGACGGCTGTCGGCACTGAACTACCACTGCGTGTTTACACGCAGTGGTAGTTCAAAGGCATGACGTGCACAGTCCGTCAAGGTGCCAAAACTGACACCTTGCCATGACGGACTGTGCACGTCATTGGACATTAAGGGGTTAAAGAAAGATTATTAAAGAAACAGCAGCGAAAAAAAAAGTGCAGGCCAAAATCCAAAAACATGGTTCAATCTTTATTTCATATGACTACAATTTACTAGCATAATGTAAAGGCTAAAAAATGCACAAAAGTGCTGAAAGCAAAAAACATGAGGCTACCTTGTTTAAAGATTGACACAAATATAAGAGCAAGCACAATCTTTTTGATTCTCAAGAACAGCAGAATTTTAATTTTACACTTTACTGTTTGTTGCTTAGGTTACCTGACACCTCAGAGTGAACAGTTTCATAGGCATGGAGCACGTGCTGGTTGCAAGCTCGATAATGAAGCTGACCAGATCACTGGATTAAGCCTGCTTCAGTGCCCCTGAACCCTTCCGATGCAGCAGAGACTAAGTTACCTCTGCTAGCTGCATGGGAGAGTTCTTAGTTCAAACTAAAGGTACGACCATGTTGTTTGTCTGAACTGCCAGTGTTCTGGGGCGTTCTGCCCATCATAAATGGGACATCATAAGTAGTGTTGAGCCACCCCCGTAGTGTTTGAATTCGGTTCGGTTCATCGAACACCCGTATGTTCGCCGAACTGTTCGTCGAACATCGTTAAAACCAATGGCAGGCAAACAAAAACACATAGAAAACACAAAGAAAACACTTCAAAGGTGTCCAAAAGCTGACAAACTGCACAGAAGACACAACTAATACATGGAAAAGTGACAAGTACATACAGTCATGTGAAAAGAAAAGAGGTGGAGGAGTAAAAGGAGGGGGAGACACAGATATAGGCATGCCATGCCCTTCTAAAACCAAAAAAGTACGAAGCTGACACGGCCAGTCCGTTACTGTCCATGCGACCTCCGTGTCGCCGGGATTGTGGCAGAGCTGCGGTGGACCCTGACGGCCAGCCCCCCTCTCCCAATACTGGTGCCTGTCCGCTGGTGGGTCGAGCGAGCCCCCCTGCAGTGGAGGCAGGTCTAATCTTTTTAATTTAAATTGTCTCTCTAATTTGAATGAGTACACTTTTACAAGGATCTATTGGAGGGCTAGTCTCATGCCTGCAGCCACGGTAATTCCAGCTCCAGTAGCGTCCACTAAAGCTGCTGCAGTTAAAAAGCTTTTATAAGGATCGAGCTTGGCAGTCCACCGCAAGGCGTCCTACTGCCAGTCCCGACCCCTGTGCCTTGGGGTGCCTCCCCGATGCTCTTCACCGAGTGTCCGGGGGCCCGAAGCATTTCCTTTGAAAAAATTAGGTGTCCAAACTACAGGTGGTGTAGCTTGCTTAACAGCTGGGTTAATCCGCTGACTAGCAGACACTGCTACTAGGCCCAAAGTATTGCTTTGGCTAGATGCAGTAAAAAATTTGTAATTAGATACTCTCGTTGGAAGCTGAGAAAGCATTCCATAGAGTCTCCTGGCACACCATATATTATTCTCTTAAAAAGCTTGGGGTAGGGGTACCCTTTTATAGCCAAATCATGGCCATGTATCGCAATCAGTCAGCTAGGCTGAAGATAAATGGAACATTATCATCACCTTTCATAATCACCAATGGGACAAGGCAGGGATGTCCTCTGTCCCCTCTCTTATACATCCTAGTGATGGAGCACCTGCTCTCATCAATTCACGATAACCTCAATATTGGGGGATTGAGGTGGGAGGCACCGATTACAAGTGCTCTGAATTTGCTGATGATGTCCTAGTATATATCACTCAACCACCTATATCCATCACTGCTGTTATGGCTGAAATAGATCGCTTTGGTACATGGTCAAATTTTAAAATCAATGCAGCGAAGTCTGAGGCCCTCGAAGTTTCCCTCCCCAAATCCATACAGGATTCCATCCAGTCCAACTTTCCCTTTGCCTGGCCCTCACAGGGTATCAATTACTTAGGAATTCGTATTCATAGAGACCTCTCCCGTCTATTTTATCTTAAGTTTGGGCCCTTTATTGAACAACTCCATAGCGATCTTACTTCTTGGACGGTGAAGGATTTTTCCTTGTTCGGCAGAATAAATATACTAAAAATGAAAGGACATTCTGATCAGCACAAACAAAAGGGGGGCCTCAGCCTTCCGGATTGTAGAAGGTATTACATGGCAGAAGTACACGCTAGAATCCTGGTCTTCCATCATTCGGAGGGGAAATTGTGGGTCAAAATAGCTCAATCCATTTGTCCTAAAGCTCTTACCACTCTCCCATGGTGCGCCAATTTAATTGCCCCCTCTCTTGGCCTCATGTCATATAGTACTTATGCCACTGCTTTGGCTTTGAGATCCCCCAAAAAAAAGCTTATCCTCAATTGACCCCCAGGGCCCCTTGCTCCCGATTTCAGATAATCCAGATTTCCCACAAGGACTATCTGCAAATAGATTTCTCGGTTCAAATAAATCCCATCCGATATTATTTTCTCATGTCATCTCCAATACTTCGCTGCTCCCCCTCAATGACTTGTTACAGGGAAGATCCACTTCCCCGAAGGCTAATTTTGAATATAGCCAGTTACAACACTTCTATTCAACTGTGAAGAAGCGCACACATCTTCATAGAGATCTCAAAAACTTTGAAAAATTGAGCCTATCATTGTCACCCCCTACACACTCCATCTCCCAACTGTATAATCTACTCATTGCCCAGGTAACTGACAATAGGCCAGGATTCTGCGCTGCATGGGAAAGGGAACTGGGGAAGTCCTTCTCTGACTCACAATGGGATAAATGTTTCTTCCTAACACATAAAACCTCAATAGGGTTCAAAGCTCAGGAAACCTCCTTCAAAATTATCTCTAGATGGTACCAGGTACCAGCAGTCCTTCATAGATGGTATCCAGTGGTCTCAGATAGATGTTGGAGATGTGGGGAGGGTGAAGGGACAATGTCACAAATATGGTGGGCATGCCCTATAATAAATGCATTTTGGGCAAAGGTGGTTCCCATGATTGAGAAAATAACTGGTTTGACTATCCCTAATACGCCTGAAGCCCTCCTTTTATCAATGTTACCAATAAGTCAACGTAGTTATAAAAGGTCATCAAAAGGCTATCTAATGCAGGCTGCTAATAATGTCATTCCACGACACTGGAAAAGCAGAGACCCACCCACTGTGGAGGAATGGTTTGCGCAGATCTCCCTCCTTAATAGGATGGAGCATCTGATTGCCATCTCACCGGCTGATGTTGATAGATACTGTGTGATTTGTAGGAATTGGATTGATTTGCAAAATTGTGACGCCTACCATCTAGCCTCCAACTAAAGTTATCCGTGAAGTCGGCACAACAATGATCATAATCACACTCTATTGATTAGTGGTCTGCCGTTGTCCGCTCGCTCTCTCTCTATCTTTCATATGGAAAAATACATGTTTGATCTGGATATTGATGGAAAACCCTCCCTGTACCCCCCAATGTACTGTCGTTGTGCATAGATTTATAGTTATACTACCCCTTTTACTATGTATATTGTATTTTCTTGTACTTTTTCACCACAAAAATAAAAAAATTATTGAATTTGAAAAAAAAAAAATTGTAATTAGATCTACAGCCGGTGGCTACTACGCTGACTAGCAGACACTGAAGCTTTGGAGCAGACCTCTGATTCCCAGGCTATATATGAGTAAACATCTTTTCAGACTCAACCATCTGTGTTATCCCAAGCCATAGTGTATGTAGTTTCTTACGGTTAAAATGGGGGTGAGGAAAGACCCAACCCACCTGTAACTGACGATGCCAACGTCACGTAAAACACAGCAAGGGTACTCCAAAAAGAGTCTCCATTTTTTCAAAAAATTTCGGGCACAGACACCACTTTAGTGGCATCAATTGCCCCAGAGTTGCTTAAAATGGTTGGTGAAGTGATTTTAACAAATCCTTAAGCTTATACTCTCCTCAGTATGACACAGGGGTAGAAAAGTCCTTGCGGATCCATGATTTGTTCATCTTTATGAACGTGAGTCTGTCTACATTGTCAGTGGACAGACGTGTGCGCTTATCTGTCAGCACACCACCAGCGCTGAACACACGTTCAGAGAGAACTCTGGCTGCGGGGCATGACAAGATCTCCAAGGCGTGAATGGCGAGCCCCGGCCATTTATCCAGATTGGAAGCCCAAAAAGAGCAAGGGTCCAGTGACACAGTCATGGCTTCGATGTTCACTTGGAGATACTCCTGTACCATCTTCTCTAGGCGTTGACTATGTGTCTGACTTCTTGTCTCCTGTGGCCTTGCAAAGGAAAAGCTAAAAAAGTGGTGAAAGGATACTGCAAAATTGCTGTTACCAGCAGATACTGTGTTTCTGTTACGGTTTGAGTGCTGAAGACTCGACAGTCCCACGGTTGGCAAGTTAGAACTGTGAGATTCACTACGTGCACCACTGGTGTTTTATGGAAAAGCACATGTAAGATTCTGCAACAGTCTCTGCTGATACTCCGGCATGCGTGAATCCCTTTCTATGGAAGGAATTATTTTGGCAAATTTACTTTTGTACCGGGGATCTAAGAGTGTGACTACCCAGTAGTCAGGATTATTTCGAATTCTGACAATTCGAGGGTCATGTTGCAGGTAGTGCAGTAAGAAGGTCACTCATGTGTCTTGCGCATCCAGGAGCACCAAGTCCCTGTTGTGTAGGTGGCAAGGTAAGAATCATGCTTCCTTCCTCTGCCCTTTCCCCAACCTCGGACAACAGAAATGTGATCAAGGTCTCCCTCATCTGATGAGTCTTCCATGCCCATCGCGAGTTCGTCTCCACTTATTCCTGGGCTCCTGCACCTTCCTCACTAGTTTGGCTGCTACCACGCGCCCTGGTTAATCCCTCTCCCCCACCCTCCCATGCCTGCCGCCTTGGTGCTGACGACCGTCTGGACCTTGCAGATGTTAACCCTTCCGCATACAACTCCTCCTCCTCTACTTACTCCACCTCCTCTTGTCCCACCACCTGACTCCGAATTATGTTTAACATGTGCTCCAGCATGTAAATCACCGGAATAGTCATGCTGACAATGGCATCGTCAGCACTAAACATATTCTTCGCCATTTCAAAACTGTGCAGAAGGGTGCATAGGTCCCTGATCTGAGACCACTCCTCTAGCGTGATTTGTCCCACCTCTGGATCTCGTTGGCCCAGGCTATAAGTCAGAACGTATTGCACCAGGACTTGTCAGTGCTGCCACAGTCGCTGCAACATGTGCAGAGTTGAATCCCACCGTGTTGGCACATCACATTTTAGCCGGTGAAGTGGCAGACCCAACGACTTCTGTAGAGATGTAAGTCGCTGAGCTGCGGGATGCGAACGGCGGAAGTGAGCACACAGCGACCGTGCCCTCTGCAGAAGGCCATGTAGTCCGGGATAGTGGGCTAAAAATTGCTGGACAAACAGGTTCAATATGTGAGCCATACAAGGCACGTGTGTGACATTGCCCCGGCGAAGGGCCACACCCAGGTTTGCTGCATTGTCGCACACGGCCTTCCCTGATTGCAGGTCCAGTGGAGACAACCATTCATGAAACTGGTTCTCCAGAGCTGTCCACAACTCCTCAGCTGTGTGACTCACATTTCCCAGACATTTCAAAGTAAAAACCGCCTGATGACGTTGAGCCCTGCTGCCAGCATAGTAAGGAGATGTGCAGGATCCCTTCTGCGCAGTTAGAAAGCGGGTGGCATAACCAGACAGGCTTTGGGTGCAGGTGGAGGACCGAGAGGACATTATGGAGGCAGAAGCAGTGGAGGAACTTCGAGATAAAGAGGATTGACGCACAACTCGTGGGTACGGCAAGAGTTGGACAGCAGCCCCTTGTCCTGCTGTCACCATAGTTACCCAGTGCCCAGTCAGCGAAATGTAATGACCCTGTCCATGTCTACTCGTCCATGTGTCTGTGGTGAAATGCACCCTGTCACACACATATTTTCTCAAAGAAGCGGTGATGTTGTGTGCGACATGCTGGTGGAGCGCAGGCACACCTTTCTTTGAGAAGTAGTGCCGACTGGGCATCTGGTACTGGGGCACTGCGATGGACATAATGTCTCAAAAATCCTCTGTGTCCACCAGGCAGAAAGGCAGCATTTCTGTAGCCAAGAGCTTGCAGATGGTGAAATTCAACCTCTTAGCTTTCTCATGGCTAGGAGGAAATGGTCTTTTACTTGTCCACATCTGAGGGACCGAGGGCTGGCTGTTGTGCATAGACGGGGTTGAGTAGGGTGTCCCCGGCCAACTGACGGTCTGTGAGAAAGATGCAGGCGAAAAAGTTAGGTTGCCTTGATCCAAAGGTGATGCTCTCGATGTCAGAGAGCGCTAAACACAAGCTGGTGTTTCCACTTCCAAATGAAATGATGACCTGCCAATCAGACTGGCTGTTGCGGGTAAAGAGGTGGCAAGTCTGCGTCTCAAAACAGGTGTGACTGCTGTCCCCCCAGTCACAGAGGATGAAGAGGCCGCGGATGCACAAGATGGGGCAGATGGTGGTTGGCCCGGCCCGCTAGGCCGCATTGTAGCACAGTGAGCTTGCCACTGCAACTTATGCTTCATATCCATGTGACGGTTCAGGCATGAAGTACTAAAACTATGGATCTTTTGGCCCCTACTTAGCTTTTTGTGACAAATGTTACAGATAACACGAGTTGGGTCATCCTTATCGATCTGAAAAAATGCCTACGCTATGCAAGGCTTAGAACCCATGCGACTTTAAGAGCCACCACGACTTGTGGTCAGAGGCAGAGTTTCAGGATGCAGTTGGCTACGTGCTTCCAGTACTACGTCTCTGTCCAGGAAGGCGCAACCTGACCTCGTCTTCACTAGCATTCTCCTCCACCTCCTCTGCTGACTTCATAGACTGGCTGAATGTGGGTTGACAGTAAGTGGGATCTGCAAACTCGTCATCATCATCCTGTGTGTTCTCACACCCGTCGTCCTCAGAGCCAACCTCTTCCTGCCCTGACAAAAAACTCAAGTTGTCCCTCCAATCAGGTATTTGAGTCTCATCATCGTCTTCCTCATTGTCTCCACCACAGGAGTTACAGCTTGGGAACGAGGGTCTACATTATGCTCAGAACCTTCTTCATCAGGCTCTGGACTTGACTCAAAAACATTCTGGGCATCAGTGCAGATCATTTCCTCTTCTGGATTCACAGAAGCTCTGGAGCCGACCTCTGATTCCCAGGCTATAGTATGAGTAAACAGCTCTGCAGACTTAACCATCTGTTCTACCCCATACTCAGACGGGCAGCTGGAGACTTGGGAGCTGTGAGGAAGCAAGTGCGATTGTGGGGTGACACCTCTGAGGACTGGAGTATTTGTGATATTGAAGTTGAGGTGGAGGAGAGCCCACTTAAAGGAGCACTAGATATCTGTTGAATCACCTGCTGTTTTTGTGCCTCATCTGGAATTTGTAGCGATGGACGTGGACGTAAGAAAGGGATCGTATCACATTGTCCACTAAAAGAAGTAGACATCTTAGTTTGGCTGGAAGATGGTCTTTCTTCTGCAGATGTTACTGTTGCTTTTACACCTACCCCACGGACACAACCTTTTTTTCCCTTCCCAACACGCCTATTCCCCTTTCCACCAGCAGCAGGCCTTTTGCCACTCATTTTGGTGGTTAACTAATTGACAACTCTGGAGTTGCTTGCACAAAAAACGATGGATGGAAACCGAGCAGAGCTGAGTGGTCAAATTGTGGTACTAGCCCAAAAGGATCGGCTGGGTTAGAAGCAGTAAAACAATTTTATTAGATACACAGGTGGTGGAGCTTGGTATAGATGGCCTAATATAATGAGCACGAAACACTGCTACAGGCCCAAAATTATTTTTCAGGCAAGATGCAGCTAAAAATTATTAGTAATTTGTAAGCTGGTGGAGCTTAGTATAGATGGCCTAATAGAATGAGTACCACACACTGCTACTATGCCCAAAATTATTTTCCAGGCAAGATGCAGCTAAAAATTATTAGTAATTTGAAAGCTGGTGGAGCTTAGTATAGATGGCCTAATAGAATGAGTACCACACACTGCTACTATGCCCAAAATTATTTTCCAGGCAAGATGCAGCTAAAAATTATTAGTAATTTGAAAGCTGGTGGAGCTTAGTAAAGATGGCCTAATAGAATGAGTACCACACACTGCTGCTATGCCCAAAATTATTTTCCAGGCAAGATGCAGCTAAAAATTATTAGTAATTTGAAAGCTGGTGGAGCTTAGTATAGATGGCCTAATAGAATGAGTACCACACACTGCTACTATGCCCAAAATTATTTTCCAGGCAAGATGCAGCTAAAAATTATTAGTAATTTGAAAGCTGGTGGAGCTTAGTATAGATAGCCTAATAGAATGAGTACCTCACACTGATACTATGCCCAAAAGATTTTTCTTGGCTAGGTGCAGTAAAAAATTTGTATTACATACACAGGTGGTGTAGCTTGCAACACAGATTGGCTTCTCCACTGACTAACACACACTGCAAGAGGCCCAAAAGGATTTGCTTAGCTAGATTTAGCCAAATGCTGTGGAAAAACACTTGCACAGCACTAAAACAGACATGCCTGGCAAAAAGTGATAGGAACTGATGTAACCTAGCCCTGAAAAGGGCTGGAATTACAACTAGTCACTACTTCCAAACAATCTATCTATTTAAGAGCACAGACCTGCCTGCTAAAAGTGCTAGGAACTGCTGTAACCTAGCCCTCAAAAGGGCTGCAATTACAAACTAGTCCCTACTCTCTAAACCTTTCTGTCTATTTAAGAGAAAATTCGCTTGCAATTCACAGTTACACAATATAGCGCTAACAGCAGCAGCAGTGCCATCTAACACTTAGCTGCAGCAGTGAGAAAATGGTGACAATGGGGAAAATGGCTGGGTCTTATAGGGCAAGGACATGTGACATACACAGCCAATGACACATGCCCTTGCTTGTGTGAAAAAAAGCACTTCGCTCGGTGTGTGCGCTGCTGATAGGCTGACAGACTGCACCTCCCCACTGTAAATGCGGGAAAGAGAAAAAAAAATGGATATCTTCATTATTTCTGCAGAGATCCATCCCATGCCCCTCCCCCCGTACCGCTGTACACTCAAACTGTGTATTAACATTGATTATCAGCATCATCTCTAATCATAAGAGCCACTTCCTTTCAGCATCTATCACCCCTCCTGGATTAGGAAGTCATCAGATGGCAGTGCTGTAGTTACTACAATTCCTTTCATCACCACCCTCTAAAGTTATCATGGATCCATGCTGCTGATAAAAGCTCTGGGAGAGATGACTGCAGCATCCACTTTCTGCTTCTGTGCGTACCACCACGGTTTCTAGGGGCAGAGATAGAAATAGAGAGAGACAATAGTGATGTCTCACAGTTTCTATCACCAGATAGAACTTGTGTTAGTGACACCAGCGACTTCACCTGATGTCCATTGACGACATCTTGTTTCACAATTAGAAGCTTCGCCTGTAGGGACAGGAGTAGAGTTTTAGTACTCTGCTCACCTCTCCCCAGCTTCAAGCACCATGGATCCAGAACTTCTTAAGAGGGTATTAATGCAACAAACTGTAATAAATAACTGCAGCACTACTGCCTGATGATGTTCTGTTCCAGAAGTGATGATTGACCTTTCAGGGAAGTGAGTGCAGCCCTAGCCTCCTGTAACATCTTATTTGAGACTCTCAACCAAAATATCACATAAGTAAAGTAAAAAAAAACATTTAATGATTGGCAGGATAGGGAGGAGTGTAGGGTATTATGTAATACAGCGAATTACAAAGGTTACTATTGTTTAAATAGATTTTTTGGAAGGACATTTTAGGTGCTGGACTACCCCTGTAACTAAAACTTTTCTTGAATAGATAACAAAACTGTAGCTATCCAAGGAAACAATGAAACAGTTCAATAATTCATCCTGTCCCACTGGATTGGTTTACATGTACCCATGCTGATAAAAATAAGGTGATTGGTTGTGAAATCGATGTTTGATGATTTTTTGTGTATGCTTATAAATATTCTTGATTATTTTACTTGTACAGTAAAGGCTTCCTTTCACTTTGCTTGGAAATACCTGTGTGTTTCTTGTGAAAGTAAATCTAGCAATACTATTTTCTCAAGAAAGGTCAGGAAGGGCTTATTGTATTTTAAGCCATGGGATTTTGATTCTAAACCAAAAAAATCTTCAAATATTAGATTTTGTACTTTAGGTTCAAGATGAGTTTGCGGAAAAGAGTCACATAAAAATCCGACCATCATAGGGCAGTCACGTAAGCAATTTATTTTGTGTGTGTCTGTGTTCCTGCATTTATTAGGCACAATCCTAGAAAGCAGAATATTATGGAGCCTTTACATTTCTATTTTACTTTGTGTCAGAGATGTCATCAGTCATATATAATTGGATTGAGATTACTTAGAAAGGAAAATTCCATTTATCTACCCCTCGGCATATTAGTATTCTTGTATGCAACAAATATGTTTAATATGATTATTTTTATGTCCTAGACATAGTTAATTGAAATAAATCACAATGTTCAAGTAACTTTTTCATAGATTGCCTAGATTGTCTAGGCAGTTATACAATATGACTTCATAATAACAGCTATGATCAATAGGAAAAAGATAATTTGAACATCAAAGTTTGAATTTATGTTAACAATTACATGTAAATTTCAAAAAGTATTTACAGAGATAGTTGAGCTGAGGATGTGAATTAAAGCAACCCATCATAATCACAAGTTTTCAGTGCAATTTTGTTCCCTGCAGGGATACATTGTGAATCATGTGAATTCTTTGAATTATACCATCACACAAAATAAATTCTACAAAAGTAAACCAAATTCATCAGCATAGAATTATCTATTCTCCAAGCCTCCAATGCAAGTTCCGTATATCCCTGTTATATTTTAGCAAATTCAGAGAAATGACGGTAAATCTTGAAAGGCATTACTTTAAAATATTCTATATATCAGCTTAATATTAAAGAAAATGTCCACTTTGGAGGTATTCCTTTGTAGGCAAAGAGAATCAGAAGCCAAGGATGTATCATTTAGATTACTGGGTGAAGAAGTTCTGACACAATCAAATCTTATAGATTTAGAATGCAGCAGAGAGCAGAGAACGTTAACCCCGCCTTCCAGCCCACACCAGGCGCTCCATGTACAAAGACCGTAGAGAGTGAGCTGCTTATCTCAGGGGAAGTGATAAATCCTTCATAGTTAGCAAACAACAGCATGCACTTTGACTAGTGACACATCCATGAATTCTGTAATTCAGTATCTATCTCCTGATGTCTTCAGATTACATCGCAAAAACCTGCTGACAGATTCGCTTTAATTAATACTGTACAACTTACTAATATATTTGCATTTATAAAGGTCTGCGGATATTGGAGTGGTCCTTTATCCAGGTCGCTCCTCTTCCTGCTTGTGCCCTATAATGGCTCAAAACAAGGTGGTTAGTTATTGCTCCTGTGTATGGCTAACTGAATTTTCTGTATTTTCATGACTATGAAAATTGTAGAATCACACTGAAGGCATCAAAACTATGAATTAACACATGTGGAATTATATATTACACTTTACAAAAAAGTGTGAAACAACTGAAAATATGTCTAATATTCTAGGTTCTTCAAAGGAGCCACCTTTTGCTTTGATTACTGCTTTGCATGCAGAAAAGGTGAACGGCTGGACTCTTCATGCCTAGTTCCCACCGTGAAGCATGGAGGAGGTGGTGTGATGGTGTGGGGGTGCTTTGCTGGTGACACTATTGGGGATTTATTCAAAATTGAAGCGATGAGAGGTCCAGCTCACATCAAACCATCTCGATTGGTTTCAGGTCTGGTGACTGTGGAGGCCAGGTCATCTGGTGTAGCACACCAACACTCTCCTTCTTGGTCAAATAGCCCTTACACAGTCTGGAGGTGTGTTTGGGGTCATTGTCCTGTTGAAAAATAAATGATGGTCCAACTAAACGCAAACCGGATGGAATAGCATGGTGCTGCAAGATGCTGTAGTAGCCATTCTGGTTCACTATGCCTTCAGTTTTGAATAAATTCCCAACAGTGTCACCAGCAAAACACCCCCACACCATCACACCACCTCCTCCATGCTTCACGGTGGGATCCAGGCATGTAGAGTCCAGTCGTTCACCTTTTCAGAGTGCAAAGCAATAATCAAAGCAAAAGGTGGCTACTTTGAAGAACCTAGAATATAAGACACATTTTCAGTTGTTTAACACTTTTTTGTAAAGTGTAATGTATAATTCCACATGTGTTAATTCATAGTTTTGATGCCTTCAGTGTGATTCTACAATTTTCATAGTCATGAAAATGCAGAAAAATCATTGAATGAGAAGGTGTGTCCAAACTTTTGGTCTGTACTGTATATATATTGCTATATATAGTAGTTATAGTATGCATATATACATCTATAGATGTATTTAGTTATGATGTGTGGCTTACATAGCCTGAATTCCCTTTCAGTATGTTTTTGTAGTGTGGGAGGAAACTGGAATACACGGATGGAACCCATGCAAAGATGGGAGAAACATGCAAGCTCCTAGCAGATGTTGTCCTTGGTGGGATTTGAACCCTGGACCCCAGCGATGCAAAGCAGCAGTACTAACCACTGAGCCACCATGCTGCCCACATTAATGCATCAATAGGGAATGGAAGTTTAGTAAGATAAACAAAATGAGCCAGTTAACCATGATTTCCCCAAATCATTGATAACCAAATTGGTTACCTGAGTTGCGAACAAGCTGGAAATTGACCTGCTTAAGCTCCTAATATCAGGTCACATGTTGTTGGGGTTCGAGTCCCCGCTGCTGCACAGGGGGAGTCTCGAACCAGTCCCGCTGCGGTCCCCCATTCATCTCCGTCCACAGTGGAGCCTGCTCAGCTTAGACGTCGGTCCCAGCGTCTCGCCCAGTATAACAGTGTGCAGAGGATTACTGCTGCTCCTCCAGGCTTTGCTATTGTGGCTAGTACTGGTTAGCGGCGAGCAGACGTCTTTAGGACAAAGTGCTTGTTTTCCCCTTCTGAGCATGCCCAAAGTGAGATCTCTCATTGGAGATCAGGGGTCACATGCTCAGGTACTGCAGCAGCTCCTATTGGTCCGCCAGGAAGGTCCTGTGACTACTGGTGTTCTGGAACAAGTTTCATTGGTCCTTGTTTCTGGCAGGTCCTGTAGCTGTTACTATAAAAGGGTAGCATGGCTGGGCCGCCATGCGCTAGTATCAATCGTTATATGCTTTGCGCCAGTGTGATCATGCGTGTGTGTGGTTAGGGCCCGGCTGAAATAAGCCCCTAGAATACCGACTTAATCGGTCAGGAGTTTGGTATGCTAGTTGGTCAGGGTCGGTGTCCTAGATGCCCTAGATTACCGGCATAACCGGTGAGGAGTTTGATTGCCGTATTCAGGGTCTGGCGTTCAGATGCCATAGATTGCGGGTGTCTCTCGCGAGGACATTAGCGCATGATCATGTTCTATGTTCACTTAGCAGTCAACTGTGTACCTGGGTGCCTGACAGGACACAGAAGTTTGTCTCAGCGGCTCTGTGACGTAACAGGGTTGGCTTTCAACGCTAGACAGTGCCCTAGTGTGTTTATTTTGCGACTCAGTGGTGTTAAGTGAGTTCGCACACATTGCCATATAGCGCTGCGGCACTCCTTCTAGCAGTTCTGTGGAATAACAGAGTTCACACATATTGCCACAGCGCGTTATGGTGTTTATTTTGGCGACTCTGCGGGATAACAGAGCTCGCTTCTTGCGCCATTTTACTAGCAGCAGGCTCCGCCTGCACGGTGGACCCCGGGCTGCGAACGCACCTCTTTACATCATATATTTGGTGCGTTCCGCAGACCCTAACATAATATTAGCGCCAGGGTCTGGCTAGTAAAATGGCGGATGACCAGCGTTTACCGCAGTACATCCAGCAGCTGGAGGGTAGGTCGGCGGCTCTTGAGCGCACAACCTCAGCTGTGGATGTTACTGCAGTCGCTGTTCAGGCTGCTAGCATGGCTGCAGCCAGTTTGTCCTCTGACACCTCTGCCCCTACATTATCCCACCTCCCGCTTCCTGACAAGTTTGCCAGTGACAGCAAGCAATGTCGGGGATTCGTGAGTCAGTGCTCTATACAGCTTGAGCTTCTGGCTGCACGTTTCCCCAGGGATCGGGCACAAGTGGGTTTTGTACTGTCTCTACTCTCGGGCAGAGTGTTGGAGTGGGCAACGCCGCTGTGGGAGCGCGACGATCGTGTAGTGCGGAGTGCTCCTCGTTTCCTGGAGGCTCTTAAAAAGGTCTTTTTAGGACCTCAGGTCACCCACGATACGGCGCTACAACTGCTGGCATTGGCACAGGGTTCGTCTTTGGTCAGTCAGTTTTCCGTCCAGTTTCGGAGTCTGGCCTCAGAGCTAGACTGGTCGGATAAAGTTCTCATTCCAGTCTACTGGGGAGGACTGGCTGACCATGTTAAAGAAGCTTTGGCTACCAGGGAGATTCCCGCCACACTGGAGAAGCTTATCTCCATATCTACCCGCATCGACCCCCGTTTTCACGAGCGGAGGTTGGAGCGAGCCCAGTGTAAGCAGAGGATTCGGTTGGCTCCCACCTTTGCCAAACCTCTCGAATCCCCCTATCTGGCGTCCGAACCCCAAAATGCCACAGAGGTTCCTCGTGCAGGACCTAAGTCTCGGACCGTCCGAGTATCCGTGGTCTGTAACCTTTGTCAGCAGACAGGACACTATGCCAACAAATGTCCATAGCAATCGGGGAAGCGATCGCGTCTAGTGGCCCTGGGAGGAGGTTCACTAGATACAGCGGCATTTTCCTCTAAGATGACATTTAAAATGAACAGTCACTGTAGACTCTTCCACACTTACAGTCGAGCTTTGCGTGGACTCAGGAGCAGAGGGGAACTTCATGTCCTCTAACTTTGCTCGTCTTCACGCAATGCCTCTGGTGGCGCTTGACAAATCAGTGACTGTCTGGGTAGTGAATGGGTCGACATTGCCCTCACAAATAACACACCAGACTGTTCCTCTTGCATTGTCTGTATCCCCTTCCCATCAGGAGCTTATTTCCCTACTCGTCCTTCCCGAGGGAATAGACGAGATCCTACTAGGTATACCTTGGCTCCGTTTCCACTCCCCACATATAGAGTGGACTTCGGGTAGGATACTGGGTTGGAGTGATGCATGTAGAGGCAGATGTGTCAGGAGTTGCGTTCAGGTTACCACTACTGAGCTACCGGCAGATCTTACTCCACTTCCCAAGTGCTATTGGTCATATGCAGACGTGTTCTCCAAGAAGACTGCAGAGACTCTTCCGCCTCATCGCCCCTATGACTGTCCTATCGACCTCTTGTCTGGCGCAGAACCTCCTCGGGGAAGGGTCTATCCCCTCTCTCTTCCTGAGACAGAGGCCATGTCGCAATATATTCAGGAGAACCTAGCAAGAGGGTTCATTAGGAGGTCGGTGGTCACCGGCAGGGGCGGGATTCTTCTTCGTTCAGAAGAAGAATGGAGAATTATGTCCATGTATTGATTACAAGGGTCTTAACGCCATCACCGTTAAGAACAAGTACCCGTTGCCCCTGATTTCTGAGCTCTTTGATAGGCTTCGGGGAGCAAGGGTATTCACTAAACAAAATCTGCGCAGTGCTTATAACTGATTCGCATCCGTGAGGGGGACGAATTGAAGACGGCTTTTAATACCAGGGATGGGCATTACGAATATCTGGTGATGCCCTTTTGGCTCTGTAATGCCCCAGCCATTTTCCAAGACTTTGTCAATGAAATCTTCGGGGATATGCTCTCCACCTCGGTCGTAGTCTATCTGGATGATATACTCATCTTCTTTCCAGATATTGACTCCCACCGGAGAGATGTCTGCAGAGTCTTCGACTCTTAAGGGCAAATTCCCTTTATGCTAAGTTAGAGAAATGTATGTTTGAGCTGGAGTCTTTACCTTTCCTTGGTTATATCATCTCAACCCAGGGATTGGCTATGGATCCGGCCAAATTACAGGCTGTGATGGACTTGCAAGAACCCCACTCTCTTAAAGCGGTCGTGCAGCGCTTTATGGGGTTCATTAATTACTATTGCCAGTAAATTCCTCATTTCTCTACATTGGTAGCTCCCTTGGTAGCCCTCACCAAGAAGGCAGCAAATCCCAAATTGTGGTCGGAAGAGGTCTCCAAGGCTTTCACTTCTATTAAGTCTCATTTTGCTAGCGCTCCCATCCTACATTGCCCCGATGTTGATAAGCCATTTTTATTGGAGGTGGATGCAGGGCCGGCGTCAGCACCCGGTACACCCGGGCAAGTGCGGGGCCCTGAGCAGGCGGGGGGGCCCACTCGCCGTCTGGCCACCCCGCGCCCGTTAGCGGAGGAGAGCGATGTCAGCGCCGCCACTGGGCCCCCCCCCGCTTGCTCAGGGCCCCGGCATCAGCTGGCACAATACTTACCTCTCCCGTGCCTCCGCTGCCGCAGCTCCGGGCTCCAGGGGGCGCCGGCGCTTCCTCACAGCAGCGCCGCTGAATGACGTCATCATTCAGCGGCCGGCTGTGGCAGAGAGCGCGGACGCTGGACAGGTAAGACGTGTGTGTGTGTCTCTGTGTGTATGTAGTGCGGTGCTTTGTGTGTGTGTGTATGTGTGTGTGTATGTATGTGAGAGAGTGCTTGTGTGCTGTGGTGCTGTCTGTGTGTGATGATGGGCAGGCATTGCTGATAATGGGGAGGCATTAATGATGATGGGGAGAAGATGATGATAATGGGCAGGCATTGATGATAATGGGCAGGATTGATGATGGGGAGAAGATGATGATGGGCAGGCATTGCTGATAATGGGGAGGCATTGATGATGATGGGGAGAAGATGATGATAATGGGCAGGCATTGATGATAATGGGCAGGCATTGATGATGGGGAGAAGATGATGATGGGCAGGTATTGATGATGATGGGGAGGCGATAATGATGATGGGGAGGCGATGATGATGATGGGCAGGCATTGATGATAATGGGGAGGCATTGATGATGATGGGGAGGCGATAATGATGATGGGGAGGCGATGATGATGATGGGCAGGCATTGATGATAATGGGGAGGCCATGATGATGATGGGGAGGCCATGATGATGATGGGCAGGCATTGATGATAATGGGGAGGCCATGATGATGATGGGGAGGCCATGATGATAATGGGGAGGCCATGATGATGATAATGGGCAGGCATTGATGATGGGGAGGAGATGATGATGATGGGCAGGCATTGATGATGATGGGGAGGAGATGATGATGATGGGCAGGCATTGATGATAATGGGGAGGCCATGATGATGATGGGGAGGCAATGATGATGATAAGGACTCAATGATGATGATGGGGAGGCAATCATGATGATAATGGGGAGTCTTTCCCCAGCGCCCTTTCCTGAGCCGTAACAGTGCAGAACGCAGTACAGCGCAGAGGAGAGCTCCATATTTTGTATGGAGCATTATATGGGGACCAGTATCCTGTATGGAGCATTATATGGGGACCAATATCCTGTATGGAGCATTATATTGGGTCCAGTATTCTGTATGGAGCATTATTTTGGGTCCAGTATTCTGTATGGAGCATTATATGGGGGATGACATCCTGCATGGGGTATTATATGGGTGATGAGGGGGAGACTGTGGTGCCCATAATATTGTATGGAGGACTGTACTGTCCAGTCTGTTCTGTGCGCTGTGAGGATTTGGCGGTTTTTTGAGCTATTGTACAATTTACAATAGATATCACTCATGTAATGGAAGAAGTGAAGTGTTTGGCGTTGTGCTATACCCATATTTCTATGCTGTATCTGTGCATCATGAATCGTGGTCTGTTTTTAAAGGGGCCCACTGAGGCTCTTTCGCCCGGGGCCCATAAAAACCTGGAGCCGGCCCTGGGTGGATGCTCATCCGTTGGCTGGGAGCAGTCTCTTCCAAAAGGATGCTCAAGGTCGGAAGCATCCTTGCTTCTTCTTCTCTAAGACCATCACATCAATCAGCGAAAGGAATTATTCCATCGGGGATAGGGAGTTGCTAGCCATGAAGTTGGCCTTCTCTGAGTGGAGACATCTGTTGGAGGGGGCCCGCTTTCCCTTTCAAAGTCTTCACCGACCACAAAAATTGGTGTATCTTCAGACAGCCCAGCGGCTAAACTCTCGCCAGGCCAGATGGTCCTTGTTTTCTCCCAGTTTCATTTAACACTCCATTTCCTCTGGGAGAGAAGAACATTATGCCGACGATCTCTTCACTCTGTGGTGTCCTCTGAGGAGGAGTGTCATGTATAGTGTACAGTTCCTATAGCGTCTTGTGCTTGGTGGCGAGGAAAACACATGAGACATAGGTTGATATGAAATGACTTGTATTACTTCATACAAGCATGCAGAAAAGGTCACACAGTTTGGCAGGAACAGAGGCAGGAGAACACAGCAGGCCAGAGTAACTTCAAGCTCTACATAAACTCTCCAGCAGTTCAGGATCTCTTCTCTGTACGTAATTCCTCTGCAAACATGGTTCACCAGACAGCAGGTTTCCAAAGTCCAAAGTGTTCCAAATTTTCCTCAGTAGGAAATAGCTGGAGTCCAAAATCCTAGGTTTCCAGGAGTCGGTCACAGGCCTGACTGAGGCTTGATTCAGGAGCACTGATTGTTCAGCTGAGGCTGCTTAAGAAGCAAGAGGGAGAGAATCAGGGCGGGAACATGAAAACTGGAAACTCCATATAACTGAGGGCAAGAGCTGCAGAAAGACAAAGCAAATGGCCGACGGAAAACTGAGTTTCAAGGAACATGTCAAAAGAGACAAAGAACCTTACTTACTCCCCCCTTAAGGAAAACCTCCGGTTGACCTCAGACCAGGCTTGTCAGGGTACCTCTGATGAAACTGGCGGAGCAGGCGAGGAGCATTTACATTATTGCCTGTAGACTGTGAGCCCTCGCGGGCAGGGTCCTCTTCTCCTTCTGTACTTGTGTGTCCCTTGTCTAGCACAGTTTATTGTATCTGTCTATATTTTTCCCCTTTTCATATGTAAAGCGCCATGGAATAAATGGCGCTATATAAAGTTTAATAAAATAAATAATAATTTGACTGGTTCCATGAGTTGTCCTCACTGGGTTAGCCCTGCCATTTAATCAAATATTGCAACTGATTTCTGTACAACCTGGAATCAGAATCCTTTCCACCATAAATTCTTCTGACCATCGACCAGACTGGGTCAGGGCAAGGAGAAGCGCGTCCAGGAAACGATTGGGTGTTGCAGCCCTTAGTAGGGATACATGAAAAAACAGGGTGAATTCTCATAGTTCTGGGGCAGTTGAAGACGACAACAACAGCACTTATAATCTTACTGTCTTAAAGGTCCAATGTACTTATGTCCCAATTTGACGATGGAATCTTTATTTAAGATTTCTGGTTGACAGCCAGACCAAATCTCCTACCTTGAAAGCTGGTGCAGGTTTACGAAAATTTATCTGCTGCTTTTTGTACCTTTCCTGAGCCAATTCTAGATTTTCCTTTAGAAGATCCATATCTTTTGTAAAGAAGTGATTCTTTCAGCCCACTGCCCGCAAGGGCGTATCTATGGGAAATCGAGGAAGAATGTTAGGATGATAACCTAGATTGGAGTAAAAAGGGGACTGCTTATGGAGGCGCCTGAGAGTTATTATAAGAGAACTCAGCCAGTGGAAGTAGATCACCCAATCATCTTGTAGGTGGGCAGATAAAGCAGCGGAGATACTGCTCCAGGGTCTGATTGGTTCGTTCTGTCTGTCCATTAGTCTGGGGATGAAAAGCAAAGAAAGGTTTACTTTATGTCCAATGCGGCACAGAAATTTTGCAAACCTTGAAGTGAATTGCAACCCCTCGATCCGAAATGACCTCATCCGGTACTCCAATGTAAGCGAAACAACATTCTTAATCATCAAACTGATGTCTGTTTGCAGGGTAAGCCGCACAAGGGATAAAATGAGTGCTTTGTTAGCGATCAACCACCACTAGAATGGTGTTCTTCCCTTGAGAGG
>JARQOD010000006.1:303870617-303951302 GCA_033576555.1 Oophaga sylvatica
CGGGGGTTATTTTTAGATTGGAGTCACTTTTGGCATCTTCTATCAATTGACCCTTCAAAGGACTTCAAAGAAAATTTCCCAAAAAAATTTTTTTAAAATTTTGTTTGAAAAAATTAAAAAAATCCGCAATTTTAAACCCCTTATCCCCTTCCCTAAAAAAATAACTGGCTCAAAAATTGTGCTGATGAAAAGAACATTGGGAATTAAAAGCATAAAAAATTTCAAAGACAAAAATTTGCAAAATTTTAAAATTTTTTCCAAAATTTTTCCTTTTTTTTTCACAGAAAAAACAGTCATATCAAATAAAGTTGCCACAAACCATGAAGTATAATAGTCCAAAAAATCTCAAATCCCCAAAGACCAGATTTGTTTTCTTCATTTTTTTTTTTAGTTTTTTGCCTGATAAAGAGACCTGATATCTCGAAAGCTTGAAAATTTGTTACATTTTTTCAGTTGCCAAAAAGGTATAAACCCACTGAGGACTCCAATCTAAATATTTTCAAAAAACCTTGAAGCATTCCAGTTTTATTACCTCTAAAATGACAGTGTTCAGAATTAAAAAAAGGGGCCTGTTCTTTAAAATGACAAACCCCTTCAAGGGGAAAGGGGATTAAGCACTTAACTGCATTGTAAACTGTGTTTTCCCCTCCCCAGGGGATAAATTTCTCAGAAAGAGGTTTATTTTGATCTAACATCCCAAATCCTTACAATGAGGATAAATACCTTTCTATACCAGTCTGGATCTTCATATGCATTTTTCTTAACATTTCATTTTTAAAATATTTTGTGCTCCAGCTAAATTGGTAATAAATTAGGGAAATTGAGTGAATATGTCTTTTTTCCAAAAAACCTTTCCACATGAAACGGCCTTTATATAGAAACCAAAACAAAAGGGGAATGGTTGATGAAAAAACTTTTTGCCATATATTATGAAGGGGAAAACTTTTCAAGAGGGGTGGTGCCCCAGGGCCCATTTTGAAGTCGGGCTTTTGGGTCCAACTTTTTTTTTTTCAATGGGAAAGGGTATGTGACATCAAACTTATTGGAATTTCCAAAAAAACAATGGTGTGCTTTGGGTTTTAATTAACTTCATTTTTTTCAAGTTATCTACAAGTTTATGACCACTTACAAAATGTGTTCAAAGTGCTGCCCATTGTGTTGGAATGTCAATGCAACCCTCTTCTCCCACTCTTGACACACTGATAGCAACACCACTGACCGGTACCAAAAGGTGGGTGCCAGAGCACGTGGCTTGACTGTGCCCTGTAAACAGCCTATACTAAGCAGCACACGTGGCTCAGACAGGCGCTAAGTCGAGCAGAGTAAAAACCTGCCTCTCTAGGTAAAGCTAGACATTCACACACTCCGACTTTTTAGGGTCTGTAGAGAGGTGCGTTCGCAGCCCAGGGTACACCGTGCAGGCAAAGCCTGCTGCTAGTAAGATGGCGAAAGTAGCGAACTCTGTTATCCCGCAGAGTTGCCAAAATAAACGCCGTAGCGCGCTGTGGCAGTTAGTGAAAACTCTGTTAATCCCCAGAGCCGCTGACGGGAATGCCACAGCGCTATATGGCGGTAAGTACGAACTCACTTAACTTCAGTGAGCTGTAAAGTAAAACGCTAGGGCGCTGAACCAGCATTATAAAACCCTGTTATGTCACAGAGCCGCTGAGAAAAAGACTGTGTCCTGTTAGACTCACAGGGATACACAGATAACTGCTGTGTGGATAGCAGTCCGTGATCATGCAGACAGCAATGCAATCAAGCAATCTCCTCACCAGAGAAGCCGGTATTCTAGGGGCTTTTTTCAGCCGAGCCCTAGCCACATGCGTACATGATCACACTGGCGCAAAGCACAAAATGCAATTGATACTAGCGAATGGCAGCCCAGCCATGCCACCCTTTTATAGTAACAGCTACAGGACCTGCCAGAACTAAGGACCAATGAGAAACTGTTCCAAAACACATGTAGTTTCAGGACCTTCCTGGCGGACCAATAGGAGCTGCTGCAGTACCTGAACATGTGACCCTTGATCTCCAATGGGAGACCTTACCCTGAGCATGCTCAGAAGGGGAAACGCAGGACTTCGTCCCAAAAACGTCTGCTCCAGCACTGGCTATAATAGAAGATCCAGGAGGGGCTGCAGCAAGTCTCTGCACAGTATAGGAATGGGCAAGACGCTGGGACCGACGTCTCTGCTGAGCAGGTTCCACTGCGGACGGAGATGGATGGAGGACCGCAGCGTGACTGGTTCGAGACTCCCCTTGTGCAGCAGCGGAAACTCGAACCCTTACACCGACAGAGCGGCAGAGTCTTGGCCCACACACATGTGTAAACAGATTGGTAGCATATCCACTTGCACAAACACAAATCATCTTAGCGCGCCGATGAGCATGCCAAAGATCCTTTTATAGACTGCGCCTAAGTCCAGTCAGACAGGACCTTGCTTGCTGGCATCTCCGGTGCCGGCACAGAGCCTGAACTGCTGATGGAAAACCACCAATGAGGTCACCTCATGAGTAGAGTTGAGCGATACTTTCCGATATCCAAAAGTATCGGAATCGGAATGGTATCGCCGATACCATTAAAATATCGGCGATACCCGATACCGATACTGGAAATCCAATGTAAGTCTATGGGAACAAAATATCGTAACTAAAAAAAACCCTATTCTTTCCTTGTAAACACTAAATATACACACATAGAATACATATATATATATATATACATGTCATTGTGACATATATATACATATATTTATAGTTTATACACTTCTACATAGTAAAATAGCCTCTGATTCAATTGCCGGGTAAAGTCGGCTTTTGTGAAAAGACAGAAGCACCCGACATGAAATGACACTTGGTTTACATAGAGTTAACCATGTCTTTTCATGTAGTTTGATATCTGATTTGCACAAACAATTACATGAGTGGCTGTGTGCAAAATTTCACACCTGTAGGGGTTAATTAAAGGTGTAAATTCGTTGTAAAAAAACGGACTTTTTTGCTACGAATTTACACCTTTAATTAACCCCTACAGGTGTGAAATGTTGCACACTTACACTCATGTAATTGTTTGTGCAAATCAGATATCAAACTACATGAAAAGACATGGTTAACTCTATGTAAACCAAGTGTAATTTCATGTCGAGTTCTGCATTTTCACAAAAGCCGGCAATTGAATTAGCGGCTATTATACTATGTAGAAGTGTATGAACTATAAATATATATATATATATATATATATATATATATATATGTGTCACAAACTCAATGACATGTATATATATTGTGAGACAGTGAAGGGATATGTGTTGAATGGGATGTACATTTCACCTAGTTACTTTGCTGACTACTATAAGGGGAATGTATGGCTTTGTAAAACTAGTGGTGGAGAAAGGTCACTACACCTTCCATTCAATACACACTTGCAGCTCAAACCTGAAGACACTCAGGTATTGATTAGGAAGCCAGAAGTAGGTGTCTGCGAACACAGTCAGAGAGCTCGCTTAGTCTGGACACAGGAGGGGTCCAGGCACAGAAGGTGTCTCCAGGAGTTTGAGCTATCTCAGTCTGGGTGCTCGATGTACCCCGGACACAGGAGTAGTCTCTGTGAGAATCCATGCGGATAGCTGCTGAATAGGAGGGGAGCTCTCTCAAGTCTGGACGTTGAAGGTGCCTTCAGACACAAGGAGGAGACTCTGGGAACCTCCATGCTGGTAAATGCTGAACATATGTGTTGTTTTGGCCCAGGCTGTTAGAGTCGGGACCCGGATAGATAGGGAAATCTATCTAAATGTAATTAGTGGCTGGACAAGCCCAGGTCTTATGTTTATGATTTGTTTTTATCTGTTTGCTGTGGACTTTAATAAAGCTGGTTGCGGCCAGTTTTCACCAGAACTGCTGTCTGAATGAACTGTTTCTGTGCCACTTCGTCTACCCGGACGGCGATCTCAGAGCTATATCCCCTGAAAAGCTTAAAATTGGTGGAGAATGCGGGCAGCACAGTGGCTGATACAATTGGTGCTGGAATGTGCGTGCAGCACAGTGGCTTAGAAACAGCAATAAAGGTGAAGTCTGTTGAAGCAGCAGCAGAGAAAAAAAAAGTGTGTCAGCAAAAACGTCTGATTGGAGCAGTCTTAAAGAGACAGTAGCCCTAATAGAGTTTGCAAAAGAAAAAAAAAAAGTGTGTCTGCACAGCAAAGCTGAACTTGTTGTGGAAAAGACTGTGGAGTGTGCAGCAGCAAAGGAGAAACGTCTGTTGGAGCAGTCTTAAAGAGACAGTGGCCCTAATAGAGTTTGCAGAGAAAAAAAAAAAAAAGTGTCTGCACAGCAAAGATGAATTTTCTGTGGAAAAGACTGTGGAGTGTGTATGTCTTGAGTGAAGACTGCCGTTGTTGAGACAGAGAAGTCTGACAGCATGGATGACAGCATGGAGGCGCTGTTTGAACAAATGGCGCAAGTTAATGTGCAACATAAGACTGCCGTGGTTGAGACAGATAAGTCCGGCAGTATGGAGGAGCTCGTTGAGTACCTGGTCCAGGCCCAGCGAAGCATGCAGCAGAGCATGGAGCAGCAGCGCCTGCAGCACCAGCAGCGCATGCAGCAGGCCCAGCAGCAATTCCTGCAGCAGCAGCAGGAGAATGACCGGTTGTTTTTTGAGCAGGTTGCAGCACTGCAGGGGACTTGCGGCGCATCGTCCCAAAGTGGTGTTGCAAAGTCACCTGCATTGTCCGCTGTAAAGAAGGTGGTAAGACGGTCCCTGAAAAAGATGACACCTCGTGATGATGTGGAGGTATATCTCACTAGGTTTGAGGACTGGCAGAGAAGGAGAATCTGCCCCTATCTGAATGGGCCATGATGGTCGCACCCTATCTGATTGGAGAACCCCAAAGGGCCTATGCTGACCTGAGCGAGCAGGACAGCCAAGACTATGCCAAGCTGAAAGCGGAGATTCTTACCCGGCTGGGTGTTACGGTGACAGCCCGTGCCAGGGGAGTTCATGACTGGAAATGCAGTTGGGAGTCTGCAGTCAGCAAACCTGATTATGGAGTTGAAAAGGTGATAGTGGACCGCTACACCCAAGCACGTCCTCCTGAGGTACAGCCAGAGGTCGGACAAGGAGACCACCAGGACGCCAATCGTCTGGTCAGCCTGATGGAGAGGGCCTTCGCCACCAAGGACTGCCTCCGTGACCAGCCGTCTGAGAGGTCGTCACTTCGGAGTTCCTGGATGCCGAACTCTCCCGGTAAGAGCGTTCCAGCTGTTGGGGTCGTGTGGGTGGGAGAGTGTGATGGACAGTGTTGGAGATGTCGTGAAATTGCAGCCAACTGTCCAATAGAGGGGGAGCCTATATGTTGTGATGTTGGCGGATCCCTCTCTCCCTGCGCAGAGCCTGTGTGTGTGTCCACCTCAGCCGAAGAGACTGGACCACAGGGGTCCCCGGTGGATGTAAATGACTGCCCAGCACAGGCCCTCTTGGACTCAGAGAGTCCAGTGACTTCCGTGCGTGACAGCCTGATTAATAGGGACTTCATCCCTGATAAACACCTGAGTGTGGTGTGCATCCATGGAGACACCAAAGTCTACCCAGAGACTGCTGTGGACTTGGTCCCCAAACTCGGGGAGGTTTCATGTGAAGTGGGGGTAGTGAAGAACCTGGTGCACCCCGTTATATTGGGTAATGACTTTCCCCCGTCTAAGGATCTCTGGGGGAAGGGTGATTCTGTTGGACAGTGTGATGAAGCTCCTACTGAGGGTATGCAGTCCCGAGGGGCGGAACACAATGTTAGTGGGCCGTTAATCTTGTGTGATAATGATGATCATGATAATGATGATGACCATGATAATGATGCTGATATTGATAATGATAATGATGATCATGATAATGATGATGACCATGATGATGATGCTGATATTGATAATGATGATGATGCTAATCATAATAGTGATGATACTGATGATGATCGTGATAAAGATGAAATTCCTTTGCAGGTGATGTTGGGAGACGAGGATGGTGGTTCTCGGGAACCGAGTGTCCCTGACCTACCTGTGTCCTGTGACAATTTTGAGAGTGAGCAGTGGCGAGACCCCTCTCTTAAAACGGCCCAGGAAAATATAAATGTTCTAAATGAGGTTTCCCAAGAGCCTGGCTCTGAGGAGAGGTTTCCTCATGTTGCCATAAACACTCACCTGTTGTATAGGGACACTGAAGTCCAGGGAGAGGTCGTGAGCCAGCTCCTAGTACCTGAGCTATATAGAAGTATAGTGCTGGGGTTGTCACATAGTCACATACTTGAGGGACCAGATGGTGAAGTTAATGTTGTGGATGACATGTTAACTAAGGTTCCAGATCAGGATGTGAATGAGAATGAATTGTATACCCCTGAAAGTGAGCAGGATGGGAATGAGAATGGATTGTATGGCCCTGAAAGTAAGCCGGATGTGGCTGAGAAAAAGGGGTCAGACAGGGATAGTGGTAGTGATAGTGAATCATCTGTTGACAATCAAGCAACCAGTGCAAATGAGGAAGGCATGGTAGCAGAGGAGGTTGAGAGTCCTGAGAAGAAAGCTGATGCTGACCTTACAGTCGGACAGAAGATGGCATCTGAAGATGTTTTACAGTTGGCCGGTTCCCTGGCGAAGACTAAGGTGAAAGGCAGGTCTCTGAGACTGAACACAGCACAAGTGGATGCTGTTGAAGATGAGAAGTTATCAATGTATGGTATGGACCTGCATCATGCCCAGGACTCTGAAGGTAATGCTGCAGAGGTGGAAAAAGCCATGGAAGTGGTGGTCACCAGACCAGATGCCTCACCAGAAGCTGAGGTCTCGAGTGAGGCTGTGAGGAACAAGACTGAAGATGTGGGGACTGACTCTGCCCCGGAATCTGTTTCTGCCGGAGACAGCGGCGTGGACGGTGTACTGTCCGGATCCGTGGCTGCAACTCGCGAGGCTCGGGCCGGAAGTTCGGCGCCCGGTGCTCCATCGGTGTTCCCGAGCGACACAAAGGATCTGGATAAATCCCAAGATGAGATTTTGAGACATCAGGTTGGCCTTGGTGAGCTCAAGCGCATTTTCATGGCGTCTACACCTGAACCACGTCCCAGTGAGTGGGAGGGGCGATGTGTCGCTCCGTTGCCGCTGCAGACACACGGGAGCTCAGATGGGATGCAGAACGTGGTGGAAGAGAAGACTGATGGTAGGGCTTCTGAGCATGTCCTACCAGAAGAGCCTGAAGAAGGGGCCGAAGATGTAAAGGACGTCCAACAACTACAGGAGAAGATGCGTATCCATGAGGTTTCCACCAAAGAAATGAAGACTGATAATGTTGCATTACGCAATCAGCTGCCGCAGTGTGAACTGGATGTGGCATCTCTTCGCCGGGAACATGAGCGGTTCCAGCAGTTGCTCCAGAGATCACGAGGTGAAAGGGAAGGTGTGTGTGGTGCCTTGCCGGATCGAGAAAAAGTGGTTGCACAGGTACAAGATGAATTACTTCTCAGAAAAAACTCCAAACTGTGATGAAGGAGCGTGATCAGAGCCATGAGGATCTCCTGGAGAAAGAAGTAAGAGCTCTGAGTCTTATGCAAAGTGAGCCTGTACAAGAAGAGGATGAATTATGTGTACCGAAAAAGAAAAACGTTCAGCTTCCTCTACAGTGCCAATCGTTTGAACAGTGTGGCTCAAAATGGTTAGAGACCATGGCAGAGGTGCTTAAGTTCTGTGAAATAGAATTTATGAACCAACTGATATTTAAGAAAGTAGATGTGCTAAAAAAGGTTCAGGGGGAATTAGAGAAAGGTGAAAAAACCCCTATACCTCCTGTGACAGTTGGTGACACAGGGTCAGTGCCCCAAAAACAGGAGGTACGAGAGTTTCTGTGGAGGAATCAGCAGAGGTGTTCTGACGTGCCTGGTCGTACTTCTCTGGGGAGGCACTGTACCGAGACTGAGCCCGGCACTAAGGTCAAGCAGAAACCGTGCAGGACACCCGAGGCCCGCAGAGAGTATAGGCCTGGAAGGGTACAGGGTAGTGTCCATGCCTCAGGTGAAGATACAGATGACAATAGTAAAGATGAAGCTAATGATGGCCATGCTTCAGGTGAAGATGAAGCTGATGATGGCCATGACTTGTCCAGAGTTCACTGTCTCTTTTGGATTGTTGACCAGTCCTCCGGTCTGGATGACCAGCCCTCCGGGCTGGAGAAGAGGGGGGGATATGTGAGACAGTGAAGGGATATGTGTTGAATGGGATGTACATTTCACCTAGTTACTTTGCTGACTACTATAAGGGAATGTATGGCTTTGTAAAACTAGTGGTGGAGAAAGGTCACTACACCTTCCATTCAATACACACTTGCAGCTCAAACCTGAAGACACTCAGGTATTGATTAGGAAGCCAGAAGTAGGTGTCTGCGAACACAGTCAGAGAGCTCGCTTAGTCTGGACACAGGAGGGGTCCAGGCACAGAAGGTGTCTCCAGGAGTTTGAGCTATCTCAGTCTGGGTGTTCGATGTACCCCGGACACAGGAGTAGTCTCTGTGAGAATCCATGCGGATAGCTGCTGAATAGGAGGGGAGCTCTCTCAAGTCTGGACGTTGAAGGTGCCTTCAGACACAAGGAGGAGACTCTGTGAACCTCCATGCTGGTAAATGCTGAACATATGTGTTGTTTTGGCCCAGGCTGTTAGAGTCGGGACCCGGATAGATAGGGAAATCTATCTAAGTGTAATTAGTGGCTGGACAAGCCCAGGTCTTATGTTTATGATTTGTTTTTATCTGTTTGCTGTGGACTTTAATAAAGCTGGTTGCGGCCAGTTTTCACCAGAACTGCAGTCTGAATGAACTGTTTCTGTGCCACTTCGTCTACCCGGACGGCGATCTCAGAGCTATATCCCCTGAAAAGCTTACAATATATATGAGGTGTAAAATTGCTGCAAAAAAAATGCGTGGGCTCCCACCCTATTTTCGCAACCAGACAGACAAAGCCAGTGAGTGGGGGCAGATAATAATAGCCCAGAGAGGGACCATTATTTTTGGCCCCCCCCCGGCTACTAACATCTGCCCCCAGACACCCCAGAAAGGGCAAATCTCTAATTAGATTTGCCCTTTCTGGCACTTTGCCCGTCTATTCCCATTGCCCTGTAGCGGTGGCGAATGGGTTAATAAGGGGTTAAAATGACCTTGCAATTGAAAGGTCACTTTAAGCCAGGTTAATAATTGAGAGCTGTCAATTAGACAACTATCAATTATTAATCCTATTGTATGAAAGAAAAATCAAACACACACACTTTAATAAAAAGAAGTTTAATGAAATAATCACACAGTTTTTGACCATATTTTATTTACCTGCTAAAACCATTTCCTGTAATAAAAATAAAATAATAAAGCAAAATTATTCTTACCAATCCGATGCACAGTCAGGTCCCACGGTGTAATCCTTCAGAAAGGGTTAATGTTTACAGCAGGGACCGCAGCTAATGCTGCAGCCTCACAGTAAACCCCCATATTAATGAGCTCCTCTCCTGGCTGACAGGAGAGGAAGTGGAAAGCTTAATTGATTGCTTTCCACTTTCACTTCAGGTCAGCCAGGGACACAATCAGTGACGTCAGAGGGAACTGATTAACAAAAATAGGGGTTCCCTTCGAAAAAAAAATGGCGTGGGGTCCCCCCTATTTTTGTTAACCAGCCAGATGAAGCAGACCGCTGAGGCCTGGATTTTCAGGCTGTTAAGGAGCCAAGATCCATGGACCTTGCCAGCCTGATAATACCAGGCCACAGCAGTCTGCATATCTTGGCTGATTAACAAAAATAGGGGATCCCCTCGAAAAAAATTGGCGTGGGGTCCCCCCTATTTTTGTTAACCAGCCAGATGAAGCAGACTGCTGAGGCCTGGTTTTTCAGGCTGGTAAGGATCCAATATCCATGGACTTTGCCAGCCTGATAATACCAGGCCACAGCAGTCTGTTTAGCTTGGCTGGTTAACAAAAATAGGGGCTCCCCTCGAAAAAAAAAACGGCGTAGGGGTCCCCCTATTTTTGTTAACCAGCCAAGTAAAATGCAGACTGCTGCGGCCTGGTATTAAAAGACTGTCAAGGCCCATGGATTTTGGTCCTCAACAGCCTGATAATACCAGGCTACAGCAGCCCCACATTTGGCGCATCAAAAGATGTGCCAATTGTGGCACTTTACCCGGCTCTTCCCACTTGCCCTGTAGCGGTGGCAAGCGGGGTAATAAGGGGTTAATGTCACCGTTGATTGCACAGTGACAATAAGCCCGGTTAATAATGGAGAGGCGTCAATAAGACACCGATCCATTATTAATCCCAAAGTTTTTAAATGTTTAAAAAAAAGACACAGCAAGAAAAAAGTATTTTAATGAAATAAAAGAGACAACACAGTTTTCATTTATTTTATTACACTCTCATTCCTGCGACGCCATCGATCTCCTGTAAAAAAAGGAAAAAAACAAACCAACAGTATACCACCTGTCCGACGCAGTCCATAGAAACGAGTGTCCCACGACGATCCAGCTCTGCTACATCGGAATGCCAGGCACAGCCTGACATCCCGACGCAGCACAGCTGATTACCTGCTTCCCCGGCGGTGACGTCATCGGACTGCTTTACAGCCGCGATTACCCAGCAGTCACTGCAGTTATCTCGAGAAACTGCATGTGACCGCCAGGGAGAAGATGGTGGCGGCCATCAAGCAGTCCAGGACGTGACCGCCAGAGATCTTCTGCCGGGTAAGTGCCGCTGACTCCTGACAGACCCGACCGACGGACACTGACAGTGACAGTGACATTCCGATTCCGGTATCTGATATGACGAAAATATCGTTACTCAGAATCGGAAGTCCGATACAGCTAATATTGGCCGATACCCGATATTTGCAGTATCGGAATGCTCAACCCTACTCACGAGCATACTCAGTAGCGTGAATCCTGGACTTAGTCTCAGGAAAGGCTGCTTGCTGCAATCTATTGCTAGTTACCATAGCTGAACCTGGAGAGGCAGCAGCAGCAATACTCATATCCCGAGTCTGAGCAAAACACTGAGACCAACGTCTCTGCCGAGCAGCATCTGCTGAGGCCAGAACCAAATGGGAGACCGCAGTAGAAGACAATGCTTGGGATCCACCCTGTGCAAGAGGAGAATCCCAATGCTTAACAGCCACAAAAGATCAATCTCTAAATTTTGGATGTATAGTCCATGTCTTTTTCTTCAGCTCTAGTACATTGCATGAAGTGTAGCCTCTTTTTCTTGTTTGTTTTACTTGGCACTAGCACTAAAAGAGTTGTGTTTCACTTATTTTCTCAGATTTCAGATCCCAATTCATCAAGCCTGGCATTTTTAAAGCAAGGCTGATTCATTATGAAGCACACATCTGACAAGTAGGTTATATGCTTCATCACAAGTCAGAGATTTGTGGCATGTAAGGAACATTGTAGCTCATCATGAATTTGACTATTAGGCCGGCGTCACACTGGCGACAGAATCGGACGACTGCAATACGATGAAATATCGTATTGCAGTCTGCCCTATGTTAATCTATGGAGCAGCTCCCAGTATCAGATCTTTTGTGGTCCGTTTTAAACGTCCGTGTGCAATCGCAGCATGCTGCGATTGTCACCGATTGTGGGTCGACTATCGCCAATGCAAGTCTATGGGAGCGATGAAAAATCGGATTACAAACGGACCGCACGTGTGACTTGCGATTAAATCGCATCGGTGTCCTTTAGAAAAGCCGGCAATTCATCCCCGGCTATACTGTAAAATCACACTGACAGCTTTAATAAAGAATCGAAAGAATAGATATACACACATAGAATACTATATATATATATAATGTCATTGTGACACATACATATACATATATTTATAGTTCTTACACTTCTACATACTATAATAGCCGCTAATTCAATTGCCGGCTTTTGTGAAATCACAGAAGCCGACATGAAATGATACATTGTTTCCACACAGTTAACCATGTCATTTCCTGTATTTTGATATATGGTTTGAACTTACAATTACATGAGTGTATTTGTACAAAATTTCAGACATGTAGGGGTTAATTAAAGGTGTAAATTTGTTGAAAAAAAATGCGTGGGCTCCGCTGTATTTTCTCCACCAGACAGACAAAGCAAGCGAGTGGGGGCAGATAATAATAGCCTAGGGAGGGTACACTTTTTTGTGCCCCCCTGGCTACTAACATCTGCCCCCAGACACCCCAGAAAGGGCAAATCTATAATTAGATTCGCCCTTTCTGGCATTTGCCCGTCTATTCCCATTGCCCTGTAGCGGTGGCGAATGGGTTAATAAGGCGTTAATGTCACCTTAGTATTGAAAGGTGACCTTAAGGCAGGTTAATAATTGAGAGCTGTCAATTAGACAACTATCAATTATTAATCCTATTGTATGATACAAAAATCAAACACACACAGTTTAATAAAAAATAAGTTTAATGAAATAATCACACAGTTTTTGACCATATTTTATTTTCCTGCTAAAACCATTTCCTGTAATAAAAATAAATAAAAAAGCCAAATTATTCTTACCAATCCGATGTACAGTCAGGTCCCATGGTGTAATCCATCAGAAAGGGTTAAAGGTTACAGCTTGCAGAGAGCTAATGCTGTCTCCAAGTAGTAACCCCATGAATGAATCAGTTACTCTCCCAGTGAAAGGAGAGGAATAGATTCATGAATGGAGCTTAATTGATTTATTGCCACTTTCAGTCCAGTGACCTGACCTAACGTGAAAGTGGATACAATCAATTAAGCTTCATTCATTAATCACATCCTCTCCTGTGGGCAGGAGATAAGCTCATTCATTCAGGAGCTATCAGATGAGCACGCAGGATTACTTCCGCTGCTTATCTGATTGCTAGTTAACCCTTTGTGAAGGATTACATCGTGGGACGTGACAGATCACCAGATAGGTAAGAATAATGTTGTTTTATTATTTTATATTTATTGTAGGAGAACAAGGGCTTCGAACGGATTAAGAGTGAAATAAAAGATGGTCAAAAATATGTGTTTTGATTTCATAAAAATTATTTATTCTTAAAGTGTGTTTGTGTTTTTTTATTTACTTCAATAGGATTAATAATTGATAGTTGTCTAATTGACAGCTCTCAATTATTAACCTGCCTTAAGGTCACCTTTCAATACTAAGGTGACATTAACGCCTTATTAACCCATTCGCCACCGCTACAGGGCAATGGGAATAGACGGGCAAAGTGCCAGAAAGAGCGAATCTAATTATAGATTTGCCCTTTCTGGGGTGTCTGGGGGCAGATGTTAGTAGCCAGGGGGGGCACAAAAAAAATGTACCCTCCCTAGGCTATTATTATCTGCCCCCACTCGCTTGCTTTGTCTGTCTGGTGGAGAAAATACAGCGGGAGCCCACGCATTTTTTTTCAACAAATTTACACCTTTAATTAACCCCTACATGTCTGAAATTTTGTACAAATACACTCATGTAATTGTAAGTTCAAACCATATATCAAAATACAGGAAATGACATGGTTAACTGTATGGAAACAATGTATCATTTCATGTCGGCTTCTGTGATTTCACAAAAGCCGGCAATTGAATTAGCGGCTATTACAGTATGTAGAAGTGTAAGAACTATAAATATAGTATATATATATATATATATGTCACAATGACATATATATATATATATATATATATATATATATATGTATTCTATGTGTATATATCTATTCTTTCTTTTGTGATTTAAATACTATTCTTTTGGATCCATTATATGTCAGTTTTGCAAGCCTGCGAGAAATTCTCGTAAGTCGGATGAAAATCGGATGTTACAAGGTACACACACATGCGACTAAATCGCATCTTTGAAGGAAAATCGAATGCCAGAAGGATGTGTGATGTTTGCATTTTGATCCGACAATCGACCGACTAAAACGGTCAGATTTTTTGTAGTTGTGTGTGACGCCAGCCTTAGAGTTGCCACGTGTCCTGTTATGAATGTGCTAGAGATGGTTTCTGAGCAGAGGCTCCCTCTGGTGGTTACAGACAGTGCTGAACCTTTCAGCGAGGAGTGGCAATCTGGAATCACGGACTGGTCTGATTTAAGGAAGTTCCCTCCCATGATGGTTGCCGGTGATCAATTGTTCTTGTCTCAATTGTGGTTCCTGGTTCATTTGGAAGTTTGCTGGAGTCTTGCCTGCATCTCCTGCTTTCAGATAAGATATTTTTTGCTTTTCTTTTTGTGCTTGCTTTTTGCATTGTTTTCTGCACTTTTGTGGAGGTCAGCCAGGTCCCCTCCCTGGGCCTGAGCTCCTCACAGTTTTTCTGCCGTCACTGTTATTTGCTCATTTGCTTTTTCCTGTTTTTTCAGCGGCTGCAGCTTGGTTTTTGTTCACACTGAGATCTGATTTAGTGGGTGGCGAGATCGTGTGATCTCAGTATTTTTGTAATCAGAATTGTTGGATTTTTGAAGGGTTTTCTGGGTTGCAGAGAGTAATCTCTCCTGTGATATCCTATTTAGTCAGCTTGTGGCCCCTGCATTTGCTCAGTCTATTTTCTGCCTATGTTTGTATTTTCATCTTGTCTAACCGCCATTATATGTTTGGGGGCTTCCTATTTTCTTTGGGGATCTGCTCCGGGCAGATACTTTCATCTTTCTGCCTTTAGGTGTAGTTATTTCTCAGACTGTGACGAGGCGTCTAGGATCAACGTAGGAACGCTCCACGGCTACCTCTAGTTGTGTCGTTAGTTTAGGAATCTGCAACCCATCAGTTACCAACATCTCAGGTGTTCGGCTGCCCTGCTGTTGTCCCTGTCCTCCTCAGCTACCGAAACATAACAGCAATCCTTACCCACTGCCATTGATTCCTGATTTTTTAACCAGTGAGCGGGGGCCAAGTGGTTCTCTAAAATTGATCTTCGGGGGGCATACAATTTGTTGCGCATGAAGGAGGGAACCTCCCTTATATCAGACCAGTCCGTGATTCCAGATTGCCACTCCTCGCTGAAAGGTTCAGTACTGTCTGTAACCACCAGAGGGAGCCTCTGCTCAGAAACCATCTCTAGCACATTCATAACAGTGTCCATTCCACTCTAGTTCTATCAACTTTGTCAGAGCTGGCAAAATTGTGTGAGAATAGCAAACAGTTACTAATTTTTAATATAATCCCATGTTGCACTAAAATTTTGTGAGTTTTCAAAGCTCTTCATGACAGAAATCTATCTTAAAATCTCTGCTGAATTAGGCTCTTTGTCTGAGAATATGTGGAAGGTGAGATTTTCAGCTCCTTTCACTTGTTGTTAGTGCTGTGTGTAGCCATTGTTGCTGTGGTGTTGTGCCTGTGGTATGGTGTTAACTGGAGCCATTGGAACTTTGTCTTGCAGTATGGGTCATGTGGGGTACCTCTACTGGTGCTTCAGTGATGATCAGCCCATGGCACTTCAACTTTAAGTTCAGGGATCCACTTACAGGTTTGCAGAGATGTGGCAGTGTTCTTTATCCAGTCTGATCAAAATATTAAATAACATCATGTTAAGTTTTGTACATTTTGTTCAGTTGCAATAAATCAATTTATACATTTTGAATGTGCTGTCCATATTTTTTTCTACAGATATGGTATCTTGCATCCTATCCATACAACCGGCACTAGTATTACATGATGTCTGATTTCCTCCTTGTCTCTGCTGATGTAAAGTGTTTTTCACACTTTGCTGCATAAAGGACTGCCTACTCACCTTTGCAGATTCAACTTGCTGCTGCATCAATGTATCTACTTGGCTCCTCATCTCTAATCATTGTAGGTGGACTCCTCACACTTGTCTCCACTGCATCTAATATTTCAGCTATGCTGTTACATGTGCAGTCCTGCATACTCAGCTCTACTGGGCCTCACATTTACACATCATTTTCGACTAGTCCAACTCCATTACATCAATAATCCATGCTGCTCACCCTGACCAATGGCTTAGCAAATAGTCCTAACTAGGTGAACCCAGGACACCATTTATTTCTACCGCATTACAAAGATAACAAAGTACTAGATCTGGGTTTTTTAGTGAGAAGTACACCTGAACACTATTTTTGAGATTGTCAAACATTTTGATCTGTGGTTCTGATTTTCTTTATTGAGCTCAGTAGAAGATGAAACATTAACACCACTGACCTGGAAAGTGTGTTCTGGATTTCTTTAACTAAAACTTTCTTGATATGGGCAAAAGGTTAATATATGTTGTAACTTTACAGGTTGATTAACAATGTACAATTTTTATTTAATGTAACAATTGATTCTTTTGATATGATATTTAAACATAGATAAAACAGCACACAATCAATAGTTATTGCCAATAATCTGTTAAAAGCAGAAAAATTATTGGTCTAATAAAAACAGTAGATAAAATACAAAATGCGTCTAATCCACAAAAAGACTACAAATAATTGAAGACCAGTGACCTTTCATTTTAATGGTCACAAATGTAATGCACTGTGAGAATATATGACAGAAAGGAAAAATAGTTGTGATGGCTGCTGGACTTCGTTTGACAGTTAATAAAACCCATCAAGTGTACATTATGTTAGATTAACCAAGATTTGGATTCCATATGACAACTCATTATTATTAAAGGCAAATAGAGGATATTTTGAAATACACCCTGGAGTGATTCATGCTAAAATATGTATGGCAAACTCTTGAATGTCAAGGACACTTTAGCTACGTGTAATGAAAAAATGCATGTAACGTGTAGTTTGAAAACTATTGTATACACCTCCAAGGACTAGAACATCACAACTAATGTTATTTAAAATTGTCGTTCCCTAGTCAGAGTCCAACTGCTCAGTAAATATTTATGAACAATTGGCAATGAAACAAAAAGGAAACACTTACAACATGAATTCCTATTGAGTATACACAAAACATGAAAAGCACATAATGCTCAAGTGTGAGCTTAAAATTGTTTTCACAAAGGAAAATAACTATTAAAAAAATAAATTGATTGCTAAAGTATTTAAAACTTAGAAAATTATTTGGGCTGAAAATAAATGTAAATGTAAAATGCTGTTATTTCTTAAATAATAATAAAAAAAACTGTTAATAAAATCCATACAGACATGTAGTGTTAGATTTTGGCCCCGAAAGCACAGCAAATACATTTTCTAGCTATGTGGCCTTCTTAATCTGTTTTACAAACTCTATTGGATCCATGCCATATTTTTTTTCTTATTGAAACCCCCCACTAAAAATCTCTCCAAATACCTCCATATTAAATACGTATGTTATGGAAGTACAAGATAGGCTACAGGTATTAAAATAGAAACCTTACTGTGCCTCTGTACAATGCAAATCCATAATACAGGTTTATAATGGTAATACAATGCATGGGATCTTGAAAGGAGATGGGTGGGCCCCTGGATTTTCGGATCCGGCGGGTTCAGTGGAATAGTTAAAAAAAAAGTTTGAGTTCGGGTACCAGAACAGTACCCGGACCCATTTCCTTAAATGGGGGCCCAAAAATCCAGTGTTTGCCATACTATGAAGAAAAATTTCTTCTGATCGGTGGTAAATTCATTGCTGCCTTTCAGACCGCAGCGGTTCCCATGCTGTCTAATGACAGCTTGAGCCCGCAGTTGTGAACAGAGGTATAAAGCTTACCTCCAGTCATTGGCATCAGCTGTTGGGACTACTGCTCCCATCAGCCTGCACCTGCTACAGCTAATAACAGTGAAAGAAGTCGGCGGCTGATGGGAACATTCATCATCCAGTGCCTGCTCTTTAAATAAATATTAAAAAAAAAACAGAGTGGGTTCACCAGTATTTATTGATAACCAGCCAGGCAAAACTGACAGCTCTGGGACTGAAACCCTCAGCTATTAGTTTCAGCAAGGCTGGTTATCAAGAATAGAGGGGTCCTCGCGCCGTTTTAATTATTTAAGTAAATAATTTAAAAAAACGGTATGGTGTTCACTCCATTTTTGACAACAAGCCTTGCTAAAGCAGACCGCTGGGGGTTGGTATTGCCAGGCTGGTAAGGGGCCCTAGATACTTACCCACATGGATATTTCTCATTTAAAATACTCTAATGCATTCACTAATATTGGGTATTAACTAATTTGTTAGACACAATACTTTTCTCTCTAGGTTTATACATAGTAACATAGTAACATAGTTATTAAGGTTGAAGGAAGACTTTAACTCCATCTAGTTCAACCCATATCCTATCCTGACTTGCCCTAACATGTTGATTCCAGAGGAAGGCAAAGAAAAGCAAGTGGCAAACAGTAAGCTTCACATTGGGGAAAAAAATTCCTTCCCGACTCCACATACGGCAATCAGACTAGCTCTCTGGATCAAAGCAATATCTAGGAAACTAGTGAATATAGCCTGTAATATAATACTTTTCAAGAAAGGCATCCAGTCCTTTCTTAAATTTTATTAGGGAATCACTCATTACATTATACAGAAGAGAGTTCCATAGTCTCACTGCTCTTACAGTAAAGAATCTGCATCTGTGATTATGACTAAACCTTCTTTCCTCCAGACATAGAGGATGCCCCCTTGTCCCCGTCACAGGTCTAAGAGTAAAAAGATCATTAGAAAGGTCTTTGTACTGTCCCCTCATATATTTATACATTGTAATAAGATCACCCCTAAGCCTTCGTTTTTCCAAACTAAATAACCCCAAGTGTAGTAACCTGTCCTAGTATTGCAGACCCCCCAGTTCTCTAATAACCTTAGTTGCTCTTCTCTGCACCCGCTCCAGTTCAGCTATGTCTTTCTTATACACCGGAGACCAGAACTGTACACAGCGTTCTAAGTGTGGTCGCACCAGTGACTTGTATAGAGGTAAAATTATGTTCTCCCCATGAGCATCTATGCCTCTTTTAATGCATCCCATTATTTTATTTGCCTTGGCAGCAGCTGCCTGACATTGGCCACTAAATGTGAGTTTGTCATCCACCCATGCACCCCGGTCTTTTTCAGTGACAGTTTTGCCCAGTGTTTTACAATTAAGCACATAATTATACATCTTGTTTGTTCTACCCAAGTGCATGACCTTACATTTATCCCTATTAAAGCTCATTTGCCATTTATCAGCCAAGCTTAGTTTACATAAATCCTCCTGTAATATAAAATTGTCCTCCTCTGTATTTATTACATGCAGAGTTTAGTGTAATCTGCAAATATTGAAATACTACTCTGTATGCCCCCAACAAGGTCATTAATAAATATGTTAAGGAGAAGCGGCCCCAATACTGACCCCTGTGGTACCCCACTGCTAACCGTGACCCAGTCCTAGTGTGCTCCATTAATAACCACCCTTTGTTCCTATCCATGAGCCAGTTTTTAAACCACTTACACATATTTTCCCCTTTCCCCATTGTTCTCATTTTATGTATCAACATCTTGTGTGGCACCGTATCAAAAGCTTTTGAGAAGTCCATGAACACCACGTCCAGTGTGTTCCCTTGGTCCAGTCCTGAACTTACCCCTTCATAAAAGCTTGTCAGATTTGTCTGACAAGAAAGGTCGCTCGTAAACCAATGCTGATACTGTGTCATGAGGTTATTCAGCCTCAGATACTCCAATATAGTATCCCTTAAAAAACCCTCCAGGATTTTACCCACAGTAGATGTTAAGCTCACTGGCCTATAATTTCCAGGTTCAGTTTTTGCCCCCTTTTTGAATATTGGCACCACATTTGCTATACGCCAGTCCTGTGGTACAGACCCAGTCATTATGAAATCTTTAAAGATTAAAAATAATGGTCTATCTATGACTGTACTTAATTCCTGCCGTACTCGGAGGTGTATCCCATCCTGGCCCGGGGATTTGTCAATTTTAGTGATTTTTAGACACCGCCGTACTTCCTGCTGGGTTAAGCAGGTGACATTTAATGGAGAATTTACTTTATCTCTGATCATGTTATCTGTCATGGGATTTTCTTGTGTAAATACATTTGAAAAAAAGTCATTTAGCATATTGGCTTTTTCCTCATCCTCATCCACCGTTTCCCCAGACTATTTTTAAGGGGACCAACACTATCATTTTTAGTTTCTTGCTATTTATGCAGTTAAAGAATATTTTGGGATTATTTTTACTTTCTCTGGCAATGAGTCTCTCTGCCTCAATCTTTGCTGTCTTGATTTGCTTTTTACAGAATTAATTCAATCTTCTGTATTTATTTAATGCCTCATCACTACCTACTTGCTTTAATTCCCTAAACGCTTTTTTTTGTCACTTATTGCGCCCTTTACAGCTCTATTTAGCGATAGTGGTTTCCTACTAATTCTAGCATGTTTATTCCCATTGGGTATGTACTGTGCACAGGTCCTATTCAGGATGCTAATAAACGTCTCCCATTTTCTTTGTGTATTTTTATGTCTCAGGAAATCGTCCCTAGTTTATTGCCAAGATCATCTCTCATCCGTTGGAAATTTGCCTTCATGAAGTTTAGTGTCCTTGTAACCCCTCGACTACACATCTTATTAAAGGATACATGAAAGCTTATTATTTTGTGATCACTATTACCCAAGTGACCCCCAACCCTTATATTTGATATCCAGTCTGGCCTGTTGGTTAATATTAGGTCTAGCAGTGCCCCCTCTCTTGTTGGGTCCTGAACTAGTTGTGAAAGGTAATTTTCTCTCATAGTTGTCAAAAACCTATTACCTTTGCTGGAACTGCAGGTTTCTGTTCCCAGATGTATTTCAGGGTAGTTGAAGTCCCCCATAATAATGACTTCTCCTTGAGTCGCTGCTTCATCTATTTGCTTTACGAGGATATTCTCTGTTGCTTCCATTATTTTAGGAGACATAACAAACCCCTATCGGTAATTTATTATTTTTACCCCTCCCCTAATCTCCACCCACAGAGACTCTACATCTTCATTAGATTTACAGATATCACGCAGGATGGTTTTAAGGATGATTTTACATATAAACACACACCCCCACCTCGCTTATTTTTACGGTCATTTCTAAACAGACTATAGCCCTGTAAATTAACAGCCCAGTCATGGCTCTCATCCAGCCATGTCTCAGATATCCCCACCATGTCATAAATATGTTCCAACAAAATTAATTCTAATTCCGCCATTTTGTTGGTGAGGCTTCTAGCATTAGTATACATGCACTTTATGTATCTCTCTGTACCTCTATTCTTTCTTAAATTATTAACTGTTCTAACCCCAACCCCCATGCCACCCCACCCCCAATTTCATTATTTGTGCCCAGGTTTCCATCTGCACTGCCTTCCCCTCCAATAAAATCAATACCCTCCCCCTTAGTCCATAGTTTAAAGACTCCTCCAACCTTCTAGTCATTTTCTCCCCCAGGCACAGCTGCACCCTCCCCATTGAGGTGCAGCCCGTCCCTAGCATAGAACCTGTAGCCAGCTGAGAAGTCGGCCCTGTTCTCCAGGAACCCAAACCCCTCCTTCCTACACCAATTCTTGAGCCACTTATTAACCTCCCTAATCTCCCGTTGCCTCTCTGGTGTGGCACGTGGTGCAGGCAGTATTTCAGAAAATACCACGTTGGAGGTCCTTGCTTTAAGCTTGCAGCCTAAATCCCTGAAATCGTCATTAAGGACCTTCCACCTACCTCTAACTTAGTCATTTGTGCCAATGTGCACCATGACAGCTGGGTTCTCACCAGCCCCTCCCAGTAATCTGTCAACCCATTCAGTAATGTGTCGGAATTGAGCGCCAGGTAGGCAGCACACTGTTCGACGATCCCTGTCTTTGTGACAGATTGCACTGTTCCCCTAATAACTGAGTCCCCCACTACCAGCACCTGTCTGACCTGCCCTGCTCTCCTAATTCCCCCCTTACTGGAGCAGACACTCCTCTGGCTTTCAGAGGAGTGCCTGGCTGCAGCAGTGCTACCCCTGAACTGACACCCCCTCATCTGCCAAATTTGAAAACTTATTGGGGTGTAAAAGAACAAGACTAGCCTCCCTGGCGCTCTTCCCTCTACCCCGCCTTCTAACTGTCACCCAGCTTCCTACTTCAGTGTCCTGCAGGTCCATCCTTGCATCCCCCTCATCTATCCCATTGAGCATCTGTTCAGTGAGCAGAAGACTCCTTTCCATATTGTCTATGGATCTCAGTGTTGCCAGCTGCACATTTAGATCCAGTATTTGGGCTTCCAAATTCACAACGTTCTCACATCTCACACAGCAGTATGCACCCTCGACCGGCTGTTCAAGGACTATATACATGTGGCAAGATGTACACTGGATGGCACTGGCAATAGTGGAGCACATTTCTAATGGGGAATTTCACCAGATAGCTAAGATAAGTAAAAATAAATAAAAAGTATTGATAAAATATAACAGCAATTCAGTAATTCCTCCCTTGTCAACTCCCTGAATCCAAAGTCACTGAATCTCAAGTCACACTTACCACCGTTCGCACTTGTGCACCGGTCACACTCAGCTCGCTCACACTCGCTGAAGCAGAAGATTTAAAGAGAGATTTTTTTAATATAATATAGCTACTAAATACTTTGTTTCATAACTTATCTCTCAAAGACAGCTTCCTTCATTTTTTCTTTGTTGTACTTACATATATGTGGCCACACTTATATAGCTGAACTAGAGCGAGTGCATAGAAGAGCAACCATGGTAATTAGAGCATTGGGGGGTCTGCAATACCAAGACTGGTTATTACACTTGGGGTTATTTAGTTTAGAAAAATGAAGGCTTAGGAGTGATCTTATTACAATGTATAAATATATGAAGGGACAGTACAAAGACCTTTCTCATGATCTTTTTACTCTTAACCTTAGATGGGGACAAGGGGGCATCCTCTATGTCTGGAGGAAAGAGTAGTGAGACTATGGAACTCTCTGCCGTATGATGTTGTAATGAGTGATTTACTTCTAAAATTTAAGAAGGGCCTGGATGCCTTTCTTAAAAAGTACAGTATAATATTACAGATTACATATACTAGATTCCTTGATATGGCGTTGATCTAGGGAACTAGTCTGATTGCCATATGTGGAGTAGGGAAGGAAATTTTTTCCCCAATGTGAAGCTCAGTGTTTGCCGCATGAGATTTTTTGCCTTCCTCTGGATCAACATGTTAGGCTATGGGTTGAATGAGATAGACTTAAACTCTTCCTTCAAGCTTAAAAACGATGTTACTATATGATATTTTATAACAGATAACTAAGTTAATGATATGTCTATCCCTACATACAAATATATCTTGAAAAAGGCCACAAGGGGGCGAGATATTAAATAACTCATCTGAAACCAATTGGGTCTTAATATTCTTTCTTATTTTTTCAAGTAACTATATATATCTTCCACAAAATTTTTTTTGAAAAACAGAAATCATTGTCTGTGCAACTTTTGAGTGCCAAGTTGTTTTATTGATAATCAGTCCCCATTCAGTCCGGCTTATATATTAGAGGTGTTAGATCCTGTATATTTATAAATTATATGTACACCTCTTTTGTGTTATTCATACTATATTTATGGTATGTTTCTCCCCTAACATAACAATGTTTCATCTTTAACTTAAGCCTTTAATAGATTAACTGCTCACAATAATAGTAATTTTGACCAGTGGTGCCCAATATATATATTGTATATACAGTACAGACCAAAAGTTTGGACACACCTTCTCATTCAACGATTTTTCTGTATTTTCATGACTGTGAAAATAGTAGAATCACACTGAAGGCATCAAAACTATGAATTAACACATGTGGAATTATACATTACACTTTACAAAAAAGTGTGAAACAACTGAAAATATGTCTTATATTCTAGGTTCTTCAAAGTAGCCACCTTTTGCTTTGATTACTGCTTTGCACGCAGAAAAGGTGAACGGATGGCCTCTACATGCCTGGTTCCCACCGTGAAGCATGGAGGAGGAGGTGTGATGATGTGGGGGTGCTTTGCTGGTGACACTGTTGGGGATTTATTCAAAATTGAAGGCATACTGAACCAGCATGGCTACCACAGATCTTGCAGCAGCATGCTATTCCATCCAGTTTGCGTTTAGTTGGACCATCATTTATTTTTCAACAGGGAAATGACCCCAAACACACCTCCAGGCTGTGTAAGAGCTATTTGACCAAGATGGAGAGTGTTGGGGTGCTATGCCAGATGACCTGGCCTCCACATTCACCAGACCTGAACCCAATCGAGATGGTTTGGGTGAGCTGGACCGCTCACCCTTCAATTTTGAATAATCCCCAACAGTGTGATAGGGTTCGAGTTCCCGCTGCTGCACAAGGGGAGTCTCGAACCGTCCTGCTGCGGTCTCCCATTCATCTCCTGCCGCAGTGGAGCCTGCTCAGCAGAGACGTCGGTCCAGGCGTCTTGCCCACTCCTCTACTGTGCAGTGACTTGCTGCTGCCTTTCCTGGATCTGCTATTATAGCCAGTGCTGGAGCAGCCGTCTTTGAGACAATGTCCTGCGTTTTCCCATCTGAGCATGCCCAGAGTGAGATCTCTCATTGGAGATCAGGAGTCACATGTTCAGGTGCTGCAGCGGCTCCTATTGGTCCGCCAGGAAGGTCATGTAGCTACGTGTGTTTGTAACAGCTTCTCATTGGTCCTTGTTCCTGGAAGGTCCTGTAGCTGTTGCTATAAAAGGGTAGCATGGCTGGGCCGCCATGCGCTAATATCAACCATTGTATGTTATGCGCCAGTGTGATCATGCGTATGTGTGGTTAGGGACCCGGCTGAAATAAGCCACTAGAATACCGACTTAATCGGTGAGGAGTTTGGTATGGTAGCTGGTCAGGGTCGGTGTCCTAGATGCCCTAGATTACCGGCGTAACCGGTGAGGAGTTTTGATTGCCGTATTCAGGGTCTGGCGTTCAGACGCCATAGATTGCGGGTGACTCCCGCGAGGACATTAGCACATGATCACGCGTTATGTACGCTTAGCACTTAACTGTGTACCTGAGAGCCTGACAGGACACAGCACTTTTCCTCAGCGGCCCTGTGACGTAACAGGGTTTGCTTTCGACGCTAGACAGCTCCCTAGCGTTTTACTTTGCGGCTCACTGAAGCTAAGTGAGTTCGCACCTATCGCCATATAGCGCTGTGGCATTTCCGTTAGCGGCTCTGGGTATTAACAGAGTTAGCACTTACTGCCACAATGCGCTACGGCGTTTATTTTAGCGACTGCGGGATAACAGAGTTCGCTACTTTCGCCATTTTACTAGCAGCAGGTTCCGCCTGCACGGTGGACCCCGGGCTGCGAACGCACCTCTCTACCTCATATATTTGGTGCGTTCCGCAGACCCTAACATAATATTAGCGCCAGGGTCTGGCTGGTAAAATGGCGGATGACCAGCGTCTACTATGGGACATCCAGCAGCTGGAGGGTAGGTTGGCGGCTCTTGAGTGCACAACCTCAGCTGTGGATGTTGCCGCAGTCGCTGTTCAGGCTGCTAGCGTGGCTGCAGCCAGTGTGTCCACTGCCACTTCTGCCCCCACAATATCCCACCTCCCGCTTCCAGACAAGTTTGCTGGTGACAGCAAGCAATGTCGGGGATTCGTGAGTCAGTGCTCTATACAACTCGAGCTTCTGGCTGCACGTTTCCCCACGGATCGGGCACAAGTGGGCTTTATAATTTGCTTCTGTCAGGCAGAGCATTGGAGTGAGCCACCCCGCTGTGGGAGCGTGACGACCGTGTGGTGCGGAGTGCTCCTCGTTTTCTGGAGGCTCTAAAAAAGGTCTTTTTAGGACCTCAGGTCACCCACGATACGGCGCTACAACTGCTGGCATTGGCACAGGGTTCGTCTTTGGTCAGTCTGTTTTCCGTCCAGTTTCGGACTCTGGCCTCAGAGCTAGACTGTCGGATAAAGTACTCATTCCAGTCTACTGGCGAGGACTGGCTGATCATGTTAAAGATGCTTTGGCTACCAGGGAGATTCCCGCCACACTGGAGAAGCTTATCGCCATATCTACCCGCATCGACCTCCGTTTTCTCGAGCGGAGGTTGGAGCGGTCCCAGTGTAGGCAGAGGTTCCGGCTGGCTCCCACCTTCGCCAGACCTCTGGAATCTTCCAGCCAGGCGCCCGACTCCCATGAGGCCATGGAGGTTTCTCGAGCGGGACCTAAGTCCCGGGCCGCTCGAGTACCCGTGGTCTGTAACATCTTCCAGCAGTTAGGACACTATGCCAACAAATGTCCACAGCGGTCGGGAAAACGGTCGCGTCTAGTGACCTTGGGAGGAGGTTCACTAGACACTGCGGCATTTTCCACCAAGTTGTCCTTTAAAGGGACAATTACAGTAGGTCCATCCACTCTCTCCGCTGAGCTCTGTGTGGATTCCGGAGCGAGGGGAATTTCATGTCCTCTGCATTTGCTCTCCGCCACACTATACCTCTGGTGATGCTCGCCCAACCGGTGACTGTGCCAGTAGTGAATGGATCAACTCTGCCCTCCCAAATCACCCACCAGACGATCCCTCTCACTTTATCTATGTCCCCGTCCCATCAGGAGAGTATTTCTTTTCTTTTCCTGCCCGAGGGAATAGACGAGGTTTTGCTGGGAATACCTTGGCGCCGTCACCACTCTCCCCATATTGAGTGGTCCTCTGGGAGGATACTGGGTTGGGGTGATTCATGTAGAGGCAGGTGTATCAGGGAGTGCGCTCAGGTCACCACCACAGAGATACCCGTAGATCTCACTTCTCTTCCTCAGTGTTATTGGGCATATGCAGACGTTTTCTCCAAGAAGGCGGCGGAGACTCTTCCACCTCATCGCCCCTACGACTGTCCTATTGATCTCTTGCCTGGAGCAGAACCTCCTCGGGGGAGAGTATACCCCTCTCGCTCCCTGAGACGGAGGCCATGTCCCAGTACATTCAGGAGAATCTGCAAGAGGGTTCATTAGGAAGTCGGTGTCACCAGCAGGGGCAGGGTTCTTCTTTGTGCAAAAGAAGAACGGAGAATTACGTCCATGCATTGACTACAGGGGTCTTAACGCCATCACCATCAAGAATAAGTACCTGTTGCCCCTAATCTCTGAGCTCTTTGATAGGCTCCGAGGAGCAAGAGTATTTACCAAGCTTGATCTACGTGGTGCCTATAACCTAATTCGCATCCGTGAGGGGGACGAGTGGAAGACAGCTTTTAATACCAGGGATGGGCATTACGAATACCTGGTGATGCCCTTCGGGCTCTGTAATGCTCCCGCTGTTTTCCAAGACTTTGTCAATGATATATTCCGGGATATGCTCTCCACCTCTGTGGTAGTCTATCTGGATGATATTCTCATCTTTTCACCAGATATAGACTCTCACCGGAGGGATGTCAACAAAGTCTTCGACCTCTTACGGGCAAACTCCCTCTATGCCAAGCTGGAGAAATGTGTGTTTGAGCAGGAGTCCTTACCTTTTCTGGGCTATATCATCTCTGCCCAGGGATTGGCTATGGATCCTGCCAAACTACAGGCTGTAATGGACTGGCAAGAACCCCATTATCTTAAAGCGGTGCAGCGCTTTATGGGGTTCATTAATTATTATCGCCAGTTCATTCCCCATTTCTCGACTTTGGTAGCTCCCTTGGTAGCCCTCACCAAGAAGGGAGCAAATCCCAAGTTGTGGTCTGAGGAGGTCTCCAAGGCGTTCTCTTCCATCAAGTCGCATTTTGCCAGTGCTCCCATATTACATCGCCCTGATGTTGATAAACCGTTTGTTTTAGAGGTAGACGCCTCTTCAGTTGGTGCTGGAGCAGTCCTATATCAAAAGGATGCTCAAGGTCGGAAGCATCCCTGCTTCTTCTTTTCTAAGACCTTTACACCAGCAGAGAGGAATTATTCCATCGGGGACAGGGAGTTGCTGGCTATGAAATTGGCCTTCTCAGAGTGGAGACATCTTCTGGAGGGAGCTCGTTTTCCCTTCCAAGTCTTCACCGACCACAAGAACTTGGTATATTTGCAAACGGCTCAGCGGCTAAATTCTCGCCAGGCCAGATGGTCCCTATTCTTCTCTCGGTTCCATTTCACCCTCCATTTTCTCTCCGGTGAGAAGAATGTTCGGGCCGACGCTCTCTCTCTCGCTCCTTAGTGTCATCAGAGGAGGAGGATGAGGAGCCTCGGCTTATTGTCCCTAAAGAAAGCCTGAGAACTGTAGCCCCGGTTTCGCTAGAGTCTGTGCCTCGGGCAAGACTTTTGTGCCCACTAATTTGCGACCGGAGGTACTCTCTTGGGCACACTCGTCCAGGGTGGGGGGACACTTTGGGGCAAAGAGGACAACTGAGCTATTGGCGAGACATACTGGTGGCCACATATGGTCCGTGACGTCAGGGAGTATGTTTAGGCGTGTGTCTCCTGCGCCAGGAACAAGTCCCCTCGACAACGGCCAGCTGGGTTACTTTTTCCTTTGCCGGTGGCAGACAGGCCCTGGGAGATGGTGGGATGGACTTTGTGGTGGGCTTACCCAAGTCTCGGGGTTGCACTATCATTTGGGTGATCACCGACCACTTCTCCAAAATGGTGCACTTAGTGCCGCTACCACGGTTACCTTCCGCACGGGCCTTGGCAGCATTATTTATTAGACACATCTTCCGTCTGCATGGTATGCCAGACAAGATTGTCAGCGATCGAGGTCCCCAATTTGCGTCTCGGTTCTGGAGAGAGTTGTGTCATCTACTCTGCATTGAATTGAACCTCTCCTCTGCATATCATCCCGAGATGAATGGGTTGGTAGAGAGGGCCAACCAGATCTTGTTCACCTACTTGCGACATTTTGTCTCTGCCAGGCAGGATGACTGGGCATCTCTGCTTCCGTGGGCGGAGTTTGCGCTAAACAATGCTGTGGCTGACTCCACCGGACAGACCCCATTCCTCTTAAATTATGGCCAGCATCCGCGGGTACCGGTGCCCATGCCCGTTGCTTCCGCTGACTCCAGGGTGGCAGACTGGGCTGTGGAAGCACGGGACATATGGGACCGCACCCAGGATGCCATTCAGGCTTCCAAGGAAAGGATGAGGTCTTCTGCCGATGCTCATCGGCGTCCCGCTCCGACATTTTCTCCTGGCGACCTAGTGTGGCTCTCCGCCCGAAACATTAGGCTACGGGTGGAATCCACTAAATTGGCACCCCGCTATTTGGGTCCCTTCAAGGTTCTCGAGCAGGTGAACCCTGTGGTTTACCGTTTGGCCCTTCCACCTTGCCTTGGTATCTCCGACACCTTCCATGTATCCCTCCTAAAATCCGTGGTCATCTCCAAGTTGCCTGAGTCATCTGCCGGGACGTCGGGTTCGTCTTCGGACGACTACGAGGTGAATGCCATTGTTGGGTGCAAGGTGGTACGAGGCAAAAAATTTTATTTGGTGGATTGGAGGGGTTATGGGCCTGAGGATAGGTCCTGGGAGCCTGCCGAGCATGCTCATGCTCTGCAGCTCATCACTGCCTTTGAACGCAGCGAGGCCCAGAGAAGGGGGGGCCCTAGGAGGGGGGGTAATGTTAGGGTTTGAGTTCCCGCTGCTGCACAAGGGGAGTCTCGAACCCGTCCCGCTGCGGTCTCCCATTCATCTCCTGTCGCAGTGGAGCTTGCTCAGCAGAGACGTCGGTCCAGGCATCTTGCCCACTCCTCTACTGTGCAGTGACTTGCTGCTGCCTTTCCTGGATCTGCTATTATAGCCAGTGCTGGAGCAGCCGTCTTTGAGACAAAGTCCTGCGTTTTCCCATCTGAGCATGCCCAGAGTGAGATCTCTCATTGGAGATCAGGGGTCACATGTTCAGGTGCTGCAGCGGCTCCTATTGGTCCGCCAGGAAGGTCATGTAGCTACGTGTGTTTGTAACAGCTTCTCATTGGTCCTTGTTCCTGGAAGGTCCTGTAGCTGTTGCTATAAAAGGGTAGCATGGCTGGGCCGCCATGCGCTAATATCAACCATTGTATGCTATGCGCCAGTGTGATCATGCGTATGTGTGGTTAGGGACCCGGCTGAAATAAGCCACTAGAATACCGACTTAATCGGTGAGGAGTTTGGTATGGTAGCTGGCCAGGGTCGGTGTCCTAGATGCCCTAGATTACCGGCGTAACCGGTGAGGAGTTTTGATTGCCGTATTCAGGGTCTGGCGTTCAGACGCCATAGATTGATACTGTAATACTGTACTTTCCCCCCGGGATCAATAAAGTGTATCGTATCGTGTATCGTATCGTAGATTGTGGGTGACTCCCGCGAGGACATTAGCACATGATCACGCGTTATGTTCGCTTAGCACTTAACTGTGTACCTGAGAGCCTGACAGGACACAGCACTTTTCCTCAGCGGCCCTGTGACGTAACAGGGTTTGCTTTCGACGCTAGACAGCTCCCTAGCGTTTTACTTTGCGGCTCACTGAAGCTAAGTGAGTTCGCACCTATCGCCATATAGCGCTGTGGCATTTCCGTTAGCGGCTCTGGGTATTAACAGAGTTCGCACTTACTGCCACAACGCGCTACGGCGTTTATTTTAGCGACTCTGCGGGATAACAGAGTTCGCTACTTTCGCCATTTTACTAGCAGCAGGTTCCGCCTGCACGGTGGACCCCGGGCTGCGAACGCACCTCTCTACCTCATATATTTGGTGCGTTCCACAGACCCTAACACAGTGTCACCAGCAAAGCACCTCCACACCCCCACGGTGGGAACTAGGCATGTAGAGTCCATCCGTTCACCTTTTCTGCGTGCAAAGCAGTAATCAAAGCAAAAGGTGGCTACTTTAAAGAACCTAGACTATAAGACATATTTTCAGTTGTTTCACACTTTTTTGTAAAGTGTAATGTATAATTCCACATGTGTTAATTCATAGTTTTGATGCCTTCAGTGTGATTCTACAATTTTCATAGTCATGAAAATACAGAAGAATCTTTGAATGAGAAAGTGTGTCCAAACTTTTGGTCTGTACTGTATATGTATATATAAAGTATATTTTGTCTTTGTCATACAGTATATTTTTTCATTTTAAAAATTACAAAATAGAAAAAGGGTCAATGCAAAAGTTTGGGCATCATTCAAGATTTTTGTGCTCAATTAACTTTGACAAAGGTTTCAGACCTTAATTAGCCTTTAAAGGTTATGACTTGTTCACTATCATTGTTAGGAAAGGCCACGTGATGCCAATTTCCCTTCTTTATAAAAACCCAGCTTCCTTTAACCTTGTTCCAAAAAACAGTAGCCATGGGTTCTCCAAAGCAGCTGCTTAGCATACAGCAAATTAGAATTGTGGAGGCCCACAAAGAGGGAGATGACTGTAATCAGATAGCAAAGCGTTTTCATTTTCCTATTTTCTCGGTTCAAAATATAATTAAGAAATGGCAGTTACCAGGTAAAGATAAGGTCTGGAACACCAAGCAAAATTTCAGTGAAAGCTGTTCATAGAATTGCTAAGAAGGCAAGTCAGAACCCTGCTTGACTGCAAAAGACCTTCAGAAAGATTTAGCAGATTATGGAGTTGTGGTACATTGTTCTACTACTCAGAGACACCTGCAAAACTATGGCCTTCTTGGAAGAGTTATTTGAAAAAAACTCACCTGCACCCTCACCACAAAATACAGTGTCAGAAGTATGCAAAAGAACATCTAAACAAGACTCATGTATTTTGGAAATAAGTCCTGCATCTCTCTATACAGTGGTGGTCAACAGTATTGGTACGCCTGCAATTCTGTCAGATAATACTCAGTTTCTTCCTGAAAATGATTGCAAACACAAATTCTTTGGTATTATTATCTTCATTTAATTTGTCTTCAATGAAAAAACACAAAAAGAATTGACCTAAAGCCAAATTGGATATAATTCCACACCAAACCTAAAAAAGGGGGTGGACAAAAGTATTGGCACTGTTTGAAAAATCATGTGATGCTTCTCTAATTCGTGTAATCAGCAGCACCTGTAGCTTACCTGTGGCACCTAACAGGTGTTGACAATAACTAAATCACACTTGCAGCCAGTTAACATGGATTAAAGTTGACTCAACCGCTGTCCTGTGTCCTTGTGTGTACCACATTGAGCATGGAGAAAAGAAAGAAGACCAAAGAACTGTCTGAGGACTTGAGAAACCAAATTGTGAGGAAGCATGAGCAATCTCAAGGCTACAAGTCCATCTCCAAAGACCTGAATGTTCCTGTGTCTTCCGTGCGCAGTGTCATCAAGAAGTTTAAAGCCCATGGCACTGTGGCTAACCTCCCTAGATGTGGAATGAAAAGAAAAATTGAAGAGAGATTTCAACGCAAGATTGTGCGGATGGTGGATAAAGAACCTCGACTAACATCCAAACAAGTTCAAGCTGCCCTGCAGTCCGAGGGTACAACAGTGTCAACCCGTACTATCCGTCGGCATCTGAATGAAAAGGGACTGTATGGTAGGATACCCAGGAAGACCCCACTTCTTACCCTGAGACATAAAAAAGCTAGGCTGGAGTTTGCCAAAACTTACCTGAGAAAGCCTAAAACGTTTTGGAAGAATGTTCTCTGGTCAGATGAGACAAAAGTCGAGCTTTTTGGGAAAAACCATCAACATAGAGTGTACAGGAAAAAAAAGAGGCATTCAAAGAAAAGAACACGGTCCCTACAGTCAAACATGGCGGTGTTTCCCTGATGTTTTGGTGTTGCTTTGCTGCCTCTGGCACTGGACTGCTTGACCGTGTGCATGGCATTATGAAGTCTGAAGACTACCAACAAATTTTGCAGCATAATGTAGGGCCCAGTGTGAGAAAGCTGGGTCTCCCTCAGAGGTCATGGGTCTTCCAGCAGGACAATGACCCAAAACACACTTCCAAAAGCACTATAAAATGGTTTTAGAGAAAGCACTGGAGACTTCTAAGGTGGGCAGCAATGAGTCCAGACCTGAATCCCATAGAACACCTGTGGAGAGATCTCAAAATGGCAGTTTGGAGAAGGCACCCTTCAAATATCAGGGACCTGGAGCAGTTTGCCAAAGAAGAATGGTCTACAATTCCAGAAGAGCATTGTAAGAAACTCATTGATGGTTACCAGAAGCAGTTGTTCGCAGTTATTTTGGCAAAGGGTTGTGCAACCAAGTATTATGCTGAGGGTGCCAATACTTTTGTCTGGCCCATTTTTGGAGTTTTGTGTGAAATGATCAAGGATTTGATTTTTGCTTCATTCTCTTTTGTGTTTTTTCCTTGCAAGCAAATTCAATTAAGATAAAAATAGCAAATAATTTGTGATTGCAATCATTTTCAGGAAGAAACTGAGTATTATCTGACAGAATTGCAGGGGTGCCAATACTTTTGGCCCCCACTGTATATATATACTGTATATATAGATAATCATTTACAATCATGGCCAAAAGTGTTGATATCCTTGAAAATGTTACAGAAGTTGAGGTATTTCTTCCAAAAAATTATTACAATTACACATGTTTTATTATACACATGTTTACTTCCTTTGTGTGTATTGGAACAACACAAAAAAAGACAAGTTGGACATCATTTTACACAAAACCTCCAAAACAAGAAGGGCACATATAAAAAAATTTGGTGAACAACTTTGTTTCAAGCATGTGATGCTCGTTTAAACTCACATGTGGCAAGTGACAGGTGTGGGCAGGGCCGGCGTCAGCACTAGTGATGAGCTACCCCCGTAGTGTTCGAGTTCGGTTCGGTTCGCCGAACAGCCGTGTGTTCGACGAACTGTTCGATGAACTGTTCGTCGAACACCGTCGAACACCGTTAATACCAATGGCAGGCAAACCAAAACACATAGAAACACAAAGAAAACACATAGAAAACACTTCAAAGGTTTCTAAAAGCTGACAAATTGCTCACAAGACAGAACTAACACATGGAAAAGTGACAAGTACATATAGTCATGCGAAAAGAAAAGAGGTAGAGGAGTAAAAGGAGGGGGAGACACAGATATAGGCATGTCATGCCCTTCTAAAACCAAAAAAGTGCCAAGCCGACATGGCCAGTCTGTTCCTGCCCGTGCGACCTGCGTGTCGCCGGGTTTGTGCCAGAGCTGCGGTGGACCCTGACGGCCAGCCCCCCTTTCCCAATACTGGTGCCTGTCCGCTGATGGGTCGAGCGAGCCCCCCTGCGGTGGAGGCAGGTCTAATCTTTTTTATTTAAATTATCACTCTAATTTGAATGAGTACACTTTAAATAATTTTACAAGGATCTATTGGAGGGCATGTCTCATGCCAGCAGCTGCGGTAATGCCAGGTCCAGTAGCGTCCAGTAAAGCTGCTGCAGTTAAAAAGCTTTTATAAGGATTGAGCTTGGCGGTCCACCGCAAGTCGTCCTACCGCCACTCACAGCCCCTGTGCCTTGGGGTGCCTCCCCGATGCTCTTCACTGATTTTCCCGGGGGCCCGAGGCATTTCCTTTGAAAAAATTAAGTGTCCAAAGTAAAGGTGGTGTAGGTTGCTTAACAGCTGTGTTAATCCGCTGACTAGCAGACACTGCTACTAGGCCCAAAATTATTGTCATTTTTTCGGAAAATCCGAACTCTTCGAAATCTAGTTGCCCCCAGCAACACAACTCTCAAGTCCTTATCTTCATCTGCAACCTGGATAAATTCTAATCCGCGTTGTTTTGCATGTAAGACCTCTAAGTGTTTATGTTGCATCTCTATTATGAATGGGGTGCAAGAATTTCAATCTCGTACCACAGGCACCATTTTTAAAATCAGCTGTCATGTCAATTGCCAATTGTGCTACATTATTTATTTAATTGAGTGCGGTTGTTGGTTGCAGTACATCGGTCGGACGATACAGACGATGCATGCAAGGCTCAACAAGCACCGTCAAAATATCAGAAATGAGTTAATGCTACACAGTCTCTCAAAATATTTCTCCCTAGTGCACCAAAAGAATTTGAATTTGTTAAAACTCACTGTTATTGACCAGATACCACATGCTATGCCTGATCGGTATAATAATCTAATAAGAAGGGAGAGTTTCTGGATTTTTAAACCTGGTACACTGGCCTCTGAGGGGTTAAACCTCATTATTGAAAAAGTCACGTAATATATGCATTTTGTTATTTATTTATTTATTTATTTTCATTTATTTTTCCTTGTGTACATTGCTTTTATGTCGTTTTTAGGTTGGTTTTATTCAATTTATCTGTGGTTTTTTTTTTTTTGCAGTCATAATTGCATTTTTAATCATGTGGGTGTTCTGATTAATTGCCTTTTAATTTTGATTTGCTGCTCCACCTTTATATAGCTTTCCTACTCCATTCTATGTATAATTGTCACCTGAGGAAGACAGAGCTATTCCGTTGAAACGCGTTGTGGATATCAATAAATGAAGACTTAAGTAGCATCAAATGCCCCAGAGTTGCTTAAAATGGTTGGTGAGGTGATTTTACCAAATCCTCAAGCTTTTACTCTCCCCAGGATGACACAGGGGTAGAAAAGTCCTTGCTACAGGCAAGATGCAGCTAAAAATTATTATTAGTTTGAAAGCTGGTGGAGCTTAGTATAGATGGCCTATTAGAATGAGTATCACACACTGCTACAGGCCCAAAATTATTCTACAGGCAAGATGCAGCTAAAAATAATTATTAATTTGAAAGCTGGTGGAGCTTAGTATAGATGGCCTATTTGAATGAGTACCACACACTGCTACAGGCCCAAAATTATTGTCCGGCCTAGATGCAGCTACAAATTATTAGCAATTTTAAAGCTTAAAACGTTTGGTGAGTAGTGTTGAGCGATACGATACTGCAAATATCGGGTATCGGCCGATATTAGCTGTATCAGGCTTTCGATTCCGAGTACCGATATTTTCGTCATATCGGATACCGGAATCGGATTTGTCACTGTCACTGTGAGTGTCCGTCAGTCGGGTCTGTCAGGAGTCAGCGGCACTTACCTGGCAGAAGATCTCCAGCGGTCACGTCCTGGACTGCTTGATGGCCGCCATTATCTTCTCCCTGGCGGTCACATGCAGTTTTTCGCGATAACTGCAGTGACTGCAGGGTAATCCCGGCCGTAAACCAGTCCGATGACGTCACCGCCGGGGAAGCAGGTAATCAGCTGTGCTGCGCCGGGATGACAGGCTCTGCCTGTCATTCTGATGTAGCAGAGCTGGATCGTCGTGGGACACTCGTTACTATGGACTGCGTCGGACAGGTGGTATACTGCTGTGTTTTTTTTTCATTTTTTTACAGGAGATCGATGGCGTCGCAGGATGAGACTGTAATAAAAGTAATGAAAACTGTGTTGTGTTTTTTATTAAATTAAAAATTTTTTTTATGAACATTCACCCGTCCGGGTACATCAATAATTTAACTATTTACATACAGGGACCCTGTCCGGGTTATTTATAATTCTTTGGCAGGGGTGTTCCAGGTACCACCTGGTACTCTTCTGATGCTTGCCAAACATCCGAGACACCAAGGACCACCAGGACCTGATGACGTCATGTGGCCTGTACAGTCAAGTCGTGACCCGCTATCTGTGTCTGTGTGGCCACCTCTTTCATCTCCCTCCGGGTCTGGAGCCCTATGTCCCGGACTGAACGAACCCCAGGGGGCCTAACAGGCGCCGGGTACGGGCCAGCTATAGTTATCATGTCCATAGCTGGGGCTGCTGAGGAGACCACTGAGGGAGGCTGGGGAGATTTACGGCGTGGGGTGGGCACTTGTGCAGAGGCCTGGATGTGGGAGGCTGAAGGCTCCGAGGGTCTCACAGGTTCCTGACACTATGGGGAGTAGGGGTCGCACCTGGTAACATTTAGGGCGTACCATCCATTGTAACCCCAGTGTCGGGTGTAAGTCACCAAGTCTCCTGGCAACAGGTCCCTCCCCGGGTGTCCTTCTGGGAGGTGAGTCTCCACGTCCCGCCGGGTCACAAACACTTCTAAATAAAGTCCAGGCTCCTGGATGAAGCCCCAACCACCTTTCAATTTGAAGCTCCGTACTGCACCCTTACGCCGCGGCTCCCACAGGGTTCCTTTATCTTTTCTCATCCGGTCCTTATCTGCCCGGTCCTTCTCCAGGTGACGTTGCCGAAGCTTTTGGGATTCTCGCTGCTCCCTTTGTCGCTCTGCTTCCCGCTCCCAACGTCTCCACTCTTCCTCGTGACGCCGGTTGTAATTCTCCTCCACCAGCATCTCCATGTCTCCACCATCAAACTGCAGCTTACGATGTCCGGTTTGCGGCAGCTCTCCTGGCGCCCCCCAGTCCTGGCGGCGCTCACCTGCGGAGGAAGCAGCCGGCTCTGGAACCGATGACAGTCGGGGCTCCGGTACAGACAGGTAGACCTCTGGTGCCTGCGCGGCCTCCTCCATGAGGACGGGTGTCGCTTCTTCTGTCTCAGCGACGGGGGCAGACAGCGGGATCTGGGGTGCTGCCGGTGCAGAGTTTTTTGCAGGAACGGGTGCCTCCACTGCGTCAACGTCAACCGGATCACATTGCAAGGGCTGGGATGCCCGATAGGACTCCTCTACTAGAACGGGTGCCTCACCTTCCGGTACAGACACTTCAGGTAAGAGGGATTGGCGCCGCTCCAAGTTTAGTTTTAGGGCACGCCAGCTTGCTTCCATCCTGGCGACCTCCTCCCGGTGCCGGGCCAGGCCTCTTAGGGTATCCTCCGCTTCTTGCAGCGTAGGAGGGTTTCCAGGCCGGGTGCCCAACGGTGGTTCCGTGGCGATCGGGTCGCTTCCGTGGGGGGAGAGCTCTGACTGCTCCATCCCTTCACACTTCTGCTCGTGTCCATTAGCCATCTCTGCCAAGTCACATGTGTCATTAGCATCTGGAGAGGGCCCCTCTTTTGTAGGGAGGCGGGACCTTCGCATTAGTTTCCGCACACTGAGGAGGATGAGGAGGCGGAACTCAAGAGCTGTGGGGCACGATCTTACATTGCAGTACCATTTAGAGTGGGCGGCCATCGTTTTCGAGCCACTGAGTGAGTGTACACCCACGAAGAGCACGCCCTTCTTCTTCACCAGTGCCTCGTCGTGACGCAGATATGGCGGAAAAATGGCAAATACATTCTCTGATGATTTTAGCAATTCTCAAGCACAAAACCAGTTCAATTCAGGCACACAGGACTCGCTTATAGCGAGCTACAGAATCCTGTTCGTGACGCCCAAGTTGAGTCGCACAGAGCCAGAGGTTTTGGGGGTACTTGACACCGAGCCCGTCGACTTCTATGGGGTATGTCACGGCTTTACCCGGCAATTGAATCAGAGTCTATTTTACTATGTAGAAGTGTATAAACTATAAATATATGTATATATATATGTCACAATGACATGTATATATATATATATATATATATATATATGTATTCTATGTGTGTATATTTTGTGTTTACAACGAAAGAAAGGGTTTTTTTTGTTTCGATATTTTGTTCCCATAGACTTACATGGGACTTCCAGTATCGGAATCGGATATCGACGATATTTAGTGATATCGGCGATACCATTCCGATACGATATTTTTAGATATCGAGCAGTATCGCTCAACACTATTGGTGAGGTGATTTTACCAAATCCTCAAGCTTTTACTCTCCCCAGGATGACACAGGGGTAGAAAAGTCCTTGCAGATCCATGATTTGTTCATCTTTATGAACGTGAGTCTGTCTGCATTCTCATTGGACAGCCGCGTGCGCTTATCTGTCAGCACACCACCAGCAGCGCTGAACACACGTTCAGAGAGAACGCTGGCTGCGGGGCATGACAAGATCTCCAAGGCGTGAGTGGTGAGCTCTGGCCATTTATCCAGATTGGAAGCCCAAAAAGAGCAAGGGTCCAGTGACACAGTCATGGCTTCGATGTTCAGTTGGAGATACTCCTGTACCATCGTCTCTAGGCGTTGACTATGTGTCTGACTTCTTGTCTCCTGTGGCCTTGCAGGATGGGCTAAAAAACTGGTGAAAGGATTTGCAAAATTGCTGTGAACACCAGCAGATACTGTGTTTCTGTTACGGTTTGAGTGCTGAACACTCGACAGTCCCACGGTTAGCAAGTTAGAACTGTGAAATTCACTACGTGCACCACTGGTGTTTTTTGGAAAAGCACATGTAAGATTCTGCAACAGTCTCTGCTGATACTCCTGCATGCGTGAATCCTTTTCTATGGCTGGAATTATTTCGGCAAATTTACTTTTGTACCGGGGATCTAACAGTGTGGCTACTCAGTAGTCAGGATTATTTTGAATTCTGACAATTCGAGGGTCATGTTGCAGGTAGTGCAGCAAGAAGGCACTTGTGTCTTGCGCATTCAGGAGCACCAAGTCCCTGTTGTGTTGGTGGCGAGGTACGACTCATGCTTCCTTCCTCTGCCCTCTCTCCCCAACCTCGCACAACAGAAATGTGATCAAGGTCTCCCTCATCTGATGAGTCTTCCATGCCCATCGCCAGTTCGTCATCCACTTCTTCCTGGGCTCCTGCACCTTCATCACTAGTTTTGCTGCTTCCATGCGCCCTGGTTAATCCTTCTCCCCACCCTCCCATGCCAGCTGCCTTGGTGCTGCCGACCGTCTGGACCTTGCAGATGTTAGCCCTTCCGCATACAACTCCTCCTCCTCTACTTCCTCCACCTCCTCTTTTTCCACCACCTGACTCCGAATTCTGTTTCACATCTGCTCCAGCATGTAAATCACCAGAATAGTCATGCTGATAATGGCATCGTCAGCACTAAACATCTTTGTGGCCATTTCAAAACTGTGCAGAAGGGTGCATAGGTCCCTGATTTGAGACCACTCCTCCAGCGTGATTTGCCCCACATCTGGATCTCGCTGGCCCAGGCTATAATTCAGAACGTATTGCACCAGGGCTTGTCGGTGCTGCCACAGTCACTGCAACATGTGCAGAGTTGAATTCCACCGTGTTGGCACATCGCATTTTAGCCGGTGAAGTGGCAGGCCCAACGACTTCTGTAGAGATGTAAGTCGCTGAGCTGCGGGATGCGAATGGCGGAAGTGAGCACACAGCGACCGTGCCCTCTGCAGAAGGCCATGTAGTCCTGGATAGTGTGCTAAAAATTGCTGGACATCCAGGTTCAACATGTGAGCCATACAAGGCACGTGTGTGACATTGCCCCGGCGATGGGCCGCACCCAGGTTTGCTGCATTGTCGCACACGGCCTTCCCTGGTTGCAGGTCCAGTGGAGACAACAATTCATGAAACTCTTTCTCCAGAGCTGACCACAACTCCTCAGCTGTATGACTCACATTTCCCAGACATTTCAACGTAAAAACCACCTGATTACGTTGAGCCCTTCTGCCAGCATAGCAAGGAGGTGTGCTGCAGGATCCCTTCTGCGCAGTTAGAAAGCCCGTGGCATGACCAGACAGGCTTTGGGTGCAGGTGGAGGACCGAGAGGAGGTTGAGGAGGCAGAATCAGTGGAGGAACTTCGAGATAAAGAGGATTGACACTCAAGTCGTGGGGACGGCAAGTCTTGGACAGCAGCCCCTTGTCCTGCTGTCACCATAGTTACCCAGTGCCCAGTCAGCGCCATATAACGCCCCTGTCCATGCCTACTCGTCCAAGTGTCTGTGGTGATATGCACCCTGTCACACACTGAGTTTCTCAAAGAAGCGGTGATGTTGTGTGCGACATGCTGGTGGAGCGCAGGCACACCTTTCTTTGAGAAATAGTGCCAACTGGGCATTTGGTACTGGGGCACTGCGACGGGCATAAGGGCTCGAAAATCCTCTGTGTCCACAAGGCGGAAAGCTGTGGAGACGACCTCTCATTCCCAGGCTATAGTATGAGTAAAAAACTCTGCAGACTCAACCATCTGTTCTACCCCATACTCAGACGGGCAGTTGGAGACTTGGGAGCTGTGAGGAAGCAAGTGTGATTGGGGTGACACCTCTGAGGACTGGAGTTTTTGTGTTGTTGAAGTTGAGGTGGAGAGCCGACTTAAAGGAGCACTTGATATCTGTTGAAGCACCTTATTTTTTTTGTGCCTCATCTGGAATTTGTAGCTATTGGCATGCCCATAAGAAAGGAATTGTACCACATTGTCCACTAAAAGAAGTAGACATCTTAGTTTGGCTGGAAGATGGTCTTTCTTCTGCAGATGTTACTGTTGCTTTTACACCTACCCCACGGACACAACATTTTTTTCCCTTCACAACACGCCTATCCCCCTTTCCACCAGCAGCAGGCTTTTTGCCACTCATTTTGGTGGTTACCTAATTGACAACTGTGGAGTTGTTTGCACAAAAAACGATGGCTGCAAAAAATTCTTAGTATTTGAATGTGGGTGGAGCTTTGTATAGATGGCCTACCACAGACTGCTACTATGCCCAAAATTATTGTCCAGGCAACATGCACATAGAAATTCTTTTTTTTAGAAGGCTGTTGGAGCTTTGTATAGACGGCCTAATAGAATGAGTACCACAGACTGCTATAATGCCCAAAATTATTGTCCAGGCAACATGCAGATAGAATTTTTTTTTTTTTTTTTTAAGGCTGGTGGAGCTTTGTATAGAAGGCCTAATAGAATGAGTACCACACACTGCTACTATGCCCAAAATTATTGTTCAGGCAACATGCAGATAGAAATTCTTTTTTTTAAGGCTGGTGGAGCTTTGTATAGATGGCCTAATACAATGAGTACCACAGACTGCTACTATGCCCAAAATTATTGTCCAGGCAACATGCAGATAGAAATTCATTTTTTTTAGAAGGCTGGTGGAGCTTTGTATAGATGGCCTAATACAATGAGTACCACAGACTGCTGTTATGCCCAAAATTATTGTCCATGCAACATGCAGATAGATTTTTTTTTAAGGCTGGTGGAGCTTTGTATAGATGGCCTAATACAATGAATACCACAGACTGCTACTATGCCCAAAATTATTGTCCAGGCAACATGCAGATAGAAATTCTTTTTTTAAGAATGGTGGAGCTTTGTATAGATGGCCTAATAGAATGAGTAGCACACACAGCTACTATGCCCAACATTATTGTCCAGGCAACATGCAGATAGAATTTTTTTTTTTTTTTTCGGCTGGTGGAGCTTTGTACAGAAGGCCTAATAGAATGAGTACCACACACTGCTACTATGCACAAAATTATTGTCCAGGCAACATGCAGATAGAAATTCTTCTTTTTTTAAGGCTGGTGGAGCTTTGTATAGATGTCCTAATAGAATGAGTAGCACACACTACTACTATGCCCAAAATTATTGTCCAGGCCACATGGAGATTGAATTTTTTGTTTCTTTTAAGGCTGGTGGAGCTTTGTATAGAAGGCCTATTAGAATGAGTACCACACACTGCTACTATGCCCAAAATTATTGTTCAGGCAACATGCAGATATAAATTCTTTTTTTAAGGCTGGTGGAGCTTTGTATAGATGGCCTAATACAATGAGTACCACAGACTGCTACTATGCCCAAAATTATTGTCCAGGCAACATGCAGATAGAAATTCATTTTTTTAGAAGGCTGGTGGAGCTTTGTATAGATGGCCTAATACAATGAGTACCACAGACTGCTACTTTGCCCAACATTATTGTCCAGGCAACATGCAGATAGATTTTTTTTTAAGGCTGGTGGAGCTTTGTATAGATGGCCTAATACAATGAGTACCACAGACTGCTACTATGCCCAACATTATTGTCCAGGCAACATGCAGATAGAATTTTTTTTTGTTTTTTAAGGCTGGTGGAGCTTTGTACAGAAGGCCTAATAGAATGAGTACCACACACTGCTACTATGCACAAAATTATTGTCCAGGCAACATGCAGATAGAAATTCTTCTTTTTTTAAGGCTGGTGGAGCTTTGTATAGATGTCCTAATAGAATGAGTAGCACACACTACTACTATGCCCAAAATTATTGTCCAGGCCACATGGAGATTGAATTTTTTGTTTCTTTTAAGGCTGGTGGAGCTTTGTATAGAAGGCCTATTAGAATGAGTACCACACACTGCTACTATGCCCAAAATTATTGTTCAGGCAACATGCAGATATAAATTCTTTTTTTAAGGCTGGTGGAGCTTTGTATAGATGGCCTAATACAATGAGTACCACAGACTGCTACTATGCCCAAAATTATTGTCCAGGCAACATGCAGATAGAAATTCATTTTTTTAGAAGGCTGGTGGAGCTTTGTATAGATGGCCTAATACAATGAGTACCACAGACTGCTACTTTGCCCAACATTATTGTCCAGGCAACATGCAGATAGATTTTTTTTTAAGGCTGGTGGAGCTTTGTATAGATGGCCTAATACAATGAGTACCACAGACTGCTACTATGCCCAACATTATTGTCCAGGCAACATGCAGATAGAATTTTTTTTGTTTTTTAAGGCTGGTGGAGCTTTGTATAGAAGGCCTAATAGAATGAGTACCACACACTGCTACTATGCACAAAATTATTGTCCAGGCAACATGCAGATAGAAATTCTTCTTTTTTAAGGCTGGTGAAGCTTTGTATAGATGTCCTAATAGAATGAGTAGCACACACTACTACTATGCCCAAAATTGTTGTCCAGGCCACATGGAGATAGAATTTTTTGTTTCTTTTAAGGCTGGTGGAGCTTTGTATAGATGGCCTAATACAATGAGTGCCACAGACTGCTACTATGCCCAAAATTATTGTACAGGCAACATGCAGATAGAAATTCATTTTTTTTAGAAGGCTGGTGGAGCTTTGTATAGATGGCCTAATACAATGAGTACCACAGACTGCTACTATGCCCAAAATTATTGTCCAGGCAACATGCAGATAGAAATTCTATTTTTTTAGAAGGCTAGTGGAGCTTTGTATAGATGGCCTAATACAATGAGTACCACAGACTGCTACTATGCCCAAAATTATTGTCCAGGCAACATGCAAATAGAAATTATTTTTTTTAGAAGGCTGGTGGAGCTTTGTATAGATGGCCTAATATAATGAGTACCACAGACTGCTACTATGCCCACAATTATTCTACAGGCAAGATGCAGCAAAAAATTATGAGTATATCAATGCTGCTGGAGCTTTGTATAGATGGCCTAATAGAATGAGTGCAACAGACTGCTACTATGCCAAAAATTATTGTCCAGGCAACATGCAGATAGAAATTCTTTTTTTTAGAACACTGGTGGAGCTTTGTATAGATGGCCTAATACAATGAATACCACAGACTGCTACTATGCCCAAAATTTTTGTCCAGGCAACATGCAGATAGAAATTCTTTTTTTTTAGAAGGCTGTGGAGCTTTGTATACATGGCCTAATAGAATGAGTAGCACAGACTGCTACTATGCTATTATTCTACAGGCAATATGCAGATATAATTTTTTGTTTTTTTTAAGGCTGGTGGAGCTTAGTATAGATGGCCTAATAGAATGAGTACCACAGACTGCTACTATGCCAAAAATTATTGTCCAGGCAACATGCAGATAGAATTTTTTTTTTTTAAGGCTGGTGGGGCTTTGTATAGATGGCCTAATAAATGAGTACCACAGACTGCTACTATGCCCAAAATTATTGTCCAGTCAAGATGCAGATAGAAATTCTTTTTTTTAGAAGACTGGTTGAGCTTTGTATAGATGGCCTAATAGAATGAGTAGCACACACTGCTACTATGCCCAAAATTATTGTCCAGGCAACATGCAGATAGAATTTTTTTTTTTTTAAGGCTGGTGGAGCTTTGTATAGATGGCCTAATACAATGAGTACCACAGACTGCTACTATGCCAAAATTATTGTCCAGGCAACATGCAGATAGAAATTCATTTTTTTTAGAAGGCTGGTGGAGCTTTGTATAGATGGCCTAATACAATGAGTACCACAGACTGCTGTTATGCCCAAAATTATTGTCCATGCAACATGTAGATAGATTTTTTTTTTAAGGCTGGTGGAGCTTTGTATAGATGGCCTAATACAATGAGTACCACAGACTGCTACTATGCCCAAAATTATTGTCCAGGCAACATGCAGATAGAAATTCTTTTTTTTAGAAGGCTGGTGGAGCTTTGTATACATGGCCTAATAGAATGAGTAGCACAGACTGCTACTATGCCCACAATTATTCTACAGGCAATATGCAGATAGAATTTTTTGTTTTTTTTAAGGCTGGTGGAGCTTTGTATAGATGGCCTAATAGAATGAGTACCACAGACTGCTACTATGCCCAAAATTATTGTCCAGGCAACATGCAGATAGAATTTTTTTTTTTTAAGGCTGGTGGAGCTTTGTATAGATGGCCTAATACAATGAGTACCACAGACTGCTACTATGCCCAAAATTATTGTCCAGTCAAGATGCAGATAGAAATTCTTTTTTTTAGAAGACTGGTTGAGCTTTGTATAGATGGCCTAATAGAATGAGTAGCACACACTGCTACTATGCCCAAAATTATTGTCCAGGCAACATGCAGATAGAATTTTTTTTTTTTTTAAGGCTGGTGGAGCTTTGTATAGATGCCCTAATAGAATGAGTAGCACACACTGCTACTATGCACACAATTATTGAACAGGATAGATGCAGCGAATAATTAGAAGTGATTTGAACGCTGGTGTAGCTGACAAAAAGTGATAGCAACTGCTGTAACCTAGCCCTGAAAAGGGCTGCAATTACAAATAGTCACTGTCCCAAGTTGACCTATCTGTCTATTTAAGAGTGAGCACAGACCTGCCTGCTAAAACTGCTAGGAACTGATGTAACATAGCCCTCAAAAGGGCTGCAATTACGAACTAGTCCCTACTCCCTAAACCTTCCTCTCTATTTCTCAGCGATTTCGCTTGCAAGTCGCAGTTGCACAATGCACACACAATATAGCGCTAACAGCAGCAGTGCCGTCTAACACTGAGCTGCAGCAGTGAGAAAATGGTGGCGTGGGGGGAAATGGCTGGGTCTATAGGGCAAGGACATGTGACATACACAGCCAATGACACATGCCCTTGCTTGTGTGAAAAAAAAGCACCTTGCTCCGTGTGTGCGCTGCTGATAGGCTGACAGACTGCACCGCCCACTGGAAATGCGGGAAAGAGAAAAAAATGGAGATCTTCATTATTTCTGCAGAGATCCATGCCATGCCATCACCCCGCCACGCTGGACACTCAAAATGTGTATTAACAGTGCTTCTCAGCATAACTGTGAAAAAATTCAGTGACGATTTAGGTGCACGAACAGTTATCGTACATAACCTCGAACAGCCGGATTTTTTCTAAATCGTTCGGGTTCGTCGAACGACTCGAGCACTGCCCAAAACAGCTCGAATTTGAGATTGGCTTTGAACACCGCTCATCTCTAGTCAGCACCCGGCATACCCGGGCAAGTGCCGGGGCCCTGAGCAGGTGGGGGGCCCACTCGCCGTCGGGCACCCCGGCACCCGTTAGCGGATGAGAGTGGTACCAGCACCACCACTGAGCTCCCCCGCTTGCTCAGGGCACCGGCAGCAGCCGGCTCAATACTTACTCTCCCCGTGCCTCCGCAGCTTCAGGCTCCAGGGGGCGCCTGCAGGGCACCCACGTTTCCTCTCACAGCAGCGCCTCTGAATGACGTCATCATTCAGCGGCCGGCTATGGCAGAGAGAGTGCGGATGCCGGACAGGTGAGATGTGAGGTGTATGTGTCTGTGTGTGTCTGTCTGTGTGTATCAGTGTGCTTTGTGTGTGTGTATGTGAGAGAATGCTGTGGTGCTGTCTGTGTGTGGTGCTGTATGTGTGATGGTGGTGGGGGGAGGCAGTGATGGTGGTGAGGAGCCGGAGGCAATGATGATGATGATGGGAAGGCGATGATGATGGGGTGGCAATGATGTTGATGATGGGGAGGTAATGATGATGGGGTGGAGATGATGATGGGGAGGCAATGATGATGATGATGGGGAGGCGATGCTGATGGGGAGGCAATGATGATGATGATGATGATGATGGGGAGACAATGATGATGATGGGGAGGCAATGAAAATGATGATGGAGAGGTAATGATGATGATGATGGGGAGGCAATGATGATGATGATGGGGAGTCTTTCCACAGCGCCCTTTCCTGAGCCGTAACAGCGCAGAACGCAGCACAGTGCAGAAGAGAGCTCCATATTTTGTATGGAGCATTATATAGGGACCAGTATCCTGTATGGAGCATTATTTGGGGTCCAATATTCTTTATGGAGCATTATATTTGGCCCATAATACTGTATGGAGGACTATGTGGTGCCCATAATATTGTATGGAGAACTGTACTGTCCAGTCTGTACTGGGCGCTGTGAGGATTTGGCGGTTTTTGAGCTATTGTAGAATTTACAATAGATATCACTCATGTAATGGAAGAAGAGAAGTGTTTGGCATTGTACTATACCCATATTTCTCTGCAGTATCTGTGCATCATGAATCGTGGTCTGTGTTAAAGGGGGCCACTGAGACTCTTTCGCCCGGGGCCCATAAAAACCTGGAGCCGGCCCTGGGTGTGGGCTATATTAAAATCACAAAAATATCAACAATTTCAAGGTCTATCTCCAGAGATTTTGATGTTCCTTTGTCCATGGTTCATCACATATTTTGTAGGCTTTTTAGTCAAAGAGAGATATCTTATCAGGACAGGGACCCAACTATAAGGTACGCATTGACGTTGCAGTTGTTCTCATATACATTGGCCAATTTATCTGCTAAGTACCTTCTTTTTACTGTAAATTTTCCTATAGCAATATTGCATTTCCAATTTTCCAAAATTTCACATGTACATAATATAGTACTTAACCAATTTTCTATGGCAGTAATGCAGTTTCAATTTTGTAGATGTATCATTCTAAACAATTCAGAGTGCAGCTTTATATTTTTTTAGAATTTTGTTAGCTGGCACCTATTCACACTAGTTGGGATGTGCTGGTTAGTTTTTTCTGTCTGTAGCAATCTCATGTCACATGTGCACACCCATGCTCATCCTATCAGATTCAGGTGGTTTTAACTAGCTGGTTCCTTCCTGCCCCATATATTGTTGGTTTTAGTCCAAGAGAGGTATCTTATCAGGACAGGGACCCAACTATAAGGTACGCATTGACGTTGCAGTTGGGCTCATATACATTGGCCAATTTATGTCCTAAGCACCTTCTTTTAACTGTAATTTTCCTATAGCAATACTGAATTTCCAATTTTCCAAAATTTCACATTTACGTAATATAACACTTAAACAATGTTCTATGGCTGTAATGCAGTTTCAATTTTCTAGGTGCACCATTCTTAACAATCTAAAGTGCAGCTTTATATTTTCTTAGAATTCTTATGTTAGCTGGCACCTATTCACACTAGTTGAGATAGACTGGTCAGTTTTTTGTGTTTGACTCTATAGGCATCATGAAATTTGAAGATTACCAAAGGATTTTGAGTTGCAACATAATGCCCAGTGTCATAAAGTTGGGTATGCATCCTAGGACATGGGTTTTCCAGCAAGAAAATGATCCCAAACATGCTTGAAGAAGCAAACAGAAATAAATGGAAATAAAGTGCGGTAGAGTTCTGAAGTGGCTAGCAATGAGTCCAAATCTAAATCCATTTGAACACCTGTGGAGAGATCTTAAAATTTCTATTGGGAGGCGGCACCCTTCAAATATGAGAGACCTGGAGCTGTTTGCAAAGAAAGAGTGGTCAAAAATTTCAGTATATAGGTGTTAGAAGCTTGTTGATATTTATAGGAAGCAATTGATTGCAGTTATTCATTCCAAAGGATGTGCAATCAAACATGAAGTTGAGGGTGCCAACAGTACACACAAAGGAAATATACATGTGCATAGCATATAATTTTCTGTGAGAAATGTTTCATTTCCTGGAATAACTTCAAGGGTGATAACTAGTGATGAGCGAACGTGCTCGGTAATACTCTTTACTTGCCCAAACATAGCTGTACTCGCAGTACTCGGAGAGCGCCGAGCATTTCCTGGATTGCTCGGCAGGAGTTCTGGTGCACGCCTTGCATTTTTGGCACTCTTTACAGCACCAATCAACATGCAAAAATTGTCTGCCATGCACTGTAATGCCACAACCATTGTTGTTGTTGTATTACAGTGATTGCCTGGCCGCACAGCGTCATCAGATGTATAAGAGACCTGGCGCCGTCATGCTTAGCACAGTCTGCTCCAGAATTAGCGAGTATAGGGAGAGCTAATGCCAAGATAGGGTCAGATTTAAGGGTTTAGAAGGTAGTGTAGGTATACCATCAAAGAATACACAAATCCAGCTTAATCAATAGTCCTTCTAAGGACTAATTACAGGGTATATTGATTGCAGTGCTAGATAGGTAGGGAGTGTATGTACATATATACATATCAGTGGAAGGCATGCACACACTGTATGTGGATATATAGATCTCAGTAGCAGACAGGCATTCTATGTGGCATACTTCATTGTATACATCAAGAAGGTCCATTCAATTACTGTCTGCTGCTGCTGCCAATTACATATATTGAACGTATTGTGAGACAGTGAGAGTATGGGTGTTGAATGGGGTGTACATTTCACCTAGATACTGTGCTGACTGGTATAAGGGAAATGTATGGCTTTGTAAACCTAGTGGTAGAGAAAGGTCACTACACCTTACATTCATTACACACTTGCAGCTCAGGCCTGAAACTACTCAGGTGTTAATTAGGAGACCAGAAGTAGGTGTCTGCGAACACAGTCAGAGAGCTCGCTTAGTCTGGACAAGGAGTCCAGGCACAAGAAGCAGTCTCCAGGAGTATGAGCTGTCTCAGTCTGGGTGCTCGATGTACCCCGGACACAGGAGTAGTCTCTGTGAGAATCCATGCGGATAGCTGCTGAATAGGAGGGGAGCTCTCTCAAGTCTGGACGTTGAAGGTGCCTTCAGACACAAGGAGGAGACTCTGTGAACCTCCATGCTGGTAAATGCTGAACATATGTGTTGTTTTGGCCCAGGCTGTTAGAGTCGGGACCGGATAGATAGGGAAATCTATCTAAGTGTAGTAAGTGGCTAGACAAGCCCAGGTCTTTGTTTTATCTGTTTGCTGTGGACTTTAATAAAGATGGTTGTGGCCAGTTTTTACCAGAACTGCTGTCTCTGAATGAACTGTTTCTATGCCATTCCGTCTACCCGGACGGCGATCTCAGAGCTATATTCCCTGAAAAGCTTACAATTGGCGGAGAATGCTGGGGCAGCACAGTGGCTGATACAATTGGTGCTGGAATGTGCGTGCAGCACAGTGGCTTAGAGACAGCAATAAAGTGAAGTCTGTTGAAGCAGCAGCAGAGAAAAAAAAAGTGTGTCAGCAAAAGAAACGTCTGTTGGAGCAGTCTTAAAGAGACAGTAGCCCTAATAGAGTTTGCAAAAGAAAAAAAAAAAAAGGTGTGTCTGCACAGCAAAGCTGAACTTGTTGTGGAAAAGACTGTGGAGTGTGCAGCAGCAAAGGAAAAGTCTGTTGGAGCAGTCTTAAAGAGACAGTGGCCCTAATAGAGTTTGCAGAGAAAAAAAAAAAAAGTGTCTGCACAGCAAGGCTGAATTTTCTGTGGAAAAGACTGTGGAGTGTGTATGTCTTGAGTGAAGACTGCCGTTGTTGAGACAGAGAAGTCTGACAGCATGGATGACAGCATGGAGGCGCTGTTTGAACAAATGGCGCAAGTTAATGTGCAACATAAGACTGCCGTGGTTGAGACAGATAAGTCCGGCAGTATGGAGGAGCTCGTTGAGTACCTGGTACAGGCCCAGCAGAGCATGCAACTGCAGTGCCAGCAGCAGCAGCAGGAGAATAACCGGTTGTTGGAGCAGATTGCAGCTCTCAGCACCTCGTCCCAGAGTAATGTTGTGAAGGCACCTGCGTTGTCCGCTGTAAAGAAGGCGGTAAGACGGTCCCTGAAAAAGATGACACCTCGTGATGATGTGGAGGTATATCTCACTAGGTTTGAGGGACTGGCAGAGAAGGAGAATCTGCCCCTATCTGAATGGGCCATGATGGTCGCACCCTATCTGATTGGAGAACCCCAAAGGGCCTATGCTGACCTGAGCGAGCAGGACAGCCAAGACTATGCCAAAGCTGAAAGCGGAGATTCTTACCCGGCTGGGTGTTACGGTGACAGCCCGTGCCAGGGAGTTCATGACTGGAGATGCAGTTGGGAGTCTGCAGTCAGCAAACCTGATTATGGAGTTGAAAAGGTGATAGTGGACCGCTACACCCAAGCACGTCCTCCTGAGGTACAGCCAGAGGTCGGACAAAGAGACCACCAGGACGCCAATCGTCTGGTCAGCCTGATGGAGAGGGCCTTCGCCACCAAGGACTGCCTCCGTGACCAGCCGTCTGAGAGGTCGTCACTTCAGAGTTCCTGGACGCCGAACTCTCCCGGTAAGAGCGTTCCAGCTGTTGGGGACATGGGGTGTGCTGATAAGCGGGTTCAGGCCCAAGGGGACATATGGGTGGGAACGTGTGATGGACAGTGTTGGAGATGTCGTGAAATTGCAGCCAACTGTCCAATAGAGGGGAGCCTATGTGTTGTGATGTTGGCGGATCCCTCTCTCCCTGCGCAGAGCCTGTGTGTGTGTCCACCTCAGCCGAAGAGACTGGACCACAGGGGTCCCCGGTGGTTGTAAATGACTGCCCAGCACAGGCCCTCTTGGACTCAGAGAGTCCAGTGACTTCCGTATGGGACAGCCTGATTGATAGGGACTTTATCCCTGATAAACACCTGAGTGTGGTGTGCGTCCATGGAGACACCAAAGTCTACCCAGAGACTGCCGTGGACTTGATCCCCAAACGCGGGGAGGTTTCATATGAAGTGGGGGTAGTGAAGAACCTGGTGCACCCCGTCATATTGGGTAATGACTTTCCCCGGTCTAAGGATCTCTGGGGGAAAAATGTTTCTGATGGACAGTGTGATGAAGCTCCTATTGAGGGTGCGCAGTCCCGAGGGGCGGAACACAATGCTAGTGGGACGTTAAACTTATGTGATAATGATGATAATGATGATGATGATCATGATAATGATGATGACCATGATAATGATGCTGATGCTGATAATGATAATGATGATGATCATGATAGTGATGATGGTACTGATCATAATCATGATAATGATATTGATAATAATGATGACTGTGATAGTGATGAAATTCCTTTGCAGGTGATGTTGGGAGACGAGGATGGTGGTTCTCGGGAACCGAGTGTCCCTGACTTACCTGTGTCCTGTGACAATTTTGAGAGTGAGCAGTGGCGAGACCCCTCTCTTAAAACGGCCCAGGAAAATATAAATGTTCTAAATGAGGTTTCCCAAGAGCCTGGCTCTGAGGAGAGGTTACCTCATGTTGCCATAAACACTCACCTGTTGTATAGGGACACTGAAGTCCAGGGAGAGGTCGTGAGCCAGCTCCTAGTACCTGAGCTATATAGAAGTATAGTGCTGGGGTTGTCACATAGTCACATACTTGAGGGACCAGATGGTGAAGTTAATGTTGTGGATGACATGTTAACTAAGGTTCCAGATCAGGATGTGAATGAGAATGAATTGTATACCCCGAAAGTGACAGATGAGAAGAATGAATTGAACCCTGAAGGAGCCGATGTGGCTGAGAAAAAGGGGTCAGACAGGGATAGTGGTAGTGATAGTGAATCATCTGATGACAATAAAGCAACCAGTGCAAATGAGGAAGGCATGGTAGCAGAGGAGGTTGAGAGTCCTGAGAAGAAAGCTGATGCTGACCTTGCAGCCGGACAGAAGATGGCATCTGAAGATGTTTTACAGTTGGCCGGTTCCCTGACGAAGACTAAGGTGAAAGGAGGAGAGCTGAGCTTTAAAGGCATGACTCTGAAACTGAACACAGCACAAGTGGATGCTGTTGAAGATGAGAAGTTATCAATGTATGGTATGGAGATGCATCATGCCCAGGACTCTGAAGGTAATGCTGCAGAGGTGGAAAAAGCCATGGAAGTGGTGGTCACCAAGCCAGATGCCTCATCAGAAGCTGAGTTCTCAAGTGAAGCTGTGAGGAACAAGACTGAAGATATGGGGACTGACCCTGTCCAGGAATCTGTTTCTGCCGAAGACAGCGGCGTGGACGGGTTACGGTCCGGATCAGTAGCTGCAACTCGTGAAGCTCAGGCTGGAAGTTCGGCGCCCGGAGCCCCATCAGTGTTCCTGAGTGATACCAAGGATCTGGATAAATCACAAGATGAGATTTTGAGACATCAGGCTGGCGTTGGTGAGCTCAAGCGCACTTTCATGGAGTCTACATCAGAGCCATGTCCCAACAAGTGGGAGAGGCGATGTGTCACTCCGTTGCCGCTGCAGACACACGGGAGCTCAGATGGGATGCAGAACGTGGTGGAAGAGAAGAATCCGGCGGGTTCTGAGTATACAGATGCAGCTATCAAGGAGAACTTGAAAGCTGGAATAAATGGAGATATTGGAGACCATAATGATGTGAATGAAGAAGTAGAATGTAAGACTGACGGTAGGGCTTCTGAGCATGTCCTACCAGAAGAGCCTGAAGAAGGGGCTGAAGACATAAAGGACGTCCAACAGGTACAAGATGAATTGATTACTTCCCAGAAAAAACTCCAAACTGTGATGAAGGAGCGTTATGAGAGCCATGAGCATCTTCTGGAGAAGCTCATGAAGTAAAGAAGGTTCAAGGGGAACTGGAGAAAAGTGAAAAACCCCCTATACCTTCTGTGATAGTTGGTGACACATGGTCAGTGCACCAGGGACAGGAGGTACGTGAGTTTCTGAGGAAGAGTCAGCAGAAGTGTTCTGATGTGCCGGGTCGTACTTCTCTGGCCAGGCACTATATCGAAACTGAGCCCGGCCCTAAGGTCAAGATGAAACCGTGCAGGATACCCGAGGCCCGCAGAGAGCATAGGCCTGGGAGGGTACAGGGTAGTGCGGATGCTTCAGATGAAGAGAAAGCTGATGTTGGCTATGGCTCAGGTGAAGATACAGATGACAGTAGTGAATATGAAGCTGATGAGGGCCATGACTGGTCCAGAGTTCACTGTCTCTTTTGGATTGTTGACCAGCCCTCCGGTCTGGATGACCAGCCCTCCGGTCTGGAAAAGAGGGGGGGGATATGTGAGACAGTGAGAGTATGGGTGTTGAATGGGGTGTACATTTCACCTAGATACTGTGCTGACTGGTATAAGGGAAATGTATGGCTTTGTAAACCTAGTGGTAGAGAAAGGTCACTACACCTTACATTCATTACACACTTGCAGCTCAGGCCTGAAACTACTCAGGTGTTAATTAGGAGACCAGAAGTAGGTGTCTGCGAACACAGTCAGAGAGCTCGCTTAGTCTGGACAAGGAGTCCAGCACAAGAAGCAGTCTCCAGGAGTATGAGCTGTCTCAGTCTGGGTGCTCGATGTACCCCAGACACAGGAGTAGTCTCTGTGAGAATCCATGCGGATAGCTGCTGAATAGGAGGGGAGCTCTCTCAAGTCTGGACGTTGAAGGTGCCTTCAGACACAAGGAGGAGACTCTGTGAACCTCCATGCTGGTAAATGCTGAACATATGTGTTGTTTTGGCCCAGGCTGTTAGAGTCGGGACCCGGATAGATAGGGAAATCTATCTAAGTGTAGTAAGTGGCTAGACAAGCCCAGGTCTTATGTTTATGATTTGTTTTATCTGTTTGCTGTGGACTTTAATAAAGCTGGTTGCGGCCAGTTTTTACCAGAACTGCTGTCTCTGAATGAACTGTTTCTATGCCATTCCGTCTACCCGGACGGCGATCTCAGAGCTATATCCCCTGAAAAACTTACAGTATGTAACTACACAGCCCTAGGTCTCAGTGGGCAGCAAATTTTTTTGGGCATCTTAATCCTGATAATTAGAGTTGAGCGATACTTTCCGATATCCAAAAGTATCGAAATCGGAATGGTATCGCCGATACCCAAAAAATATCGGCGATACCCGATACCGATACCGGAAATCCAATGTAAGTCTATGGGAACAAAATATCGGAATTAAAAAAAACCCATTCTTGACTTGTTGGTTAATTGTACATGAAGGAAAACAACAAAGAGTAATGTAGAATGTATTGGGGAAGGTTGAGGAGACATTAAAGGCATAGATGTTTAACCCAATCAAATGGAATAGCATAAATATTTTTTTTTTTAAAGATGTTCGGATTGACGAAGAAATTGACAATGTTGTTAACGTTTTTTCTATTTTGGCAAATATGTATATTTCACAACTTCCATGCTCTTCACCTTTTTAACTTTTGACACACTTTCTCCTTCATAATCTTCAGCAGCATCATCTTTTTCATCAAATTATTCTTCATCTTCACCTTCTTTATCTTCTTCTTAACCCCTTCACCCCCAAGGGTGGTTTGCACGTTAATGACCGGGCCAATTTTTACAATTCTGACCACTGTCTCTTTATGAGGTTATAACTCTGGAACGCTTCAACGGATCTTCGCGATTCTGAGATTGTTTTTTCGTGACATATTGTACTTCATGATAGTGGTAAAAGTTCTTCCATATAACTTGCATTTATTTATGAAAAAAACGCAAATATGGCAAAAATTTTGAAAATTTTGCAATTTTCAAACTTTGAATTTTTATTCCCTTAAAACAGAGAAATATGTCACACAAAATAGTTAAGAAATAACATTTCCCACATGTCTACTTTACATCAGCACAATTTTGGAAACAACATTTTTTTTTGTTAGGAAATTATAAGGGTTAAAAGTTGACCAGCGATTTCTCATTTTTACAACAAAATTTACAAAGCCATTTTTTTTCGGGACCACCTCATATTTGAAGTCACTTTGAGGGGTCTATATAGCAGAAAATACCCAAAAGTGACACCATTCTAAAAACTACACCCCTCAAGGTACTCAAAACCACATTCAAGAAGTTTATTAACCCTTCAGGTGCTTCACAGGAGCTGAAGCAACATGGAAGGAAAAAATTAACATTTTACTTTTTAGTCACAAAAATGATCTTTTACAAACATTTTTTTTATTTTCACAAGGGAAAAAGGAGAAAAAGGACTGATAAAGTTGTTGTGCAATTTCTCCTGAGTACGCCGATACCCCATATGTGAGGGAAAACCACTGTTTGGGCACACGGCAGAGCTCGGAATGGAAGGAGCGCAGTTTGACTTTTCCAAACCAAAATTGGCTGGAATTGAGAACGGACGCCATGTCGCTTTTGGAGAGGCCCCGATGTGCCTAAACAGTGGAAACCCCCCACACGTGACCCCATTTTGGAAACTAGACCCCCTAAGGAACTTGTCTAGATGTGTGGTGAGTAGTTTGAACCCTCAAGTGCTTCACGCAAGTTTGTAATGTAGAGCCGTGAAGAAAAAAAATCATATTTTTTCCACAAGCATGATGTTTTAGTCCCCAAATTTTTATTTTCCCAAGGGTAAGAGGAGAAATTGAACCACAAAATTGTTGTCCAACTTATCCTGACTACGCTGATACCCCATATGTGGGGGGGAACCACTGTTTGGGCACACGGCAGGGCTTGAAAGGGAAGGAGCGCCGTTTGACTTTTCCAAACCAAAATTGGCTGGAATTGCGAACGGACGCCATGTCGCGTTTGGAGGGCCCCTGATGTGCCTAAACAGTGGAAACCCCCCACATGTGACCCCATTTTGGAAACTAGACCCCCTAAGGAACTTATCTAGATGTGTGGTGAGCACTTTGAACCCTCAAGTGCTTCACGCAAGTTTGTAATGTAGAGCCGTGAAGAAAAAAAATCATATTTTTTCCACAAACATGATGTTTTGTCCCCAAATTTTTATTTTCCCAAGGGTAAGAGAAGAAATTGGACCACAAAAGTTGTTGTCCAACATGTCCTGAGTACGCTGATATCCCATATGTGGGGGGAACCACTGTTTGGGCGCACGGCAGGGCTTGAAAGGGAAGGAGCGCCGTTTGACTTTTCCAAACCAAAATTGGCTGGAATTGAGAACGGACGCCATGTCGCGTTTGGAGGGCCCCTGATGTGCCTAAACAGTGGAAACCCCACACATGTGACCCCATTTTGGAAACTAGACCCCCTAAGGAACTTATCTAGATGTGTGGTGAGCACTTTGAACCCTCAATTGCTTCACGCAAGTTTGTAATGTAGAGCCGTGAAGAAAAAAAATCATATTTTTTCCACAAACATGATGTTTTAGTCCCCAAATTTTAATTTTCCCAAGGGTAAGAGGAGAAATTTGACCACAAAAGTTGTTGTCCAACATGTCCTGAGTACGCTGATACCCCATATGTGGGGGGGAACCACTGTTTGGGCGCACGGCAGGGCTCGAAAGGGAAGGAGCGCCGTTTGAGTTTTCCAAACCAAAATTGGCTGGAATTGCGAACGGACGCCATGTCGCGTTTGGAGGGCCCCTGATGTGCCTAAACAGTGGAAACCCCCCACATGTGACCCCATTTTGGAAACTAGACCCCCTAAGGAACTTATCTAGATGTGTGGTGAGCACTTTGAACCCTCAAGTGCTTCACGCAAGTTTGTAATGTAGAGCCGTGAAGAAAAAAAATCATATTTTTTCCACAAACATGATGTTTTAGTCCCCAAATTTTTATTTTCCCAAGGGTAGGAGGGAAAATTGGACCACAAAAGTTGTTGTCCAACATGTCCTGAGTACGCTGATACCCCATATGTGGGGGGGAACCACTGTTTGGGCGCACGGCAGGGCTTGAAAGGGAAGGAGCGCCGTTTGACTTTTCCAAACCAAAATTGGCTGGAATTGCGAACGGACGCCATGTTTGCGTTTGGAGGGCCCCTGATGTGCCTAAACAGTGGAAACCCCCCACATGTGACCCCATTTTGGAAACTAGACCCCCTAAGGAACTTGTCTAGATGTGTGGTGAGTAGTTTGAACCCTCAAGTGCTTCACGCAAGTTTGTAATGTAGAGCCGTGAAGAAAAAAAATCATATTTTTTTCCACAAACATGATGTTTTAGTCCCCAAATTTTTATTTTCCCAAGGGTAAGAGGAGAAATTGGACCACAAAAGTTGTTGTCCAACATGTCCTGAGTACGCTGATACCCCATATGTGGGGGGGAACCACTGTTTGGGCGCACGGCAGGGCTTGAAAGGGAAGGAGCGCCGTTTGACTTTTCCAAACCAAAATTGGCTGGAATTGCGAACGGACGCCATGTCGCGTTTGGAGGGCCCCTGATGTGCCTAAACAGTGGAAACCCCCCACATGTGACCCCATTTTGGAAACTAGACCCCCTAAGGAACTTATCTAGATGTGTGGTGAGCACTTTGAACCCTCAAGTGCTTCACGCAAGTTTGTAATGTAGAGCCGTGAAGAAAAAAAATCATATTTTTTCCACAAACATGATGTTTTAGTCCCCAAATTTTATTTTCCCAAGGGTAGAGGAGAAATTGGACCACAAAAGTTGTTGTCCAACATGTCCTGAGTACGCTGATACCCCATATGTGGGGGGGAACCACTGTTTGGGCGCACGGCAGGGCTTGAAAGGGAAGGAGCGCCGTTTGACTTTTCCAAACCAAAATTGGCTGGAATTGCGAACGGACGCCATGTTGCGTTTGGAGGGCCCCTGATGTGCCTAAACAGTGGAAACCCCCCACATGTGACCCCATTTTGGAAACTAGACCCCCTAAGGAACTTATCTAGATGTGTGGTGAGCACTTTGAACCCTCAAGTGCTTCACGCAAGTTTGTAATGTAGAGCCGTGAAGAAAAAAAATCATATTTTTTCCACAAACATGATGTTTTAGTCCCCAATTTTTATTTTCCCAAGGTAAGAGGAGAAATGACCACAAAAGTTGTTGTCCAACATCCTGAGTACGCTGATACCCCATATGTGGGGGGAACCACTGTTTGGCGCACGCAGGCTTGAAAGGGAAGGAGCGCCGTTTGACTTTTCCAAACCAAAATTGCTGGAATTGCGAACGGACGCCATGTCGCGTTTGGAGGGCCCTGATGTGCCTAAACAGTGAAACCCCCACATGTGACCCATTTGGAAACTAGACCCCTAAGGAACTTATCTAGATGTGTGGTGAGCACTTTGAACCCTCAAGTGCTTCACGCAAGTTGTAATGTAGAGCCGTGAAGAAAAAAAATCATATTTTTCCACAACATGATGTTTAGTCCCAAATTTTTATTTTCCCAAGGGTAAAGGAGAAATTGGACCACAAAAGTTGTTGTCCAACATGTCCTGAGTCGCTGATACCCCATATGTGGGGGGACCACTGTTGGGCGCACGGCAGGGCTGAAGGGAAGGAGCGCCGTTTGACTTTTCCAAACCAAATTGGCTGGAATTGCGAACGGACGCCATGTCGCGTTTGGAGGGCCCCTGATGTGCCTAAACAGTGGAAACCCCCACATGTGACCCCATTTTGGAAACTAGACCCCTAAGGAACTTATCTAGATGTGTGTGAGCACTTTGAACCCTCAATGCTTCACGCAAGTTTGTAATGTAGAGCCGTGAAAAAAAAAATCATATTTTTTCCACAAACATGATGTTTTAGTCCCCAAATTTTTATTTTCCCAAGGGTAAGAGGAGAAATTGGACACAAAAGTTGTTGTCCAACATGTCCTGAGTACGCTGATACCCCATATGGGGGGGAACCACTGTTTGGGCGCACGGCAGGGCTGAAAGGGAAGGAGCGCCGTTTGACTTTCCAAACCAAAATTGGCTGGAATTGCGAACGGACGCCATGTGCGTTTGGAGGGCCCCTGATGTGCCTAAACAGTGGAAACCCCCCACATGTGACCCCATTTTGGAAACTAGACCCCTAAGGAACTTATCTAGATGTGTGGTGAGCATTTGAACCCTCAAGTGCTTCCGCAAGTTTGTAATGAGAGCCGTGAAGAAAAAAATCATATTTTTTCCACAAACAGATGTTTTAGTCCCCAAATTTTTATTTTCCCAAGGGTAAAGGAGAAATTGGACCACAAAGTTGTTGTCCAACATGTCCTGAGTACGCTGATACCCCATATGTGGGGGGGAACCACTGTTTGGGCGCCAGGCAGGGCTTGAAAGGAAGGAGCGCCGTTTGACTTTCCAAACCAAAATTGGCTGGAATTGCGAACGGACGCCATGTCGGTTTGGAGGCCCCTGATGTGCCTAAACAGTGGAAACCCCCCACATGTGACCCATTTTGGAAACTAGACCCCTAAGGAACTTATCTAGATGTGTGGTGAGCACTTTGAACCCTCAAGTGCTTCACGCAAGTTTGTAATGTAGAGCCGTGAAGAAAAAAAATCATATTTTTTCCACAAACATGATGTTTTAGTCCCCAAATTTTTATTTTCTCAAGGGTAAGAGGAGAAATTGGACCACAAAAGTTGTTGTCCAACATGTCCTGAGTACGCTGATACCCCATATGTGGGGGGGAACCACTGTTTGGGCGCACGGCAGGGCTTGAAAGGGAAGGAGCGCCGTTTGACTTTTCCAAACCAAAATTGGCTGGAATTGCGAACGGACGCCATGTCGCGTTTGGAGGGCCCCTGATGTGCCTAAACAGTGGAAACCCCCCACATGTGACCCCATTTTGGAAACTAGACCCCCTAAGGAACTTATCTAGATGTGTGGTGAGCACTTTGAACCCTCAAGTGCTTCACGCAAGTTTGTAATGTAGAGCCGTGAAGAAAAAAAATCATATTTTTTCCACAAGCATGATGTTTTAGTCCCCAAATTTTTTATTTTCCCAAGGGTAAGAGGAGAAATTGGACCACAAAAGTTGTTGTCCAACATGTCCTGAGTACGCTGATACCCCATATGTGGGGGGGAACCACTGTTTGGGCGCACGGCAGGGCTTGAAAGGGAAGGAGCGCCGTTTGACTTTTCCAAACCAAAATTGGCTGGAATTGCGAACGGACGCCATGTCGCGTTTGGAGGGCCCCTGATGTGCCTAAACAGTGGAAACCCCCACATGTGACCCCATTTTGGAAACTAGACCCCCTAAGGAACTTATCTAGAGTGTGTGGTGAGCACTTTGAACCTCAAGTGCTTCACGCAAGTTTGTAATGTAGAGCCGTGAAGAAAAAAAATCATATTTTTTCCACAACATGATGTTTTAGTCCCCAAATTTTTATTTTCCCAAGGGTAGAGGAGAAATTGGACACAAAAGTTGTTGTCCAACATGTCCTGAGTACGCTGATACCCCATATGTGGGGGGGAACCACTGTTTGGGCGCACGGCAGGGCTTGAAAGGGAAGGAGCGCCGTTTGACTTTTCCAAACCAAAATTGGCTGGAATTGCGAACGGACGCCATGTCGCGTTTGGAGGGCCCCTGATGTGCCTAAACAGTGGAAACCCCCCACATGTGACCCCATTTTGGAAACTAGACCCCCTAAGGAACTTATCTAGATGTGTGGTGAGCACTTTGAACCCTCAAGTGCTTCACGCAAGTTTGTAATGTAGAGCCGTGAAGAAAAAAAAATCATATTTTTTCCACAAGCATGATGTTTTTAGTCCCCAATTTTTTATTTTCCCCAGGGTAAGAGGAGAAATTGGACACAAAAGTTGTTGTCCAACATGTCCTGAGTACGCTGATACCCCATATGTGGGGGGGAACCACTGTTTGGACGCACGGCAGGGCTTGAAAGGGAAGGAGCGCCGTTTGACTTTTCCAAACCAAAATTGGCTGGAATTGCGAACGGACGCCATGTCGCGTTTGGAGGCCCCTGATGTGCCTAAACAGTGGAAACCCCCACATGTGACCCCATTTTGGAAACTAGACCCCCTAAGGAACTTATCTAGGTGTGTGGTGAGCACTTTGAACCCCCAAGTGTTTCACTAACGTTTATAATGCCCTGGCGTGAAAAAAAAAAAAAAATTTTTTTTTCCACAAAAGTGATGTTTTAGTCCCCAATTTTTATTTTCCCAAGGGTAAGAGGAGAAATTGGACCCCAAAAGTGGTTGTCCAATTTGTCCTGAGTACGCTGATACCCCATATGTTGGGGGGATACACTGTTTGGGCACACGGCAGGGCTCGGAAGGGAAGCAGTGACGTTTTGGAATGCAGACTTTGATGGAATGGTCTGACGGGCGTCATGTTCCGTTAGCAGAGCCCCTGATGTGCCTAAACAGTGGAAACCCCCCACATGTGACCCCATTTTGGAAACTAGACCCCGTAAGGAACTTATCTAGGTGTGTGGTGAGCACTTTGAACCCCCAAGTGTTTCACTAAAGTTTATAATGCCCTGGCGTGAATAAAAAAAAAAAAAAAAATTTCCACAAATATGATGTTTTAGTCCCCAATTTTTTATTTTCCCAAGGGTAACAGGAGAACTTGGACCACAAAAGTTGTTGTCCAATTTGTCCTGAGTACGCTGATACCCATATGTTGGGGGAACCACTGTTTGGGCGCATGGCAGGGCGCAGAAGGGAAGCAGTGACGTTTTGGAATGCAGACTTTGATGGAATGGTCTGCGGGCGTCATGTTCCGTTAGCAGAGCCCCTCATGTGCCTAAACAGTGGAAACCCCCACAAGTGACCCCATTTTGGAAACTAGACCCCCTAATGAACTTATCTAGGTGTGTGGTGAGCATTTTGAACCCCCAAGTGTTTCACTAAAGTTTATAATGCCCTGGCGTGAATAAAAAAAAAAAAAAAAATTTCCACAAATATGATGTTTTAGTCCCCAATTTTTTATTTTCCCAAGGGTAACAGGAGAAATTGGACCACAAAAGTTGTTGTCCAATTTGTCCTGAGTACACTGATACCCCATATGTTGGGGGGAACCACTGTTTGGGCGCATGGCAGGGCGCAGAAGGGAAGCAGTGACGTTTTGGAATGCAGACTTTGATGGAATGGTCTGCGGGCGTCATGTTCCGTTAGCAGAGCCCCTCATGTGCCTAAACAGTGGAAACCCCCACAAGTGACCCCATTTTGGAAACTAGACCCCCTAAGGAACTTACCTAGGTGTGTGGTGAGCATTTTGAACCCCCAAGTGTTTCACTAAAGTTTATAATGCCCAGGTGTAAAAATAAAAAATCCTACTTTTATCCTCACAAAAATGATGTTTTAGTCCCCAATTTTTTATTTTCCCAAGGGTAAGAGGAGAAATTGGACACCAAAAATTGTTGTCCAATTTGTCCTGAGTACACTGGTGCCCCATATGTGGGAAAAAACTGTTTGGGCACAAGTCGGGGCTCAGAAGGGAAGTCGTGACGTTTTGGAATGCAGACTGATGGAATGGTCTGCGGGCGTCATGTTCCGTTTGCAGAGCTCCTGATGTGCCTAAACAGTAAAAAAAACCCACAAGTGACATAATTTTGGAAAGTAGACTCCCAAGGAACTTTTCTAAATGTGCCCCCCTTCTGGAACTAATCTTTCCTGTAAAGTAAATTAGTAGTGCATTGAGGTGTGGTACAATTTGAAACAATCCTTCATACACAGGCAGGTTTTTCGGGGCAGGTGTCGCATTGGTAAGTGGTGTCCTTGCGTATTCCCCTTTTGTAACACACTCGGCACCTTTTTTGCGGCTTACCTTTGCTTCCAGTTGGCGGGACCACCCCCGGGAAATGCTGACCTGGTATGATACGAGCACCTTCAGTTCCAGAAGTACTGGGGCCCGCTGTTTCCTGAGCGCCAAACATCAGGGCCTTAACCACTACCTCCTGGAACTGAAGGTACGTCGCATCGCTGTTGCGTGCACATCGTGACAGCAGGAAAGCGTTGAGCATTGCCATTTGGACGATGTGCACGGACAGCTTCTTGTACCACACCTTGGCCTTTCTCAAAGCACTGTACGGTTGGAGGAGTTGATCAGAGAGATCAACACCCCCCATGTATTTATTGTACCCCAGTACACAGTCCGGTTTGCGGACCTGTGTAGAGGTACCCCGTACAGTGCTGAGGGCGCTGCCATCACCATGTATGGTGGTCAAGATAAGGACATCCCTCTTGTCCTTGTACTTGACCACCAACAGGTGGTCGCTACATTGGGCTCTGCTCTCACCCTTTCTGAGCATCTGCCCAAGTAGCGTCTTCGGGAGGCCTCTCTGATTTTTGCGGACGGTACCGCAAGCTGCGGTACCTCGCGCAGAGAGGGATTTGTAGAGTGGGACGCTGGAATAAAAGTTATCGGTGTAAAGGTGATAACCTTTATCCAGCAGTGGGTGCACCAAATCCCACACAATTTTCCCACTCACTCCCAGGACGGGGGGACACTCAGGGGGTTCAATCCTGGTGTCCTTTCCTTCGTAAACTCTAAAGCTGTGCGTGTACCCTGAGGTACTCTCGCACAGCTTGTAGAGTTTAATTCCGTACCTTGCCCTCTTGCTGGGCAGGTACTGGCGGAATCTGAGCCGTCCCTTAAAATGAACCAAGGACTCATCCACGCAGATGTCCCTTTGGGGCACGTACACTTCAGCAAACTTTTTGCTGAAGTGTTCGATGACCGGCCGAACTTTGAACAGACGGTCAAAGTTGGGGTCATTTTGTGGGGGACACTGTGCATTATCATTATAATGCAGGAATTTGTGGATGGCCTCAAAACGCGTCCGAGCCATGACCATTCGGAACAGTGGAGTGTTGTATAAAATATCAACACTCCAATATTGCCGAAGTTCTGGCTTCTTCAGGATCCCCATATGGAGGACCAGGCCCCAAAACTGCATCATTTCACCTGCGTCTACAGGAGACCAGTTGGAAAATGATGACACTGGGTTTTGCGCCAAAAATTGCCGAGCGTACAATTAGTTTGCTCCACCACGAGGTTAATAAAAATCCTCAGAGAAAAAGACTTTGAAAAAGTCTATTTCTCTGAGGCCCGTGGTGTCAAACTTGATTCCTGATTCTGCCACAAAATCAGGAATCAGTGGCTCGTAATTTTCGGGGGCGGGGTCCATATGGGGTCCGAAGAGGGGTGCGCTGGTTCATTTTCAGGGGTGGGCGCTGCCTCATCTTCTGTCCTGGGGCGTCTGCGTGGCGGTTCCGCAGGACCCGAGGAGGAAGATGAGGAAGAGGAGGAAGAAGAAGAAGAGGATGAAGAATCTGAAAAGTAAAGAAATGTGGGATCCTCTCCCTCGCTATCAGTGTCGGAGGCAAGTAAAGCGTATGCCTCTTCCACTGAATAGCGCTGTTGGGAAGAACGTGACGAGCGGGACATTTTTTTTGTGAATGTGGTGCTTTGTGTGAACTTTATTTATAACTGTGTGTGTGTGTGGGGGGGATAGTGGTTGGTGCAAACTATGCTGAAAGGAAAAAGCTAAAAGAAAAGAAAGAGAATAGGGAAAAAAATGCCTGTGAAAAAAAGTCTAAACCAGCAGGCACGAGCTCTGATAAGTGACCGGTGTCACTTATCAAAGTTCCGCGGCTGCCGGATGTGCGCAGAGGAGTGGCGGAAAGGGAAGTGAAAAAAAAAAAAACGGCAGGAACGAGCTCTGATAAGTGACCGGTGTCACTTATCAAAGTTCCGCGGCTGCCGGATGTGCGCACAGGAGTGGCGGAAAGGGAAGTGAAAAAAAAAAAAAAAAACGGCAGGAACGAGCTCTGATAAGTGACCGGTGTCACTTATCAAAGTTCCGCGGCTGCCGGATGTGCGCACAGGAGTGGCGGAAAGGGAAGTGAAAAAAAAAAAAAAACGGCAGGAACGAGCTCTGATAAGTGACCGGTAGAGTTGAGCGATACTTTCCGATATCCTAAAGTATCGGAATCGGAATGGTATCGCCGATATCACTAAAATATCGGCGATACCCGATACCGATACCGGAAGTCCCATGTAAGTCTATGGGAACAAAATATCGCAACTAAAAAAAACCCATTCTTTCCTTGTAAACACTAAATATACACACATAGAATACATATATATATATATATACATGTCATTGTGACATATATATATACATATATGTATAGTTTATACACTTCTACATAGTAAAATATCCTCTCATTCAATTGCCGGGTAAAGCCGGCTTCAGTGAAAAGACAGAAGCACCCGACATGAAATGACACTTGGTGTACATAGGGTTAACCATGTCTTTTCATGTCGTTTGCTATCTGATTTGCACAAACAATTAAATCAGACTATGTGTGCAAAATTTCACACCTGTAGGGGTTAATTAAAGGTGTAAATTCGTTGTAAAAAAAACGGACTTTTTTTGCTACGAATTTACACCTTTAATTAACCCCTACAGGTGTGAAATTTTGCACACATAGTCTGATTTAATTGTTTGTGCAAATTAGGCTGGAGTCACACACAACCACAAAAAATCGGTCCGTTTTAGACGGTCGACAATCGGATCAAAATAAAAACATCACACATCCTTCTGGCATCCGATTTTCCTTCAAAGATGCGATTTAATCGCATGTGTGTGTACCTTGTAACATCCGATTTTCATCCGACTTGCGAGATTTTCTCGCAGGCTTGCAAAACTGACATATAATGGATCCAAAAGAATAGTATTTAAATGCCAAAAGAAAGAATAGATATATACACATATATATATATATATATATATATATATATATATATATATATATATTATGTCATTGTGACATATATATATATACATATATTTATAGTTCTTACACTTCTACATACTGTTATAGCCGCTAATTCAATTGCCGGCTTCAGTGAAATCACAGAAGCCGACATGAAATGATACATTGTTTCCACACATTTAACCATGTAATTTCATGTATTTTTATATATGTTTGAAACATACAATTACATGAGTATATGTGTGCTAAATTTCAGACATGTAGGGGTTAATTAAAGGTGTAAATTCGTTAAAAAAAAATGCGTGGGCTCCCGCTGTATTTTCTCCACCAGACAGACAAAGCAAGCGAGTGGGGGCAGATAATAATAGCCTAGGGAGGGTACATTTTTTTTGTGCCCCCCCTGGCTACTAACATCTGCCCCCAGACACCCCAGAAAGGGCAAATCTATAATTAGATTCGCCCTTTCTGGCACTTTGCCCGTCTGTTCCCATTGCCCTGTAGCGGTGGCGAATGGGTTAATAAGGGGTTAAAATGACCTTGCAATTGAAAGGTCACTTTAAGCCAGGTTAATAATTGATAGCTGTCAATTAGGCAACTATCAATTATTAATCCTATTGTATGAAAGAAAAATCAAACACACACACTTTAATAAAAAATAAGTTTAATTAAATAATCACACAGTTTTTGACCATATTTTATTTTCCTGCTAAAACCATTTCCTGTAATAAAAATAAAATAAAAAAGCAAAATTATACTTACCAATCCGATGTACAGTCAGGTCCCACGGTGTAATCCATCAGAAAGGGTTAACAGGTTAAAGGTCGCAGAGAGCTAATAATGCTGTCTCAGACCTGTATTCCCCTGAATGAATAACTTCCTCTCCCAGCGAAAGTAAAGGAATAGATTCATGAATGGAGCTTAATTGATTTCTTGCCAATTTAACTGTAGTGACCTGACCTAAAGGGAAAGTGGACACAATCAATTAAGCTTCATTCATGAAACACATCCTCTCCTGTCGCCAGGAGAGGAACTTATTCATTCATGAGCTTTGAGCTGAGCATGCAGGATTACTTGCACTGCTTGGCTCAAAGCTAGTTAACCCTTTGTGAAGGATTACAGCGTGGGACGTGACAGATCGGCGGAATAGGTAAGAATAATGTTGTTTTATTTCTTTTTCTTTATTTTAGGAGATCAATGGCTTCGCACGGATTTAGTGTAAAATAAAATATGGTCAAAAAAATGTGTTTTTATTTCATTAAAATTATTTATTCTTAAAGTGTGTGTGTTTTTTTATTTACTTCAATAGGATTAATAATTGATAGTTGTCTAATTGACAGCTATCAATCATTAACCTGCCTTAAGGTCACCTTTCAATTGCAAGGTGACAGTAAGGTGAGATTAACCCATTCGCCACCGCTACAGGGCAATGGGAATAGACGGGCAAAGTGCCAGAAAGGGCGAATCTAATTATAGATTTGCCCTTTCTGGGGTGTCTGGGGGCAGATGTTAGTAGCCAGGGGGGCACAAAAAAATGCACCCTCCCTGGGCTATTATTATCTGCCCCCACTCGCTTTGCTTTGTCTGTCTGGTGGAGAAAATACAGCGGGAGCCCACGCATTTTTTTTCAACGAAATTACACCTTTAATTAACCCCTACATGTCTGAAATTTTGCACAAATACACTCATGTAATTGTATGTTTCAAACATATATAAAAATACATGAAATTACATGGTTAAATGTGTGGAAACAATGTATCATTTCATGTCGGCTTCTGTGATTTCACAAAACCCGGCAATTGAATTAGCGGCTATTACAGTATGTAGAAGTCTAGGAATTATAAATATATGTATATGTACATGTCACAATGACATGTATATATATATGTATGTGTTCTATGTGTATATATCTATTCTTTCTAGTCTTTATTAAAGCTGTCAGTGTGATTTTACAGTATAGGAGGGGATGAATTGCCGGCTTTTCTAAAGGACACCGATGCGATTTCATCGCAAGTCACACAGTGTGGTCCGTTTGTAATCAGATTTTTCATCGCTCCCATAGACTTGCATTGGCGATTGTCGACCGACAATCGGTGACAATCGCAGCATGCTGCGATTGTACACGGACGTTTAAAACGGACCACAAAAAATCTGATACTGGGAGCTGCTCCATAGATTAACATAGGTCCGACTGCAATGCGATATTTCATCGCATTGCAGTCGTCCGATTTTGTCGCCAGTGTGACTCCGGCCTTAGATAGCAAAGGACATGAAAAGACATGGTTAACCCTATGTACACCAAGTGTCATTTCATGTCACCCGACATGAAATGACACTTGGTGTACATAGGGTTAACCATGTCTTTTCATGTCCTTTGCTATCTAATTTGCACAAACAATTAAATCAGACTATGTGTGCAAAATTTCACACCTGTAGGGGTTAATTAAAGGTGTAAATTCGTTGTAAAAAAAACGGACTTTTTTGCTACGAATTTACACCTTTAATTAACCCCTACAGGTGTGAAATTTTGCACACATAGTCTGATTTAATTGTTTGTGCAAATTAGATAGCAAAGGACATGAAAAGACATGGTTAACCCTATGTACACCAAGTGTCATTTCATGTCGGGTTCTGCATTTTCACAAAAGCCGGCAATTGAATTAGCGGCTATTATACTATGTAGAAGTGTATGAACTACAAATATAAATATATATATATGTGTCACAAATTCAATGACATGTATATATATATATGAGGTGTAAAATTGCTGAAAAAAAATGCGTGGGCTCCCGCCCTATTTTCGCAACCAGACAGACAAAGCCAGTGAGTGGGGGCAGATAATAATAGCCCAGAGAGGGACCATTATTTTTGCCCCCCCCGGCTACTAACATCTGCCCCCAGACACCCCAGGAAAGACAAATCTATAATTAGATTCGCCCTTTCTGGCACTTTGCCCGCCTATTCCCATTGCCCTGTAGCGGTGGCGAATGGGTTAATATGGGGTTAAAGCCACCTTGCTATTGAAAGGTGACCTTAAGCCAGGTTAATAATTGAGAGCTGTCAATTAGACAACTATCAATTATTAATCCTATTGCATGAAATAAAAATAAAACACACACACTTTAATTAAAAATCATTTTAATGAAATAAAGACACATGTTTTTGACCATCTTTTATTTTACTGCAAAAACCATTTCCTGTAATAAAAATAAAATAAAAAAGCAAAATTATTCTTACCTATCCCATGCACAGTCAGGTCCCACGGTGTAATCCTTCAGAAAGGGTTAATGTTTACTGCAGGGACCGCAGCTAATGCTGCAGCCTCACAGTAAACCCCAAATGAATGAGTTCCTCTCCTGCCTGACAGGAGAGTAAAGGCTGGGTGTCACATAACGATACACCAGCGATCCCGACAACGATATGCACTTGTCAGGATCGCTGGTGTATCGCTACATGATCGCTGCTGAGCTGCCAAACAGGCAGCTCAGGCAGCGATCTGGGACAGCGACACTGCGGGTAACATCGCTTAAGGGCCCGTCTCACATAGCGATATCGCTACCGAGATCGCTGCTGAGTCACTAGTTTTGTGACGCAGCAGCGAGCTCACCAGCGATATCGCTGTGTGTGACATTCAGCGACGATCAGCCCCCTGCCGGGTATCGCTGATCGTCGCAGAAATGTCAGGACCTTTTTTTGATCGCTGGTTTCCCTCTGACAGGCACGCATCGCTGCGTGTGACAGGCGGGAGACCAGCGATCCGCTGGTAACCAAGGTACACAGCGGGTTTCCAGGCACCGCGCAGCGCTTGGAAACCCGCTGTGTACCTTGGATACCAGCTCCCTGCATCAGGGCGCTGGTATCCAAGGTACACAGCGGGTTTCTAGGCACAGCCCCGCGCCTGGAAACCCGCTGTGTACCTTGGTTACCAGCGGATCGCTGGTCTCCCGCCTGTCACACGCAGCGATGTGTGCCTGTCAGCGGGAAACCAGCGATCAAAGGTCCTGACATTTCAGCGACGATCAGCGATACCCGGCAGGGGGGCTGATCGTCGCTGAATGTCACACACAGCGATATCGCTGGTGAGCTTGCTGCTGCGTCACAAAACTAGTGACTCAGCAGCGATCTCGGTAGCGATATCGCTATGTGAGACGGGCCCTTAAGTGGAAAGCTTAATTGATTGCTTTCCACTTTCACTTCAGGTCAGCCAGGGACACAATCAGTGACGTCAGAGGGAACTGATTAACAAAAATAGGGGTTCCCTTCGAAAAAAAAATGGCGTGGGGTCCCCCCTATTTTTGTTAACCAGCCAGATGAAGCAGACCGCTGAGGCCTGGATTTTCAGGCTGTTAAGGAGCCAAGATCCATGGACCTTGCCAGCCTGATAATACCAGGCCACAGCAGTCTGTATATCTTGGCTGATTAACAAAAATAGGGGATCCCCTCGAAAAAAATTGGCGTGGGGTCCCCCCTATTTTTGTTAACCAGCCAGATGAAGAAAACCGCTGAGGCCTGGATTTTCAGGCTGTTAAGGAGCCAAGATCCATGGACCTTGCCAGCCTGATAATACCAGGCCACAGCAGTCTGTATATCTTGGCTGATTAACAAAAATAGGGGATCCCCTCGAAAAAAATTGGCGTGGGGTCCCCCCTATTTTTGTTAACCAGCCAGATGAAGAAAACCGCTGAGGCCTGGATTTTCAGGCTGTTAAGGAGTCAAGATCCATGGACCTTGCCAGCCTGATAATACCAGGCCACAGCAGTCTGCATATCTTGGCTGATTAACAAAAATAGGGGATCCCCTCGAAAAAATTGGCGTGGGGTCCCCCCTATTTTTGTTAACCAGCCAGATGAAGCAGACCGCTGAGGCCTGGATTTTCAGGCTGTTAAGGAGCCAAGATCCATGGACCTTGCCTGCCTGATAATACCAGGCCACAGCAGTCTGCATATCTTGGCTGATTAACAAAAATAGGGGATCCCCTCGAAAAAAATTGGCGTGGGGTCCCCCCTATTTTTGTTAACCAGCCAGATGAAGCAGACCGCTGAGGCCTGGATTTTCAGGCTGGTAAGGATCCAATATCCATGGACCTTGCAAGCCTGATAATACCAGGCCACAGCAGTCTGCTTAGCTTGGCTGGTTAACAAAAATAGGGGATCCCCTCGAAAAAAAAACGGCGTGGGGATCCCCCCTATTTTTGTTAACCAGCCAAGTAAAATGCAGACTGCTGCGGCCTGGTATTAAAAGACTGTCAAGGCCCATGGATTTGGCCCTCAACAGCCTGATAATACCAGGCTACAGCAGCCCCACATTTGGCGCATCAAAAGATGTGCCAATTGTGGCACTTTACCCGGCTCTTCCCACTTGCCCTGTAGCGGTGGCAAGCGGGGTAATAAGGGGTTATTGTCACCGTTGATTGCACGGTGACAATAAGCCCGGTTAATAATGGATAGGTGTCAATAAGACACCGATCCATTATTAATCCCAAAGTTATTAAATGTATAAAAAAAAGACACAGCAAGAAAAAAGTCTTTTAATGAAATAAAAGAGACAACACAGTTTTCATTTCTTTTATTACTCTCTCATTCCTGCGACGCCATCGATCTCCTGTAAAAAAAGAAAAAAAACAAACCAACAGTATACCACCTGTCCGACGCAGTCCATAACGATAGTCCCACGACGATCCAGCTCTGCTACATCGCAATGACAGGCAGAGCCTGTCATTGCAACGCAGCACAGCTGATTACCTGCTTCCCCGGCGGTGACGTCATCGGACTGACTGCTTTACGGCCGCGATTACCCAGCAGTCACTGCAGTTATCGCGAGAAACTGCATGTGACCGCCGGGGAAAGAAGATGGCGGCCATGAAGCAGTGCAGGACGTGACCGCCGGAGATCTTCTGCCGGTAAGTGCCGCTGACTCCTGACAGACCCGACCGACGGACACTGACAGTGACAGTGACAATCCCGATTCCGGTATCCGATAAGACGAAAATATCGGAACTCGGAATCGGAATTCCGATACAGCTAATATCGGCCGATACCCGATATTTGCAGTATCGGAATGCTCAACACTAGTGACCGGTGTCACTTATCAAAGTTCCGCGGCTGCTAGATGTGCGCACGGGAGTGACGGAAAGTGGAGTGAAAAAAAAAAAACTGCAGGAACGAACTCTGATAAGTGACTGGTGTCACTTATCAAAGTTCCGCGGCTGCTGGATGTGCGCACAGGAGTGGCGGAAAGGGGAGTGAAAAAAAAAAAGACGGCAGGAGCGAGCTCTGATAAGTGACCGGTGTCACTTATCAAAGTTCCGCGGCTGCTAGATGTGCGCACAGGAGTGGCGGAAAGGGGAGTGAAAAAAAAAAAAAAAACCGGCAGGAACGAGCTCTGATAAGTGACCGGTGTCACTTATCAAAGTTCCGCGGCTGCTAGATGTGCGCACGGGAGTGGCGGAAAGTGGGGTGAAAAAAAAAAAACTGCAGGAACGAGCTCTGATAAGTGACTGGTGTCACTTATCAAAGTTCCGCGGCTGCTGGATGTGCGCACAGGAGTGGCAGAAAGGGGAGTGAAAAAAAAAAAAAAACTGCAGGAACGAGCTCTGATAAGTGACTGGTGTCACTTATCAAAGTTCCGCGGCTGCTGGAAGTGCGCACAGGAGTGGCGGAAGGGGAGTGAAAAAAAAAAACAAAAACGGCAGGAACGAGCTCTGATAAGTGACCGGTGTCACTTATCAAAGTTCCGCGGCTGCTAGATGTGCGCACGGGAGTGGCGGAAAGTGGTGTGAAAAAAAAAAAACTGCAGGAACGAGCTCTGATAAGTGACTGGTGTCACTTATCAAAGTTCCGCGGCTGCTAGATGTGCGCACGGGAGTGGCGGAAAGTGGGGTGAAAAAAAAAAAAAACCTGCAGGAACGAGCTCTGAAAAGTGACTGGTGTCACTTATCAAAGTTCCGCGGCTGCTGGAAGTGCGCACAGGAGTGGCGGAAAGGGGAGTGAAAAAAAAAAAAAAACTGCAGGAACGAGCTCTGATAAGTGACTGGTGTCACTTATCAAAGTTCCGCGGCTGCTGGAAGTGCGCACGGAGGGGGGTGCAAAAGAAAAACGAGCACGAGTGTTGATCGGTGAACTGCGTCACCAATCAACGCTCGGCGGCTGCTAAATGTGTGCAAAGGGGGGGTAAAAAGAGGGGGAAAGGGAAGGGGGGAGGGGGGAATGGGGGGATTGGGGTGGATCGGGCAGGGATCGGGGCTCAAAAACTCACGTTTGTAGTCTCTCTTCTTTTTTCTCTCTTCTTTCTTCTCTCTTATTTCTTCTCTCTTCTTTCTTCTTCTCTTCTTTCTTCTCTCTTCTTTCTTCAGCAGGAGTTGTGGTGTCACAGGCTACTGTGGCACCACAAGGCCCAGCACAGGAGGAGATCTGGCGTGTGACCGCACTGCAGGAATCCTCAGCAAGTGTGAGGACCCCTGCAGTGTGGTCAGACAGGTCAGATCCAGTTTGCAGACAGGTCACAGAGCGGTCACATCGCTGCTGTGACCTGTCATTGGTGGGATCGATGATCACATCGATCCCACCAATCAGAGGAGACCCTTGTTTTGCCGGTTGCTAGGCACCGGCCTAGTAATCGGAGCTCACTGCTCCGATTCCTAGGCAGGTCACCGGCAGGTCAGGAAGCAGGGCACAGAGCGGTCACACCGCTGCTGTGCCCTGTGATTGCCGCGATCGTCGATGACATCGATCGCGCCAATCAGCAGCTGCAGGCCCTACTGGGCCTGTCCTAGGCTACGGCCTAGGATCGGTGCTATTACTGCACCGATCCAGGCAGGTACAGGCAGGGCACAGCGCGGATACACCGCGGCTGTGCCCTGCGATTGGCGCGATCGATGTGATCGGCGATCGCGCCAATCCAGGGGGGGTCTGCTCCTTTCTATGCCCAGGCCTAGGATCGAGTACATCGGTACTCGATTCTAGCCTGGGATCTCACTGTTTCAGCCCATCGGATTGGCTGAAACAGTGAGAAAGGCTGCGATTGGCTGTTCAGAATTGAACAGCCAATCACAGCGATCGGGAGTGAGGGTGGGCGGTGACAGACCCCGGATGCCGGCGCCATCTCTCCTGAGGTAAGATGGCGTCGGAATTTTAATGCGATCATTGCGACTTAAGTCGCAATGTCGCATTAAAGGGCTGGACGTACTATCCCGTCCCCGGTCATACGGGCCCAGGTACCATGGACGGGATAGTATGTCCGATGGCAGTAAGGGGTTAAACTTCTTGCTATTCATCTTTTGTTAACATTACTCATATTCTTCTTATTAAACTATTATTCTTATTCATATTGTACTTCATCTTCTTCATCATATTCTTATTTGTGACAGAGAATCCTGTACTTGTAATCTGTCAAAGTATGAATTTTTCATCCTTCCGTTCTTGCTGTCACAAAAGATTTAAATTACAACAGTATTTGTCCGTGTTCAGTTTAGCCTGCAGCCGCAGGCATTTTCCAGGGGCACCACGAGGAGGAACGGACTCACCCCCATACACTGCTTAGTCTTCTTCTGATTATAATTTAGAGCATATATTTTGCTCTTCATTTTGGTCTTATACTTCATGTTCTTCTGCTTTTTGATCTTCTGCTTATTGTTCTTAAGTCTCTTGTTCTGTATCTTGTAATTTGTCTTAACCTTCTTAGTCCTGTTTGGTAATCTTTTATTTCTTCTTTGTGATGGTGTTTAGGCTGGTTGGCTTGATGCTCGTCGTCCTTGTGGTCGTCATCTTCTTCGGGGTGGTCATCAGGGTCGTCGTCTTCATTGTTGGAGATCCAGAGTGATTACCCAAAAAAGCATTGAAAAAATCTTCAATTTGTAAATGTAGCAGAAGGTACAAGAGCCAATGCAAGTAACGAGGACCAGCTGACTGTGCTGGAACCCGGAGGGGCAGCAGAAGGAAAAGAGCCAATGGCACAACAGAGGACCAGCTGACGTTACTGGGACACGGTTACTAAGCAGGAGGTACCTGTGCTCCAAAGCACTACCAAGGACCAGCAGACGTTGCTGGAACTCGGATACCGAGATGGAGGCACCTAGGCCAAAGGCACTGCAGAGAACCAGCTGACGGTACTGGAACCCGGACGGGTAGCAGAAGGTACAAGAGCCAATGCAAGTAACGAGGACCAGCTGACTGTGCTGGAACCCGGAGGGGCAGCAGAAGGAAAAGAGCCAATGGCACAACCGAGGACCAGCTGACGTTACTGGGACACGGTTACTAAGCAGGAGGTACCTGTGCTCCAAAGCACTACCAAGGACCAGCAGACGTTGCTGGAACTCGGATACCGAGATGGAGGCACCTAGGCCAAAGGCACTGCGGGAAACCAGCTGACGGTACTGGAACCCGGACGGTAGCAGAAGGTACCCATGGAAATTTAAGTTGACAGGCCGCGAGCCGGCCGCAGTTACCGAATCCCACAGTACTACAGTGGGTGATTGTCCTATTGTCACAACGGAAACAGCCTTTATTTGCATATCCCGCAGCACACATAGGAAGCACCTAAACTCCAAGCACCATAGAGTCGGCTAACCCGACCGCAACACGACAGGACAACTTAATGGAGGCTAAGTGACGTTTACACTGACAGGAAACAGATGGCATGCTGTCTCGGCAGGAGTGAGTACCCGTGCCAATGACACTTCCGAGCAACAACTGGCGGTGTTGAAGCCCAGTGATGAGAAGAGAACATGGTGGAGGCAGCAGGACTTTTTGCCGTTCGCACAGCAGGGGAACAGCTGACATTACTGAACCCCAGTAACACAGGAGCAAGTGTTGTCTGTGCTAACAGCACTTCCGAGCAACAACTGGCGGTGTTGTAGCCCAGGGATGAGAAGAGAACATGGTGGAGGCAGCAGGACTTTTTGCCTTTCAACAGCAGGGGAACAGCTGACATTACTGAACCCCAGTAACACAGGAGCAAGTGTTGACTGTGCTAACAGCACTTCCGAGCAACAACTGGCGGTGTTGTAACCCAGGGATGAGAAGAGAACATGGTGGAGGCAGCAGACTTTTTGCCTTTCACACAGCAGGGAACAGCTGACATTACTGAACCCCAGTAACACAGGAGCAAGTGTTGACTGTGCTAACAGCACTTCCGAGCAACACTGGCGGTTTGGAGCCCAGGGATGAGAAGAGAACATGATGGAGGCAGCAGACTTTTTGCCGTACACACAGCAGGGGAACAGCTGACATTACTGAACCCCAGTAACACAGGAGCAAGTGTTGACTGTGCTAACAGCACTTCCGAGCAACAACTGGCAGGTGTTGGAGCCCAGGGATGAGAAGAGAACATGGTGGAGGCAGCAGGACTTTTTGCCGTTCACAACACAGCAGGGGAACAGCTGACATTACTGAACCCCAGTAACACAGGAGCAAGTGTTGACTGTGCTAAACAGCACTTCCGAGCAACAACTGGCGGTGTTGTAGCCCAGGGATGAGAAGAGAACATGGTGGAGGCAGCAGACTATTTGCCGTTCACACAGCAGGGGAACAGCTGACATTACTGAACCCCAGTAGCACAGGAGCAAGTGTTGACTGTGCTAACAGCACTTCCGAGCAACAACTGGCGGTGTTGGAGCCCAGGGATGAGAAGAGACATGGTGGAGGCAGCAGACTTTTTGCCGTACACACAGCAGGGAACAGCTGACATTACTGAACCCCAGTAACACAGGAGCAAGTGTTTGACTGTGCTTTCAGCACTTCCGAGCAACAACTGGCGGTGTTGGAGCCCAGGGATGAGAAGAGAACATGGTGGAGGCAGCAGGACTTTTTGCCGTTCACACAGCAGGGGAACAGCTGACATTACTGAACCCCAGTAAAACACAGGAGCAAGTGTTGACTGTGCTAACAGCACTTCCGAGCAACAACTGGCGGTGTTGGAGCCCAGGGATGAGAAGAGAACATGGTGGAGGCAGCAGGACTTTTTGCCGTTCACACAGCAGGGAACAGCTGACATTACTGAACCCCAGTAACACAGGAGCAAGTGTTGACTGTGCTAACAGCACTTCCGAGCAACAACTGGCGGTGTTGTAGCCCAGGGATGAGAAGAGAACATGGTGGAGGCAGCAGACTTTTTGCCTTTCACACAGCAGGGAACAGCTGACATTACTGAACCCCAGTAACACAGGAGCAAGTGTTGACTGTGCTAACAGCACTTCCGAGCAACAACTGGCGGTGTTGTAGCCCAGGGATGAGAAGAAACATGGTGGAGGCAGCAGGACTTTTTGCCTTTCACACAGCAAGGAACAGCTGACATTACTGAACCCCAGTAACACAGGAGCAAGTGTTGACTGTGCTAACAGCACTTCCGAGCAACAACTGGCGGTGTTGGAGCCCAGGGATGAGAAGAGAAATGATGGAGGCAGCAGGACTTTTTGCCGTACACACAGCAGGGGAACAGCTGACATTACTGAACCCCAGTAACACAGGAGCAAGTGTTGACTGTGCTAACAGCACTTCCGAGCAACAACTGCGGTGTTGGAGCCCAGGATGAGAAGAGAACATGTGGAGCAGCAGACTTTTTGCCGTTCACACAGCAGGGGAACAGCTACATTACTGACCCAGTAACACAGGAGCAAGTTGACTGTGCAACAGCACTTCCGAGCAACAACTGGCGTGTTGTAGCCCAGGGATGAGAAAGAACATGTGGAGGCAGCAGGACTTTTTGCCGTTCACACAGCAGGGGAACAGCTGACATTACTGAACCCCAGTAGCACAGGAGCAAGTGTTGACTGTGCTAACAGCACTTCCGAGCAACAACTGGCGGTGTTGGAGCCAGGATGAGAAGAGAACATGGTGGAGGCAGCAGACTTTTGCCGTACACACAGCAGGGAACAGCTGACATTACTGAACCCCAGTAACACAGAGCAAGTGTTGACTGTGCTTTCAGCACTTCCGAGCACAACTGGCGGTGTTGGACCCAGGGATGAGAAGAGAACATGGTGGAGGCAGCAGGACTTTTTGCCGTTCACACAGCAGGGAACAGCTGACATTACTGAACCCCATAACACAGGAGCAATGTTGACTGTGCTAACAGCACTTCCGAGCAACAACTGGCGGTTGGAGCCCAGGGATGAGAAGAGAACATGGTGGAGGCAGCAGGACTTTTTGCCGTACAACAGCAGGGAACAGCTGACATTACTGAACCCCATAACACAGGAGCAAGTGTTGACTGTGCTAACAGACTTCCAAGCAACAACTGGCGTGTTGTAGCCCAGGATGAGAAGAGAACATGTGGAGGCAGCAGGACTTTTGCCTTCACACAGCAGGGAACAGCTGACATTACTGAACCCCAGTAACACAGGATAAGTGTTGACTGTGCTAACACACTTCCGAGCAACAACTGGCGGTGTTGTAGCCCAGGGATGAGAAGAGAACATGGTGGAGGCAGCAGACTTTTGCCGTTCACACAGCAGAGGACAGCTGACATTACTGAACCCCAGTAACACAGAGCAACTGTTGACTGTGCTAACAGCACTTCCGAGCAACAACTGGCGTGTTGTAGCCCAGGATGAGAAGAGAACATGGTGGAGGCAGCAGGACTTTTTGCCGTACACACAGCAGGGGAACAGCTGACATTACTGACCCCAGTAACACAGGAGCAAGTGTTGACTGTGCTAACAGCACTTCCAGCAACAACTGGCGGTGTTGTAGCCCAGGGATGAGAAAGAACATGGTGGAGGCAGCAGGACTTTTGCCTTCACACAGCAGGGAACAGCTGACATTACGAACCCCAGTAACACAGGAGCAATGTTGACTGTGCAACAGCACTTCCGAGCAACAACTGCGGTTTGAGCCCAGGGATGAGAAGAGAACAGGGAGGCAGCAGGACTTTTTGCCGTACACAGCAGGGGAACAGCTGACATTACTGAACCCCAGTAACACAGGAGCAAGTGTTGACTGTGCTAACAGCACTTCCGAGCAACAACTGGCGGTGTTGGAGCCCAGGGATGAGAAGAGAACATGGTGGAGGCAGCAGGACTTTTTGCCTTCACACAGCAGGGGAACAGCTGACATTACTGAACCCCAGTAACACAGGAGCAAGTGTTGACTGTGCTAACAGCACTTCCGAGCAACAACTGGCGGTTTGTAGCCCAGGGATAGAAGAGAACATGGTGGAGGCAGCAGGACTTTTTGCCTTCACACAGCAGGGAACAGCTGACATTACTGAACCCCAGTAACACAGGAGCAAGTGTTGACTGTGCAACAGCACTTCCGAGCAACAACTGGCGGTGTTGGAGCCCAGGGATGAAAAGAAATGTGGAGGCAGCAGACTTTTTGCCGTACACACAGCAGGGAACAGCTGACATTACTGAACCCCAGTAACACAGGAGCAAGTGTTGACTGTGCTAACAGCACTTCCGAGCAACAACTGGCGGTGTTGAGCCCAGGATGAGAAGAGAAATGGTGGAGGCAGCAGGACTTTTTGCCGTTCACACAGCAGGGGAACAGCTGACATTACTGAACCCCAGTAACACAGGAGCAAGTGTTGACTGTGCTAACAGCACTTCCGAGCAACAACTGGCGGTGTTGAGCCCAGGGATGAGAAGAGAACTGGTGGAGGCAGCAGGACTTTTTGCCGTTCACACAGCAGGGGAACAGCTGACATTACTGAACCCCAGTACACAGGAGCAAGTGTTGACTGTGCTAACAGCACTTCCGAGCAACAACTGGCGGTGTTGTGGAGCCAGGGATGAGAAGAGAACATGGTGGAGGCAGCAGGACTTTTGCCGTACACACAGCAGGGGACAGCTGACATTACTGAACCCCAGTAACACAGGAGCAAGTGTTGACTGTGCTACAGCACTTCCGAGCAACAACTGGGTGTTGGAGCCCAGGGATGAGAAGAGAACATGGAGCAGAGGATTTTGCCTCACACAGCAGGACAGCTACATTACTAACCCAGAACACAGGAGCAATGTTGACTGTGCTAACAGCATCGAGCAACAACTGCGGTGTTGGAGCCCGGGATGAGAAGAGAAATGGTGGAGCAGCAGGACTTTTTGCGACACACAGCAGGGAACAGCTGCATTATGAACCTAACAGGAGCAAGTGTTGACTGTGCTAACAGACTCCAGCAACAACTGGCGTGTACCAGGAGAAAGAGACATGGTGAGCAGCAGGACTTTTGCCTCACACAGCAGGACAGCTGACATACTGAACCCCAGTAAACAGAGAAGTGTTCTGTGCTAACGCACTCGAGCAACAATGGCGGTGTTGTAGCCCGGGATGGAAGAGAACATGGTGGAGGCAGCAGACTTTGCCTACACACAGGACAGCTGACATACTGACCCCAGTAACACGAAAGTTGACTGTGCTAACAGCATTCCGCAACGGGTGTACCAGGTGAGAAGAGAACATGTGGAGCGCAGGACTTTTGCCGTAACACAGCAGGGGAACAGCTAATTACGACCCATAACACAGGAGCAAGTGTTACTGAGCTAGCAACATGGCGGTGT
>JARQOD010000006.1:303951402-304109197 GCA_033576555.1 Oophaga sylvatica
TGAAAGGCTCCACTCTGAATGTTCTTCTTCAAACTAAAATGCTACAATGCAGGTCCTTGGGCTCAAGTTTGCAATGCTCCACTGAGTTTGTTTTCCCTTCACGCCCCCTGCTGCAGATTTACAGCGGAGTCTGTACACAGATACAAGAGGCAGAGAGTGTGAGGGAGGCTGCTGTGAGGTTACCTCCGCAGAGCGGGCCCCTGAGCCGTGACCACCGGGGAGTGGCCTGGGCGGAGTAAAGGTCCCCGAGTCAGCGGTGACCAGCGATGCCGGAGAGTAATTTGAACTTGCTGAAGTAACGCGGGAATTTATGAGGTCAAAAGTTAAACGTGGAGAGTGGAAACGTAGCCAAAAGGTCAGAAACCCAAAGTTAGCGGACAGCAAAAAATGGGGCAGCGGGTACGAAGAAAGATATAAACCCAAAAGGTCAGTTTGGGAAAAAAGCAGTTAACGAGTCCAGTCAATGCACAGACATTAAATGGACTGGGTCATACATGGAGGAAAAACGGACGGGCAGTATGCAAGCACCGGGGTCAGACACACGCCGGGAAATGAATCTATAGTACAAACCCCCACGACGGGGGGGGGGTAAATGCCCCCCCAAAAAAAAAAGGGAGGGCATAAAAATTTAAACCCCAAAAGGGGGGGAAAGGAACCATGCCAAACCCGTGACATTTCCCTCAACACTGAAATTTTCTCCACTGCCTGGTCTTATCCCAACATACGGGTTTTCTGGCTCAACTACTGTGGTTTTTTCTAACACTGCAACGGACAAAAAGGTCTTCACTCAACCTGCAAGCCCACTTGGGGCTTCAACCCCAAAACCTCAATGTTCTACTGCTGGGTCTTTTCCTCAACACTGCAATTTTCCCTACCAGGCTTCAGCCTAACACTGAATTGTCCACGTGATTTTTTAGCTTTAACACGCAGTCTCCAGCTGGTTCTTTAGCCTCAGCACTGAATTGCCATGCTGGTCTTTGCCTCAAAAAATGCAATTGTCCACTGTCGGGGCTTCAGCCCAACACGCAATTGTCCCCCTGCAGGGTCTTCTGCCCCAACACTGAATTTTTTACTGAGATTTTCCCCTCAACACTGAATTTCCTTGTTGTGTCTTCGGGCAAAAATTCACTGCGTAGTCAAAAAATAGGGGGAAAACCAAATTAATAAAAAACAATGTTTTCAGGTGGCCTCCGTTGTGGATTAAAAGGCATTTTGGGGGTGCGCATTACTTTGGTGCAGGGCAGGCCTTGCATTCAATGCATAAGCAAACAGTATGGCATTACCAAATGCAAAAAATATGAACTTGGTTTCATGTGGCCATCCAGTACGTGGGTTCATAGGCTTATTGGGGTGCGTGTAACTTGGTTGCAAGGCAGGCCTTGCATTCAATGTTCCTTAACATATTTCCCAGGAAAATCCATTTTGGTTTAGTTTCTGTATGTTTTTTGGTGAGCCTGTAAAAATGGCATAAGACTCTGAGAACATTGTTCACAGCTGTGACCTGGGAGTCAGAAATGCATCCAGGGGCATTCCCCATTATGTTCCCATGTCATTTGTGCATTATTTCCATAATTTTCAGACATTTTTAGACTTTAAAAGGACCCCCGGTGAGATCACGGCAAAAATGCTCGGTTTTCCCATAGACTTACATTGGGCTCGTTGCTCGGGTCGAGTACCTGAGTATTTTAATTTGTTCGACCTAAATAACGAGCACCCGAGCATTTTAGTGCTCGCTCATCACTACAACTGGCATTTGCTATATAATCTGAGCCCTGGCTAGTATGCATTGCTAGAGTTAGGATATAGTGGTTTGTTGTAGTTGTTTGAGAAAGCATTTTGTGGATTTATCCTAGACTCTTGTGAGGTTTTGAGGATGTGCTAATCTCCTTCTCCTACTTTTTCCCCATTTTCCACTCCCCGATGTTTACCTATATAGTTTATGTGAATATATTTGCATGATTGGCATTTTTCTTTATCCCTGTTTGTATTATCTTGTTAGTCTGTTTGATGTATTACGACACACTTCTATTCCCCTCTCCTCTAGAGAGACTATGGAAGGATTCAGGAGCTATGGCAAGGCACATGGCCCCTGCGTCTTCACCATCAGAAGTAATCCAGGGAACAGGGAGAGCTAGGGCACGACTCGCATTAGGGACAGGGAAGGAGCCACTTGTCCCAAGACATCAGACAACAGGATCGTGACATGCAATCAGAGCCCAGTTTTAATTTTTCGAGAGTAGTTTTATTAATGAAAGCTGATTTATGATTGATTGTTTCAAGCATCAATTAAAAAGTAACTATTGTTTAAAATTTTATTTAATATATAAATCATGCAGATGAAAATAAGGAACGTTGTAACTCATCTTACAAGAGAAATTTACTTCTATCTCCTCCAGGACTGATCTTTTATCTTCAAAATTCTTAATTCACTAGTAAAACATGTATTAACTAGAGATGAGCAACTTTGCCTTTTTTAGGGTCGAGTCGGGTTTAGTGAAACCCGACTTTCTCAAAAGTCGAGTCGAACGAAGTCGGCCGACTAACGAAAATGGTCGGGTCGGAGTCGAAAATCCGACCCCAATGCAAGTCATTGGGGAATAAAAGTCGGCAGGGAGAGGAGGACAGTTAACACACCTACAGTGCCCATTTCAATGCCAACGACATCATTTCTTATTACTTAAGCTTGTCAACCTTAATTAACTTTATAATAATAGTAACGCATTGAAAACTGGGGGTTATTTTGCTAAAGTTGTGGGGGGGGCAGTGCTGGCTCCAGATTTTCGTGGGCCCCGGGCCAAAGAGTCTTAGTGGTCCCCTTTAACACATACCACAATTCATGATGCTCCGATACGGCAAAGAAATATAGGTATAGCACAATGCCAAATACTTCACTTCTTACATTACATGACTGTATATTGCAAGTGCTGGGGCCCTGAGCTATCAGGGGGGCACACTTGTGGGCGCTGGGAACTGGCACAGGGCCCCTCATAGTACGCCTGTGTCTCTGACGGCGAGTGGGCCCCCCCACCTGCTCAGGGCACCGGCACCTGCCCGGGAGCGCCAGGTGCTGATGCCGGACCTGGGGAGGGGTACAGCCCAGTTAGGGAGGTGGAAAAACTGGCATATGTTGAGGTGTAGGCTGGACATTCAGCAGCTGCAAATGGAGGAATTGGAGAAGTTGGACGAAGCGGAGGACAAAGCGAGCCATTTTGCTGGCAACCTATGTCTTCAGGGAAGGTGGTACAAAATCCTTTGAAACCCAGGCATGGTTCATTTTAATGAAGGTGAGATCACCTACATTTTGGGTCGACAGCCGGGTCCTTCTTTCTGTCAGGATTGATCCAGCAGCACTGAAGACTCTTTCTGATAGCACACTACCAGCACGGCAAGCGAGCTCCTGTAAGGCATATTGTGCCAATTCAGGCCAGGTGTCCAGTTTACAGGCCCTGTAGTCAAAGGGGAAAGAACTGTGAGCGAAAATATCGATAGGGGAGGAGAGGTAATTTTGAACCATAGTTGACAACTGCTGTCTACTGTCTGTTCCAATCGATAAAGTATTACCCGTCATGAGAGCGGTACTCGAGAAATCAGTCCACAACATGGTCATGAAACCCCAGTCTCCAATGCCACTTCTGCTGAGTGCACCACGAATACCTCTTCCATGTTGCCCAGTATGGATCGTGGTAGAACCTGCACTGCTGCTGTGTGCTGGCAATGCCTCTAACAAACGGTTTACCAGAGTTGCTTGTTTGTTCGCCAATATTAGCTCTAGGTTCTCCTGTGGCATGATGTTCTGTAATTTGCCTTTATAGCGTGGATCGAGGATGCTTGCCAACCAGTAGTCATCATCCTTCATAATTGTGGCAATGTGGGGGGTCCATTTTTAGGATAAGCAAGACATAATCACACATGTGGGCCAATGTTCCAGGTGTCAATGATGCACTGCCAGTAGTGGGTGGAGGAGCACTTTTTGCCAAATCCACATCCCTCCATTCACGCACAAATCCTTTACCTGACCTTGGCAAGCCAACATCTTCTCTTGCCCCCTGAGAAGCATCATCCTCCCCAAAATAATCATCCCCCCATCCTCATCCTCCTCCTCTTCCTCTTCATCCTCCACCTCATCCAGGACAGTTCTCTGAGCAGATAATGCCTGACTGTCATGAAGGCTTCCCTCCTCCTCCTCAGCTGCAGACGCCTGATCCTTAATGTGCGTCAAAGTTTGCATGAGCAAACGCATAAGTGGCATGCTCATGCTTATGATGGCGTCATCTGCGCTTGCCAGCCATGTGCATTCCTCAAAACACTGAAGGACTTTACAGAGGTCTTTCAGCTTTGACCACTGCACACCCGACAACTCGATGTTTGCCCTTAAACTGCCTGCCCGTGGATCCTCCCCAAATGCATAACAGCCTGCCTCTGTTCGCACAGCCTCTCAAACATGTGCATGGTGGAGTTCCACCTTGTTGCAACGTCTATGATTAGGCAGTGCTTGGGGAGGTGGAGCTATCGCTGCAGCCTCTGCATACGACTGGAGTCTACGGCGAGCAACGGATGTGCGAGCACAGTCTTCGCACCTTATGGAGCAGGGCTGGTAACTCCATATAATTATTTAGGAAGCACTGCACCACCAGGTTCAAGTTGTGAGACAGGCAAAGTATGTGTCTGAGTTTTGTCTGAGTTTTGCCAGGGCTAGGTCCGACACAAAATTATGTCCGTTATTACTGACAACCTTGCCTGGCTCAAGATGTAGACTGCCCAGCCATGACTCAGTTTCTCGCAGCACGTAGTCGGCCAGTACCTCCAGGTGTGTCTGTTGTCGCCCAAAGACATCATCTTTAAAACAGCCTGCTGACGCTTACCACTAGCTGATCGATAGTGGGATACCTCGTGTGCAACACTGGCAGCTGCGGATGGTGTGCTCATGCGACTGCGCTCTGTCGATGAGCTTTTGTTTCAGGAGGAGGAGAGTCGAATGCCTACAGCCAACTGTTGCCAATGTCGCTGTCCCCTGTGGACCCAGCATCCACCACATTAACCCAGTGCGCAGTGATGGACATGTAATGGCCCTGTCCATGCCGACTGGCACATGCATCTGTTGTGAGGTGCACCTTTCCACTCACTGATTGTTTGAGTGCATGGACAATGCGGTCTTTCACATGCAGTTGGAGGGCAGGGATGGCTTTTCTAGAAAAGAAGTGCCGACTGGGTAGGTCATAGCGTGGGACAGCATAGGCCATGAGCTCTCTGAATGCTGCACTTTCAACCATACAGAAGGGCATCATCTCCAAAGAGATCAGTTTGGCAATATAGGCGTTCAAAGCCTGTGAGGTTTTGTAGTCCGTCCACGCTTGCAAGTGTATGGTGTTTAAATTTCTAAGCATGCAACTGGTATTCAGTTTTCGGAGATTTTTCCCTCGGCTAAAGGTCCTTCTGCACTTCTTACAGATAACCTTTGCCTCATCAATAGGATTTTGGTCAAAAAAGTGCCACACTGCACTCTTGCTACTATGGGATAAATCCTCAGGGCTTGCACGCAGTCTGGCCAAGCTGTCCTGCAAAACTTTTTGTTTTTTAACACAGTTTTGGACTGCTACATGTTAGGGTTCGAGTTCCTACTGCTGCACAAGGGGAGTCTCGAACCGGTCCCGCTGCAGTCCCCCATTCATCTCTGGCCGCAGTGGAGCCTGCTCAGCAGAAACATCGGTCCCAGCGTCTTGTCCATTCCAGTACTGTGCAGAGACTTGCTGCTGCCTCTCCTGGATCTGCTATTATAGCCAGTACTGGAGCAGACGTCTTTGGGACGAAGTCCTGCGTTTCCCCTTCTGAGCATGCCCAGGGTAAGATCTCTCATTGGAGATCTGGGGTCACATGTTCAGGTACTGCAGCAGCTCCTATTGGTCCACCAGGAAGGTCATGAAACTATATGTGTTTGGAACAGTTTCTCATTGGTCCTTGTTTCTGGCAGGTCCTGTAGCTGTTGCTATAAAAGGGTGGCATGGCTCTGCGCCATGTGCTAATATCAATCATTATATGCTTAGCGCCAGTGTGGTCATGCGTGTGTGTGGTTAGGGCCCGGCTGAAATAAGCCCCTACAATACCGACTTAATCGGTGAGGAGTTTGGTATGCTAGCTGGTCAGGGTCGGTGTCCTAGATGCCCTAGATTGCCGGCATAACCGGTGAGGAGTTTGATTGCCGTATTCAGGGCCTGGCATTCAGACGCCATAGATTTCGGGTGACTCCCGCTGAGGACATTAGCGCATGATCACGTTCTATGTTCGCTTAGCTGTTCACTGTGTACCTGGGTGCCTGACAGGACACAGGAGTTTTTCTCAGCGGCTCTGTGACGTAACAGGGTTCGCTTTCAATGCTAGACAGCGCCCTAGCGTGTTTATTTTGCGACTCAGTTGTGTTAAGTGAGTTCGCACACATCGCCATATAGCGCTTTCGGCACTCCTTCTAGCGGCTCTGTGGATTAACAGAGTTCGCACATATTGCCACAGTGCGTTACGGCGGTTATTTTGGCGACTCTGCGGGATAACAGAGTTTGCTTCTTGCGCAATTTTACTAGCAGCAGGCTCCGCCTGCACGGTGGACCCCGGCTGCGAACGCACCTCTCCACATCTTATATTTGGTGCGTTCCGCAGACCCTAAGATAATATTAGTGCCAGGGTCTGGCTAATAAAATGGCGGATGAACAGCGTTTACAGCTGTACATCCAGCAGCTGGAGGGTAGGATGGCGGCTCTTGAGCGCACAACCTCAGCTGTGGATGTTACCGCAGTCGCTGTTCAGGCTGCTAGCGTAGCTGCAGCCAGTTTGTCCTCTGCCACCTCTGTCCCTACATTGTCCCAACTCCCGCTTCCAGACAAGTTTGCTGGTGACAGCAAGCAATGTCGGGGATTCGTGAGTCAGTGCTCCATACACCTCGAGCTTCTGGCTGCACGTTTCCCCACGGATCGGGCACAAGTGGGCTTTGTGATAGCTCTTCTGTCAGGCAGAGCGTTGGAGTGGGCAATGCCGCTGTGGGAGCGCGCGACGACCGTGTGGTGCGGAGCGCTTCTCGTTTTCTGGAGGCTCTGGAAAAGGTTTTTCTAGGACCTTAGGTCACCCACGATACGGCGCTCAAACTGCTGGCAAGTACCCAGGGTTCTGCTTTGGTCAGCCATTTTGCTGTCTAATTTCGGACTCTGGCCTTGGAATTAGAGTGGCCAGATAAAGTCCTCATTCCCGTGTTCTGGAGAGGACTGGCGGGTCATGTGAAAGACGCCTTGGCTACCAGGCAGATTCCTGCCACACTGGAGAAGCTTATCGCTATTTCCACCCACGTTGACCTCCGTTTCCACGAGCGGAGGCTGGAACGTGCCCAGTGTAGGCAGAGTGTCCGGTTGACTCCTACCTTCGCCACCCCCCTCTGGAGGAGGTTGCTCCTGCAGGATCTAAATCTCGGGTCACTCGTCCATCCTCGATTTGTTATATTTGCCAGCAGCAGGGACATTTTGCCAACCGATGTCCACAGCGGCTGAATAAACGGTCGCGCCCAGTAACCGTAGGAGCAGGGTCACTGGACGCCATGAGTTTTGCCCCTAAAGTGCTCCTCAAGGGGATAATTACCCACGGTTCTACCACCCTACCCGTCAAGCTGTGTGTGGATTCTGGGGCAAAGGGGAATTTTATGTCATCCTCCTTTGCTTCTCGCCACACCATGCCTTTGGTGTTGCTGGCTGAACCAGTATCGGTACGGGTGTTGAACGGAGCAATTCTGCCCTCACAAATAACCCATCAGTCTGTCCCACTCACCTTGTCTATGTCTCCTTCCCATCAGGAGAATTTATCATTTTTTATCCTCCCTGAGGGTATAGATGAGGTTTTGTTGGGATTACCCTGGCTCTGCCACCACTCTCCCCATATTGAGTGGTCTTCAGGGAGAATTCTGGGTTGGGGTAATTTATGTAAAGGCAGATGCATTAGGGACAGCGTGCAGGTCAACACCACTGAGATACCCATAGACCTCTCTCCTCTTCCCAAGGTCTATTGGTCTTATGCCGACGTTTTCTCGAAGAAGGCTGCGGAGACACTTCCACCTCATCACCCCTATGACTGTCCTATCGACCTCTTGCCTGGAGCTGAGCCTCCTAGAGGAAGGGTTTATCCCCTTTCTCTTCCTGAGACAGAGGCCATGTCCCAATATTTCAGGAGAACTTGGCAAGGGGATTCATTAGGAAGTCGGTGTCACCAGAGGGAGCGGGGTTCTTCTTTGTGCAGAAGAAGAACGGAGAATTACATCCGTGCATTGATTATAGGGGTCTCAAAGCTATCACCGTGAAAAATAAGTATCCTTTGCCGCTAATCTCTGAGCTCTTTGACAGGCTTCGGGGAGCAAGGGTATTTACTAAGTTAGACCTGCGGGGTGCGTATAACCTGATTTGCATCCGTGAGGGGGACGAATGGAAGACGGCATTTAACACCAGGAATGGGCATTATGAATATCTGGTAATGCCCTTTGGGCTCTGTAATGCCCCAGCTGTCTTCCAAGACTTTGTGAACGACATCTTCCGGGATATGTTGACCACCTCGGTGGTAGTCTATCTGGATGACAGTCTCATCTTTTCTACAGATATGGCCTCCCACCGGAGAGATGTCTGCAAGGTCTTCGACCTCTTGCGAGCAAATTCCCTAAATGCGAAGTTGGAGAAGTGCATGTTTGAGCAGGAGTCTCTACCTTTCCTGGGCTATATCATCTCCACCCAGGGATTGGCTATGGATCCTACCAAACTACAGGCTGTGATGGATTGGCAAGAACCCCACTCCCTTAAGGCGGTGCAGCACTTTATGGGGTTCATTAACTACTATCGCCAATTCATTCCCCACTTCTCTACTTTGGTAGCTCCCTTGGTAGCCCTCACCAAGAAGGGAGCTAATCCCAAGTTGTGGTCAGAGGAGGTCACCAAGGCGTTCTCCTCCATCAAGTCGCATTTCGCCAGTGCTCCCATCTTACATCGCCCCGATGTCGATAAACCATTTATCTTAGAGGTGGATGCCTCTTCTGTAGGTGCTGGAGCAGTCCTTTTTCAAAAGGATGCCCAGGGTCGGAAGCATCCCTGCTTCTTCTTTTCCAAGACCTTTACACCAGCAGAGAGGAATTATTCCATCGGGGACAGGGAGTTACTGGCTATGAAGTTGGCCTTCTCCGAGTGGAGACATCTTCTGGAGGGGGCTCGCTTCCCCTTCCAAGTATTCACGGACCACAAGAACTTGGTGTATTTGCAGACAGCCCAGCGGCTAAATTCCCATCAGGCCTGATGGTCCTTGTTTTTCTCCCGGTTCCATTTCACCCTCCATTTCCTCTCCGGTGAGAAGAACATTCGCGCAGACGCTCTACCCGCTCCGTGGTGTCCTCTGAGGAGGTGGAGGAGGAGCCTCGGCTTATTGTCCCCACAGAAAGCCTAAGAGCGGTGGCTCCGGTTTCGCTTGAGTCTGTGCCTCCGGGCAAGACTTTTGTGCCCACCAATTTGTGACCGGAAGTACTCTCTTGCGCACATTCGTCCAGGGTGGGTGGACATTTTGGGACAAAAAGGACTTCTGAGTTGCTGGCGATGACATACTGGTGGCCGCAGATGGCCCGTGACGTCAGGGAATATGTTCAGGCGTGCGACTCCTGCGCCATGAATAAGTCCCTTTACCGGTGGCAGACAGACCTTGGGAGATGGTCGGGATGGATTTTGTGGTGGGCTTACCCAAGTCTCGGGGCTGCACCATCATCTGGGTGATAACCGACCACTTCTCCAAAATGGTGCACTTAGTGGCGATACCACGGTTACCGTCTGCACGGGCCTTGGCAGCATTATTCATTAAGGCATATTTTCCGCCTACACGGTATGCCAGATAAAATTGTCAGTGATCGAGGTCCCCAGTTTGCGTCTCGGTTCTGGAGAGAGCTGTGTCGTTTACTCAGCATTGAGTTGAATCTCTCCTCTGCATACCATCCCGAGACGAATGGGTTGGTAGAGAGGGCCAACCAGACCTTGGTCACAAACTTGCGACATTTTGTCTGCCAGGCAGGATGACTGGGCATCCTTGCTACCGTGGGCTGAGTTCGCTCTAAATAATGCTGTGGCTGACTCCACCGGACAGACCCCATTCCTCCTGAACTACGGTCAGCATCTGCGGGTACCAGTGCCCATGCCCATGTCTTCCGCCGATTCCAGGGTGGCAGACTGGGCTGTGGAGGGACGGGACATTTGGTACCGCTCCCAGGATGCCATTCAGGCCTCCAAAGAGAGGATGAGGTCTTCGGCCGATGCCCATCGGCGCCCCGCTCCTACATTTGCTCCGGGTGACCTAGTGTGGCTTTCTGCCCGAAACATCAGGCTACGTGTAGAGTCCACCAAGTTGGCACCTCGCTTTTTGGGCCCCTTTAAAGTTCTTGAGCAGGTGAACCCGGTGGTTTACCACCTAGCCCTTCCGCCTCGCCTTGGTATCACTGACACCTTTCACGTGTCCCTCCTGAAACCCGTGGCCATTTCCCTGTTTTCCGAGTCATCTGCCGGGACGTCGGGTTCATCTACCGACGATCATGAGGTGAACGCAAAAAATGTTATTTGGTGGATTGGAGGGGTTATGGGCCTGAGGATAGGTCCTGGGAGCCTGCCGAGCATGTTCACGCTCCGCAGCTCATCGCTGCCTTTGAGCGCAGCGAGGCCCAAAGAAGGGGGGGCCCTAGGAGGGGGGGTAATGTTAGGGTTCGAGTTCCCGCTGCTGCACAATGTGAGTCTCAAACCGGTCTCGCTGCGGTCCCCCATTCATCTCTGGCCGCAGTGGAGCCTGCTTAGCAGAGACGTCAGTCCCAGCGTCTTGCCCATTCCAGTACTGTGCAGAGACTTGCTGCTGCCTCTCCTGGATCTGCTATTATAGCCAGTACTGGAGCAGATGTCTTTGGGACGAAGTCCTGCGTTTCCCCTTCTGAGCATGCCCAGGGTAAGATCTCTCATTGTAGATCTGGGGTCACATGTTCAGGTACTGCAGCAGCTCCTATTGGTCCACCAGGAAGGTCATGAAACTATATGTGTTTGGAACAGTTTCTCATTGGTCCTTGTTTCTGGAAGGTCCTGTAGCTGTTGCTATAAAAGGGTGGCATGGCTTGGCCGCCATGCGCTAATATCAATAATTATATGCTTAGCTCCAGTGTGGTCATGCGTGTGTGTGGTTAGGGCCCGACTGAAATAAGCCCCTACAATACCGACTTAATCGGTCAGGAGTTTGGTATGCTAGCTGGTCAGGGTCGGTGTCCTAGATGCCCTAACCGGTGAGGAGTTTGATTGCCGTATTCAGGGCCTGGCTTTCAGACGCCATAGATTGCGGGTGACTCCCGCGAGGACATTAGCGCATGATCACGTTCTATGTTCGCTTAGCTGTTCACTGTGTACCTGGGTGCCTGACAGGACACAGGAGTTTTTCTCAGCGGCTCTGTGACGTAACAGGGTTCGCTTTCAATGCTAGACAATGCCCTAGCGTGTTTATTTTGCGACTCAGTTGTGTTAAGTGAGTTCGCACACATCGCCTTATAGCGCTGCGGCACTCCTTCTAGCGGCCTGTGGATTAACAGAGTTTGCACATATTGCCACAGCGCGTTACGGCGTTTATTTTGGCGACTCTGCGGGATAACAGAGTTCGCTTCTTGCGCCATTTTATTAGCAGCAGGCTCCGCCTGCACGGTGATCCCCGGGCTGCGAACGCACCTCTCCACATCTTATATTTGGTGCGTTCCGCAGACCCTAACACTACGGGCCTGCCAGATAACCGCATATGGTGTAAGGGAAAATTTAAATCTCCGTATATATTTCCGGAGTCACACACAGACGCTCACTCTGTATTGATTTGACCGTAATACAAAGAGCAGATATACGGTACTGTCTCAGAAGCGTACAGCTGTATGCGGTGTAGGGGAAAAATGCAATCTCCGTATATATTTCCGTAGTCACACACAGACGCTCACTCAGTATGGATTTGACCGTTATACAATGAGCAGATAAACGGTACTGTCTCAGAAGCGTACAGCTGTATACGGTGTAGGGGAAAATTGCAATATCTGTATATATTTCCGAAGTCACACACAGACGATCAATCAGTATGGATTTGACCGTAATACAAAGAGCAGATATACGGTACTGTCTCAGAAGCATACAGCTGTGTACGGTGTAGGGGAAAATTGCAATCTCTGTATATATTTCCGGAGTCACACACAGATAGTCAGCATGTATTTGTCCGTGATACCAGCCGGTACACGGTAGTGTGTGAGGAGCGTACAGCTCTATACGGTGTGGGAAAAAATGAACGGTCTGAAAGTGTGCAGAAAAAAAAGAATAAAAGTATTAGTGCTGTGTAAAAAGCAGTCTGCACAGCAGTGTACACACAGCAATACAGCTATCAGGCAGCCTAATAACCAGCGCTGCTGCACACAAGAAAATCCTCCCTTGTCACTGGCAGGCAGCCTAATAACCAGCGCTGCTGCACACAAGAAAATGCTCCCCTGTCACTGCACACTAAATGTACAGCACAATTGCTATCAGCACAAGCACAGAAGAACTTCTCTTTCCTGCCTAACTCCTCCCTACTGATAAACAGCATCAGCAACCTCTCCCTACTGTTAATATCGGCAGAAGTAAAATGGAGGTCAGCGCTCAGGGCTTTTATAGACACTATGTTGCCCCCCAAAGCAAGCCAATCACTGCAATGCCCTTCTCTAAGATGGTGGTGGACGATGCAAATGTCATCTCGTTGCCCACAGTCAGGGCCGGCGTCAGCACTCGGCACACCCGGGCAAGTGCCGGGGCCCTGAGCAGGCGGGGGGGCCCACTCGCCGTGTGGCACCCCGGCGCCCGTTAGCGGTGTCAGCGCCGCCACTGGGCCCCCCCGCTTGCTCAGGGCCCCGGCTGCTGCCGGCTCAATGCTCACCTCTCCCCGTGCCTCCGCTGCCGCAGCTCCGCCTCCGGGCTCCAGGGGGCGCCTGCAGGACGCCGGCACTTCCTCTCACAGCAGCGCCGCTGAATGACGTCATCATTCAGCGGCCGGCTGTGGCAGTGAGCGCGCGGACGTCGGACGGGTGAGATGTTTGTGTGTGTGTCTGTGTATGCGTCTCTGTGTGTATGTAGTGCGATGCTTTGTGTGTGTGTGTGTGTGTGTGTGTCTGCTGTATGTGTGATGGTGGTGGGAGGAGGGCAGTGATAATGATGATGGGGAGGCAATGATGATTGATGATGATGGGCAAGCAATTATATTGCTGTGGAGACAATGATGATGATGGGCAGGCATTGATGATGATGGGCAGGCAGTGATGATGATGGGCAGGGAATGATATTGATGGGGAGGCAATGATGATTATGGGCAGACATTGATGATGATGGGCAGGCAATGATATTGATGGGGAGGCAATGATGATTATGGGCAGGCATTGATGATGATGGGCAGGCATTGATGGGCAGGCAGTGATGATGATGGGCAGGCAGTGATATGATGGGCAGGCAGTGATTATGATAATGGGTTGGCAATGATGATGATGGGATTCTTTCCACGGTGCCCTTTCCTGAGCCGTAACAGTGCAGAACGCAGCACAGTGCAGAGGAGAGCTCCATATTTTGTATGGAGCTTTATATGGGGACCAGTATCCCGTATGGAGCATTATATGGGGGATGGAGGGGTGACATCCTGCATGGGGTATTATATGGGTGATGAGGGGGAGACTATGTGGTGCCCATAATGTATGGAGGACTGTACTGTCCAGTCTGTACTGTGCACTGTGAGGATTTGGCGGTTTTTGAGCTATTGTAGAATTTACAATAGCTATCAGTCGTAATGGAAGAAGTGAAGTGTTTGGCCTTGTGCTATACCCATATTTCTCTGCAGTATCTGTGCATCATGAATCGTGGTCTGTGTTTAGGGGGCCCACTGAGACTCTTTCGCCCGGGGCCCATGAAAACCTGGAGCCGGCCCTGCCCACAGTGTACGTCCTTACTCATTGGCTGAAAAAAAGGCGCCTGCAAGCATTATGGGAAAACCGACTTGGGCGCTGGGGTCGATGACCGCAAGGCCGACTGCAGGCTATGGTCGTGTTTTGGCCAACGAAACCCGACTTTGGAGAAAGTCGGCGACTTTTGAATCTGACCGACCTGTTTCGCTCAACTCTAGTATTAACTGAAAACAGATTTCCCAGTTAGTGAGATATGATATTGCAGTTGCTTCTGACAAGATTTTATGAGGTAAGAAGGGGAGGAAAAGAGAGAGATGCTGTGACTCTAGCTCAGAGGTCCCAAACTGCATTCCTCAAGGGCCGCAAACAGGTCATGTTTTCAGGATTTCCTTGTATTGCATAGGTGATAATTTAATCACCTGCACAGATGATTCCAGCACCTAGTGCAATGCTATGGAAATCTTGAAAACACGCACGGTTTGCGGCCATCGAGGAAGACAGTTTGAGACACCTGTTCTAGCTCCTCTCACCTCCTTGCCCTCCTATTTACATAGAACGTTATAAGCATCAACTGCTATGTCCTATCTCAGTAATTGGAAAGTCTGTCATCACTGAATACAGATTTTAACTGTGAACTGAGAATTTTGAGAATGACTTATCATTTCTGGTAAAAAAAAGTGGATTTCTCTGATAAGATGTATTATAAAGGGCTTTTTTTGTTAATTATTGATTCATGAATTAAAAATTAAAATGATGGTTCCTCTTTGAAGTCCTATTATTGGATAAGTTTTATAAATGAGGCCAAAAGAGTTTCTTTCAAAAATGCTGTTTGCCAAGGCACTTTTTACAGGACTTGAAAACAAAGATTCTAAACCAGGAAAGCCTGTTAGGCTGTGGTTCCACGGTCCGGAACAACAGCGCTTTGGACGGAGCGGAAATTCTGCACCACCAAAGCCCCGCCCCCTTTCTGACGCGCGCTATTTCTGTGTGTTATTTCCGTTGCGGCGACGCTGCGTCGCCGCAAGACGCTAGGACATGCTGCGGTCTAAAAAGACGCGCCGCATGTCCGGAAACGCAGGTCTTCCGCCTGCGTATTTTTACGCATAGTGAAGACGGGATTTCTTGAAATCCCCTCCACTATGCTGTAACATCTGGACGCTGCGTGTTTGACGCTGCGCCAACGCACAGCGTCAAACACGCAGCTAATCCGGAATGTTTCCTGATCGTGGAAACATACCCTTAACTATTCCCTTTTGATTTTGTCTATTTCTTGCATTTCAATTCCTTTTTATTCCTTGGTTACAAAAATTTGAAATAATGCCCAACATTTCATACAGCACTCTGTTGATTTCTCTAATAAATTGAGCATACTCTGATATTTCAAAGCATATTTCATTCTGAATACTATACTTTTAACAAGAGTTCTCTTTATTTAATTCATTGCTATTGAGAGACATACAATCCTTTCAAGCTTTCTTATTTTCCAGTTGAGCAGTCTTCACCAAATGAACTGTGTTTTTATTGGAATGATAAAAATGTGCATAAAAGTAACAAACCTCCGTAAAAACTTCCAGCGGCATAATGCCGGGAAATGTTTTGATGGTTAAATATTACAATCATGACTCTCTTTCAATGAATGTTACTTCTTCACTGTATAACCCTCATTTGTAATATTTTTATGCACGGTTGCATTTTTCTGCACTTCCATTAAGTATCTTATTTCAACATGCTATTTATTCAGTGGTGACCTTTGTAATAAACCTCTTAAAATGTAAAATATATCTTCCATTGAAATTAGACTGTCACTATTATACCCTTGAAACACTTCAGTTCTCATGTTTAGAGATTTTAAAGAGACATAATGTCATTGTGATTTCCAGTTCTTATTAGTTTTCTAGTCATGCAACAATGGTGGAAATATTAGAGGATTTCTGAAACAACTCACTGAGAGGATAATAACTATTCTCCTGGTGTTACTATGAGCATACATAATGTTTTCCGATTAGCCACTGGACCAAACACATTTCATGAAATAAACATACCATTCTTTTTTTATATGTCACAATGTTATGTAGGACAGTATTCAAGAAATGGTGACTATGTTCAGCTCTGTCCCCATATGACAGTTATATTTGGTCATACAATGAATCCCAATAGTATCTGATGAACACCCTGCACTTATAGTGGGCTACATTTGAGTGACGTGGTGTCCATAGTTTTAAGGAATAGAGTTGATTGAAACAGGTTTGTCAGATTCATAAGTCGCCGACTTTCGTTTGTTAGAACCCTCTTGTTGGATTTTGTTTCGGTTTGCTGGTCACATGACCATTTTTCCCTGTTTGGTCTGGCTCCGCCCTTCTGGCTTTGCTGGACTTCATTGTATTATCTACTCTTAAGCTAGCCGGGTGCTTAGGTGCCTTACTCTGTCAGTTTTGCTTGATCTTAGGATCTCTTAGTATTTGTTTTCTGTTTTATATTCCCTGCTACACTTTCTGTTAGGAGGTGTCCACCTTTTCACCCAGTCCCTGGATCTTGTGGGGATTCCTCCCTCGCGACTGTGGGTCTTCGTTCGGACTGGCTGGGGACTTTGGCGGGTCTGGTCGCGGGATCGGGTCCCCGTTTCATCGTAGGGATCCAGCTCAGTCCTATTGTAGGGACAGAATTCCAACCTTTCCTTAGTGCTTGTAGCAGATCATAACAGTAAGTCCAGCCCAAAGAAAAAAAAAAAAAAAAATCTCTAAGGAAAGATTTTCAGTTTCTATTATGGTGTCGGTTCAGGATTTGGCTCAATGCCTGCAGCGACTCTCTCTGGAGGTGGCTGAAATCCAGCAACACGTGAGTAGTTGTTCTGGAGCTGATTTCGTGGAGCCAAAGGTACGTTTGCCTGATTTATTTTTTGGTGAACAACAAGATTTTTTTTCTTTTAAAAATGCTTGCTTGTTGTATTTCCGTTTGAGACCCAGATCCTCTGGTGATGAATCACAGCGCATAGGGTTCATAATGTCACTTTTGCGCAAAGAACCTCAGGACTGGGCCTTTTCTCTGCAGCCTAGTGATCCATGCTTTAGATCAGTGGATAGTTTTTTTTCTCCTTTGGGGTTATTGTATGACGATCCGGATCGTGTTTCATCAGCTGAGACAGAATTGAGACGTTTGAGACAGGGATCAGGTAATGTGGAAAAATATTGTACTCACTTCCGAAGGTGGTCCGCTCAAGTGGGCTGGAACGATTCAGCTTTGAAAAGTTTATTTCTTGCAGGGTTAAGTGAACGGGTTAAAGATTTGCTGATTGCTTATCCCATACCTGGTAACTTGCAAGAGGCTATGCAATTAGCCATACGGGTGGATAGGAGACTGCGTGCAAGGATTAATGAGAGTAAATCTGCCTTGTCAGCTCCAAGTTTGGAGAAGGAATGTACTGACATTGCAGAGCCGATGGAAATTGGAGCAATGACACCTCACTCTCGAGAAAAAGAATGCAGATTTGCTCAAGGTTTGTGTTTCTACTGTGGTAAATCTGAGCATTTCATTAAGAACTGTGCGCTTCGAATGAATAAAGAGAGAAAAAAAAATGAGGTCAGTTTTGCCCGCATAGCTTGTTTAAACAATAAAGGTGTCTTTCTTTCTGCTTCCACTGCTGTTGAGGAGGAATTAATGGAGTTTCGGGTATTTGTGGATTGTGGTTCAACTCTCAATGTGATTGATGGGAAATTTTTGGAAAAACTAAAATTAAAACCCAAACTTCTATCTTCTCCTATTAATGTGGTGTCTGTGGATGGTTCTCACTTGAAAAATGTTACTCACCATATCTGTGAATTTCCTCTTACTATTAATGGTGTTCATCAAGAGAATTTGGATTTGGTAGTTTTGAATAATTTACCTTCTCCGGTGATTTTTGGGTTACCCTGGTTAAAATTGCACAATCCGGTACTGGATTGGTCTACCAATGAAATTAAGTCCTGGAGTCCTAAGTGTTATGACAAGTGTTGTAACGGGCGTATTGCTGCTGTAGTTAAGGGTGAGTTACCTGTACCTATTCAGGATTTTTGGAAAGTTTTTTCTGTTAAGGAATTGCAGGTATTGCCTCCTCATAGAGATTATGATTGTGCAATTGAATTTGTCCCTGGAGAGACTCTTCCTAAAAGTCATTTATTTCATTTGACTATTCCTGAGAGAAAGGCTTTGGAGGAATACATACAGACAAGCTTGGCCGCCGGTCACATTAGGCCTTCCAAATCTCCTGTGGCGGTTGGAATTTTTTTTGTTAAAAAAAAGGACGGCGGTTTACGGCCTTGTCTAGACTTTCGTGAAATTAATAAGATTACTGTACGCAATCCTTACCCACTGCCATTGATTCCTGATTTGTTTAATCAGTTAGTGGGGGCCAAGTGGTTCTCGAAAATTGATCTTCGAGGGGCATACAATTTGTTGCGCATGAAGGAGGGGGATGAATGGAAGACTGCGTTTAACACTCCACTGGGTCATTTTGAGAATCTGGTTATGCCCTTTGGACTTTCCAGTGCTCCGGCATTTTTTCAGAATCTTATTAATGACATCCTTAGACCTTTGATCGGCAGAAGTGTGGTTGTGTATTTAGATGACATTTTGATTTATTCACCGGATTTGGAGTCTCATTGGAGGAGTGTGCGTGAAGTATTACAGTTACTGAGTGATAATTCACTTTTTGCCAAACTAGAAAAATGTGAGTTCGCTGTACAGAGACTTAGTTTTTTAGGCTACATTGTCTCCAGTGAAGGTTTTGAGATGGACCCGGTGAAAGTGCAAGCTGTGCAGGATTGGCCTAGACCTATTGATGTGAAATCAATACAGAGGTTTTTGGGGTTCGCCAATTATTATAGAAAATTCATAAAAAAAATTTCTGTGATTGCCAAACCTCTGACCGATCTCACCAGGAAAGGTGCTGATGCGGTTCAGTGGACTACTGAGGCCATTGAGACTTTTGTGTTGCTAAAGGAGAGGTTCAGCTCTGCTCCCATCCTTACGCAGCCTGATATGACTAAACCATTTTTGGTTGAGGTTGATGCTTCTTCTGTGGGGGTCGGCGCGGTGTTGTCTCAGGCAAAGACGGATGGAGTACATCCCTGTGCTTTTTTTTCAAAGAAATTTTCTGAGTCTGAACTAAATTATGATATCGGTAATCGGGAATTGTTGGCAATTAAACTCGCATTTGAACAGTGGCGTCATTTTTTGGAGGGAGCGGAATTTCCCGTTCAAGTCTTCACCGATCATAAAAATCTGATCTACCTTGATGCTGCCAAACGCTTGAATGCCCGTCAGGCTAGGTGGGCACTGTTTTTCTCACGGTTTAATTTTACCGTTACTTACATCCCATGTACTAAAAATGTTAAAGCTGATGCTTTGTCTCGCAGCTTTTCTCCTATGGTGGGTACTGAGGAGGAGGAGGAAAACATCTTGCAAGAGGGGGTTGTTATTGCTGTTTTGGACTCCGTGTTGGAAGATGAGATTCTTAAAGCACAGGAGAATGCCCCATCTAACACGCCGCATGGGAGGTTGTTTGTGCCTGGTACCCTGAGGAGAGATTTGTTTGTTGAATGTCATGACTCTCGGTTGGCAGGTCATCCTGGAATCTCTGAGACCAAGAGACTTGTGGGTCGCAGTTTTTGGTGGCCAGGATGGCAGAAGGAAGTCATTAAGTGGGTGCGTCAATGCACGGTGTGTGCTAGATCTAAGTCCTCTCATACTCCTGCTGCGGGGTTGCTTTGCCCTCTGGAGGTCCCTAGTGTACCTTGGACACATTTGGCTATGGACTTTATTACTGACCTTCCCCCCTCTGAGGGTTTCACTGTCATCTGGGTGGTCGTGGACCGTTTTAGCAAGATGTGTCACTTGGTTCCTTTCATCAAATTGCCCTGCGCTAAGACTCTCGCTAAGGCCTTTGTCAAGGAAATAGTCAGACTACATGGTGTTCCTGCTGACATTGTTTCTGATAGGGGACCTCAGTTTGTGGCTCGTTTTTGGCGCGCTTTTTGTGACAGGTTGGGAGTTCATTTGTCGTTTTCATCCGGATATCATCCTGAGTCTAATGGCCAGACAGAAAGGAAAAACCAGGATGTTGAGCAGTTCTTGCGTTGTTTTGTGACTGATAAGAGGGGTGGTCTGAGTTTCTGCCACTTGCTGAGTTTGCTTTTAACAATCATACATCCGCTTCTGCTGGTTGTTCGCCTTTTTTTTGTTGTACTGGGAGACATCCGTCTTTTGGGTCATTTTCCAAGTTGGGATCGGCTGTACCTGAAGAGGAGAATTTTTCTGGTGTTTTGGAGAGAGTTTGGACTGATGTGTGTGGTAATCTTCAGGAGGCTAACAAAAGATCCAAAGTGTATTTTGATAGAAAACGACAAGAGGTTTTGTTTGCTACTGGTGACATGGTTTGGTTGTCCTCTAAGAATCTGCTCTTGAGGATTCCATCTAAGAAATTGGGTCCCAAGTTTGTAGGGCCCTTTAAGGTGCTTCAGGTTATTAACCAATCTGCTGTTAAGTTGGAGCTTCCTACCTCCTGGAAGATTAATCCGGTGTTTCATGTTTCTCTCTTGAAAAAAGCTGAGGTCTCAGATGGAGACGTCTCGGCCACTGTTCCCTGGTGGTGGAGGACGGGCAATATGAGATTTCCCGCATCCTAAATTCTAGACGGTATAGAGGGAGTTTGCAGTACCTCGTCGCTTGGAAGGGTTATGGTCCGAGGATAACTCATGGGTGAGTGCGGATGATGTTTCTGCGTCTAGACTTGTCAGAGCGTTTCACAAGAGGTTTCCGGATAAGCCTAAGTCCTAGGGGATCCGGAGGATCCTCTTAGAAGGGAGGGTACTGTTAGAACCCTCTTGTTGGATTTTGTTTCGGTTTGCTGGTCACATGACCTTTTTTCCCTGTTTGGTCTGGCTCCGCCCTTCTGGCTTTGCTGGACTTCATTGTATTATCTACTCTTAAGCTAGCCGGGTGCTTAGGTGCCTTACTCTGTCAGTTTTGCTTGATCTTAGGACCTCTTAGTATTTGTTTTCTGTTTTATATTCCCTGCTACACTTTCTGTTAGGAGGTGTCCACCTTTTCACCCAGTCCCTGGATCTTGTGGGGATTCCTCCCTCGCGGCTGTGGGTCTTCGTTCGGACTGGCTGGGGACTTTGGCGGGTCTGGTCGCGGGATCGGGTCCCCCGTTTCATTGTAGGGATCCAGCTCAGTCCTATTGTAGGGACAGAATTCCCACCTTTCCTTAGTGCTTGTAGCAGATCATAACATCGTTAAAGTCTAGTTTCGCCGAGCGAAACCCGACCATAGCGTGAAGTCGGCCATGCGGTCGTCGACCCGAGCGCCAAAGTCGATTTTCCCATAATGCTTGCAGGCGCCTTTTTTCAGCCAATGAGCAAGGACATACACTGTGGGCAACGAGATGACATGGGCAGCGTCCACTACCATCTTAGAGAAGGGCATTGCAGTGATTGGCTTACTTTGGGGGGGCGTCATAGTGTTTATAAAAGCCCTGACTGCTGACCGCCATTTTACTTCTGCCGATCTTAACAGTAGGGAGAGGTTGCTGACGCTGTTTATCAGTAGGGAGAGAGTTAGGGCAGTAAAGAGAAGTTCTTCTGTGCTTGTGCTGATAGCAATTGTGCTGTACAGTTAGCGTGCAGTGACAGGGGAGGATTTTCTTGTTTGCAGCAGCGCTGGTTATTAGGCTGCCTGCCAGTGACAGGGAGGATTTTCTTGTGTGCAGCAGCGCTGGTTAATAGGCTGCCTGATAGCTGTATTGCTGTGTGTACACTGCTGTGTACACTGCTTTTTACACAGCACTAATACTTTAATTATTTTTTTCTGCACAGTTACAGAGCGTTCATTTTTTCCCACAACGTATACAGCAGTACGCTCCTCACACACTACCATGTACCGGCTGGTATCACGGACCAATACATGCAGACTATCTATGTGTGACTCCAGAAATATCTACGGAGATTGAAATTTTCCCCTACGCATATACACCTGGTATCTTCTGATACAGTACCTTTTCTGCCTTTAGTATTACAGTCAAATCCATACTGAGAGAGCATCTGTGTGTGAACCCGGAAATATTTACAGAGATTTACAATTTTCCCCTATACTATATACACCTGGTATCTTCAGATACAGTACCCTTTTTCTGCTTTTTATATTCTTGTCTAATCCATACTGAGCCTGAGAGCGTCTGTCTGTGACTTCCGAAATATATACGGAGATTTACAATTTTCCCCTTCACTGTATACAGCTGTACGCTTCTGATACAGTACCATATATCTGCTGGTATTTTTGGTACATTCTCCCCAACATGAGGAATTATGGTGAAAGAGGCCGCGGACGTGGGCATGGGGGGCCAGCTGGTACTGATGGTGGTGGTGCATCTGCTGGTAGTGCCAAAAGCACAATAGCACCTAAGGCAGGAGGTGTTGAGCCTGTGTCATCATCTGGCTCCAGAAGGTCTGGAAGGCTCCCTTTTCTGGGAGTAGGTAAACCGCTTTTAAAGCTTGAGCATCAGGAACAGGTTTTGGCTTATATAGCAGAAACAGCCTCCTGCTCTATCGCCTCCTCTTCTGAAGTTTCAAAAAAATGCAAGCACTGAGTCGTCAGTGCAGGCTCCTGGTGAGGAACGACACCTTTCCTTGTGTCCTTCACCCCCACCAAAAGTGAAGGATGCGGTAGGCCACACTTCAGATTATTCCATGGAGCTCTTTTCACATACCATACCTGGGTTATCAAGTCAAATCCTGAATTCCCCAGTCCAAGATGAATGTGACATGGAGTACACTGATGCACAGCCACTGCTATATGATTCTGCTGGTACATTAACCCAGAGCACTACATTGCCCTCCCAGTCTACTGAGCCAGAATCTGACTAGATGAAACTCAGGTGCCCCTTCCCGCATACTATACCACCTTACACGGTGACACAGAGGAAGGTGCAGATGAAATTGAAGAGGAGGTATTGGATGACCCAGTTGTTGACCTGGATTGGCATCCATTGGAGGAAGAGGTTGTCTCTGGCAATAGCTCAGAAGAGTAGAAGGATCCGCAGCAGGCATCGACATACCAGCGGTTATCTGGCAGGCCCGTAGCAGTCCAAAAACGTGTTAAAAAAACAAAAAGAGTTGCAGGACAGCTTGGGCAGATGGTCAAATTAGCACAGCGTGTAAGCCGTGAAAATTTATCCCATAGTAGGAAGAGTGCAGTGTGGCACTTTTTTGACCAAAATCCTATTGATGAGGCAAAGGTTATCTGTAAGAAGTGCGGAAGGACCTTTAGCCGAGGGAAAAATCTCCGAAATTTGAATACCAGTTGCATGCTTAGATATTTAAACACCATGCATTTGCAAGCGTGGACGGACTACAAAACCTCAGGTAACACATGTGCACCTGCTCCGACTGAAGGTAGCCAGCAACGCTACATTGCTTCCCCCACTGTAAGCCCACCGGTTAGCACACCACCAGCAAGAAATGTTGAGGTGTCGTCGCAAGGCCAAAGCAGTCAGGGAATCACAATGTTTTTGCAATGAAAGACTGAATCTAGGCCATCACTACCACCACCACCACCACCACCATCACCATCACCAACCCCCTCTCAGTCCATCATGTACACCGCTTGGTCCCCCATATGCAGTTCTCAAGTCCAGCTCACCATAGCAGACACTCTGAGTAGGACAAAAAAGTGCTCATACTCTCATCCGCGTACAATGGCTTTGAACGCCTACATTGTCAAACTGATCTCATTAGAGATAATGCACTTCCGTTTGGTTGAAAGCACAGCGTTCCGAGAGCACATGGCCTACGCTGTCCCATGCTATAACCTACCCAGTCGGCACTTCTTTTCTAGAAAAGCCATTCCTGCCCTCCAACTGCATGTGAAAGACCGCATTGTAAATGCACTCAAACAATCAGTGTTATGTTACGGTAGCTGAGGAGTGCAGGCAAAAAAGGCAATACACCAGAGCAGTTGGAAACTATGAGATTGCAGTACCCTGACTAACCACCGCAACTAGAGGCAGCCGTGGAGCGTTCCTACGTTGGTCCTAGACGCCTCGTCACAGCCTGAGAAACTAACTACACCTAAAGATAGAAATAGGAAAGCTATCTGCCCCGGAGCAGAACCCCAAAGATAATAGAAAGCCCCCAAACATGTAATGGCGGTTAGACAAGAGGAAATACTGACACAGAAAGAAAATAGTATGAGCAAACGCTGGGCCCAAACTATCTAAATAGAAAAGGACAGGAAGGGTACTTACTGCAATCCCAGAAAACCCTGAAAAACACCAACTCTACTAATTTCAAAATCACCTGAGATCACACGACCTCTACCACCTAAATTAGTTCTCTGGTGTAACAAAAACAGCAGCCACTGAAAAAACTGGAAACAGCAAAAGTACAAAACACAGTGGCTGGACTAAACTGAGAGGGCAAAAGCCCCCGGAGGGGACCCTGAAGGCCCCCACAGAAGTGCAGGACCAAATGCAAAAATATAGCAAAAACACAAAATAAGAAATTGTCTTATCTGATAGCAGGAGATGCAGACACGACACAGCAGGCTACAAGGGAAACTGGAAAGAAGGATTCAGACCAGAACAATTGATCACCGGCAACCCTGATGGGAAAATGATTCCCTTAAATAAGACCAATCAGTAACACCTGATTCCCAGTCTTCACAATCCTCACTAGTACCGCTTGTAACCACCAGAGGGAGGCTCTGCTCAGAACTCATCTCAAACCCATTCACAACAGTACCCCCCCCTTGAGGAGGGGTCACCGAACCCTCATTTGAGCAACCAGGTCGGTCAGGATGAGTTCTATGATACGCACGGATAAGTCTCCTAGCATGGATGTCCGAAGCAAACACCCAAGAATTATCTTCCTGACCATAACCTCTCCATTTAACCAAATACTGGAGTCTTCGTCTAGAAAAACGAGAATCCAATATTTTCTCAACCACATACTCCAGATTGCCCTCAACCAAAACAGGGTCAGGAGGCACAGCAGCAGGAACCACTGGCTCAACAAACCTCTTCAACAAGGACTTGTGGAACACGTTATGGATCTTAAATGTCCCTGGAAGAAGCAAACGAAAAGAAACAGGATTAATAATCTCCATGATCTTATAAGGTCCAATGAACCTAGGCTTAAATTTAGGAGATGCTACTCTCATAGGAATATTCTTTGAGGACAACCAGACCAAGTCCCCCACTTTAAACCGAGGACCATCAGTCCTATGCCGGTTAGCAAACCGCTGGGCCTTCTCCTGAGAGAAGGACAACCTCTCCACTACCTGGTCCCAAATCTGCTGCATACGCTCAACAACAGAGTCAACACCTGGACAGACAGAAGCCTCCGTCTGTCCTGAAGAAAATCGAGGGTGAAACCCAGAATTACAGAAAAACGGAGACATCAAAGTGGCAGAGCTAGCCCTATTATTAAGAGCAAACTCAGCCAAAGGCAAAAAAAAGACCCAGTCATCCTGATCAGCAGACACAAAGCATCTTAGATAAGTCTCCAATGTCTGGTTTGTTCTCTCAGTTTGACCATTGGTCTGAGGATGAAATGCCGAGGAGAAAGACAATTGAACACCCAGTTTAGAACAAAAAGTCCTCCAAAATCTGGAAACAAACTGGACTCCTCTGTCAGACACAATGTTCTCAGGAATGCCGTGTAAACGAACCACGTGCTGAAGGAACAACGGCACCAATTCAGAGGAGGAAGGCAACTTAGGTAATGGCACAAGATGTATCATTTTGGAAAACCTATCACAAATTACCCAGATGGTGGTCATTCTCTGAGAAACAGGAAGATCGGAAATGAAATCCATAGAGATATGGGTCCATGGTCTCTTGGGCACAGGCAATGGCATCAACAAACCACTAGAGCGAGAGCAAGGCTTGGAGCGAGAGCAAGTCCCGCAGGACTGCACAAATTCTCTGACATCGCGAGACAAGGTAGGCCACCAAAAGGACCGACTAACCAAGTCTCTGGTACCAAAAATTCCGGGATGCCCAGCCAATGCGGAACAATGAATCTCAGACATCACACTCTTTTTCCATTGGTCCGGGACAAACAATTTTCCAACAGGGCAGCGCTCGGGCCTATCCTCCTGACACCCCTCCAGAGCAAGTCTCAAATTGGGCGAGATGGCGGAAAGAACTACACCCTCCTTCAAAATAACAGAGGGATCAGATAGCTCAGGAGAGTCCGCAAGGAAACTCCTCGAGAGGGCATCCGCCTTAACATTCTTAGTGCCAGGAAGAAAGGAAACCACAAAATTAAAACGTGTGAAAAACAAGGCCCACCTGGCCTGTCTAGGATTGAGTCGCTTGGCAGATTCCAGATAGACCAGATTCTTATGGTCCGTAAGGACCACCACCTGATGTTTGGCTCCCTCCAGCCAATGTCTCCACTCTTCAAAAGCCCACTTCATGGCCAATAACTCCCGATTAGCCACGTCATAATTACGTTCAGTAGGACAAAATTTTCGAGAGAAAAAGGCACAAGGGTTACTTTTAGAGGTCTCTGGATCTTTTTGGGACAAAACGGCACCTGCCCCAATTTCAGAGGCATCAACCTCCACCTGAAATGGCAGAGAAACATCAGGCTGCCGTAGAACAGGAGCAGAAGTGAATCTCTGCTTAAGTTCCTGAAACGCAGAGACTGCCTCAGGAGGCCAATTCACCACATCAGAACCCTTTCTGGTCAAATCAGTTAATGGTTTAACAATAACAGAGAAATTACCAATAAATTTACGATAAAAATTGGCAAAACCCAAAAATCTCTGAAGAGCCTTTAATGAAGTAGGTTGGACCCAATCACAGATGGCCTGAACTTTGACCGGGTCCATTTCAATAACAGATGGGGACAAAATGAATCCCAGAAATGAGATCTTCTGTACGCCAAAAAGACACTTTGATCCCTTCACATACAGAGCATTTTCTCTCAAAATCTGGAATACAGTTCGAACATGTTTCACATGAGAGTCCCAGTCATTAGAAAAAATCAAGATATCATCCAAATAAACAATCAGAAACTTGTCCACAAAATCCCTGAAAATGTCATTCATGAAGGACTGGAAGACGGAAGGAGCATTAGTGAGCCCAAAGGGCATCACAAGGTACTCAAAATGCCCTTCAGGGTGTTAAATGCCGTCTTCCATTCATCCCCGTGCTTAATGCGAATAAGGTTATACGCCCCCCTGAGGTCAAGCTTAGTAAACCAAGTAGCGTTTTTCACCCTGGAAAACAGGTCAGAAATCAAGGGTAACGGGTATTGATATTTCACAGTAATATTGTTCAAGAGACGATAATCAATACACGGCCTTAATGAACCATCTTTTTTGGCCACAAAGAAAAAACCGGCACCTAAGGGTGAAGAGGATGGTCTGATATGACCCTTCTCCAATGATTCCTTGATATAAGACCGCATAGCGTCATGTTCAGGTACAGACAAGTTAAAAAGGCGACCCTTAGGGAATTTACTACCCGGCACTAATTCAATAGCGCAGTCATAGCTCCTATGGGGAGGTAAGGATGCAGATTTACTTTCGCTAAACACATCAGAAAAATCAAACAAAAAGTCAGGAACATCCTCAGCCTGGGGGGAGGCAGAAAAAACAGGAGTGTTGGCACTAACACATTGGCAGCCCCAACTGGTTACAGACACAGATTTCCAATCCAAAACAGGATTATGAGACTGTAACCAAGGGAAACCCAGCACTATAATGTCATGCAGATTATATAGAACCAAAAATTTGCAGCACTCCTGGTGATCAGGTTCAACCCTCATTATCACCTGAGTAGAAAACTGGGGTTTATTCTCAGCCAAAGGGTAGAATCGATCCCCAGTAAAGGAATAGACTTCTGTAGGGGTATCAAGGAAAACCCACAACGCTTAGCAAAATCATAATCCATCAGGTTAATAGCTGCTCCAGAATCAACGAAAGCCTGAGCAGAAAATGAGGACAGAGAGCATATCAGAGTGACAGTTAATAAAAACTTAGTCTGAACACTACCCAAGACAACTGAGCGTGCAAAATGTCTTCCCCGCTTAGGGCAGACTGAAATAGCATGAGAGGCATCACCACAGTAGAAACATAACCCATTGCGCTTTCGAAACTCATGACGCTGTGCCCCAGACACCACTCCATCACACTGCATGGGCTCAGCAGCTGGCTCACAAGGCAACACCACTCCACGCATACTTCTCCACTCACGCAAACGTCTGTCAATTTGAATCGCCAATGACATAGAATCATTGAGACCAGAGGGGACAGGAATCCCACCATAACATCCTTTACATTATCCGACAGACCCTTCCGGAAAAGGGCCGCCAAAGCGTCGTCATTCCATTTGGTCAGGACTGCCCACCTACGGAATCTCTGACAGTATAACTCAGCGTCATCAAGACCCTGATTTAATGCCAACAAGGCTTTTTCAGCTTGATCAGTGACATTAGGCTCATCGTACAATAACCCCAAAGCCTGAAAAAATGCATCAACATCACTCAAAACAGGATCCCCAGGTATCAGGGAAAAAGCCCAATCCTGAGGATCGCCGCGCAGGAGAGAGATGACAATTTGAACCTGCTGCGCTGCGTTTCCTGAGGACTTAGATTTTAAGGCAAAAAACAATTTACAATTATTTTTGAAATTCTGAAACTTAGCTCGATCCCCTAAAAACAAATCTGGCATGGGGATCCTAGGTTCCACAACAGGCAACCTAGCAAGATATGCAGCAATACTCTGAACCTCAGTGGCAAGCTGATCCACACGGCCAGACAACTGTGCAAACTCCATTGGAGAAAAGATCCTCCCAGCACCCAGAGATACAGAGCAAAGAAAAAAATGCAACAAACAGAAAAATATCTCTGACAACTTTTCTTCCTTCAAAATATTTTTTCCCTTCTGTGAGTACCATACAATTTTTATGGCCGGTGATACTGTTATGTTACGGTAGCTGAGGAGTGCAGGCAAAAAAGGCAATACACCAGAGCAGTTGGAAACTATGAGATTGCAGTACCCTGACTAACCACCGCAACTAGAGGCAGCCGTGGAGCGTTCCTACGTTGGTCCTAGACGCCTCGTCACAGCCTGAGAAACTAACTACACCTAAAGATAGAAATAGGAAAGCTATCTGCCCCGGAGCAGAACCCCAAAGATAATAGAAAGCCCCCAAACATGTAATGGCGGTTAGACAAGAGGAAATACTGACACAGAAAGAAAATAGTATGAGCAAACGCTGGGGCCCAAACTATCTAAATAGAAAAGGACAGGAAGGGTACTTACTGCAATCCCAGAAAACCCTGAAAAACACCAACTCTACTAATTTCAAAATCACCTGAGATCACACGACCTCTACCACCTAAATTAGTTCTCTGGTGTAACAAAAACAGCAGCCACTGAAAAAACTGGAAAAAGCAAAAGTACAAAACACAGTGGCTGGACTAAACTGAGAGGGCAAAAGCCCCCGGAGGGGACCCTGAAGGCCCCCACAGAAGTGCAGGACCAAATGCAAAAATATAGCAAAAACACAAAATAAGAAATTGTCTTATCTGATAGCAGGAGATGCAGACACGACACAGCAGGCTACAAGGGAAACTGGAAAGAAGGATTCAGACCAGAACAATTGATCACCGGCAACCCTGATGGGAAAATGATTCCCTTAAATAAGACCAATCAGTAACACCTGATTCCCAGTCTTCACAATCCTCACTAGTACCGCTTGTAACCACCAGAGGGAGGCTCTGCTCAGAACTCATCTCAAACCCATTCACAACAATCAGTGAGTGGAAAGGTGCACCTCACAACAGATACATGGGCCAGTAGGCGTGGCCAGGGCCGTTACGTGTCCATCACTGTGCACTGGGTTAATGTGGTGGATGCAGAGTCCACAGGGGACAGCAGCGGTGGGACAGTGCTGCCTAGCCCACGGTATAGGCAACAGTTGGCTGTAGGCGTTCGACACTCCTCCTCCAGAAGCAAAAGCTCATCGACAAAGCGCAGTCACACGAGTACTCCATCCGCAGCTGTCAGTGTTGCACACGAGGTGTCCCACTATCGAACAGCTAGTGGTGTTAGAACTCTCCTGTTAGGTTTTTTCTATCTTGCTGGTCACATGACCTTTGTGGCCTATTTAATCCTGCTCTGCCCTTCTGGCTTTGCTGGACTTCATTGTACTTTCTACTCTTAAGCTAGCCGGGTGCTTTGTTACCGTTCTATATTAGTTTTGCCTGGTCTTTTGACCTCTATGTTCTATGTTGTTTTTTTCCTTTTTACTGCTACAATTCTGTTAGGAGGTGTCCATCTTTTCTCCCAGTCCCTAGTTCTTGTAGGGATCCCTCCCTCGCATCTATAGGTCTTCGTACAGACTAGCTGAGGACTTTAGCGGGTCTGATCGCAGGATCAGGTTCCCCGTTACATCGTAGGGATCAAGCTTAGTTTTATCGTAGGGACAGATATCCCTTTCTTTCCTTAGTGCTTGTAGCAGAACATAACAGTAAGTCCAGCCCAAGAAAAATATCTCTAAGGAAAGATTTCCTGTTTCCCTAATGGTGTCGGTTCAGGAGTTGGCACAACACCTGCAGGGACTCTCTCTGGAGGTGTCCGAGCTTAAGCAACACGTGAGTAGCTGTTCTGGAGCACATTTCGTGGAGCCAAAGGTACGTTTGCCTGATTTATTTTTTGGTGAACAACAAGATTTTTTTTCTTTTAAAAATGCTTGCTTGTTGTATTTTCGTTTGAGACCCAGATCCTCTGGTGATGAATCACAGCGCATAGGGTTCATAATGTCACTTTTGGCAAAGAACCTCAGGAGTGGGCCTTTTCTCTGCAACCTAGTGATCCATGCTTTAGTTCAGTGGATAGTTTTTTTTCTGCTTTGGGGTTGTTGTATGATGATCCTGATCGTGTCTCATCAGCTGAGACAGAGTTGAGACGTTTGAGGCAGGGATCAGGTAATGTGGAAAAATATTGTACTCACTTCCAACGGTGGTCTACTCAGGAGGGGTGGAACGATTCAGCTTTGAAAAGGTTGTTTCTTGCAGGGCTAAGTGAAAGGGTTAAAGATTTGCTGATTGCTTATCCCATACCTGGTAACTTGCAAGAGGCTATGCAATTAGCTATAAGGGTGGATAGGAGACTACGTGCAAGGGTTAATGAGAGTAAATCCTCTGCCATGTCAGCTCCAAGTCTTGAGAGGGTCTGTACTGACATTGGAGAGCCAATGGAGATTGGAGCGATGGCACCTCGCTCTCAGGAAAAAGACCTCAGGTTTTTGTGCTTTTATTGTGGCAAATCTGACCATTTTATTAAGAACTGTGTGCTTCATATGAACAAAGTAAAAAAAATGTCAGTTCCGCCCGTATAGCCTGTTTAAATACTAAGGGCATCTTTCTTTCTGCCACTACTGATGCGGCTCAGGAAGAATTTATGGATTTTCGGGTATTTGTCGATTGTGGTTCAACTCTGAATGTGATTGATGGGGGATTCTTGGAAAAACTTAAATTAAAACCCAAACCTTTGTCATCCCCTATTGCCGTGGTTTCTGTTGATGGCTCTCCCTTGAAGAATGTTACTCACAAGGTCTGTGAATTTCCCCTTACTATTAATGGTGTTCATCAAGAGAATTTGGATTTGGTAGTATTGAATAATTTACCTTCTCCGGTGATTTTAGGGTTACCCTGGTTAAAATTGCACAATCCTGTTCTGGATTGGTCTACCAATGAAATTAAGTCCTGGAGTTCTAAGTGTTATGACAAGTGTTGTAATGGGCGTATTGCTGCTGTGGATAAAGGTAAACTACCTGTACCTATTCAGGATTTTTGGAAAGTTTTTTCTGAGAAGGAATCGCAGATTTTACCTCCTCATAGAGTCTATGATTGTACTATTGAATTTGTCCCTGGAGCGACTCTTCCTAAAAGTCGTTTATTTAATCTTATTATTCCTGAGAGAAAGGCTTTGGAGGAATACATACAGACAAGCTTGGCTGCCGGTCACATTAGGCCTTCCAAGTCTCCTGTGGCTGTTGGATTTTTTTTTGTTAAAAAAAAGGATGGCGGTTTACGTCCTTGTCTGGACCTTCGTGAGATTAATAAAGTTACTGTACGCAATCCTTACCCACTGCCATTGATTCCTGATTTGTTTAATCAGTTAGCGGGGGCCAAGTGGTTCTCTAAAATTGATCTTCGGGGGGCATACAATTTGTTGCCATGAAGGAGGGTGACGAATGGAAGACTACTTTTAACACCCTGTGGGTCATTTTGAGAATCTGGTTATGCCTTTTGGCCTTACAAATGCTCCTGCATTTTTTTTCAGAATCTTATTAATGACATCCTTAGACCTTTGATCGGCAAAAGTGTGGTTGTGCATTTGGATGACATTTTGAGTTATTCGCCGGATCTGGAGTCTCATTGGCAGAGCATTCGTGAGGTATTACAGTTATTGAGTGGCAATTCGCTTTTTGCTAAGCTGGAGAAATGTGAGTTCGCTGTACAGAGAATTATTTTTTTGGGCTACATTATCTCCAGCGAAGGTTTTGAGATGGACCCGGTGAAAGTTCAAGCTGTGCAGGAATGGCCTAGGCCTATTGGTTTGAAATCGTTACAGAGGTTTTTGGGTTTTGCCAATTATTATAGAAAATTCATTAAAAATTTTTCTATTAATGTCAAACCACTGACCGATCTCACCAGGAAAGGTGCTAATGCGGTTCAGTGGACTACTGAGGCCATTGAAGCTTTTGTGTTTTTAAAGGAGAGGTTCAGCTCTGCTCCCATCCTTATGCAGCCTGATGTGACGAAACCGTTTTTGGTTGAGGTTGATGCTTCTTCTGTGGGGGTCGGCGCGGTGTTGTCTCAGGAAAACACGGATGGAGTACATCCTTGTGCATTTTTTAAAAAAAAAATTTCTGAGACTGAACTGAATTATGATATTGGTAATTGGGAATTGTTGGCCATTAAACTCGCATTTGAACACTGGCGGCATCTTTTGGAAGGTGCTGAATTTCCCGTTCAGGTTTTCACTGATCATAAAAATCTGATCTATCTTAATGCCAAACGCTTGAATGCCCGTCAGGCTAGATGGGCACTGTTTTTCTCGCGGTTTAATTTTTCCGTTACTTACATCCCAGGTAGTAAGAATGTGAAAGCCAATGCTTTGTCTCGCAGCTTTTCTCCCATGGTCGGTGCTGAGGAGGAGGAGAACATTTTACAAGAAGGGGTTGTGATTGCTGCTTTGGACTCTGTGTTGGAAGATGAGATTCTTAAAGCACAGGAGAATGCCCCATCTAACACTCCCCATGGAAGGTTGTTTGTGCCTGGGACCTTTAGGAGAGATTTGTTTGTTGAGTGTCATGAGTCTCGGTTGGCAGGTCATCCTGGAATCTCTGAGACCAAGAGACTTGTGGGTCGCAGTTTTTGGTGGCCTGGATGGCAGAAGGAAGTCATTAAGTGGGTGCGTCAATGTACTGTGTGTGCTAGATCTAAGTCTTCACATACTCCTGCTGCGGGGTTGCTTTGCCCTCTGGAGGTTCCTAGTGCTCCTTGGACACATTTGGCTATGGACTTTATTACTGACCTTCCCCCCTCTGAGGGTTTCACTGTCATCTGGGTGGTCGTGGACCGTTTTAGCAAGATGTGTCACTTGGTTCCTTTCATCAAACTGCCCTGCGCTAAGACTCTCGCTAAGGACTTTGTCAAGGAAATTGTCAGACTACATGGTGTTCCTACTGACATTGTTTCTGATAGGGGACCTCAGTTTGTGGCTCGTTTTTAGCGCGCCTTTTGTGACAGGTTGGGAGTTCATTTGTCGTTTTCATCCTGATATCATCCTGAGTCTAATGGCCAGACAGAAAGGAAAAATCAGGATGTTGAGCAGTTCTTGTGTTGTTTTGTGGCAGACTATCAAGAGGGGTGGTCTGAGTTTCTGCCACTTGCTGAATTTGCTCTTAACAACCATACATCTTCTTCTGCTTGTTGTTCGCCTTTTTTTTGTTGTACTGGTAGACATCCGTCATTTGGGTCATTCTCCAAATTGGTATCGGCCGTGCCTGAAAAGGAGAATTTTTCTGGTGATTTGGAGAGAGTTTGGATGGATGTGCGTGGTAATCTTCAGGAGACTAAAAGAAAATCTAAAAGGTACTTTGATAGGAAACGGCAAGAGGTTTTGTTTGCTATTGGTGACATGGTTTGGTTATCTTCTAAGAATCTGAGGTTGAGGATTCCTTCTAAAAAATTGTGTCCCAAGTTTGTAGGGCCCTTTAAGGTGCTTCAGGTTGTTAACCAATCGGCTGTTAGGTTGGAGGTTCCTACCTCCTGGAAGATTAATCCGGTGTTTCATGTTTCTCTGTTGAAAAGAACTGATGTGTCGGATGGAAACTCCTCTGTCACTGTTCCCCCGGTGGTGGAGGACGGGGAATATGAAATTTCCCGCATCCTAAATTCTAGACGGTATAGAGGGAGTTTGCAGTATCTCGTCGTTTGGAAGGGTTTTGGACCCGAGGATAACTCATGGGTGAGGGCGGATGATGTTTCTGTGTCCAGACTTGTCAGAGCTTTTCACAAGAGGTTTCCGGGTAAGCCTGGACCTAGGGGATCCGTAGGATCCTCTTAGAAGGGGGGGTACTGTTAGAACACTCCTGTTCGGTTTTCAGTTTTTTCTATCTTGCTGGTCACATGACCTTTGTGGCCTATTTAATCCTGCTCCGCCCTTCTGGCTTTGCTGGTCTTCATTGTAATTTCTACTCTTAAGCTAGCCGGGTGCTTTGTTACCTTTCTATATTAGTTTTTCCTTGTCTTTTGACCTCTATGTTCTATGTTGTTTGTTTTTCTTTTTACTGCTACAACTTCTGTTAGGAGGTGTCCATCTTTTCTCCCAGTCCCTAGTTCTTGTAGGGATCCCTACCTCGCATCTATAAGTCTTCGTACAGACTAGCTGAGGATTTTAGCGGGTCTGATCGCAGGATCAGGTTCCCCGTTACATCGTAGGGATCAAGCTTAGATTTATCGCAGGACAGATATCCCTTTCTTTCCTTAGTGCTTGTAGCAGAACATAACAAGTAGTAAGCGTCAGCAGGCTGTTTTAAAGATGATGTCTTTGGGCGACAACAGACACACCGCGGAGGTACTGGCTGACTACTTGCAGCGAGAAACTGAGTCATGGCTGGGCAGTCTACATTTTGAGCCAGGCAAGGTAGTCAGTGATAACGGCTGTAATTTTGTGTCGGCCATAGCCCTGGCAAAACTCAGACACAAACCTTGCCTGGCTCACACCTTGAACCTGGTGGTGCAGTGCTTCCTAAATAATTATCTGGAATTAACAGCTCTGCTCCATAAGATGCGAAGTCTGTGCTCGCACATCCGTCACTCGCCCGTAGACTCCAGTCGTATGCAGAGGCTGTAGCGATCGCTCTACCTCCCCAAGCACCGCCTAATCATAGACGTTGCAACAAGGTGGAACTCCACCATGCACATGTTTGAGAGGTTGTGCGAACAGAGGCAGGCTGTAATGCATTTGTGGGAGGATACATGGGCTGGCATTTTGAGGGCAGACATGGAGTTCTTGGGTGTGCAGTGGTCAAAGCTGAAAGACCTCTGTAAAGTCCTTCAGTGTTTTGAGGAATGCACACGGCTCGTAAGGGCAGATGACGCCATCATGAGCATCCCACTTATGTGTCTGCTCATTCAAACTTTGACGCACATTAATGATCAGGCATCTGCAGCGGAGGAGGAGGAGGAGGTAAGCATTCATGACAGTCAGGCATTGTCTGCTCAGGGAACGGTCCTGGTCTAGGTGGAGGAAGAAGAGGAAGAAGAGGAGGATAATGAGATGGATGATTATTTTGGTGAGGAGGATGCTTCTCAGGGGCAAGAGAAAATGTTGGCTTGCCAAGGTCAGGTACAGGGTTTGTGCGTGACTGGAGGAATGTGGATTTGGCAGAAAGTGCTCCTCCACCTACCTTTGGCAGTGTATCATTGACGCCTGGAACATTGGCCCACATGTGTGATTATGTCTTGCGGACCCTAAAAAGGGACTCCCGCATTGCAAAAATTATGAAGGATGATGACTACTGGTTGGCCTCAATTCACACTATAAAGGCAAATTACAGAACATCATGCCACAGGAGAACCTAGAGCTAATATTTGCGAACAAACAAGCAACTCTGGTAAACCGTTTGTTAGAGGCATTGCCAGCACACTGCAGCGGTGCAGGTTCTACCACGAGCCGTACTGAACAACATGGAAGAGGTGTTCATGGTGCACACAGCCTAAGTGGCATTGGAGACAGGGGTTTCATGACCAAGTTGTGGACTGATTTCTCAAGTACTGCTCACTAGTGTTGAGCGATACTGCTCGATATCTAAAAATATCGTATCGAAATGGTATCGCCGATATCACTAAATATCGTCGATATCCGATTCTGATACCGGAAGTCCCATGTAAGTCTATGGGAACAAAATATCGCAACAAAAAAAACCCTTTCTTTCGTTGTAAACACAAAATATACACACATAGAATACATATATATATATATATATATATATATATATATATAACATGTCATTGTGACATATATATATATACATATATTTATAGTTTATACACTTCTACATAGTAAAATAGACTCTGATTCAATTGCCGGGTAAAGCCATGACATACCCCATAGAAGTCGACGGGCTCGGTGCCGAGTACCCCCAAAACCTCTGACTCTGTGCGACTCAACTTGGGCGTCACGAACAGGATTCTGTAGCTCGCTATAAGCGAGTCCTGTGTGCCTGAATTGAACTGGTTTTGTGCTTGAGAATTGCTAAAATCATCAGAGAATGTATTTGCCATTTTTCCGCCATATCTGCGTCACGACGAGGCACTGGTGAAGAAGAAGGGCGTGCTCTTCATGGGTGTACACTCACTCAGTGACGCGAAAACGATGGCTCTAAATGGTACTGCAATGTAAGATCGTGCCCCACAGCTCATCAGTTCCGCCTCCTCATCCTCCTCAGTGGGCGGAAACTAACACGAAGGTCCCGCCTCCCTACAAAAGAGGGGCCCTCTCCAGATGCTAATGACACATGTGACTTGGCAGAGATGGCTAATGGACACGAGCAGAAGTGTGAAGGGATGGAGCAGTCAGAGCTCTCCCCCCACGGAAGCGACCCAATCGCCACGGAACCACCGTTGGGCACCCGGCCTGGAAACCCTCCTACGCTGCAAGAAGCGGAGGATACCCTAAGAGGCCTGGCCCGGCACCGGGAGGAGGTCGCCAGGATGGAAGCCAGCTGGCGTGCCCTAAACTAAACTTGGAGCGGCGCCAATCCCTCTTACCTGAAGTGTCTGTACCGGAAGGTGAGGCACCCGTTCTAGTAGAGGAGTCCGTGCGGGCATCCCAGCCCTTGCAATGTGATCCGGTTGACGTTGTCGCAGTGAAGGCACCCATTCGTGCAAAAAACTCTGCACCGGCAGCACCCCAGATCCCGCTGTCTGCCCCCGTCGCTGAGACAGAAGAAGCGACACCCGTCCTCATGGAGGAGGCCGCGCAGGCACCAGAGCACTACCTGCCTGTACCGGAGCACCGACTGTCATCTGTTCCACAGCCGGCTGCTTCCTCCGCAGGTGAGCGCCGCCAGGACTGGGGGGCGCCAGGAGAGCTGCCGCAAACCGGACACTGTAAGCTGCAGTTTGATGGTGGAGACACGGAGCTGCTGGTGGAGGAGAATTACAACCGGCGTCAGGAGGAAGAGTGGAGACGTTGGGAGCGGGAAGCAGAGCGACAAAGGGAGCAGCGAGAAACCCAAAAGCTTCGGCAACGTAACCTGGAGAAGGACTGGGCAGATAAGGACCGGATGAGAAAGGATAAAGGAACCCTGTGGGAGCCGCGGCGTAAGGGTGCAGTACGGAGCTTTAAATTGAAAGGTGGTTGGGGCTTCATCCAGGAGCCTGGACTTTATTTAGAAGTTTTTGTGAACCGGCGGGACGTGGAGGCTCACCTCCCAGAAGGACACCCGGGGAGGGACCTGTTGCCAGGAGACTTGGTGACTTACACCCGACACTGGGGTTACAATGGATGGTACGCCCTAAATGTTACCAGGTGCGACCCCTACTCCCCAGAGTGTCAGGAACCTGTGAGACCCTCGGAGCCTTCAGCCTCCCACATCCAGGCCTCTGCAAAAGTGCCCACCCCACGCCGTAAATCTCCCAAGCCTCCCTCAGTGGTCTCCTCAGCAGCCCCAGCTATGGACATGATAAGTATAGCTGGCCCGTACCCGGCGCCAGTTAGGCCCCCTGGGGTTCGTTCAGTCCGGGACATAGGGTTCCAGACCCGGAGGGAGATGAAAGAGGTGGCCACACAGACCCAGATAGCGGGTCACGACTTGACTGTACAGGCCACACGACATCATCAGGTCCTGGTGGTCCTTGGTGCCTCGGATGTTTGGCAAGCATCAGAAGAGTACCAGGTGGTACCTGGAACACCCCTGCCAAAGAATTATAAATAACCCGGACAGGGTCCCTGTATGTAAATAGTTAAATTGTTTATGTACCCGGACGGGTGAATGTTCATAAAAAAGTTTTTTAATTTAATAATAAAAAAAAACCCACAGTTTTCATTACTTTTATTACAGTCTCATCCTGCGACGCCATCGATCTCCTGTAAAAAAATGAAAAAAAAAAAAAAAAGTATACCACCTGACCGACGCAGTCCATAGTAACGAGTGTCCCATGACGATCCAGCTCTGCTACATCAGAATGACAGGCAGAGCCTGTCATCCCGGCGCAGCACAGCTGATTACCTGCTTCCCCGGCGGTGACGTCATCGGACTGGTTTACGGCCGGGATTACCCTGCAGTCACTGCAGTTATCGCGAAAAACTGCATGTGACCGCCAGGGAGAAGATAATGGCGGCCATCAAGCAGTCCAGGACGTGACCGCCGGAGATCTTCTGCCAGGTAAGTGCCGCTGACTCCTGACAGACCCGACCGACGGACACTCACAGTGACAGTGACAAATCCGATTCCGGTATTCGATAAGACGAAAATATCGAAACGAATTATCTAAAGGCCGATAGAGCTAATATCGGCCGATACCCGATATTTGCAGTATCGTATCGCTCAACACTACTGCTCACACAACTGGTAATACTGAATCGATTGCAACAGACAGGAGACAGCAGTTGTCAACTATGGTTCAAAATTACCTCTCCTCTCCTATCGATGTTCTCCCTCACCGTTAATTCCCCTTTGACTACTGGGCCTGTAAACTGGACACCTGGCCTGAATTTGCGCAATATGCCTTACAGGAGCTCGCTTGCTGTGCTGGTAATGTGCTATCAGAATGAGTCTTCAGTGCTGCTGGATCAATCCTGACAGAAAGAAGGACCCGGCTGTCGATCCAAAATGTTGGTGATCTCACCTTTATTAAAATGAACCATGCCTGAGTTTCAAAGGATTTTGAACCACCTTCCCTTGATGACACATAGGTTGCCAGCAAAATTGCTCACTTTGTCCTCCGCATCCTCTGACTTCTCCAATTCCTCCATTTGCAGCTGCTGAATATCCAGCCTACACCTCAACATATGCCAGTTCTTCCACCTCCCTAACTGGGCTGTACTCCCCAGTGTCGGCGTTAACATCTGGCGCACCCGGGCAAGTGCCTGTGTCCTGAGCAGGTGGGGGACCCACTCATGGGCGACGGCACTGGCACAGGGCCCCTCATAGTACGCCGGTGTGTCTGACGGTGGGGGGGCCCACTCGCCATCAGAGACACCGGCGTACTGTTAGGGGCCCTGTGCCCGTGCCGTCGCCCACGAGTGCCCCCCCTGCTTCCTCAGGGCCCCAGCATTTGCAATACTTACCTTTCCCTGCTCCACCACTGTGACGTCTTTCGTGTTTCCTGACAGTGACATTCAGGTCAGAGAGCGCGATGACATCACGTCTGTACGCCCTCTGCCTGAACAGTCCAAGTTCAGAGAGCTGGAAGATGGCGAAGCTGAGGAGTACAGAGTTGAGCAGTGCCCAGCGAGGAGAGGTATTTCATTTTTTTTAATGTTTGGAGCAATATATGGGGAGCGTTATACACTGGAGAATTATATATGGGGCCCATCATACACTTGAACATCATAGATAGGGCCCATTATACACTGGAGCATTATAAATGGGGCCCATTATATATGGAGCATTATATAGGCCCATCATACACTGGAGCATCATCCATGGGGCCCATCATACACTGGAACATTATAAATCGGGCCCATAATACACTGGAGCATCATATACAGGGCCCATTATACAACTGGAGCATCATTTGGGGCCCATTATATATGGAGCATTATATAGGCCCATCATATAATGGAGCATCATCCATGGGGCACATCATACACTTGAGCATTATAAATGGGGCCCATCATACACTGGAGCATCATATACGGTGCCCATTATACACTGGAGCATCATATGTGGCCCATTATATATGGAGCATTATATAGGCCCATCATACACTGGAGCATCATCCATGGGGCCCATCATATACTGGAGCATCATATGGGGTTCATTACTTATGGGTCATCATATAGGGTAAGGATCATCTTATAGAGCACATATGGGGCATTGTCATGTATAGTGTACAGTTCCTATAGCGTCTTGTGCTTGGGTGCGAGGAAAACACAGGAGACATAGGTTGATATGAAATGACTTGTATTACTTCATACAAGCATGCTGAAAAGTTCACACAGTTTGCAGGAACAGCGACAGGAGACACAGCAGGCCAGAGTAACTTCAAGCACTACAATAAATCTCCAAAGCAGGTTCAGGATCTCTTCTCTGTACCGTAATTCCTCTGCAAACATGGATTCACCAAACAGCAGGTTTCCAGAGTCCAAAAGTGTTCCAAGGTTCCTCAGTAGGGAATAGCTGGAGTACAAGTCCAAGGCTTCCAGGAGTCAGGTCACAGACTGACTGAGGCTTGATTCAGGAGCACTGATTGTTCAGCTGAGGCTGCTTAAGAAGCAAGAGGGAAGAATCAGGGCGGGAACATGAAAACTGGAAACTCCATATTAACTGAGGGCAAGAGCTGCAGAAAGACAGAAAGCAAAATGGCCGACGGAAAAACTGAGTTTCAAGGAACATGTCAACAGAGACAAAGAACCTTACATTACTCCCCCCTTAGGGACAACCTCCGGATGACCTCAGACCAGGCTTGTCAGGGTACCTCTGATGAAACTGGCGGAGCAGGCGAGGAGCATTTACATTATTGACTGGTTCCCATGAGTTGTCCTCCACTGGGTAGCCCTGCCATTTAATCTTATATTGCAACTGATTTCTGTACAACCTGGAATCTAGAATCCTTTCCACCATAAATTCTTCCTGACCATCGACCAGCACTGGGTCAGGGCAAGGAGAAGAACGTCCAGGAAACGTATTGGGTGTTGCAGCCTTTAGTAGGGATACATGAAAGACAGGGTGGATTCTCATAGTTCTGGGCAGTTGAAGACGACAAGCAACAGCACTTATAATCTTATTGATCTTATAAGGTCCAATGTACTTATGTCCCAATTTAGACGATGGAATCTTTAATTTAAGATTTCTGGTTGACAGCCAGACCAAATCTCATACCTTGAAAGCTGGTGCAGGTTTACGAAATTTATCTGCTGCTTTCTTGTACCTTTCCTGAGCCAATTCTAGATTTTCCTTTAGAAGATCCATATTCTTTTGTAAAGAAGTGATTCTTTCAGCCACTGCCAGCAAGGGCGTATCTATGGGAAATCGAGGAAGAATGTTAGGATGATAACCTAGATTGGAGTAAAAAGGAGACTGCTTAGTGGAGGCGCTCTGAGAGTTGTTATAAGAGAACTCAGCCAGTGGAAGTAGATCCACCCAATCATCCTGTAGGTGGCAGATAAAACAGCGGACATACTGCTCCAGGGTCTGATTGGTTCGTTCTGTCTGTCCATTAGTCTGGGGATGAAAAGCAGAAGAAAGGTTTACTTTAATGTCCAATGCTGCACAGAAATTTTGCCAAAACCTTGAAGTGAATTGCACCCCTCGATCCGAAATTACCTCATCCGGTACTCCATGTAAGCGAAACACATTCTTAATCATCAAGTCTGATGTCTGTTTTGCAGTGGGTAAGCCGACACAAGGGATAAAATGAGCTGCCTTTGTTAGACGGTCAACCACCACTAGAATGGTGTTCTTCCCTTGAGAGGTTGGTAACTCCACAATGAAGTCCATAGAAATGGATCCCCACGGGCGGGACGGGGTGGGAAGAGGTTGCAACAGACCAGTTGGTGAGGAGCGAGGTGTTTTGCATCTTGCACAGACTTCACATGAAGTGACATAGTTTAAGACATCTTTCCTGTAAGTGGGCCACCAAAAGAAACGAGAAAGAAATTCTTGTGTCTTTAGAATTCCCCTATGCCCGGCTATCTTGGAATCGTGGATGAGTTGCAATACTCTCAATCTGACTGTTTCAGGTATATACAGACGTTGTCCCTGAATCCACACACCATTCTTAAAGACAAGACTTACGTCCCTTGGGGGTTGAGCCAACAAAGAATCCGCATGGTATGCTTCCTTGATGTCCTTAAGTAGGTCTTGATTATGAATCACTCCCAGGAATCTAGAGTCAGGAAGAATAGTCTTAGGAGGAGTAAGTGGACGTGTCTCTGCTGAATGAATCCTAGAGAGTGCATCAGCCTTTCCATTGCGCGATCCTGGTCTATAAGAAATGACAAAATTAAATTGGTTTAGGAAAAGATTCCAGCGAGCCTGGCGAGGAGTCAGGCACTTAGCCGACCTGATAAATTCAAGGTTACGATGGTCTGTCAGGACGACTATTTGCTGTGCAGCTCCCTGAAGAAGGTGTCTCCATTCCTTGAAGGCGGCAATAATGGCCAACAATTCTCTATTGCCCACATCGTAGTTCCTCTCAGCCGAAGACAACTGCTGGGAAAAGAAGGCACAGGGATGCAAGACATTCTTCTCACCTGTTCTCTGAGAGAGTATAGCTCCAACGGCACAGTCTGAAGCATCCACCTCTATTATGAAGGCAAGCTCGGGGTTGGGATGTACTAAGATAGGTGGGTTGGTAAATTTATCCTTTAAACAGGAAAATGCTTCCTGAGCTTGCGGGTCCAGGAGAACCTAGACTGTTTCCGGGTAAGTTGGGTGATAGGTGACACTACCTCAGAAAAATTCTTAATGAAACGTCTATAGAAGTTGGCAAACCCGATGAAATGCTGCACCTCCTTCACATTTCTAGGAATTGGCCAATCCTTGATGGCTTGGGTCTTGCTTCCATCCATACTAATCCCTTGCGTAGATAGTACATACCCCAGAAATTGAATTTCGGTCCTATGGAATTCACATTTTTCAAGTTTGATGTAGAGATGGTTTTGTCTTACGCGTTCTAAGACCATTCTCACATGTCCATGATGTTCCTCTGTGGAGTTAGAAAAAATTAGAATATCATCCAGATAAATCACCACAAATGTATCTAGGAGATCCCTGAAGATATCATTCACGAAGTGTTGGAAAGTGGCTGGGGCGGTACGCAGACCAAAAGGCATAACTAGATATTCAAAGTGTCCATAGCGTGACCTGAAAGCAGTCTTCCATTCATCCCCAGGTCTAATACGGACAAAGTTATAGGCCCCACGGAGATCCAGTTTAGAGAAAATTTTGGCATGCCGCACTCTCTCCAACAATTCAGGGATTAAAGGCAATGGATAACGGTTTCTAATAGTAACCTTATTGAGTTCCCTATAGTCTATGCAGGGTCTCAGAGATCCATCTTTCTTCTTCACAAAGAAGATGGGTGCACCTGCAGGAGATGAAGAGGGGCGTATGAAGCCCTTGGCTAAATTTTCATCTATATAATCCTTCAAAGCTTTTAGCTCGGGCCCCGCTAGGGGGTAGATCTTACCAAAAGGTATCTCGGCTCCAGGCAATAATTCAATTGGACAATCATATGGACGGTGAGGAGGAAGCTGATCAGCGTTCTTCTTGTCACATAAATCCACATAGTCCTGGTATACAGCTGGTAGTTCAGGGACTGACATGGTTCCTTTAGGAACAGAGCAAGCTGAAACTCCTTGACTCATCTGTTTCTCCGGAAAGTGTAATTCCTTGGTCTCCCAGTTAATCGTAGGATTCTGCGCCTGCAGCCATGGTAGCCCTAGAATAATGGGAAAGTGGGGAGAAGAGATAAGCATAAAAGACATTTTCTCCTGATGATCTTTACCCATAAGGACCCTCAAAGGCTCTGTTTCTTGATCCACTGGTCCAGAAGTCAGTAGAGAGCCATCCACAGTCTCCATCTGTACTGGAGCAGCCTTCTTCACTGAACATATCCCCTGTTTCAGAGCAAAGGAGATATCCATAAAATTTCCACTTGCTCCTGAGTCGATCATAGCAGAGTTAGACACCCAGACTGAGTCAACCCAGAGTTTGATGGAAAGGAAGCAATGAGAATTGTTTCTTTTACAACTCAGCTGGGACACCGCTGAGGAAACTTGAAAAATTGCAGCGTTTATACCGTCATCGTCCCCAGAACTAACAGAGTTTAAGTCCGAGAAATCAAGATCTCTTGCAGCAGATCTCTCTGGAGCCTGAGGCTCGGACATGACAGAGCTCCTCTCGCAACACTCACAGTGAATGACTGCTGCAGTAGTCTTACGAGAACGGCTGGGGCAGTTTATAATGAAGTGCCCTGACTTACCACAGTAGAAACATAGATTTTCCTTTATACGATGTTCTTTGCGTGCATCACTAACCCGTCTTTGTAAAGAGTCCACCTGCATGGGTTCAGGTTCTGGTTCCCTTGTGATCCTACTCAAAGGTTCCTTAGCTGAGGAGGGAGGTAGTAAAAGGTTAGTGCGATTATTTTCGAACCATCTCTCTTGTCTGCGTTCAGTCAGACGAGCATCAATACGGATACAATAGTTAATAAAGTCACCTAACGCAGTGGGAGGGTCGGCACGAGCAAGTTCATCCTTAATCAGTGGAGACAACCCTTTCCGAAAAACAGATTTTTTAGCGGAAGTGTCCCAAGTGGTATCAAGAGCCCATCTCCTGAAATCCAGGGCATATTCGGCTACTGAACGCTTACCTTGGCGCAAAGTTAACATGGCTGCTTCAGCTGTTGCACCTCGATTGGGGTCATCAAACACCTGCCCCATGGCTGAAATAAAAGCATCAAGGTGATTCAAACAATCATCCTCAGTCTCAATAAGAGGGTTTGCCCACATCAAAGCCTTATTGGTAAGCAACATGATTATAGTAAGCACTTTGGATCGTTCAGTGGGAAATTGTGAACCATGTGCAGAGAAAAATAAATTGCATTGATTAATAAATCCCCTGAATTTCTCACGTTCACCGCCAAAACGAAAAGGAGGTAATTTGGGGATCCCAGAACTTGGGGTTATGGCAGGAGCCTGGGCTCGTTCCTCTAGAGCCTCAATCCTGGCTCGCAATTCCTGGGTAGTCTGTCCAAACACTTGCAAATTATTATTAGTGAGGTCCTGTAGGCTTGCAAAACGGGTTTTTAAAGTCTGTACATCTGAAAGGATTGTATCAGTCACTCCGCAAAGTTCCTTTATGCGGGCCTCCATCTTCTAGATCTTTTAAGGCAGAAGTGCTGGAAGGAGAAGAGGAAAAAAAAAAAAAAAACAATAGTGTTTACCTGTGGTAACACTCCAGAGTAAAATTTTAAGGGAATGGGCTCACCTGGAATGGTTGTGAGAAGTCACAACCACTGTCATCACATAAGGTATTAAACGGACATCTGATATCCACAGTCACAGCAGACACGGCTTTCCCAGACCCAGCAGACACTAAACATTGGCTCCTGAATCTTGTCATGTATAGTGTACAGTTCCTTTAGCGTCTTGTGCTTGGGTGCGAGGAAAACACAGGAGACATAGGTTGATATGAAATGACTTGTATTACTTCATACAAGCATGCTGAAAAGTTCACACAGTTTGCAGGAACAGCGACAGGAGACACAGCAGGCCAGAGTAACTTCAAGCACTACAATAAATCTCCAAAGCAGGTTCAGGATCTCTTCTCTGTACCGTAATTCCTCTGCAAACATGGATTCACCAAACAGCAGGTTTCCAGAGTCCAAAAGTGTTCCAAGGTTCCTCAGTAGGGAATAGCTGGAGTACAAGTCAAAAGGCTTCCAGGAGTCAGGTCACAGACTGACTGAGGCTTGATTCAGGAGCACTGATTGTTCAGCTGAGGCTGCTTAAGAAGCAAGAGGGAAGAATCAGGGCGGGAACATGAAAACTGGAAACTCCATATTAACTGAGGGCAAGAGCTGCAGAAAGACAGAAAGCAAAATGGCCGACGGAAAACTGAGTTTCAAGGAACATGTCAACAGAGACAAAGAACCTTACAGGCATATTCTGTATGGTGCATTATATCGAGCCCATTCTGTATGGAGCAATATATGGGGCCCATCATATACTGTATGGAGCTTTATATGCGATTCATTATACTGTATGGAACAATATATGGGGCTCATTATACTCTATGGGTCCGTCCTATACTGTATGGCACTTTATATGGGGACCATCATATACTGTAGCATTATGTGGAGCTCATCATATACTGTATGGAACATTATATCGGACCAATTATTCTGTATGGAGCAATATATGGGAATCATTATTCTGAATGGCGCACTATGTGGTGGCCATAATACTGTATGGAGGACTACTATACTGTCCGTTTTTTGAGCTATTGTAGAATTTACAATAGATATCAGTCATGTAATGTAAGAAGTGAAGTATTTGGCATTGTACAGTCATGGCCAAAAGTTTTGAGAATGACACAAATATTAATTTTTACAAAGTCTACTGCTTCACTTTTTCTAATGGCAATTTGCATATACTCCAGAATGTTATAAAGAGTGATCAGCTTAACAGCAATTACTTGCAAAGTCAATATTTGGCTAGAAAATGAACTTTATCCCCCAAAACACATTTCAACATCATTGCAGCCCTGCCTTAAAAGGACCAGCTAACCTCTTTTCAGTGATTGCTCCATTAACACAGGTGTGGGTGTTGATGAGGACATGGCTGGAGATCAATCTGTCATGATTAAGTAAGAATGACACCACTAGACACTTTAAAAGGAGGCTGGTGCTTGGCATCATTGTTTCTCTTCTGTTAACCATGGTTATCTCTAAAGAAACACGTGCATCATCATTGCAATGCACAAAAATGGCCTAACAGGTAAGAGTATCGCAGCTAGAAAGATTGCACCTCAGTCAACAATCTATCGCATCATCAAGAACTTAAAGGAGAGAGGTTCCATTGTTGCCAAAAAGGCTCCAGGGCGCCCAAGAAAGACCAGCAAGCGCCAGGACGTCTCTTAAAAGTGTTTCAGCTGCGGGATCGGGCTACCAGCAGTGCAGAGCTTGCTCAGGAATGGCAGCAGGCAGGCGTGAGTGCATCTGCACGCACTGTGAGGCGGAGATTCTTGGAGCAAGGCCTGGTCTTAAGGAGGGCAGCAAAGAAGCCACTTCTCTCCAGAAAAAACATCATGGACAGACTGATATTCTGCAAAAGGTACAGGCAGTGGACTGCTGAGGACTGGGGTAAAGTTATTTTCTCTGATGAATCCCCTTTTCGATTGTTTGGGACATCAAGAAAACGCCTCATTTGGAGAAGACAAGGTGAGCGCTACCACCAGTCTTGTCTCATGCCAACTGTTAAGCATCCTGAAACCATTCATGTGTGGGGTTGCTTCTCAGCCAAGGGAATCGGCTCTCTCACAGTCTTGCCAAAAACACAGCCATGAATAAAGAATGGTACCAGAATGTCCTCCAAGAGCAACTTCTCCCAACCCTCCAAGAGCAGTTTGGTGATCAACAATGCCTTTTCCAGCATGATGGAGCACCTTGCCATAAAGCAAAGGTGATAACTAAATGGCTCAGGGAACAAAACATAGAGATTTTGGGTCCATGGCCTGGAAACTCCCCAGATCTTAATCCCATTGAGAACTTGTGGTCAATCATCAAGAAACGGGTGGACAAACAAAAACCTAAAAATTCTGACAAAATGAAAGCATTGATTGTGCAAGAATGGACTGCTATCAGTCAGGATTTGGTCCAGAAGTTGAGTGAGAGCATGCCAGGGAGAATTGCAGAGGTCCTGAAGAAGAAGGGTCAACACTGCAAATATTGACTTGCAGCATTAACTCATTCTAACTGTCAATATAAGCTTTTGTTACTCATATGTTTGCAATTCTATTTCTGTCTGTGATTAAAACATCTGTCAAACACACACATAAAAACCAGAGGGCAGCAGATCGTGTGAAAATATATTTGTGTCATTCTCAAAACTTTTGGCCATGACTGTACTATACCTATATTTCTCTGCCGTATCGGAGCATCATGAATTGTGGTATGTGTTAATGTGTTAGAGAGGACCACTGAGACTCTTTCGCCTGGGGCCCACGAAAACCTGGAGCCAGCTCTGCCCCCCCACAACTTTAGCCAAATAACCCCCAGTTTTCAATGCGTAGCTATTATTATAAAGTAAATTAAGGTTGACAAGCTTAAGTAATAAGAATTGATGGTGTTGGCATTGAAATGGGCACTGTAGGTGTGTTTACTGTCCTCCACTCCCTGACGACTCATCTCTATTAAGGACAAATACCATTCTGATCGCTAAACTGTTTTCCGTGCTTCTTCCATCTGAAAAATGAGGCTCTTCAGCAGCTACAGTGTGTTACAGTGTCATTTCCTATTGACAGTCAATTCTACAAAATTTCAACTTTTGGCAACACAATAAATGAAAAAAATTAAAGATAAAAGGGAATAAAGAGGGTTTCCACTACTAATTTAACCCCCTTTCATATGTTCTAGCACTTTTTGTCAGTTTTTTAATATACTTCTAATACCTGACCTGCTTATGTAAGTTTATCTCTACATGGGACTTATGCTGTTGAGATGCAGCCACTGCTACTACCAATATGATCACTGGCATCGAACGAACTGACTAGTGGCATGTCACTGGTAGGGGCAGGGCTACCTCTGAGTGACAGCAGTCTGAGCATGCTCAGATAAGACTTTACTCATCTGTGGTTGGATTCTGTGGTTGCTTTGAAGTAATGTCCCTTCCGCTGACAAGCACTGCGATGTGCTGCTGATCAACAGAAAGGATATCACAGGCATTGTCAGCTGAAGGGATGCTACTTTATAGCTTCGGCAGAGTCATTCGCCACCATGTATGACCGAGTTAAAATCCTCCTGGGACTCTTGCCATAGAATTTCATTTCATTGAAATGTTGAATGATGCTTCGATTTGATACTGATGCACCCTTAGTCTGCAAGACAGCTTGAATTTTTTTGATTGCAGCTGCTTATTCAGCATCCGGACCATATTGCGCTGCAACCGTTCATCAATTTTTCTCTGTCGTCCATGTCTAGGGAGATTAGCTACAGTTCCATGAGCTGTAAACTTCTTGATTATATTGCGCACTGTGGACAAATGAACATCAAGATTTCTGGAGATGGACTTGTTACCTTGAGATTTTTTATATTTTTCAACAATTTGGGTTTTCAAGTTCTCAGTTTTCTTTACCTCTTTCTGTTCTCCTTGTTAAGTGTTGCACACAAAGACACACAATGCTAAGAATGAGTCAACTTCTCCCCTTTTTATATGGTTTCAGGTGTGATATTCATATTCCCTATACTTGTTACTTGCCACTGGTGAGTTTGAAAGAGCATGACAAGCTTGAAACAAAATTGTTTACACAGAAATTTTTAAAGATGCCAACATTTTTGTTAGTCCTATTTTGTGGGTTTTGTGTGAAATTAAGTCTAATTTGCCTTCATTTGTCTGATTTTTTTTTGATGTTCCAATACGAACAAACTAAGCAAATGTGTATAACAAAACGGGTGTAACTAAAATATTATCTAGGAGAAATACTTCAGTTTCTGAGTGCCTTAAATACATATGCAGTACAGACCAAAAGTTTGAACGCACCTTCTCATTTAAAGATTTTTCTGTATTTTCATGACTATGAAAATTGTACATTCACACTGAATGCATCAAAACTATGATTTAACACATGTTGATGTACTATTCCATCCATGTGCACTGGGACTTAATTCCAAGGACGGAATAGTACGTCATATGCGATCAGCCACACTCACGGTGAGAGCGCAGCTGATCGCGGCTGGGTGTCAGCTGATTATCACAGCTGACACCCGGCACTTTAACCCCCGGCACACTGCGATCAAACATGATTGCAGTGTTCCGGCGGTATAGGGAAGCATCGGGTAGGGAGGGGACTCCCTGTGTGCTTCCCTGAGACCCTCAGAACAACGCATTGTGATTGTGCTTTTCCGAGGGCTGAGAGCAGGCGCTGAGAAAGCCTTCTGCAGTGCCTGCCAGATCGTAGATCTGACACTATACAGTATTGTCCCACACTGGAACAAAGTAAAAAAGTAAAAAAAAAAAAATTAACAAATGTAAAAAAAAAAATTATAAATAAAGAAAAAAAATGTTCCCCACAGAATTCATTTCTTTATATAAATAAAAAAAAGAAAAAACAATAAAAGTACACATATCTAGTATCGGCGCATCTGTAACGACCCGCCCTATAAAACTGTCCCACTAGTTTACCCCTTTAGGCAAAAAAAACAATGCTTTATCATCATACCTCTGAACAAAAAGTGGAATAACACGTGATCAAAAAGATAAATAAATCCCCAACAGTGTCACCAGCAAAGCACCCCCACACCATCACACCACCTCCTCCATGCTTCACGGTGGGAACTAGGCATGTAGAGTCCAGCCGTTTACCTTTTCTGCGTGCAAAGCAGTAATCAAAGCAAAAGGTGGCTACTTTGAAGAACCTAGACTATAAGACATATTTTCAGTTGTTTCACACTTTTTTGTAAAGTGTAATGTATAATTCCACATGTGTTAATTCATAGTTTTGATGCCTTCAGTGTGATTCTGCAATTTTCATAGTCATGAAAATACAGAAAAATCTTTGAATGAGAAGGTGTGTCCAAACTTTTGGTCTGTTCTGTATGTTTTAATTGTATAAAAGCACCAAAACTTAAAAAATTATAAAAATGAGGTATCGCTGTAATCTTATTAACCCGAAGAATAAAACTGTCTTATCAATTTTACCACATACACAATGGTATAAATGCCCCCCAAAAGAAATTCATGAATTGCTGTTTTTTTGTTCATTCTGTCTCCTAAAAATTGTAATAAAAAGCGATCAAAAAATGTCATGTGCCAAATCATGGTACCAATAAAAACATCAACTCGTCCCGCAAAAAATAAGACCTCACATGACTCTGTGGGCCAAAATATGGAAAAATCATAGCTCTCAAAATGTGGTGATGCAAAAACTATTGTTTGCAATAAAAAGCGTCTTTTAGCATGTGACAGCTGCCAATCGTAAAAACCCGCTATAAATAATAAATCAAACCCCCTTTATCACCCCCTTAGTTAGGGAAAAATAAAATTTATTAAATGTTTTTATTTCCATTTTCCCATTAGGGTTAGTGTTAGGGTTGGGGGCTAAATTTAGGCTTAGGGTTGGGGCTAAAGTTAGGATTAGGGTTAAGGTTGGGATTAGGGATAGGGGTGTGTTAGGGTTAGGTTTGTGGTTAAGATTATGGTTATGTTTGGGACTAGGGCTAGGGATTTGTTGGGGTTAGGGTTGGAGTTAGAATTGGGGGGTTTCCACTGTTTAGGCACATCACGGGCTCTCCAAACGTGAAATGTTGTCTGATCTCAATTCCAACCAATTCTGCATTGAAAAAGTCAACCGGTGCTCCTTCCCTTCTGAGCTATGCCATGCGCCCAAACAGTAGTTTACCCCCATATATGGGGTATCAGCTTACTCATGACAAATTGCACAATCACTCTTGGGTGTTTTATTTTTATTTCATACAATAGGATTAATAATTGAGAGTTTTCTAATTGACAACTCTCAATTATTAACCTGGCTTAAAGTCACCTTCCAATAGCAAGGTGGCTTTAACCCATTATTAACCCATTTGCCACCGCTACAGGGCAATGGGAATAGATGGGCTAAGTGCCAGAAAGGGCTCATCTAATTATAGATTTGCCTTTTCTGGGGTGGCTGTGGGCAGATGTTAGTAGCCAGGGGGGGCACTAAATAAATGCACCCTCTCTAGGCTATTATTACCTGCCACCACGCACTGGCTTTGTCTGTCTGGTTGAGAAAATAGCACGGGAGTCCACGAATTTTTTTTCATCGAATTTTACACCTTTAATTAACCCCTAGCTGTATGAAATTTTGCACACATACACTCATGTCATTGTTAGTGAAAACCATATATCAAACTACATGAAATTACATGGTTAACTGTATGTAAACCATATGTCATTTCATGTCGGGTCTGAAATTTCACAAAAGCCGGCAATTGAATTAGCGGCTATTATGCTATGTAGAATGTATGACCTATATATATATATATATATATATATAATATATATATATATATATTATATATATATAATTATTTGCTTGTTGTGTACATTTTTTGTTACAATGTGATTTTGACATGAGTTTTTACATAGAGAGAACTTCTCTATGTAAAACGTCATGTAAAAATCGCATTGCATACAGATGGAAACGGATGGGAAACGGATGGTGCGATTAAAAACCGCATACAAATCGCATGACAATCGCATGACAATTGCATATAATCTGACCGTTTTTTCCATCCAGAAAACAGACCTTTTTTCCCACAAATGGGTATGAGCCCTAAGTGAATTGTTATACATCCCCATAGCAGTAGGTACAAATGATTTCCTGAATTTCTCCTTCTTGCACCTTAGTAGGATTAGACGACTGCTGAATGTGCACTTCTGCTTCAAGAACAGCTTGTATAGTGGGTGTGTATTATTGTTCATTATAGCCCTGCACTTCTTTTGAATCCTGTCCTCCACTACCTCCTCAAAAGAGTCAAGATGGAGGCCAACAGCGGCACTAGCCTTTTTGATAGGTTTGTTGAGCTTCTTAGCGTCAGATACTCGCACACTACTGCCCCAGCAAATGATAGCAAAAAAGCTGGCGCTTGCTACAACGGACTGGTAGAACTTTTCCAGCATTTTGCTGTACACATTAGACAACTGGATCCATCCCAATACAATTAGAACACCATTGAAATAACGAACTAAAGCTGCTCAGAGAAACTCTTGATGCAGGAGCTGAACACAGAGAATTAATTATGGCTTGTTCATACTTAGTAGATTTGTTGCAACGAAATAAAAAACTTTCTGCTTCTCAATTGTTCTTGCAATATGTGCATGCAATTCCAAAATTCCTATTCTTAAGTATGGGAGTGTCTCAATATTCAAATTATTAATCTGTTGTTTGCAAAAATTTTCAGTTCAGATCACAAATTTAGCTTTTCCTTTGTCTTGCTATTAAATCATTGTATTGTTAAATATATGACATTATCTCTGTGAAAATTAACACTTTTTTGTATCATGAAACCTTCCTAAAATATTAAACAAATAGATTTCTACGATAAAGAGTTCTCATTTCCAAAGCATTTCATCAGTTGATGAGCTTTGTAAAAGTAAAGGTCAGAAGTCCAAATAAAAATGTATTCATTTTGCTCTTAGTAAAAAAAAGTTCTTACAAATAGTTTGTGAAAAATTACTAGCATAGGTGTATGAGACGTAAAAAAAATGTTATATTTGACATAACTGTCTCTAGTAGAGTTGAGCACAGGGTTGATTTAGAATTACATTTCCTCAAATGTGCAGGTACTAGGAATGCGAATTCTTTGTAATTTGATTAGCGAGGAACACATAAAAAAAGAAATTTCCAACGCTTTTCACACATTACTGATGCTGAAGACTGAGTGAGTGGGCTAATAACGACAGGTGTACAGCATGAACTTTTCCATAATGAATTGCAGCTATCATATCAAATGGTTTAGCGCAGCCAATCAGTGAGAACTACTATAGCGACTATAAAACATTAGAGCATGCCATGGATCGCCTCTTTAGAATTTTATATGAATGAATAGCAGATCAGAGCACACAGCTCATTCCACATAGGGATAAAAAAAAGACTTTTTACAATTGTGGTGTACATACATTGAAAATAGGAGTGTTAGTCTCAGTTTGTTAATAATAAAAGGATTCAAATGTTATAATAAGGTGTCACACCATGAAAAAGACAGTCACTGTGACTGTGATTTGATGAATTGGTGATAAACTGCACAAAACAGCACCTTAAGGTGAATCTATCAATAGGAGCCACTCTCCTAAGCTGTCTACAGTATATGGAAATTCAAATCATAGAATATTGACTACAATGATGCCTTGATATCTGCTATCTGATGTCATATTATAGATACAGCAGATGAAATAAATATTGAACATTGCAAATTGTCTAAGCAAATAAATTTCAAATGGGCTATTGGGCAAAAAAAACGGACCATAGAATTCATAAATTAGGTTATGTTTATTGAAAGCATGAAGAAAGAAAGGAGCAAAAAGCCATGGAATGTCATGACACCAGCTGAAATCTATCTGTAATTGAAAGTAATCCGGGTACTTAGTGTCACAACTCTGTTGTTGGGTTTCCTGGGACAAGGGACTCCCTCCCTGATGCTATTCTTAGAGGCACCCTGGCTCACCCTGTTCCAGCATTACTTCTGATGGTGAAGATGCCATGTTAGAGTCTGCGGAACGCACCAAATATATGATTTAAAGAGGTGGGTTTGCAGCCCAGGGTCCACCGTGCAGGCGGAGCCTGCTGCTAGTAAAATGGAGCAAGAAGCGAACTCTGTTATCCCGCAGAGTCGCCAAAATAAATGGCGTAACGCGCTGTGGCAATATGTACGAACTCTGTTATTCCACAGAGCCGCTAAGGAGTGCCGCAGCGCTATATGGCAATGTGTGCGAACTCACTTAACACCACTGAGTCGCAAAATAAACACGCTAGGGCGCTGTCTAGCGTTGAAAGCGAACCCTGTTACGTCACAGAGCCGCTGAGACAAACTTCTGTGTCCTGTCAGGCACCCAGGTACACAGTTGACTGCTAAGCGAACATAGAACGTGATCATGCGCTAATGTCCTCGCGGGAGACACCCGCAATCTATGGCGTCTGAACGCCAGGCCCTGAATACCGCAATCAAACTCCTCACCAGTTATGTCGGTAATCTAGGGCATCTAGGACACCGACCCTGACCAGCTAGCACACCAAACTCCTCACCGATTAAGTTGGTATTCTATGGGTTTATTTCAGCCGGGCCCTAACCACACACACGCATGAGCACACTGGCGCAAAGCATATGACGATTGATACTAGCGCATGGCGGCCCAGCCATGCTACCCTTTTATAGTAACAGCTACAGGACCTACCAGAAACAAGGACCAATGAAACTTGTTCCAGAACACCAGTAGTCACAGGACCTTCCTGGCGGACCAATAGGAGCTGCTGCAATACCTGAGCATGTGACCCCTGATCTCCAATGAGAGATCTCACTCTGGGCATGCTCAGAAGGGGAAAACAAGGACTTTGTCATAAAGACGTCTGCTCGCCGCTAACCAGTACTGGCCACAATAGCAGAGCCTGGAGGAGCAGCAGTAATCCTCTGCACACTGTTAGACTGGGCGAGAAGCTGGGACTGACGTCTAAGCTGAGCAGGCTCCACTGCGGACGGAGATGAATGGGGGACTGCAGCGGGACTGGATCGAGACTCCCCTTGTGCAGCAGTGGGAACTCGAACCCTAACATTACACCCCCTCCTAGGGCCCCCTCTTTGGCCTCGTGCGCTCAAAGGCAGCGATGAGCTGCGGAGCGTGAACATGCTCGACAGGCTCCCAGGACCTATCCTCAGGCCCATAACCCCTCCAATTCACCAAATAAAATTTTTTGCCTCGTACCACCTTGCACCCAACAATGGCGTTCACCTCATGATCATCGGTAGATGAACCCGACATCCCGACAGATGACTCGGAAAACCGGGAAATGGCCACGGGTTTCAGGAGGGACACGAGAAAGGTGTCAGTGATACCAAGGCGAGGCGGAAGGGCTAGGCGGTAAACCACTGGGTTCACCTGCTCAAGAACTTTAAAGGGACCCAAAAAGCGAGGCGCCATCTTGGTTGACTCTACACGTAGCCTGATGTTTCGGGCAGAGAGCCACACTAGGTCACCCGGAGCAAATGTAGGTGCGGGGCGCCGATGGGCATCGGCCGTAAACCTCATCCTCTCTTTGGAGGCCTGAAAGGCATCCTGGGTGCGGTCCCAAATGTCCCGTGCCTCCACAGCCCAGTCTGCCACCCTGGAATCAGCGAAAGACACGGGCATGGGCACTGGTACCCGCGGATGCTGACCGTAGTTCAGGAGGAATGGGGTCTGTCCGGTGGAGTCAGCCACAGCATTATTTAGAGCGAACTCAGCCCACGGTAGCAAGGATGCCCAGTCATCCTGCCTGGTAGAGACAAAATGTCGCAAGTATGTGACCAAGGTCTGGTTGGCCTTCTCTACCAACCCATTCGTCTCTGGATGGTATGCAGAGGAGAGATTCAACTCAATGCTGAGTAAACTACACAGCTCTCTCCAGAACCGAGACGCAAACTGGGGTCCTCGATCACTGACAATTTTGTCTGGCATACCGTGTAGGCGGAAAATATGCCTAATGAATAATGCTGCCAAGGCCCGTGCAGACGGTAACCGTGGTAACGGCACCAAGTGCACCATTTTGGAGAAGTGGTCGGTTATCACCCAGATGATGGTGCAGCCCCGAGACGTGGGTAAGCCCACCACAAAATCCATCCCGACCATCTCCCAGCTGGCCGTTGTCGAGGGGACTTATTATTGGCGCAGGAAACGCACGCCTGAACGTATTCCCTGATGTCACGGACCATATGTGGCCACCAGTATGTCCTCGCCAGCAACTCAGATGTCCTCTTTGCCCTTAAAATGTCCACCCACCCTGGACGAGTGTGCCCAAGAGAGTACCTCCGGTCGCAAATTGATGGGCACAAAAGTCTTGCCCGGAGGCACAGACTCAAGCGAAGCCGGGGCCACAGTTTTTAGGCTCTCTGTGGGGACAATCAGCCGAGGCTCCTCCTCCACCTCCTCAGAGGACACCACGGAGCGAGACAGAGCATCAGCACGAATGTTCTTCTCCCCTGAGAGAAAATGGAGGGTAAAATGGAACCGGGAGAAGAACAGGGACCATCTGGCCTGACCGGAATTTAGCCGCTGTGCTGTCTGTAAATAGACCAAATTTTTGTGGTCAGTGAACACTTGGAAGGGAAAGCGAGCCCCCTCCAGGAGATGTCTCAACTCGGAAAAGGCCAACTTCATGGCTAGCAACTCCCTATATCCAATGGAATAATTCCTCTCCGCTGGTGTGAAGGTCTTGGAGAAGAAGAACGCGGATGTTTACGACCTTGAGCATCCTTTTGAAAAAGGACTGTCCAGCACCAACGGACGAGGCATCTACCTCCAAAGGCTTATCAACCTCTGGAAGATGTAGGATAGGAGTCCTAGCAAAATGGGACTTGATTGAAGTAAAGGCCTTGGAGACCTCCTATGACCACAATTTGGGATTGGCTCCTTTCTTGGTGAGTGCTACCAAGAGAGCAACCAAAGTAGAGAAGTGGGGAATGAATTGGCGATAGTAATTAATGAACCCCATAAAGCGCTGCACCACTTTAAGAGAGTGGGGTTCTTGCCAATCCATTACAGCCTGTAGTTTGGCAGGATCCATAGCCAATCCCTGAGTGGAGATGATATAGCCCAGGAATGGCAAAGACTCCTACTCAAACACACACTTCTCCAACTTCGCATATAAGGAATTTGCCCGCAAGAGGTCGAAGACCCTGCAAACATCTCTCCGGTGGGTGTCCATATCTGGAGAAAAGATGAGAATGTCATCCAGATAGACTACTACAGAGGTGGCAAGCATGTACCGGAAGATGTCATTTACGAAATCTTGGAAGACGGCTGGAGCATTACAGAGCCCGAAGGGCATCACAAGATATTCATAATGTCCATCTCTGGTATTGAACGCCGTCTTCCATTCGTCCCCTCACGGATGCGGATGTAAGGTTCTTTGTCTCTGTTGACATGTTCCTTGAAACTCAGTTTTCCGTCGGCCATTTTGCTTTCTGTCTTTCTGCAGCTCTTGCCCTCAGTTAATATGGAGTTTCCAGTTTTCATGTTCCCGCCCTGATTCTTCCCTCTTGCTTCTTAAGCAGCCTCAGCTGAACAATCAGTGCTCCTGAATCAAGCCTCAGTCAGTCTGTGACCTGACTCCTGGAAACCTTGGACTTGTACTCCAGCTATTCCCTACTGAGGAGCCTTGGAACAATTTTGGACTCTGGAAACCTGCTGTTTGGTGAATCCATGTTTGCAGAGGAATTACGGTACAGAGAAGAGATCCTGAACCTGCTTTGGAGATTTATTGTAGTGCTTGAAGTTACTCTGGCCTGCTGTGTCTCCTGTCGCTGTTCCTGCAAACTGTGTGAACTTTTCAGCATGCTTGTATGAAGTAATACAAGTCATTTCATATCAACCTGTGTCTCCTGTGTTTTCCTCGCACCCAAGCACAAGACGCTATAGGAACTGTACACTATACATGACAAGATTCAGGAGCCAATGTTTAGTGTCTGCTGGGTCTAGGAAAGCCGTGTCTTCTGTGACTGTGGATATCAGATGTCCGTTTAATACCTTATGTGATGACAGTGGTTGTGACTTCTCACAACCATTCCAGGTGAGCGCATTCCCTTAAAATTTTACTCTGGAGTGTTACCACAGGTAAACACTATTTGTTTTTTTTTTTTTTTTTTCCTTTCCTCTTCTCCTTCCAGCACTTCTGCCTTAAAAGATCTGGAAGATGGAGGCCCGCATAAAGGAACTTTGCGGAGTGACTGATACAATCCTTTCAGATGTACAGACTTTAAAAACCCGTTTTGCAAGCCTACAGGACCTCACTAATCATAATTTGCAAGTGTTTGGACAGACTACCCAGGAATTGAGAGCCAGGATTGAGGCTCTAGAGGAACGAGCCCAGGCTCCTGCCATAACCCCGAGTTCTGGGATCCCCAAATTACCTCCTTTTCGTTTTGGCGGTGAACGTGAGAAATTCAGGGGATTTATTAATCAATGCAATTTATTTTTCTCTGCACATGCTTCACAATTTCCCACTGAACGATCCAAAGTGCTTACTATAATCATGTTGCTTACCAATAAGGCTTTGATGTGGGCAAACCCTCTGATTGAGACTGAGGATGATTGTTTGAATCACCTTGATGCATTTATTTAAGCCATGGGGCAGGTGTTTGAAGACCCCAATCGAGGTGCAACAGCTGAAGCAGCCATGTTAACTTTGCGCCAAGGTAAGCGTTCAGTAGCCGAATATGCCCTGGATTTCAGGAGATGGGCTCTTGATACCACTTGGGACACTTCCGCTAAAAAATCTATTTTTCGGAAAGGGTTGTCTCCACTGATTAAGGATGAACTTGCTCGTGCCGACCCTCCCACTGCGTTAGGTGACTTTATTAACTATTGTATTCGTATTGATGCTCGTCTGACTGAACGCAGACAAGAGAGATGGTTCGAAAATAATCGCACTAACCTTTTACTACCTCCCTCCTCAGCTAAGGAACCTTTGAGTAGGATCACAAGGGAACCAGAACCTGAACCCATGCAGGTGGACTCTTTACAAAGACGGGTTAGTGATGCACGCAAAGAACATCGTATAAAGGAAAATCTATGTTTCTACTGTGGTAAGTCAGGGCACTTCATTATAAACTGCCCCAGCCGTTCTCGTAAGACTACTGCAGCAGTCATTCACTGTGAGTGTTGCGAGAGGAGCTCTGTCATGTCCGAGCCTCAGGCTCCAGAGAGATCTGCTGCAAGAGATCTTGTGTAAGGTTCTATGTATATATTCCTGAAACTCAGTTTTTCGTCAGCCATTTTACTTTCTGTCTTGCTGCAGCTATCTTGCCCTCAGTCAAAATGGAGTTTCCAGCTTGCATTTTCCCGCCCTGATTCTCTCCTTTGCTTCTTAAGCAGCCACAGCTGAGCAATCAGTGCTTCAGAATCTAGCCTGCAGTGAACCTGTGACTTGACTCCTGTAAGCCTTGGACCTTGTACTCCAGCTATTCCTACTGAGGAACTCTGAAGCACTTGTGGACTCTGAACCCTGCTCTTTGAAAGACCCACGTTTGCATGGACTTACGGTAACAGAGAAGAAGATCCTGAATCTGTATTGGAGAGTGATTGCTGAGCTTGGATTACTCTGGCCTGCTGTGTCTCCTGTTTCTGTGTCTGCAAACTGTGTGACTATTTCTGCCAACTTGTATGAAGTAATACAGGACTTTTCTATATCAAACCTGTGACTCCTGTGTTTTCATCGCACCCAAGCACAAGACGCTATATGAACTGTACTACATACATTACATCTTGATTTCTCGGACTTAAACTCTGTTAGTTCTGGGGACGATGACGGTATAAACGCTGCAATTTTTCAAGTTTCCTCAGCGGTGTCCCAGCTGAGTTGTAAAAGAAACAGTTCTCATTGCTTCCTTTCCATCAAACTCTGGGTTGACTCAGTCTGGTTGTCTAGCTCTGCTATGATCGACTCAGGAGCAAGTGGAAATTTTATGGATATCTCCTTTGCTCTGAAACAGGGGATACGTTCAGTGAAGAAGGCTACTCCAGTACAGATGGAGACTGTGGATGGCTCTCTACTGACTTCTGGACCAGTGGATCAAGAAACAGAGCCTTTGAGGGTTCTTATGGGTAAAGATCATCAGGAGAAAATGTCTTTTTTGCTTATCTCTTCTCCCCACTTTCCCATTATTCTAGGGCTACCATGGCTGCAGGCGCAGAATCCTACGATTAACTGGGAGACCAAGGAATTACACTTTCCGGAGAAACAGATGAGTCAAAGAGTTTCAGCTTGCTCTGTTCCTAAAGGAACCATGTCAGTCCCTGAACTACCAGCTGTATACCAGGACTATGTGGATTTATGTGACAAGAAGAACGCTGATCAGCTTCCTCCTCACCGTCCATATGATTGTCCAATTGAATTATTGCCTGGAGCCGAGATACCTTTTGGTAAGATCTACCCCCTAGCGGGGCCCTAGCTAAAAGCTTTGAAGGATTATATAGACGAAAATTTAGCCAAGGGCTTCATACGCCCCTCTTCATCTCCCGCAGGTGCACCCATCTTCTTTGTGAAGAAGAAAGATGGATCTCTGAGACCCTGCATAGACTATAGGGAACTCAATAAGGTTACTATTAGAAACCGTTATCCATTGCCTTTAATCCCTGAGTTGTTGGAGAGAGTGCGGCATGCCAAAATTTTCTCTAAACTGGATCTCCGTGGGGCCTATAACTTGGTCCGTATTAGACCTGGGGATGAATGGAAGGCTGCTTTCAGGTCACGCTATGGACACTTTGAATATCTAGTTATGCCTTTTGGTCTGAGTACCGCCCCAGCCACTTTCCAACACTTCGTGAATGATATCTTCAGGGATCTCCTAGATACATTTGTGGTGATTTATCTGGATGATATTCTAATTTTTTCTAACTCCACAGAGGAACATCATGGACATGTGAGAATGGTCTTAGAACGCCTAAGACAAAACCATCTCTACATCAAACTTGAAAAATGTGACTTCCATAGGACCGAAATTCAATTTCTGGGGTATGTACTATCTACGCAAGGGATTAGTATGGATGGAAGCAAGACCCAAGCCATCAAGGTTTGGGTCCAATTCCTAGAAATGTGAAGGAGGTGCAGCGTTTCATCGGGTTTGCCAACTTCTATAGACGTTTCATTAAGAATTTTTCTGAGGTAGTGTCACCTATCACCCAACTTACCCGGAAACAGTCTAGGTTCTCCTGGACCCCAACTCAGGAAGCATTTTCCTGTTTAAAGGATAAATTTACCACCGCACCTATCTTAGTACATCCCAACCCCGAGCTTGCCTTCATAATAGAGATGGATGCTTCAGACTGTGCCGTTGGAGCTATACTCTCTCAGAGAACAGGTGAGAAGAATGTCTTGCATCCCTGTGCCTTCTTTTCCCAGCAGTTGTCTTTGGCTGAGAGGAACTACGATGTGGGCAATAGAGAATTGTTGGCCATTATTGCCGCCTTCAAGGAATGGAGACACCTTCTTCAGGGAGCTGCACAGCAAATAGTCGTCCTGACAGACCATCGTAACCTTGAATTTATCAGGTCGGCTAAGTGCCTGACTCCTCGCCAGGCTCGCTGGAATCTTTTCCTAAACCAATTTAATTTTGTCATTTCTTATAGACCAGGATCGCGCAATGGAAAGGCTGATGCACTCTCTAGGATTCATTCAGCAGAGACACGTCCACTTACTCCTCCTAAGACTATTCTTCCTGACTCTAGATTCCTGGGAGTGATTCATAATCAAGACCTACTTAAGGACATCAAGGAAGCATACCATGCGGATTCTTTGTTGGCTCAACCCCCAAGGGACGTAAGTCTTGTCTTTAAGAATGGTGTGTGGATTCAGGGACAACGTCTGTATATACCTGAAACAGTCAGATTGAGAGTATTGCAACTCATCCACGATTCCAAGATAGCCGGGCATAGGGGAATTCTAAAGACACAAGAATTTCTTTCTCGTTTCTTTTGGTGGCTCACTTACAGGAAAGATGTCTTAAACTATGTCACTTCATGTGAAGTCTGTGCGAGATGCAAAACACCTCGCTCCTCACCAACTGGTCTGTTGCAACCTCTTCCCACCCCGTCCCGCCCGTGGGGATCCATTTCTATGGACTTCATTGTAGAGTTACCAACCTCTCAAGGGAAGAACACCATTCTAGTGGTGGTTGACCGTCTAACAAAGGCAGCTCATTTTATCCCTTGTGTCGCTTACCCACTGCAAAACAGACATCAGACTTGATGATTAAGAATGTGTTTCGCTTACATGGAGTACCAGATGAGGTCATTTCGGATCGAGGGGTGCAATTCACTTCAAGGTTTTGGCAAAATTTCTGTGCAGCATTGGACATTAAAGTAAACCTTTCTTCTGCTTTTCATCCCAGACTAATGGACAGACAGAACGAACCAATCAGACCCTGGAGCAGTATCTCCGCTGTTTTATCTGCCACCTACAGGATGATTGGGTGGATCTACCTCCACTGGCTGAGTTCTCTTATAACAACTCTCAGAGCGCCTCCACTAAGCAGTCTCCTTTTTACTCCAATCTAGGTTATCATCCTAACATTCTTCCTCGATTTCCCATAGATACGCCCTTGCCGCAGTGGCTGAAAGAATCACTTCTTTACAAAAGAATATGGATCTTCTAAAGGAAAATCTAGAATTGGCTCAGGAAAGGTACAAGAAAGCAGCAGATAAATTTCGTAAACCTGCACCAGCTTTCAAGGTAGGAGATTTGGTCTGGCTGTCAACCAGAAATCTTAAATTAAAGATTCCATCGTCTAAATTGGGACATAAGTACATTGGACCTTATAAGATCAATAAGATTATAAGTGCTGTTGCTTGTTGTCTTCAACTGCCCAGAACTATGAAATCCACCCTGTCTTTCATGTATCCCTACTAAAGGCTGCAACACCCAATACGTTTCCTGGACGTTCTTCTCCTTGCCCTGACCCAGTGCTGGTCGATGGTCAGGAAGAATTTATGGTGGAAAGGATTCTAGATTCCAGGTTGTACAGAAATCAGTTGCAATATTTGATTAAATGGCAGGGCTACCCAGTGGAGGACAACTCATGGGAACCAGTCAATAATGTAAATGCTCCTCGCCTGCTCCGCCAGTTTCATCAGAGGTACCCTGACAAGCCTGGTCTGAGGTCATCCGGAGGTTGTCCCTAAGGGGGGAGTAATGTAAGGTTGTTTGTCTCTGTTGACATGTTCCTTGAAACTCAGTTTTCCGTCGGCCATTTTGCTTTCTGTCTTTCTGCAGCTCTTGCCCTCAGTTAATATGGAGTTTCCAGTTTTCATGTTCCCGCCCTGATTCTTCCCTCTTGCTTCTTAAGCAGCCTCAGCTGAACAATCAGTGCTCCTGAATCAAGCCTCAGTCAGTCTGTGACCTGACTTCTGGAAACCTTGGACTTGTACTCCAGCTATTCCCTACTGAGGAGCCTTGGAACACTTTTGGACTCTGGAAACCTGCTGTTTGGTGAATCCATGTTTGCAGAGGAATTACGGTACAGAGAAGAGATCCTGAACCTGCTTTGGAGATTTATTGTAGTGCTTGAAGTTACTCTGGCCTGCTGTGTCTCCTGTCGCTGTTCCTGCAAACTGTGTGAACTTTTCAGCATGCTTGTATGAACTAATACAAGTCATTTCATATCAACCTGTGTCTCCTGTGTTTTCCTCGCACCCAAGCACAAGACGCTATAGGAACTGTACACTATACATGACAGCGGATCAGGTTATAGGCACCACGAATATTCAGCTTAGTAAATACCCTTGCTCCCCGGAACCTATCAAAGAGCTCAGATATTAGAGGCAAAGGATATTTGTTTTTAACGGTAATGGCTTTAAGACCCCTATAGTCTATACACGGTCGTAATTCTCCATTCTTCTTCTGCACGAAGAAAAATCCTGCCCCCGCTGGTGACACTGACTTCCTAATAAACCCTCTTGCCAGATTTTCCTGTATGTATTGTGACATGGCCTCCGTCTCAGGAAGAGAGAGAGGATACACTCTTCCGAGGGGCTCCGTTCCAGGCAAGAGGTCTATAGGACAGTCATAGGGGCGATGAGGCGGAAGAGTCTCCGCTGCCTTTTTGGAGAATACGTCCGCGTATGACCGATAAACCTTGGGAAGAGAATCAAGATCTATGGATATCTCCGTTGTGGAAACCTGAACATCCTCTCTGAGACATCTGTCTCTGCAATGATCACCCCAACCCAGTATTCTCCCAGAGGACCACTCAATATGGGAAGAGTGGTGGCGAAGCCAGGGTAATCCCAACAAAACCTCATTTATCCCTCAGAAAGAACAAAAAGGGATATATTCTCCTGATGGGAAGGAGACATAGACAGAGGTAGAGAGACAGTCTGGTGGGTGATTTGTGAGGGCAGGATTGCTCCATTCAACACTCTCACCGATATTGGCTCGGCGAGAGTCACCAGCGGTATGGAATGTCGAGAGGCAAAGGAGGAGGACATAAAATTCCCCTCTGCCCCAGAGTCCACACAAAGCTTGGCGGGAAGAGTGGATGAACCTAGAGAGATTAACCCTTTAAGGAGCACTTTCGGGGCAAAATCCCTCACGTCTAATGACCCTGCACCCATGGTCACGGAACATGACCGTTTACTCATTCGCTGGGGACATCGGTTGGCATAATGTCCTGGCTGCTGACACACTCTACAGACCACGGATACTCGAGTAGTCCGAGACTTAGATCCCACTCGAGTAGTCTCCACGGTCTCTGTGGAGTCGGACGCCCGAACGGGAAATTCCAGAGGTTTAGCAAAGGTGGGTGCCAGCCGAAACCTCTGCCTACACTGGGTCCGCTCTAACCTCCGCTCGTGAAAACGGAGGTCGATGCGGGTAGATATAGAAATGAGTTTCTCCAGTGTGGCAGGAATCTCCCTGGTAGCCAAAGCATTCTTTACATGGTCTGCCAGTCCTCTCCAGAACACTGGAATAAGAACTTTATCTGGCCACTCTAATTCAGAGGCCAAAGTCCGAAATTGGACTGAGAACTGGCTGACCATGGACAAGCCCTGTGACATTGCCAGCAGTTGGAGTGCCGTATCGTGCGTGACCTGAGGTCCTAAAAAGACCTTTTTCAGAGCCTCCAAAAACCGAGGAGCACTAAGCACCACACGATCGTCGCGCTCCCACAGCGGTGTTGCCCACTCCAACGCTCTGCCCGAGAGTAGAGACAGTACAAAACCCACTTTTGCCCATCCGTGGGGAAACGTGCAGCCAGAATCCCCGACATTGCTTGCTGTCACCGGCAAACTTGTCAGGAACCAGGAGGTGGGATAATGTAGGGGCAGAGGTGGCAGAGGACAAACTGGCTGCAGCCACGCTAGCAGCCTGAACAGCGACTGCATTAACATCCACAGCTGAGGTTGTGCGCTCAAGAGCTGCCAACCTACCCTCCAGCTGCTGGATGTACTGCAGTAGACGCTGGTCATCCGCCATTTTACTAGCCAGACCCTGGCACTAGTATTATGTTAGGGTCTGCGGAACGCACCAAATATATGATTTAAAGAGGTGCGTTCGCAGCCCAGGGTCCACCGTGCAGGCGGAGCCTGCTGCTAGTAAAATGGCGCAAGAAGCAAACTCTGTTATCCCGCAGAGTCGCCAAAATAAACAGCGTTACGCGCTGTGGCAATATGTGCGAACTCTGTTATTCCACAGAGCCGCAAGAAGGAGTGCCGCAGCGCTATATGGCGATGTGTGCGAACTCACTTAACACCATTGAGTCGCAAAATAAACACGCTAGGGCGCTGTCTAGCGTTGAAAGCGAATCCTGTTACGTCACAGAGCCGCTGAGACAAACTTCTGTGTCCTGTCAGGCACCCAGGTACACAGTTGACTGCTAAGCGAACATAGAACGTGATCATGCGCTAATGTCCTTGCGGGAGACACCCGCAATCTAAGGCGTCTGAACGCCATGCCCTGAATACCGCAATCAAACTCCTCACCATTTATGCCGGTAATCTAGGGCATCTAGGACACCGACCCTGACCAGCTAGCATACCAAACTCCTCACCGATTAAGTCGGTATTCTAGGGGCTTATTTCAGCCGGGCCCTAACCACACACATGCATGACCACACTGGCGCAAAGCATATGACGATTGATACTAGCGCATGGCGGCCCAGCCGTGTTACCCTTTTATAGTAACAGCTACAGGACCTACCAGAAACAAGGACCAATGAAACTTGTTCCAGAACACCAGTAGTCACAGGATCTTCCTGGCGGACCAATAGGAGCTGCTGCAATACCTGAGCATGTGACCCCTGATCTCCAATGAGAGATCTCACTCTGGGCATGCTCAGAAGGGGAAAACAAGGACTTTGTCCTAAAGACGTCTGTTCGCCGCTAACCAATACTGGCCACAATAGCAGAGCCTGGAGGAGCAGCAGTAATCCTCTGCACACTGTTAGACTTGGCGAGATGCTGGGACCGACTTCTAAGCTGAGCAGGCTCCACTGCGGACGGAGATGAATGGGGGACCGCAGTGGGACTGGTTCAAGTCTCCCCTTGTGCAGCAGTGGGAACTCAAACCCTAACAGCCAGGGCCATGTACCTTGCCTTAGCTCCTGAACCCATCCCCCAGTCTGTACTCTTCCCCCACCTAGGGAAGAGGAGAATAGTAGTATACCATAGTACACCAACCTGACTAACAAGCTGATACGAACAGGACTAACAAAGAATACCAAGCATACAAATTTACACACATATAACAGAGGAATGCATGGGGGAGTGGAGGATAGGGTTAAACCAAAGTAGGAGAAAAAAGTGAATTATCACACACTCGAAAATAGTCACAGATAAATGCACCGAATTCCTTCTCCAATAATAACTAACAAGAATCTCCATCTATTTAGCAAAAGCTAACTCTGACAATGAGTGCTAGACAGGGTCCAGATTATATAGGACATGAGAGTGGCAAACACAGCACAGTTCCAGGAACGCTCAACAGAGCAGATTAACCCCTGTACTATCAAAAGAAATTTACACCGTTTAATAAGAAAGTGAAGTGCTTCTAATCAGTGCAGGAGTTAGAGAAATTAGTTGTTGCAGTCTTCTGACTCCTCTCTGTCATTGTAAACCCGTGAAAAACAGCTGTTCAACTAATCTGGTGCATTGGTATATTGTGATTACATTGATCGTAGCCTGTCTTCTTCCAAATTCTTATAAATTTCTTGGTACTTCAGTCCACCCATTTCCGTAATTTGTTTAGTCTCCCTCCAATGCTCCTGCTTCTGTTAGACAGTCTTGAACATAAAAGCAATACCCAAAATTCACAGGTGCACAAATCCTTCTCTTGCTACAGTAGAAGCCATGAAAATAATAGAAAGCTGTATTCAGTGTCCTGCTATTGAATGTAAATTTACAATGCTTTTGAAACAATGTTTTTGGTTCAGTATGCAAAAATATTTAAGAAGTCTGCAAAAGACTCATATTTTTATATTATTTCAAACTTACATTATTCACATAATGCTAGTTATTTGTGCTTCAGCTGAGCCAGATCAAAAGAAAAATATATCAGAAATAAAATTGGACTATATCCGATCTTCATTGACAGAATAATAAATAATTTGTTTTTTTAGTGGGTCAATATTTTTATGCATTTTTTTACTTGAGTAATATACATGTTAGGGTTCAAGTTTCCACTGCTGCACAAGGGGAGTCTCGAACCGGTCCCGCTGCGGTCCCCCATTCATCTCCGGCTGCAGTGGAGCCTGCTCAGCAGAGACGTCAGTCCCAGCGTCTTGCCCATTCCAGTACTGTGCAGAAAATTTGCTGCTGCCTCTCCTGGATCTGCTATTATAGCCAGTACTGGAGCAGACGTCTTTGGGACGAAGTCCTGCGTTTCCCCTTCTGAGCATGCCCAGGGTAAGATCTCTCATTGGAGATCAGGGGTCACATGTTCAGGTACTGCAGCAGCTCCTATTGGTCCGCCAGGAAGGTCATGAAACTACATGTGTTTGGAACAGTTTCTCATTGGTCCTTGTTTCTGGCAGGTCCTGTAGCTGTTACTATAAAAGGGTGGCATGGCTGGGCCGCCATGCACTAATATCAATCATTATATGCTTAGCGCCAGTGTGGTCATGCGTGTGTGTGGTTAGGGCCCGGCTGAAATAAGCCCCTAGAATACCGACTTAATCGGTGAGGAGTTTGGTATGCTAGCTGGTCAGGGTCGGTGTCCTAGATGCCCTAGATTGCCGGCATAACCGGTGAGGAGTTTGATTGCCGTATTCAGGGTCTGGCGTTCAGACGCCATAGATTGCGGGTGACTCCCGCGAGGACATTAGCGCATGATCAGGTTCTATGTTCGCTTAGCTGTTCACTGTGTACCTGGGTGCCTGACAGGACACAGAAGTTTCTCTCAGCGGCTCTGTGAAGTAACAGGGTTCGCTTTCAATGCTAGACAGCGCCCTAGCGTGTTTATGTTGCGACTCAGTTGTGTTAAGTGAGTTCGCACACATCGCCATATAACGCTGCGGCACTCCTTCTAGCGGCTCTGTGGATTAACAGAGTTCGCACATATTGCCACATCGCGTTACGGCGTTTATTTTGGCGACTCTGCGGGATAACAGAGTTTGCTTCTTGCGCCATTTTACTATCAGCAGGCTCCGCCTGCACGGTGGACCCCGGGCTGCGAACGCACCTCTCCACATCTTATATTTGGTGCGTTCCGCAGACCTTAACAATACATTTTTGCATACTTTAATAAATGAAGTTATTTAAAATATTAAATACCTTGCCTTATCTAGTCTATATTTATAAATGTAGTGATTTAAAGGGAAGGCCTTAGTTAGTGGTCAAATGTTGGCATTATTTTGCATTATGAAGATTTTCATACAAACATTGAAACACTAAGATGTGAAGTCTATAATCAATCAATGAACTTTTAAGGATTTATCGTAAATTTAAATATTTGATTACAACTAGAGGTTAACTGATTAATTCACAGGACTCTGGTCTAGTTTCCTGGTCTGTGGTGTCTTCCTACAAAAGGGGAAGTCTGTGAATCTCTTGACTTCTGATGCCAGAGCCAGATTGGAGATTAAACAGCATCATGGAAACCATGAAACACACCAGACAGGTCAGGGATAAAGTTGCAGAGAAGAGGAAAGCTCTGTTAGATAAAAAAATCAGTTTATAAAAAAAACTAACCCAGCTCTGAACATCTAACAGACCACTGTTCAATCCATCATCCAAAAATGGAAGTAGTAAGGCACAACTGCAAACCTACCAAGACATGGCTGTCCAACTAAACTGACATCCCAAGCAAAGAGAGTATTAATTAAAGAAGTAGTGAAGAGACCCATGGTCACTGTGGAGGAGCTGCAGAGATCCACAGTTCAAGTGAGAGAATCTGTCCGCAGAACAACTAATAGTCTTATATTCCACAAATCTGGCCATTATGGAAGAATAGCAAAAAGAAAGCCATTTTGAAAGCAAGCCATAAGAAATCTTTTTGATAGCATAAGGACTTAGTTACTCTGGTCAGATTAGATGAAAGTAGAACATTTTGTGCTAAATACAAAATGCTCTGAACGCAATGTGTTTTAGAGAACTAACACTTCACATCATCCCTGAAAAAACATTCCTCACCACAAAATATGGTTGTGACTAGAGTTGAGCGAAACAGGTCGGTCAGATTCAAAAGTCGCTGACTTTCGCCAAAGTTGGGTTTGGTTGGCCGAAACACGACCATAGAGTGAAGTCGGCCATGCGTTCGGCAAAATAAGCGCCAAAGTCAGTTTTCCCAGAATACTTTCAGGCACCATTTTTCAGCCAATGAGCAAGGACGTACACTGCCTGATAGCTGTATTACTCTGTGTACACTGCTGTGCAGACTGCTTTTTACACAGCACTAATACTTTTATTCTTTTTTTCTGCACAGTTACCGACCGTTAATTTTTTCCCACACCGTATAGAGCTGTACGCTCCTCATACACTACCATGTACCGACTGGTATCACGGACAAATACATGCTGACTATCTGTGTGTGACTCCGGAAATATCTACGGAGATTGAAATTTTCCCCTACAACGTATACAGCTGTACACTTGTGATACAGCACCGTATATCTGCTCTTTGTATTATGGTCAAATCCATACTGAGAGAGCGTCTGTGTGTAACTCTGGAAATATATACGGAGATTGAAACTTTCCCTACACTGTATACAGCAGTCCGCTTCTGATACAGTACCGTATATCTGCTCTTTGTATTACGGTCAAATCCATACTGAGAGAGCGTCTGTGTGTGACTCCAGAAATATATACGGAGATTTAAATTTCCCTTACATCGTATACAGCTGTACGCTTCTGATACAGTACCGTATATCTGCTGGTATTTTTGGTACATTTTCCCAAACATGAGGAAGTATGGTGGAAGAGGCTGCGCACGTGGGTGGGGGGAAGCTGGGGCTGATGGTGGTGGTGCATCTGCTGGTAGTGCCAAAAGCACAATAGCACCTAAGGCAGGAGGTGTTGAGCCTGCGTCATCGTCTGGCTCCAGAAGGACAGGAAGGCTCCTTTATCTGGGAGTGGGTAAACCGATTTTAAAGCTGGAGCATCAGGAACACCCAGAGAACTGCATTGCCCTCACAGTCTACTTAGCCAGATTCTGAGCATGTTGAAACTCAGGTGCCCCTTCCCACATACTATACCACCTTACACGATGACACAGAGGAAGGTGCAGATGAAATTGAAGAGGAGATGATGGATGACTCAGTTGTTGACCCGGTTTGGCATCCATTGGGGGAAGAGGGTGCCGCTGGCAATAGCTCAGAAGAGGCGGAGTATCCGCAGCATGCATCGACATCGCAGCAGCGATTATCTGGCATGCACGTAGCAGTACTAAAACGTGTTAAAAAAACAAAAGAGTTACAGGACATCTTGGCCAGATGGTCAAATTAGCACAGCGTGCAAGCCCTGAAAATTTATCCCATAGTAGGAAGAGTGCAGTGTGGCACTTTTTTGACCAAAATCCTAATGATGAGGCAAAGGTTATCTGTAAGAAGTGCGGAAGGACCTTTAGCCGAGGGAAAAAATCTCCGAAAATTGAATATCAGTTGCATGCTTAGACATTTAAATACCATGCACTTGCAAGCGTGGACGGACAACAAAACCTCACTGGCTTTGAACGCCTACATTGCCAAATTGATCTCATTAGAGATGATGCCCTTCCGTTTGGTTGAAAGCGCAGCATTCCGAGAGCTCATGGCCTACGCTGTCCCACGCTATGACCTACCCAGTCGGCACTTCTTTTCTAGAAAAGCCATCCCTGCCCTCCACCTGCATGTGAAAGACCGCATTGTCCATGCACTCAAACAATCAGTGAGTGGAACGGTGCACTTCACAACAGATGCATGGGCCAGTAGGCATGGCCAGGGCCTTACGTGTCCATCACTGTGCACTGGATTAATGTGGTAAATGCAGGGTCCACAGGGGACAGCGGCGGTGGGACAGTGCTTCCTAGCCCACGGTATAGGCAACAGTTGACTATAGGCGTTCGACCCTACTCCTTCTCCTCCTTCAGAAGCGAAAGCTCGTCGACAGAGCGCAGTCGCAAGAACACTCCATCCGCAGCTGCCAGTGTTGCACACGAGGTGTCCCACTATCGAACAGCTAGTGGTAAGCGTCAGCAGGCTGTTTTAAAGATGATGTCTTTGGGCGACAACAGACACACCGTGGAGGTACTGGCCGACTACTTGCAGTGAGAAACTAAGTCATATCTGGGCAGTCTACATCTTGAGCCAGGCAAGGTAGTTAGTGATAGCGGCCGTAATTTTGTAGCGGCCATAGCCCTGGCAAAACTCAGACACTTACCTTTCCTGGCTCACACCTTGAACCTGGTGGCGCAGTGCTTCATAAATAATTATCCGGAGTTACCAGCCCTGCTCCATAAGGTGCGAAGACTGTGCTCACACTTACATCGCTCACCCGTAGACTCCAGTCGTATGCAGAGGCTGCAGCGATCACTCCACCTCCCCAAGCACGCCTAATCATAGACGTTGCAACAAGGTGGAACTCCACCATGCACATGGTTGAGTGGCTGTGCGAACAGAGGCAGGCTGTAATGCATTTGTGGGATGATACATGGGCAGCCAGTTTGAGGGCAGACATGGAGTTGTCGAGTGTGCAGTGGTCAAAGTTGAAAGACCTCTGTAATGTCCTTCAGTGTTCTGAGGATTGCACACGGATGGTAAGCGCAGACGAAGCCATCATGAGCATGAGCATCCCACTTTTATGCGTCTGCTTATGCAAACTTTGACGCACATTAAGTATCAGGCGTCTGCAGCGGATGAGGAAGAAGAGAAGAGGGAAGCCTTGATGACAGTCAGGCATTGTCTGCTCAGGTAACTGTCCTGGACGAGGTGGAGGAAGTAGAGGAAGAGGAGGAGGATGAGGATGAGGGGGTTGATTATTTTGGGGAGGAGGATGCTTCTCAGGGGCAAAAGAAAATGTTGACTTGCCAAGGTCAGGTACAGGGTTTGTGTGTGACTGGAGGGATGTGGATTTGGCAGAAAGTGCTCCTCCACCCACCACTGGCAGTGCATCATTGATACCTGGAACACTGGCCCACGTGTGTTAGGGGTCGAGTTCCTGCTTCTGCACAAGGGGAATCTCGAACAATCAATGCTGCGGTCTCCCATCCGTCTCCGGCCGCAGTGGACTCTGCTCATCAGAGACATCGGTCCCAGCGTCTCGCCCAGTCTAACACTGTGCAGAGGATACTGCTGCCTCACCAGGTTCTGCTATTGTAGCCAGTACTGGTCAGCGGCGAGCAGACATCTTTGGGACTAAGTCCTGCGTTTCTCCATCTGAGCACGCCCAGGGCAAGATCTCCCATTGGAGAGACAGGGGTCACATGCTCGGTTACAGCAGCAACTCCCATTGGTCCGCCAGGAAGGTACTGAAACTGCTTGTGTTCTGGAACAGTTTCTCATTGGTCCTTTTCTGGAAGGTCCTGTAGCTGCTACTATAAAAGGTGCGCATGACCGCTCGGCAGTGCGCTAGTATCAATTGTGTTATGTGCTTTGCGCCAGTGTGATCATGCACGCATGTGGTTAGGTGTTTAGGTAGCTGAGGAGAAAAAGCAAAAACGGCAATACACCAGAGAGGCTGGAACCTATTGGATTGCAGTAACCTGAACTAACCACACAAAAAGAGGTAGCCGTGGAGAGTTCCTACGTTGATCCTAGACGCCTCGTCACAGCCTGAGAATAACTACACCTAAAGGCAGAAAGAGAAAAAGCTATCTGCCCCGGAGCAGATCCCCAAAGAAAATAGGAAGCCCCCAACCAAGTAATGGCGGTTAGCCAAGAATAAGCACGGACACAGACAGAAAATAGAATGAGCAAACGCTGGGGCCCAATCTGTCTAGACAGAAAAGTACAGGAAAGGATTCTTACTGCAATCCAAAAAAAAACCCTAAAAAATACCAACTCCTCTGATTGCAAAAAACACCTGAGATCACACGATCTCCACCACCTAAATCAGATCTCTGGTGTAACAAAACTAAGCCGCAGCCACTGAAAAAACAGGAAAAAGTAAATGAACAAATAACAATGGCTACAGATAAACTGAGAGGAGCACAGGACCCAGGAGGGGACCCGGCTGACCTCCACAGAAGTGCAGAGAACTATGCAAAAAGCAAGCACAAAAATAAAAGCAGAAAATATCTTATCTGAAAGCAGAAGATGCAGGCAAGACTCAGCAAACTTCCAAATGAACCAGGAACCACAATTGAGACATGAACAATTGATCACCGGCAACCATCATGGGAGGGAACCTCCCTTACATCAGTCCAATCAGCGATCCCAGATTGCCGTTCCTTGCTGAAAGGTTCAGTACTGTCTGTAACCACCAGAGGGAGCCTCTGCTCAGAAACCATCTCTAGCACATTCATAACAGTTAGGGCTCGGCTGAAATAAGCCCCTAGAAAACCGGCACCTCCGGTGAGGAGATTTGTATGCATGTGTTCAGGGCTTAGCTGAAATAGCCTCTAGAATATCGGCTACTCCAGTGAGGAGTTGCTTGTTTGCATTGCTGACTGCATGACCACGGACTGCTATCCGCACAGCAGTTATCTGTGAATCTGTGAATCCCTGTGGTGTTAACAGGACACAGTCTCTGTCTCTGCGTCTCTACCTCAGCGACTCTGTAGTGTAACAGAGTTTGCCTTTACCACCATATAGTGCCACAGCATCTATGTTTGCGACTCTGTGAAGTAACAGAGTTCGCTTATACCGCTATCTTAAATCACAGTATCTCCTCAACTTATTATAAAAAAAAAGTTTTTATTATAACCGTTTAAAAATTAGAACAATACTAGGCCAAATGGCAAATAAAGCGACATCATATTTAAATAGAAATGAATCAACACCAGAGGGTCGTGCCTATCCCTACAATGGCCTATGTTACCCTACCTACCCGCGGAGGTTGGCACCCTAGAACCTGCACAGTGGCGCCCCCGCTCCTCGATGGCTCACCCTGCTCACCCTATAGGGCCCTAGGGTGACAGGGGGTGAGGGAAGATTGAAAATATAGTAGGTGAGAAAGAAAAATAATTATTGATGTTTATTCGGTTTGTGTGTCTTTATGGAATGTGGGCTAATTGGATATGATGTTAGCTATACCCCACACCAAGACAATAAACTCAATTATCATAACATAGGTCACAAAGATGACCCTCAAAAACCAGTGACAAAACCACAAAAAAACTGAACCAAGAAAAAACAAACCACAACACAAAAAAGGTGCTAGTTAAAAATATCTAGTTCAATAGTACTCATGTAAGAATATATGGACTACTTTGAAATCTTTGTTGAAGTAATCCAGAATAACTAGTTAGATAAATCACTCCAAATATCTCTTGGCTTTTATAGATATAATGAATATTATTTAAAGTATCTCTCGCTTAAACAGATATCATGACTATATATTAGTTGTAGTATTGTAACCACTAATCCTATTGTAACTGAGTCACTGCAAACTTAATAGGATATATCACTCCAAGTATCTATCGGCTATCATAGATGGCAATTTATAATGTTACAACCAATATTCATATTGCAGCTGAGTCATTGTAATCTTAATTAGATATAATTGGCTATTATAGGGCCCTATAGGGTGAGGAGGGTGAGCCGTCGAGGAGCGGGGGCGCCACTGCGCAGGTTCTAGGGTGCCAACCTCCGCGGGTAGGTAGGGTAACATAGGCCATTGTATGGATAGGCACGACCCTCTGGTGTTGATTCATTTCTATTTAAATATGATGTCGCTTTATTTGCCATTTGGCCTAGTATTGTTCTAATTTTTAAACGGTTATAATAAAAACTTTTTTTTTTTATATAATAAGTTGAGGAGATACTGTGATTCAAGCTATTTTGATCTTCTTCTGATATATTTACAAAGCTGTGATATATTGTTTATACCGCTATCTTACTAGCAGCAGGCTCTGCCTGCACGGTGGACCCCGGGCTGCGAACGCACCTATTATTTATATTTATTTGGAGCGTTCCGCCAGCCCAAACATAATTCTAGCGCCAGGGTCTGGCTAGTAAAATGGCGAACGACCAGCGTCTACAGCGAAACATCCAGCAGCTGGAGGGGAGGTTGGTGGCTCTTGAGCATACAACCTCAGCTGTGGATGTTACCGCAGTCACTGTTCAGGCTGCTAGTGTGGATGCAGCCAGTGTGTACACTGCCACCTCTGCCCCTACATTATCCCACCTCCCGCTTCCAGACAAGTTTGCTGGTGACAGCAAGCAATGTCAGGGATTCGTGAGTCTGTGCTCTATACAGCTCGAGCTTCTGGCTGCATGTTTCCCCACGGATAGGGCACAAGTGGGTTTTGTAATATCTTTCCTGTCGGGCAGAGCGTTGGAGTGGGCCACCCGCTGTGGGAGCGTGATGACCGTGTGGTGTGGAGTGCTCCTCGTTTTCTGGAGGCTCTAGAAAAGTCTTTCTAGGACCTCAGGTCACCCACGATGCGGCACTCCAACTGCAGGCAAGTTCACAGAGATCGTCCTTGGTCAGCTATTTTACTGTCCAATTTCGGACTCTGGCCTTGGAGTTAGACTGGCCAGATAAAGTCCTCATTCCCGTGTTTTGGAGAGGACTGGCGGGTCATGTGAAAGATGCCTTGGCTACCAGGGAGATTCCCGCCACACTGGAGAAGCTTATCGCCATATCTACCCGCATCGACCTCCGTTTTCACGAGCGGAGGTTGGAGCGGTCCCTGTGTAGGCAGAGGTTCTGGCTGGCCCCCACCTTGCCAGACCTCTAGAATCTTTCAGTCAGGCGTCCGACTCCCATGAGGCCATGGAGGTTTCTCGAGCGGGACCTAAGTCACGGGTCGATCGAGTACCCATGGTTTGTAACATCTGTCAGCACTTAGGACATTATGCCAACAAATGTCCACAGCGGTCGGGAAAACGGTCGCGTCTAGTGACCCAGGAGGAGGTTCACTAGACACCGCTGCATTTTCCACCAAATTGTCCTTTAAGGGGACAATTACTATAGGTCCATCCACTCTCACCGCCGAGCTCTGTGTGGATTCTGGAGCCGAGGGGAATTTCATGTCCTCTGCCTTTGCTCTCTGCCACACTATACCTCTGGTGATGCTCGCCAAACCAGTGACTGTGCGTGTAGTGAATGGATCGACTCTGCCCTCACAAATCACCCACCAGACTATCCCTCTCACTTTATCTATGTCCCCTTCCCATCAGGAGAGTATATCCTTTCTTGTCCTGCCCGAGGGAATAGACGAGGTGTTGCTGGGAGTACCTTGGCTCCGTCACCACTCTCCCCATATTGAGTGGTCCTCTGGGAGGATACTGGGTTGGGGTGATTCATGTAGAGGCAGGTCTGTCAGGGAGTGCGTTCAGGTCACAACCACAGAGATACCCGTAGATCTCACTTCTCTCCCCAAGTGTTATTGGTCATACGCAGACGTTTTCTCCAAGAAGGCGGCGGAGACTCTTCTGTCTCATCGCCCCTACGACTGTCCTATTGATCTCTTGCCTGGAGCAGAACCTCCTCGGGGAAGAGTCTATCCCCTCTCGCTTCCTGAGACGGAGGCCATGTCCCAGTATATTCAGGAGAATCTGGTAAGAGGGTTCATTAGGAAGTCGGTGTCACCAGCAGGGGCGGGGTTCTTCTTCGTGCAAAATTAGAATGGAGAATTACGTCCATGTATTGACTACAGGGGTCTTACCGCCATCACCGTCAAGAATAAGTACCCGTTGCCCCTAATCTCTGAGCTCTTTGATAGGCTCCGAGGAGCAAGGGTATTTACCAAGCTAGATCTACGTGGTGCCTATAACCTATTTCGCATCCGTGAGGGGGACGAGTGGAAGACACTTTTAATACCAGGGATGGGCATTATGAATACCTGGTGATGCCCTTCGGGCTCTGTAATGCTCCCGCTGTTTTCCAAGACTTTGTTAATGACATCGTCTGGGATATGCTTTCCACCTCTGTAGTAGTCTATCTGGATGATATTCTTATCTTTTCACTAGATATAGACTCTCACCGGAGGGATGTCAACAAAGTCTTCGACCTCTTTTGGTCAAACTCCCTCTATGCGAAGCTGGAGAAATGTGTGTTTGAGCAGGAGTCCTTACCTTTCCTGGGCTATATCATCTCCGCCCAGGGATTGGCTATGGATCCTGCCAAACTACAGGCTGTAATGGACTGGCAAGAACCCTATTCTCTTAAAGCGGTGCAGCGCTTTATGGGGTTCATTAATTATTATCGTCAGTTCATCCCCCATTTCTCGACTTTGATAGCTCCCTTGGTAGCCCTCACCAAGAAGGGAGCAAATCCCAAGTTGTGGTCTGAGGAGGTCTCCAAGGCTTTCTCTTCCATCAAATCGCATTTTGCCAGTGCTCCCATATTACATTGCCCTGATGTTGATAAGCCGTTTATTTTAGAGGTGGATGCCTCTTCTGTTGGTGCTGGAGCAGTCCTTTATCAAAAGGATGCTCAAGGTCGGAAGCATCCCTGCTTCTTCTTTTCTAAGACCTTTACACCAGCAGAGAGGAATTATTCCATCGGGGACAGGGAGTTGCTGGCTATGAAGTTGGCCTTCTCTGAATGGAGACATCTTCTGGAGGGGTCTCGTTTTCCCTTCCAAGTCTTCACCGACCACAAGAACTTGGTATATTTGCAAACGGCTCAGCATCTAAAATCTCGCCAGGCCAGATGGTCCCTATTCTTCTCTCGGTTTCACTTCACCCTCCATTTTCTCTCCGGTGAGAAGAATGTTCGGGCCGACGCTCTCTCTCGCTCCTTAGTGTCATCAGAGGAGGAGGATGAGGAGCCTCGGCTTATTGTCCCCGAAGAGAGCCTGAGAACTGTAGCCCCGTTTTCGCTAGAGTCTGTGCCTCCGGGCAAGACTTTTGTGCCCACTAATTTGTAATTTGCGACCGGAGGTACTCTCTTGGGCTCACTCGTTCAGGGTGGGTGGACACTTTGGGGCAAAGAGGACAACAGAATTATTGGCGAGGACATACTGGTGGCCACATATAGCTCGTGACGTCAGGGAGTATGTTCAGGCGTGTGTCTCCTGTGCCCGGAACAAGTCCCCTCGACAACGGCCAGCTGGGTTACTTTTTCCTTTGCCGGTGGCAGACAGGCCCTGGTAGATGGTCGGGATGGACTTCGTGGTGGGCTTACCCAAGTCGCGGGGTAGCACTATCATTTGGATGATCACCTACAACTTCTCCAAAATGGTGCACTTAGTGCCGCTACCCCGGTTACCTTCTGCACGGGCCTTGGCAGCATTATTTATTAGACACATCTTCCGTCTACACGTTATGCCAGACAAAATTGTCAGTGACCGAGGTTCCCAGTTTGCGTCTCTGTTCTGGAGAGAGTTGTGTCATCTACTCTGTATTGAGTTAAACCTCTCCTCTGCATATCATCCCGAGACGAATGGGTTGGTAGAGAGGGCCAACCAGACCTTGGTTACATACTTGCGACATTTTGTCTCTACCAGGCAGGATGACTGGGCATCCTTGCTCCCATGGGCGGAGTTCGCGCTAAACAATGCTGTGGCTGACTCAACCGGACAGACCCCATTCCTCTTAAATTACTGCAAGCATCCGCGGGTACCGGTGCCCATGCCCGTGGCTTCCGCCGACTCCAGGGTGCAGACTGGATTGTGGAGGCACGGGACATATGGGACCGCACCAAGGATGCCATTCAGGCTTCCAAGGAAAGGATAAGGTATTCTGCCGATGCATCCCGCTCCGACATTTGCTCCTGGCGACCTAGTGTGGCTCTCCGCCCGAAACATCAGGCTACGGTGTGGAATCCACTAATTTGGCACCCCGCTATTTGGGTCCCTTCAAGGTTCTCGAGCAGGTGAACCCTGTGGTTTATCGTTTTGCCCTTCCGCCTCGCCTTGGTATCTCCGACACCTTCCATGTGTCCCTCCTAAAACCCGTGGTCATCTCTCGGTTGCCTGAGTCATCTGCCGGGACGTTGGGTTCGACTACGAATGATTACGAGGTGAACGCCATTGTAGGGTGCAAGGTAGTACGGGGCAAAAAATATTCATGCTCCGCGGCTCATCGCTGCCTTTGAACGTAGCAAGGCCCAAAGAAGGGGGGCCCTAGGAGGGGTAATAATGTTAATGGTCGAGTTCCCGCTTCTGCACAAGGGCAATCTCGAGCCGTCCCTGCTGCGGTCTCCCATCCATCTCCGGCCGCAGTGGACTCTGCTCAGCTTAGACGTCGGTCCCAGCATCTCGCCCAGTCTAACATTGCGCAGGGGATTACTGCTGCTCATCCAGGCTCTGCTATTGTAGCCAGTACAGGTTAGCGGCGAGCAGACGTCTTTAGGACAAAGTCCTTGGTTTCCCCTTCTGAGCATGCCCAGAGTAATATCTCTCATTGGAGATCAGGAGTCACATGCTCAGGTACTGCAGCAGCTCCTATTGGTCCGCCAGGAAGGTCCTGAATCCACTTGTGTTCTGGAGCAATTTCCTATTGGTCCTTATCTGGCAGGCCCTGTAGTTGCTACTATAAAAGGGTGGCATGGTCGAGCCGCCATGCGCTAGTATCAACAACATTATGTGCTTTGCGCCAGGGTGATCTTGCACGCATGTGTTAGGGCTCGGCTGAAATAAGCCCCTAGAATACCGGCTTCTCTGTTGAGGAGATTGTCTGATTGCGTTGCTGATTGCGTTACTACGGACTGCTGTCCGCACAGCAGTTGTCTTTGCATACCTGTGGAGTTAACAGGACACAGTCCATATTTCTGCGTTTCTACCTTAGCGACTCTGTGGCGTAACAGAGTTCGCTTATACCTCCATATAGGGCCACAGTGTCCATAGTTGCGACTCTGTGAAGTAACAGAGTTCGCCATACCGCCATCCTACTAGCAGCAGGCTCTGCCTGCACGGTGGACCCGGGCTGCGAACGCACTTATTATTTATATTTATTTTGTGTGTTCCGCCAGCCCTAACAATATGTTGCACTATAATATACAACAGCATTTCAGAGTAAAAATACATTTAAGAAACTTGCCGCTCTAGAACGACTGGTCCAAGAGGCCTGGCTGACAGGTTGTTCCCTACATGTATGAAAAGGGAGAAGCCTTTCACTCTCGTGGATAAGCCTCTGGTGATCATCCTCTGGATACTACTAAGAGACCACTGAAAAATTTTCAGTTTGTCTGACTTTTTTCTTTATAGGTATATTTTTGACTAAAATGTTAATTGCTCTCTTATTCTATAAACTACTGACAACATGTCTCCGAATTTACAAGCAATGAATTTTGTATTTATTTTCAGAAAATGAGTAATGCTCAAAATAAGAAAAAATGAAGTGCTTGCAGACCTCAAATAATACTAAGAAAGCAAGTTCATAATCATTTAAAAATAACAATACAAATGTTTTAACTCAGGTAGAGTTCAGAAATCAATATTTTGTGGAATAACCATGATTTTTAATCACAACTTTCATGCGTCTTGGAATGTTTTCCACCAGTCTTTCACACTGCTTTGAAGTGACCTTATGCCATTCCTGGTACAAAATGTAAGCAGTTCTTCTTTGTTTGATGGCTTGTGACTATCCATCTTCCTTTGATTACATTCCAGAAGATTTCAATGGGGTTCAGGTCAGGAGATTGGGCTGGCCATGATTGACCTAGCTGTGTGGCATGGCGCATTGTCCTGCTGGAAAAAAACAGTCCTTAGAGTTGGGGAACTTTGCCTGAGCAGAAGGAATTAACTGTTTTTCCTGGATAACCTTGTATTAGGCTTGATTCATTTGTCCTTTACAAAGATTAACCTGCCCAATTCCAGCCTTACTGAAGCATCCCCAGATCATCATCGATCCTCCTCCAAATTTCACAGTGGGTGCAAGACACTGTGGCTTGTACACCTCTCCATGTCTCCGTCTAACCATTAGACAACCAGGTGTTGGGCAAAGCTGAAAATTAGACTCTTCAGAGAAGATTACCTAACTCCAGTATTCTATGGTCTAATCCTTATGGTCTTTGGCAAACTTTAGCATGGCTCTCCTTTGATTCTCATTGATGAAATGCTTTTTTTCAAGCTTTACATGACTTGAACCCTACCTCTAGGAGCCTGTTACAAACTGTTCTTGCCGTGCACTTCACCCCAGCTGCCATTTGCCATTCCTTTTGCAGGTCACTTGATGTCATCCTGCGGTTACTGAGTGACATTTGAATAAAATGACGGTCATCCCGTTCAGTGGTGAGACGTTTTCTCCCTCTGCCGGTCTGTAGCTTTGTTGTCCCCAATATCTGTGTAAGGTTCTTTGTCTCTGTTGACATGTTCCTTGAAACTCAGTTTTCGGTCGGCCATTTTGCTTTCTGTCTTTCTGCAGCTCTTGCCCTCAGTTAATATGGAGTTCCAGTTTTCATGTTCCCGCCCTGATTCTTCCCTCTTGCTTCTTAAGCAGCCTCAGCTGAACAATCAGTGCTCCTGAATCAAGCCTCAGTCAGTCTGTGACCTGACTCCTGGAAACCTTGAACTTGTACTCCAGCTATTCCCTACTGAGGAACCTTTGAACACTTTTGGACTCTGGAAACCTGCTGTTTGGTGAATCCATGTTTGCAGAGGAATTACGGTACAGAGAAGAGATCCTGAACCTGCTTTGGAGATTTATTGTAGTGCTTGAAATTACTCTGGCCTGCTGTGTCTCCTGACTCTGTTCCTGCAAACTGTGTGAACTTTTCAGCATGCTTGTATGAAGTAATACAAGTCATTTCATTTCAACCTATGTCTCCTGTGTTTTCCTCGCACCCAAGCACAAGACGCTATAGGAACTGTACACTATACATGACAATCTGCTGCTTGAACTTGTAATGGACTGCCCTCTTAGAAGTTTAAAGGATGGAGGCAACATGATTCTCACTGTTTCCCTCTGCTAGTAAAGCCAGAACTGAGCCCTTCTTTTCCGCAATCAATACTTTTCTTTTCAACTCCTTTGGCATGGTCAAAAGTTATTTTTTCATTCCTATTATTTTTGGGATATTACTTGCTCTTGTTTTGAAATCAAGCTTGTCCTATTACAAGAGGATTGTGAACACCACAGCAGTGTATTTTATACTTTCCTTCATTAAATAATATTTGGTTCAGGTGATCAACTACTCAGAATTACAATAAGTAGAATGAGATGTAAACTGGTTGGAATTCAACTGACACTGGAATAGAATGTCTGTCAGACATGTAGAGAAGATGATTTTTATAAAACTGTGCAGTGATCTCTTAATTTTTGCCAGAGCTGTAAAAAAAACTTCATTCTCACCCCACGAGTGGTGTTCTTTGCTGTCCTTTCTCATTCTCAGGATCTATTGTAGCCATTCTTCCAACTTAGTGGTCACTGCATTCAAGTGGTCCTAACTAGAGATGAGCGACTTTGGCTCTGGAAGGGTGGAGTCGGGTTTCGGATCACCCAAATTTCCCAAAAGTCGAGTTGAACAAAGTTGGCCGACTAACAGAAAAGGTCGAGTCGGAGTTGAAAATCCGAACCCAATGGATTTGACCGAAATAAAAAGAACAGATATACAGCACTGGATCAGAAGCGGCCAGCTGTATATGGTGTAGGGGAAAATTTCAATCTCGTATATATTTCCGCAGTCGCACACAGATAGTCAGCATGTATTTGTCCATGATACCTGCTGGTACACGGTAGTGTGAGGAGCGTACAGCTCTATACGATGTGGGAAAAAATGAACTATCGGTAACTGTGCAGAAAAAAGATTAAAAGTATTAGTGCTGTGTAAAAAGCAGTCTGTACAGCAGTGTACACACAGCAATACAGCTAGCAGGCAGCTTAATAACCAGCGCTGCTGCACACAAGAAATCCTCCCCTGTCACTGCACACTAACTATACAGCACAATTGCTATCAGCACAAGCACAGAAGAACTTCTCTTTCCAGCCCTAACTCTCTCCCTACTGATAAACAGCATCAGCAACCTCTTCCTAGTAGGAAGTCCCTACTGTTAATATCGGCAGAAGTAAAATGAAGGTCGGCGCTCAGGGCTTTTATAGACACTATGACGCCCCCCAAAGCAAGCCAATCATTGCAATGCCCTTCTCTAAGATGGTGGTGGACGCTTCTCATGTCATCTCGTTGCCCACAGTGTACGTCCTTGCTCATTGGCTGAAAAAAGGCGCCTGAAAGCATTCTGGGAAATTCGACTTTGGCGCTCATTTTGCTGACAGCATGGCCGACTGCACGCTATGGTCGTGTTTCGGCCAACGGAATCCGACTTTGGCGAAAGTCGTCGACTTTTGAATCTGATCGACCTGTTTCGCTCAGCTCTACTCCTAACACCACTGGAATCACTGTTGCTTTCACCTTCAACATCTTATCCAGTTCTCTTTCGAGGCCCTGGTGTTTCTCCAGCTTCTCATATTCCTTCTTTCTGATGTTGCGGTCATTTCTTACTGCCACATCAATTATCATTGCTGTCTTCTGATCCTTTTCTACTATGACAATGTCTGGTTGGTTAGCCAATATCTGCTTATCCGTCTGGATCTTGAAATCCCACATGATTTTAGCCCTTTCATTCTTCATGAGTTTTTCTGGGGTCTCCCACCTGTTATTAGGAGGTTTTAGCCTATATGCTGTGCAGATGTTCCTGTGTTCAATTCTCACTACTTGGTTTACATCTTGTTTCATCCGTGATGGTGGCTTAAATGCTTATCAAGCCTCGACCACCTTCCTTTCTGTTGTGAACAATCTTTGGGTGCTAGACTTAGGGTGGAGACCTCCATGCATTGTGAGGAGCTTTCGTGTCTTCATATCTGCAGCTTCCATCTCTTCTTTTGGCCAGCACACTATGCCAGCAGGATATCTGATAACTGGCAGGGCATATGTATTGATAGCACAGATTTTATTCTTCCATTGACCTGGCTCTTCAGGACCTGCCTTACCCTTTGATGGTATTTGGATGTTGCTGCTTTCCTTGCCTCCTCATTATGGTTACCATATCCATGTGGGATGCAGAGGTACTTGCAGCATGTCTGAACATCTGCTACGTGCCACGCTGGTAATTCCACTTCATCAGTCGTGACTACCTTGTCTCTCTTTATTACAAACCAGCCCCACTGCTACAGCCTGAAGGACATCCCAATGTCTTCACTGTAGATCCTTGTCAGGTGGATCAGTGAATCGATGTCTCATTTGTTTTTCGCATACTGCTTGATGTCATCCATGTAGAGGAGGTGTCTAGCGGTGCTTCCACTCTTCAACTTGTATCTATAGCCATACTCTGTAATTATCTGACTGAAGGGGTTCAAGCCTATGCAGAACAGCAATGGGGGCAGTGCATCACTTTGGTATTTGATGGATACTTGTGCTATTTGTCTTGAGTTGACTTGTAATGTTGTTTTCCTAGCCACATTGAGTTCCTGAGGAAGGTTCTTAGTTTCCTGTTGACATTGTAGAGATCCAAGCATTCACAGATCCATGTGTGTGTATTGAGTCATAGGCTTTCCTGTAGTCAATCCAGAGTGTGCTGTGATTGGTCTGTCTGGATCTTGAGTCTTGAGCGACTGCTCTATCTACCAGGAGCTGGTGCTTAGAACCTCTGGTTTCGGTCCCTATGCCTTTCTGAGCTGGATTCATGTACTGGTTAACCCCTTCACCCCCAAGGGTGGTTTGCACGTTAATGACCGGGCCAATTTTTACAATTCTGACCACTGTCTCTTTATGAGGTTATAACTCTGGAACGCTTCAACGGATCTTCGCGATTCTGAGATTGTTTTCTCGTGACATATTGTACTTCACGTTAGAAGTAAAATTTCTTCGATATACCTTGCGTTTATTTTTGAAAAAAACGCAAATATGGCGAAAATTTTGAAAATTTTGCAATTTTCAAACTTTGAATTTTTTTTCCCTTAAAACAGAGAGATATGTCACACAAAATAGTTAATAAATAACATTTCCCACATGTCTACTTTACATCAGCACAATTTTGGACCAAAATTTTTTTTTGTTAGGAAATTATAAGGGTTAAAAGTTGACCAGTGATTTCTCATTTTTACAACAAAATTTACAAAGCCATTTTTTTAGGGACCACCTCACATTTGAAGTTACTTTGAGGGGTCTATATGGCAGAAAATACCCAAAAGTGACACCATTCTAAAAACTGCACCCCTCAAGGTACTCAAAACCACATTCAAGAAGTTTAATAACCCTTCAGGTGCTTCACAGGAGCTGAAGCAATGTGGAAGGAAAAAATTAATATTTAACTTTTTAGCCACAAAAATGATCTTTTACAAACGTTTTTTTATTTTCACAAGGGTAAAAGGAGAAAATGGGCATATAAAGTTGTTGTGCAATTTCTCCTGAGTACGCCAATACCCCATATGTGGGGGAAAACCACTGTTTGGGCACACGGCAGAGCTCGTAAGGGAAGGAGCGCCGTTTGACTTTTTCAAACATAAAATTGGCTGGAATTGAGATTGGACGCCATGTCGTGTTTGGAGAGCCCCTGATATGCCTAAACAGTGGAAACCCCCACAAGTGACACCATTTTGGAAACTAGACCCCCTAAGGAACTTATCTAGATCTGTTGTGAGCACTTTGAACCCCAAAGTGTTTCACAAAAAGTTTATAATGCCTGGGTGTGAAAAAAAAAAAAAAAATTTTCCACAAAAATGATTTTTTAGTCCCAAATTTTTGATTTTTCCCAAGGAAATTGGACCCCAAAAGTTGTTTTCCAATTTTTCCTGAGTACGCTGATACCCCATATGTGGGGGGGGGAACTGTTTGGGCGCACGGCAGGGCTTGGAAAGGAAGCAGTAACGTTTTGGAATGCAAACATTGATGGGGGTCATGTTCCATTTGTAGTGCCCCAGATGAGCCTAAACAGTGGAAACCCCCCACAAGTGACCCCATTTTGCAAGCTAGACCCCCTAAGGAACTTATCTAGATCTTTGGTGAGCACTTTGAACCCCCAAGTGCTTCACACAAGTTTATAATGCCCGAGCATGAAAAAAAAAATCCTATTTTTTTCCCACAAAAATGAACTCTTAGTCACTAATTTTTTATTTTCACAAGGGTAACAGGAGAAATTGGACCACAAAATTTGTTGTCCAATTTGTCCTGAGTACGCTGATACCCCATATGTGGGGGGGAACCACTGTTTGGGTGCATGGCAGAGCTCGGAATGGAAGGAGCACCATTTGACTTTTTCCAACCAAAATTGGCTGGAATTGAGATTGGACGCCATGTTGCATTTGGAGAGCCCCTGCTGTGCCTAAACAGTGGAAACCCCCCACAATGCCCCCATTTGGGAAACTAGACCCCCTAAGGAACTTATCTAGATCTTTGGTGAGCAATTTGAACCCCCAAGTGCTTCACACAAGTTTATAACGTAGAGCCGTAAAATTAAAAAATCATATTTTTTCCACAAAATTGATTTTTTCACCCCAATTTTTATTTTCCCAAGGGTAACAAGACTCCAAAAGTTATTGTGAAATTTGTCCTGAGTGCGCTGATACCCCATATGTGGGGGTAAACCACTGTTTGGGTGCATGGCAGAGTTTGGAAGGGAAGGAGCGCCGTTTGACTTTTTCAACGCAGAATTGGCTGGATGCCATGTCGTGTTTGGAGAGCTCCTGATATGCCTAAACAGTGGAAACCCCCCACAAATGACACCATTTTGGAAACTAGACCCCTCAAGGAACTTATCTAGATGTGTGGTGAGCACTTTGAACCCCAAAGTGCTTCACAGAAGTTTATAACGTACAGCCGTAAAAAAAAAATCCTTTTTTTTTTTTACAAAAATGATTTTTTTCGCCCTCAATATTTTATTTTCACAAGGGTAACAGGAGAAATTGGACCCCAAAAGTTGTTGTCCAATTTGTCCTGAGTACGCTGATACCCAATATGTGGGAGTAAACTACTGTATGGGCGCACGTCGGGGCTCGGAAGGGAAGTTGTGACGTTTTGGATTGCAGACTTTGATGGAATGGTCTGGGGGAGTCATGTCGCATTTGGAGAGCCCCTGATGCGTCTAAACAGTGGAAACCCCCCACAAGTGACCCCATTTTGGAAAATAGACCCCACAAGGAACTTATCTAGATGTGTGGTGAGCACTTTGAACCCCGAAGTGATTCACAGAAGTTTATAACGTACAGCCGTAAAAATAAAAAAATCCTTTTTTTTTTTACAAAAATGATTTTTTTCGCCCCCAATATTTTATTTTCACAAGGGTAACAGGAGAAATTGGACCCCAAAAGTTGTTGTCCAATTTGTCCTGAGTACGCTGATACCCAATATGTGGGAGTAAACTACTGTATGGGCGCACGTCGGGGCTCAGAAGGGAAGTAGTGACGTTTTGGATTGCAGACTTTGATGGAATGGTCTGGGGGAGTCATGTCGCATTTGGAGAGCCCCTGATGAATCTAAACAGTGGAAACCCCCCACAAGTGACCCCATTTTGGAAAATAGACCCCACAAGGAACTTATCTAGATGTGTGGTGAGCAATTTGAACCCCGAAGTGCTTCACAGAAGTTTATAACGTACAGCCGTAAAAATAAAAAATCCTTTTTTTTTACAAAAATGATTTTTTTGCCCCCAATATTTTATTTTCACAAGGGTAACAGGAGAAATTGGACCCCAAAAGTTGTTGTCCAATTTGTCCTGAGTATGCTGATACCCAATATGTGGGAGTAAACTACTGTATGGGCGCACGTCGGGGCTCGGACGGAAGTAGTGACGTTTTGGATTGCAGACTTTGATGGAATGGTCTGGGGGCGTCATGTCGCATTTGGAGAGCCCCTGATGCGCCTAAACAGTGGAAACCCCCCACAAGTGACCCCATTTTGGAAAATAGACCCCACAAGGAACTTATCTAGAAGTGTGGTGAGCGCTATGAAGCTCCAAGTGCTTCACAGAAGTTTTATAACATACAGCCGTAAAAACAAAAAAATCATTTTTTTTTTTTACAAAAATGATATTTTCGCCCCCAGTTTTTTATTTTCCCAAGGGTAACAGAAGAAATAGGACAAATTGCACAATAACTCTTGGGGTCCAGAGTACGCTGATACCCCATATGCGGGAGTAAACAACTGTTTGGGCGCATGGCAGAGCTCAGAAGTGAAGGAGCACCGTTTGACTTTTTCAATGCAGAATTGGCTGGAATTGAGATCAGACGTCATGTCACATTTGGAGAGCCCCTGATGTGCCTAAACAGCGGAAACCCCCCAATTCTAACTCCAACCCTAACCCCAACACACCCCTAACCCAAGTCCCAACCCTAACCACAAACCTAACCCTAACACACCCCTAACCCTAATCCCAACCATAACCCTAATACTAACGTTAGCGCCAACCCTAACCCTAACTTTAGCCGCAACCCTAACCCTAACGGGAAAATGGAAATAAATACATTTTTTTAATTTTATTATTTTTCCCTAACTAAGGGGGTGATAAAGGGGGGTATTGATTTACTATTTATAGCGGGTTTTTATGATTGGCAGCTGTCACGCTAAAAGACGCTTTTTATTGCAAAAAATAGTTTTTTGCATCACCACATTTTGAGAGCTATAATTTTTGCATAGTTTGGCCCACAGAGTCATGTGAGGTCTTATTTTTTGCGGGACGAGGTGACGTTTTTATTGGTACCATTTTTGAGCACGTGACATTTTTTTGATCGCTTTTTATTTCAATTTTTGGGAGGTTAGAATGAACAAAAATCAGCAATTCATGAATTTCTTTTGGGGGAGGCGTTTGTACCGTTCCGCGTGTGGTAAAATTGATAAAGCAGTTTTATTCTTCGGGTCAGTACGATAACGGCGATACCTTATTTATATCATTTTTTTTATGTTTTGGTGCTTTTATAGCATGAAAACAATTTTATATAAAAAATTATTATTTTTGCATCGCTTTATTCTGCGAGCTATAACTTTTTTATTTTTTTGCTGATGATGCTGTATGATGGCTCGTTTTTTGCGGGACAAGATGACGTTTTCATCGGTACCATGGATATTTATCTTGGTCTTTTTGATCGCGTGTTATTCCACTTTTTGTTCAGCAGTATGATGATAAAGCATTGATTTTTTTGCTTCGTTTTTTTTTTTTTTTAAGGGGTTCATTAAAGGGGTTAACTAGTGGGACAGTTTTATAGGGGGATCGTTACGGACGCGGCGATACCAAATATGTGTACTTTTATTGTTTTGTTTTTTTTTATTTACAGGAAAGAACGAATTTATTGGGGAATATTTTTTTTTTTTTTTATGATTTTTTTTACCACTTTTATTTTATTTTTTTTACTTTTATACTTTGTCCCAGGGTGGGACATCACTGTATTTTAGCAGATCGCTGGTGTGACAGTGTGCACAGCACTCTGTCACACCAGCGATCGCTCTGGCATCGCTGCAGGCTTCCTCTGCTCCTGCTCTCAGCAGGCACTGAGGAAGCCGCCTCCTGCAGGACCCCGCGCCATCTTGGATCCGGGTCCTGGGAGGGAGGAAGCCCTCAGAACAGCGCGATCACATCGCGCTGCTCTGAGGTCTCAGGGAGCGCGCAGGGAGCCCCTGCCTGCGCGATCCTCCCTGTGCCCCGGGTACACCGCGATCATGTTTGATCGCGGTGTGCCAGGGTTAATGTGCGGGAGCGGTCGTGACCGCTCCTGACACACAGTCACGGGTGTCAGCTGTGATAATCAGCTGACACCCGCGGCGATCAGCTGCGCTCCCCCGGGAGCGCAGCTGATCGCCCATGACGTACTATTCCGTCCATGGGAATAAGGTCCAGGGTCACATGGACGGAATAGTACGTCTGATGGCAGAGAGGGGTTAATATGGTTCTGTAGCTTAGTGGCTATTACTCTTGACAGGAGTTTCCATGTTTTTGTAAGGCAGGTTATTGGGCGGTAGTTGGATGGAACTGTTCCTTTATGAGGATCCTTCAAGATCATCACTGTTCTAACTTGTGTTAGCCAAGCTGGGTGGTAGCCTTCTTATAGCAATTGGTTCATCTGCTTTGCCATGCGTTCCATGATTAATTTCTTCAGCCAGTAGGTGTGGATCATGTCTGGACCAGTTGCTGTCCAGCTCTTCATGTTCTTGACTCGCTGTTGGATGTCTGCTTCTGTAATGGTGACTGGTTCTTGCTCTAGGTGGTTGCTGTTTTTCATTCTCAGATCTTGCAGCCACATTGCACTGGTGTTATGTGTTTTTTTACTTCTCCCATATGTCCCTCCAGTACTGTTCAGTCTCTGCTAGTGGTGGAGTTGCTGTCTTTGTGCTGTTACTCTGTAGTTGGGAGTACACTTTGGAGAGCAAGGCATTTATCTTCTTGGCCTCAGCGTCTCTAGTATATCTCACCTAGTCTTGCAGCGAGTGCTGAGAGACTTTGTTTAGCAGTCTCAAGGGCTTCAGATGGTGACAGGCCTTTGTACTTGTCCAGCTTGGTCTTATTCTTGATCTTTACACCCTACTGTATTTCTTTTAGTTGGCTGACTTCCCTTCGTGTCACCTTGATTTTTGTCTCCAGCTTTCTTTTCCAAGGGGGGCACATACTTCTGTTGTTCTTGCTGGTTGTATAAGCAAAGCATTTCCATGATTGCTAAGGCAGTAGCATAGATCAGTTTATTAGTTTGAGTCATGTTGGTGGTAGGTATTGATGCAAGTGCTATACTGGCATCTTCTAGCATACTGTCTGGTGGTGTTTCTTTGCTGGGTCTTGGCAGTTGATCTCTGGTATTGGTGGTATTTAGTTTATCTAAGATCTTCTATTTCAGACCAGCTGCAATGCTCTCTAGTTGCAAGACTGGACCAGGATTTTCAGGTGGTTGCACATGTTGTTCTTCCAGTTCTGCAGTGCAGTTGATCCATCTCAAGTTGTGATAATAGCTTTGTCTTTATGATATTGAAACATTGGGTGACTAGTTGTTTCTCAGTCAGTGGACATGTAGGTCTTATATCCATCCAGTTTCCTCATACATCCTCTCTCATTTGGTCTGCTGTTATAGTAGCATTTCATCAGATCCAGGTACTCTTGCCTTGTCCATGAAAAGTTTGTTCCAGTAGCCTATTTATCAGCAGATTGTGCTGGTTCCTCAACATCTGACGCGGACCTTGTTAATCCGGGCGACGTCCGAGCCAGCCTGACTCTCTTTGTTCATTACACTCTCATATTTATTGAGAAATATATTAAAGTTTAAGAACAGGTACAGCATTCCTCAATATTCCATGTGGCAGCCTATAGGGTTTCTCACTCACAGAACTGGAACAATGGCTGTTTTGCATCCTGTGTTATACATAACACAAGATACCTGGTAAAGAGTCACAAAGATGTGAAACCACCAGAGTGCCGATTCTGTCAATAAGGAGCATCCTTGATTGTTTGACCAATAGTCATGGAATATATTTTAAACATGGAATACAGTAATTGACAATTTATTTGTCCTTTTAAATATATCTTGTCTCTGAAACACCTGAGTGTTTCTGAGTAAGACATACCTGCTTGAAATGACAGAGCCGGACTCTGAATCAGGCTGTGGATTAAGCAGCATTAGCCTGCTGTCAGCTTCACTGTCACTCTGTGACAGTCTTACGTAGGGGAGGGGGCCTCAAACTGTCCCTGGAACTGAGACCCTAACTATCAACTGTTTCAGGGGTACGCTTGTTGGCAGAGAGGTCTGAGTCTCTAACCTCACTATGCTCCTGTTAATCCCTATTCTGTCCCCTCTCCCACTCAATGGAGCCCGGGACAAAAATTTATTGTGAACAAGACAAAATAGGGATTACATACACCCTCTATCATACAACAACGCCAACAAAAATAGGGAAAAGGATAGGGACAGGGAGCAATAAACTAAATGAGAAACAAGGACAGGAGATAAACACACACATACAAAAAAAAACCTCTACAACAACTTCTCTCCAAAAACACTTAGCTTAAGCGTACTGCACATGAAGATGAAATCTCCAATAGCAACAACAAACTTCTATTCAAAGCAAGGAAGCTGAGCTTTCACTGGCATAATAGAGAGGGTCTGGCCAGGTTTTATAGGAAAAGTTAACAACCAGATCAGAAGCAGTTGAAATGTAGCTGCATGTCTCTAACCAGCAAAGAAAGGGTTGTTAACCTTTTCAGTCCCAAAGGAAACCACATTTATTTAATATGGAATCCAAACACACAGGATAAATGGAAGATTTACAATTTAAAATACACAGTGATCTTCTACCCCAGATGGTTGTGACACACTTGTGACATTCATTTTATGAATCCTTTTTTTCACTTATAGATTGAGAAAAACTCTGGAAAAAAACATATTATATCAGAACACAGAGACATGGCAAACTCATAGACTATTCCCATAGAGTTTGAAATAATCAGCAGAACTCTTGCTTGACTTGCACTCTGTTCAAACTTTTCCTAATCATAGTGTAAGGTTCTGTGTATCTGTTTCTGAAACTCAGTTTGTTCGTCTGCCATTTTGCTTTCTGTTTTGCTGCAGCTATCTTGCCCTCAGTCAAAATGGAGTTTTCCAGCTTGCATGTTCCCGCCCTGATTCTCTCCGTTTGCTTCTTAAACAGCCACAGCTGAGTAATCAGTGCTTCAGAATCTAGCCTGCAGTGAACCTGTGTTCTGACTCCTGAAGCCTTGGACCTTGTACTCCAGCCATTCCTACTGAGGAACTCTGAAGCACTTGTGGACTCTGAACTCTGCTCTTGAGAGCTTCACGTTTGCATGGACTTGCGGTAACAGAGAAGATCTGAATCTGTTGTGGAGAGTTATTGCTGAGCTTAGATTACTCTGGCCTGCTGTGTCTCCTGCTTCTGTGTTTGCAACCTGTGTGTTTATTTTTGCCAATTTGTATGAAGCAATACAAGACTTTCTTTATCAACCTGTGTCTCAAGTATTTTCATCGCACCCAAGCACAAGACGCTATATGAACTGTACCACATACATTACAAGATTCTGAAGCCAAACGTTAGTGTCTGCTGGGTCTGGAAAGGCTTGTCTGCTGTACTGTGGATATCGGATGTCCGGTTGTACTTTCTGTGATGACAGTGGTTGTGACTTCTCACAACCATTCCAGGTGAGCAATTCCCTTAAGTTTTTTTTCTGCAGTGTTATCACAGGTAAACACTATTGTTTTTTTTTTTTTTTTTCTCTTCTCTTTTTGTCTGCTGAAACTCTGGATATCAGATGTCTGGTTGAAAGCTTTCTGTGATGATAGTGGTTGTGACTTCTCACAACCATTCCAGGTGAGCAGTTCCCTTAAAGTTTTTTCTTTCTTCAGTGTTGCCACAGGTGAACACTATTGTTTTTTTTTTTCTCTCCTCTTCTTCCAGTATCCTGTCTTAAAAGATCTGGAAAATGGAGGCTCGCATAAAGGAACTTTGCGGAGTGACTGATAATATCCTTGCAGATTTGCAGAATATAAAGACCCGTCTTACAAATCTTCAGGACCTAAATAATCACAATTTGCAAGTGGTTGGACAGACTACCCAGGATTTGCGAGCCAGGATTGAGGTTCTGGAGGGGCGAGTCCAGGCTCCTGCCGTGGCCCCGAGTTCTGGGATTCCCAAGTTGCCCCCTTTTCGTTTTGGTGGTGAACGTGAAAAATTCAGGGATTTGTTAATCAATGCAATCTTTTTTTTTCTGCACATGCTTCACAATTTCCTACTGAACGATCTAAGGTGCTTACTATAATTATGTTGCTTACCAACAAGGCTTTGATATGGGCAAACCCTCTGATTGAGACTGAGGATGATTGTTTGAATCACCTTGATGATTTTATTTCAGCCATGGGGCAGGTGTTTGATGACCCCAATCGAGGTGCAACAGCTGAAGCAGCCATGTTAGCTTTGCGCCAAGGTAAGCACTCGGTAGCTGAATATGCCTTGGATTTCAGGAGATGGGCCCTTGATACCACCTGGGACAATTCCGCCAAAAAATCTATTTTTCGAAAGGGGTTATCCCCACTGATTAAGGATGAACTTGCTCGTGCCGACCCTCCCACTGCGTTAGGTGACTTTATTAACTACTGCATCCGTATTGATACTCGTTTAACTGAACGCAGGCAAGAGAGATGGTTCGAAAGCAATCGTACTAACCTTTTCCTACCTTCCTCTCCAGCTAAGGAACCTTTGAATAGGATTACACGGGAACCTGAACCTGAACCCATGCAGGTAGACTCTTTACTACGACGGGTTAGTGATGCACGCAAGGAACATCGTTTTAAGGAGAATCTATGTTTTTATTGTGGTAAGTCAGGGCACTTTATTATTAACTGTCCCAGCCGTTCTCGCAAGACTACTGCAGCACTCATTCATTGTGAGTGTTGCGAGAGGGGATTTGTCAGGTCCGAGCCTCAGGCTCCAGAGAGAGCTGCAGCAACAGATCTTGATTTCTCGGACTTAAACTCCGTTACCTCTGAGGACGTTGACTGTGTAAATGCTGCCATCTTTCAAGTTTCCTCAGCGGTGTCCCAGCTGAGTTGTAAGAAAAACAATTCTCACTGTTTTCTTTCCATCAAACTCTGGGTTGACTCAGCCTGGGTGTCTAGCTCTGCTATGATCGACTCAGGTGCAAGTGGAAATTTTATGGATGTCTCCTTTGCTCTAAAACAGGGAATACGTTCAGTGAAGAAGGCTGCTCCAGTACAGATGGAAACTGTGGATGGCTCCCTGCTGACCTCTGGACCAGTGGATCAGGAAACAGAGCCTTTAAAGGTTCTTATGGGTAAAGATCATCAAGAGAAACTGTCCTTTATGCTTATCTCTTCTCCTCACTTTCCCATTATTCTAGGGCTACCATGGCTGCAGGCTCAGAATCCTACCATTAACTGGGAGACCAAGGAATTACACTTTCCAGAGAAACAGATGAGTCCAAAAATTTCAGCTTGCTCTGTTCCTAAAGGAACCATGTCAGTCCCTGAACTACCAGCTGTATACCAGGACTATGTGGATTTATGTGACAAGAAGAACGCTGACCAGCTTCCTCCTCACCGTCCATATGATTGTCCAATTGAATTATTGCCTGGAGCAGAGATACCTTTTGGTAAGATCTACCCCCTGGCGGGGCCCGAGCTGAAGGCTTTAAAAGAGTACATAGACGAAAATCTAGCCAAGGGCTTCATACGCCCCTCTTCATCTCCTGCAGGGGCACCCATATTCTTTGTAAAGAAGAAAGATGGATCCCTGAGACCATGCGTAGACTATAGGGAACTCAATAAGGTTACTATTAGAAACCGTTATCCATTGCCTTTAATCCCTGAGTTATTGGAGAGAGTACGACATGCCAAAATTTTTTCTAAACTAGATCTTCGTGGGGCCTATAACTTAGTCCGTATTAGACCTGGGGATGAATGGAAGACTGCATTCAGGTCACGCTATGGACACTTTGAATATCTGGTTATGCCTTTTGGTCTGAGTACCGCCCCAGCCACTTTCCAACACTTGGTGAATGACATCTTCAGGGATCTCCTAGATACATTCGTGGTAATTTATTTGGATGATATTTTAATTTTTTCTAACTCCACAGAGGAACATCATGGACATGTGAGAATGGTCTTGGAACGTCTAAGACAAAATCATCTTTACATCAAGCTTGAAAAGTGTGAATTCCATAAGACCGAAATTCAATTTCTGGGGTATGTACTGTCTACACAAGGAATTAGTATGGATGGAAGTAAAACCCAAGCCATCAATGATTGGCCAAGTCCTAGAAATGTGAAGGAGGTACAGCGCTTCATCGGGTTTGCAAACTTCTATAGACGTTTCATTAGAAATTTCTCTGAGGTAGTGTCACCTATCACCCAACTTACCCGGAAAGAGTCTAAGTTCTCCTGGACTCCCCAAGCCCAGGAAGCATTTTCCCATCTAAAAGATAAATTTACCACTGCACCTATCCTAGTACATCCCAACCCAGAGCTTGCCTTCATAATAGAGGTGGATGCTTCAGACTGTGCCGTGGGAGCTATACTCTCTCAGAGAACAGGTGAGAAGAATGTCTTGCATCCCTGTGCCTTCTTTTCCCAGCAGTTGTCTTCGGCTGAGAAGAACTACGATGTGGGCAATAGAGAGTTGTTGGCCATTATTGCCGCCTTCAAAGAATGGAGACACCTTCTTCAAGGAGCTGCACAGCAAATAGTCGTTCTGACAGATCATCGTAATCTTGAGTTCATCAGGTCGGCTAAGTGCCTGACTCCTCGCCAGGCTCGCTGGAATCTTTTCTTAAACCAATTTAATTTTATTATTTCTTATAGACCAGGATCGCGCAATGGAAAGGCTGATGCACTCTCTAGGATTTACTCAGCAGAGACACGTCCAATTACTCCTCCTAAGACTATTCTTCCTGACTCTAGATTCCTAGGAGTGATTCATCATCAAGACCTAATTAAAGACATCAAGGAAGCATACCATGCGGATTCTTTTTTGGCTCAACCCCCAAGGGACGTAAGTCTTGTCTTTAAGAATGGTGTGTGGATTCTGGGACAACGTCTGTATATACCTGAAACAGTCAGATTGAGAGTATTGCAACTCATTCACGATTCCAAAATAGCCGGGCATAGAGGAATTCTAAAGACACAGGAATTTCTTTCTCGTTTCTTTTGGTGGCCCACTTGTAGGAAGGATGTTTTGGACTATGTCACTTCGTGTGAGGTTTGTGCAAGATGCAAGACACCTCGCTCTTCACCAACTGGTCTGTTACAGCCTCTTCCCACCCCGTCCCGCCCGTGGGGATCCATTTCTATGGACTTCATTGTGGAATTACCAACCTCTCAAGGGAAGAACACTATTCTAGTGGTGGTTGACCGTTTAACAAAGGCAGCTCATTTTATCCCTTGTGTCGGCTTACCCACTGCAAAACAGACATCAGATTTAATGATTAAAGATGTGTTTCGTTTACATGGAGTACCGGATGAGGTTATTTCGGATCGAGGGGTGCAATTCACTTCTAGGTTTTGGCAAAATTTCTGTGCAGCATTGGACATTAAAGTAAACCTTTCTTCTGCTTTTCATCCCCAGACTAATGGACAAACCGAACGAACCAATCAAACCCTGGAGCAGTATCTCCGCTGCTTTATCTGCCACCTACAGGATGATTGGGTGGATCTACTTCCATTGGCTGAGTTCTCTTACAACAACTCTCAGAGTGCCTCCACTAAACAGTCTCCTTTTTACTCTAATCTAGGTTATCATCCTAACATTCTACCACGATTTCCCATAGAGACGCCTTTGCCAGCAGTGGCTGAAAGAGTCACGACTTTGCAGAAGAATATGGATCTTCTAAAGGAGAATCTGGAATCGGCTCAGGAAAGGTACAAGAAGGCAGCAGATAAATTTCGTAAACCTGCACCAGCTTTTAAGGTAGGAGACCTGGTCTGGCTGTCAACCAGAAATCTTAAATTAAGGATTCCATCGTCTAAGTTGGGACATAAGTACATTGGACCCTATAAAATCAGTAAGATTATAAGTGCCGTTGCTTGTCGTCTTCAATTGCCCAGAACTATGAGAATTCACCCTGTCTTTCATGTATCCCTACTAAAGGCTGCGACACCCAATACGTTTCCTGGACGTTCTTCTCCTTGCCCTGACCCAGTGCTAGTCGATGGTCAGGAAGAATTTGTGGTGGAAAGGATTTTAGATTCCAGGTTGTATAGAAATCAGTTACAATATCTGATTAAATGGCAGGGCTACCCAGTGGAGGACAACTCATGGGAGCCAGTCAATAACGTTAATGCTCCTCGCTTGCTCCGTCAGTTTCATCAGAGGTACCCACACAAGCCTGGTCTGAGGTCATCCGGAGGTTGTCCCTAAGGGGGGAGTAATGTAAGGTTCTGTGTATCTGTTTCTGAAACTCAGTTTGTTCGTCTGCCATTTTGCTTTCTGTTTTGCTGCAGCTATCTTGCCCTCAGTCAAAATGGAGTTTTCCAGCTTGCATGTTCCCGCCCTGATTCTCTCCGTTTGCTTCTTAAACAGCCACAGCTGAGTAATCAGTGCTTCAGAATCTAGCCTGCAGTGAACCTGTGTTCTGACTCCTGAAGCCTTGGACCTTGTACTCCAGCCATTCCTACTGAGGAACTCTGAAGCACTTGTGGACTCTGAACTCTGCTCTTGAGAGCTTCACGTTTGCATGGACTTGCGGTAACAGAGAAGATCTGAATCTGTTGTGGAGAGTTATTGCTGAGCTTAGATTACTCTGGCCTGCTGTGTCTCCTGCTTCTGTGTTTGCAACCTGTGTGTTTATTTTTGCCAATTTGTATGAAGCAATACAAGACTTTCTTTATCAACCTGTGTCTCAAGTATTTTCATCGCACCCAAGCACAAGACGCTATATGAACTGTACCACATACATTACACATAGTTGCTGACAAAAAGAGATAAAGTGATTGTGGTTGCCTTCAAAATTAAATATTTTTGCCTAAATTATACAAATTTTAACATTTTGGTGTATTATGCAAACATAATTTGTGTAAAAACTTCAGGATATTTAATTTTGTTATTCAGTTTGTGTACGTACTAGATAAAATAAACTTTGTAAATCAGTTACTCTATCCTTAACACCTTAGTGACAGAGCCATTTTGCAGCTTAATGACCGGGCAAATTTTTACAATTCTGACCACTGTCACTTTATGAGGTTATAACTCTGGAACGCTTTAACGAATCCCACTGATTCTGAGAATGTTTTTTCGTGACACATTGTACTTCACGTTAGTGGTAAAATTTATTTGATATGACTTGTGTTTATTTATGAAAAAATGGAAATATGGTGAAAATTTAGAAAATTTAGCAATTTTCAAACTTTACATTTTTATGCCCTTAAATCAGAGAGATATGTCACACAAATTTCTTAATAAATAACATGTCCCACATGTCTACTTTACATCAGCACAATTTTGGGAACAAAATTTTCTTTTGTTACGAAGTTATAAGGGTTAAAAGTTGACCAGCGATTTCTCATTTTTACAACAACATTTTTTTTTAAGGACCACATCACGTTTGAAGTCACTTTGAGGGGTCTATATGATAGAAAATACCCAAAAGTGACACCATTATAAAAACTGCACCCCTCAAGGTGCTCAAAACCACATTCAAGAAGTTTATTAACCCTTCAGGTGCTTCACAGGAGCTGAAGCAATGTGGAAGGAAAAAATTGACATTTAACTTTTTTTGCAAAAGCTTTACGTCGGAACCAATTTTTTTTATTTTCACAAGTGTTAAAAGAAAAAATGAACCACAAAATTTGCTGTGCAATTTCTTCTGAATACGCCGATACCCCATATGTGGGGGTAAACCACTTTTTGGGCGCATGGCAGAGGTCGCAATGGAGGGAGCGCCGTTTGACTTTTTCAACGCAGAATTGGCTGGATGCCATGTCGCGTTTAGATAGCCCCGATGTGCCTAAACAGTGGAAACACCCCTCAAGTGACCCCATTTTGGAAACAAGACCTCTTAAGGAACTTATCTAGATGTGTGGTGAGCACTTTGAACCTCCAAGTGCTTCACACAAGTTTACAACGTAGAGCCATGAAAAAAAAAAATCTTTTTTTTCCACAAAAATGATCTTTTCACCCCAATTTTTATTTTCCCAAGGGTAACAAGACTGCAAAAGTTTTTGTGCAATTTGTCCTGAGTATGCTGATACCCCATATGTGGGGGTAAACCACTTTTTGGGCGCACGGCAGAGGTCGCAAGGGAAGGAGCACAGTTTGACTTTTTCAACGCAGAAGTGGCTGGATGCCATGTCGCGTTTAGAGAGCCCCTGATGTGCCTAAACAGTGGAAACCCCCAACAAGTGAACCAATTTTGGAAACTTTAAATTTTTATGCCCTTAAATCAGAGAGATATGTCACACAAATTTCTTAATAAATAACATGTCCCACATGTCTACTTTACATCAGCACAATTTTGAGAACAAAATTTTCTTTTGTTACGAAGTTATAAGGGTTAAAAGTTGACCAGCGATTTCTCATTTTTACAACAACATTTTTTTTAGGGACCACATCACGTTTGAAGTCACTTTGAGGGGTCTATATGATAGAAAATACCCAAAAGTGACACCATTTTAAAAACTGCACCCCTCAAGGTGCTCAAAACCACATTCAAGAAGTTTATTAACCCTTCAGGTGCTTCACAGGAGCTGAAGCAATGTGGAAGGAAAAAATTGACATTTAACTTTTTTTGCAAAAGCTTTACGTCGGAACCAATTTTTTTTATTTTCACAAGTGTTTAAAAGAAAAAATGAACCACAAAATTTGCTGTGCAATTTCTTCTGAGTACGCTGATACCCCATATGTGGGGGTAAACCACTTTTTGGGTGCATGGCAGAGGTCGCAATGGAAGGAGCGCCGTTTGACTTTTTCAACGCAGAATTGGCTGGATGCCATGTCGCGTTTAGATAGCCCCTGATGTGCCTAAACAGTGAAAACACCCCACAAGTGACCCCATTTTGGAAACAAGACCCCTTAAGGAACTTATCTAGATGTGTGGTGAGCACTTTGAACCTCCAAGTGCTTCACACAAGTTTACAACGTAGAGCCATGAAAAAAAAAATCTTTTTTTTCCACAAAAATGATCTTTTCACCCCAATTTTTATTTTCCCAAGGGTAACAAGACCGCAAAAGTTTTTGTGCAATTTGTCCTGAGTATGCTGATACCCATATGTGGGGGTAAACCACTTTTTGGACGCACGGCAGAGGTCGCAAGGGGAGCACAGTTTGACTTTTTCAACGCAGAAGTGGCTGGATGCCATGTCGCGTTTAGAGAGCCCCTGATGTGCCTAAACAGTGGAAACCCCAACAAGTGACCCAATTTTGGAAACTAGACCCCTTAAGGAACTTATCTAGATGTGTGGTGAGCACTTTGAACCTCCAAGTGCTTCACACAAGTTTATAACTTAGAGCCGTGAAAATGAAAAATCATATTTTTTCCACAAAAATGATCTTTTCACCCCAATTTTTATTTTTCAAAGGGTAACAAAACCCCAAGCGTTTTTGTGCAATTTGTCCTGAGCATACCGATACCCCATATGTTGGGGTAAACCACTTTTTGGGCGCACGGCAGAGGTCGCAAGGGAAGGAGCTCCGTTTGACTTTTTCAACGCAGAAGTGGCTGGACGCAATGTCGCATTTGTAGAGGCCCTGATGAGTCTAAACAGTGGAAACCCCCCACAAGTGACCCCATTTTGGAAACTAGACCCCCTAAGGAACTTATCTAGATGTGTGGTGAGCACTTTGAACCCCCAAGTGCTTCACAGAAGTTTATAACGCCCGGGCGTGAAAATAAAAAATCATATTTTTTCCACAACCCTGATCGTTTAGTCCCCAATTTTTTATTTTCCCAAGGGTAACAGGAGAAATTAGACCATAAAAGTTGTTGTCCAATTTGTCTTGAGTACGCTGATACCCGATATATGGGGGGACCACTGTTTGGGCGCATGGCAGGGCTTGGAATGGAAGCAGCGCCGTTTGACTTTTTCAAACCAAAATTGGCTGGAATTGAGATTGGACACCATGTCGCGTTTGGAGGCCCCTGATGCGCCTAAACAGTGGAAAACCCCAACAAGTAACACCATTTTGGAAACTAGACCCCCTATGGAACTTATCTAGATCTGTTTTCCACAAAAATGATTTTTTAGTCCCAAATTTTTTATTTTTCACAAGGAAATTGGACCCTAAAAGTTGTTGTCCAATTTGTCCTGAGTACGCTGATACCAAATATGTGGGGGGGAACTGTTTGGGCGCACAGCAGGGCTTGGAAAGGAAGTAATAACGTTTTGGAATGCAGACGTTGATGTGGGTCATGTTCCGTTTGCAGTGCCCCAGATGTGCCTAAACAGTGGAAAACCCCCACAAGCGACCCCATTTTGGAAACTAGACCCCCTAAGGAACTTATCTAGATGTGTGGTGAGCATTTTGAACCCCAAAGTGCTTCACAGAAATTTATAAACGCAGAGCCGTGAAAATAATTTTATTTTTTTTTCCTCAAAAATGATTTTTTTAGCCAGCTATTTTTTATTTTCCCAAGGTTAACAAGAGAAATTAGAAACCCAAAATTGGTGGGCAATTTGTCCTGAGTACGCTGATACCCCAAATGTTGGGGGTAAACCACTGATTGGGCGCACGGCAGGGCTCAGAAGGGAGGGAGCGCCATTTAACTTTTTGAACGCCACGTCATGTTTGGAGACCCCCTGATGTTCCTAAATAGTAGAAACCCCTCAATTCTAGCTCCAACCCTAACCCCAACACACCCCTAACCCTAATCCTAACCCTAATCCCAACCCTAATTCCAACCCTAATTGTAACCCTAACCCTAACTGTAGCCCTAACCCTAATTGTAACCCTAACCCTAATTGTAACCCTAACCCTCATTATAACCCTAACCCTAAGGCTAGGTTCGTTTTGCGTTTGACCAGCCCATTCAACACATAGAGTTGACGGGCTGGTAACGGTATAGCATAACGCGATCGCGTTATACTATACCTGCTAGCACAGAGGAATCAGCAGATGATTCATCTGTGCTAGCGGTGACGGAGCCCAGACGCTTAAGGCCGAGTCCGAGGCTCCGTCACTGTATGATGGCACGTCGTGAACGCATGCCGCTTCACGGCATGAGTCGTGATGCACCCTCAAATGGGGGTGAATGGCAGCGTTAACAGACTGCGTTACACCGCATTATACAGCGGTGTGACGCAGTCCGTCTAACGGACTGCCATAACGCAGTATGAACCCAGCCTAACCCTAATGCTAACCCTAACCCTAATGCTAACCCTAACCCTAATTATAACCCTGTCATGATCCCAGTGCAGGATTGACCTGCACGCTAGGGGTTAAGGTTTTGATCCCAGTGCAAGCTCTTACCTGCACACCTGGGGCTTATTATTGTGGCCTCTCCTTGGTTCGGGGAGAGCTTCTTATAGCCCTAGGAAGCTCCAATCCCTGTCAGTTATACTTTCGCCCTTGGCAGAGTGTGTTGACCCCTGAGTGTGTTTGTGCTGTGTTCTGGTTTGCCTGATACTTTGGTTTTGACTCGGTCTGTTCTCTGGATACTGCTTGTAGGATTCTGTTTCTGTACCTTCGCTGTCTGTTAGGTTTTGACCTCTGCCTGTCCCCGACTATCCGTTCTGTCTCATCCTTGGTACTATACTGTCTTCTCGTGCTTTGACCTTGGCTTGTTCAGATTTACGTCTCTGTCTGTGCCCCTGGGTAACTTTGTCCAGTAGTTACCTTTTTAGGAGTTTTCCCTCAGCTTCTAGCTCCCTGGAGCTGAAGCCACGCCCCTCAACTGTCAGGTGATTCAGGCCCTGAAACCATCTCTCTCCTGCCTTGCTCACCCTGCGTTCCTAGGAGCCTGAAGCTTACTTCTGCACTCGTCTTCTGGGAGATTGCACTGGTGAGTTCTCTTGCAATCCTCACCGTGATATTATAACTAGTGTTGAGCGATACTGCTCGATATCTAAAAATATCGTATCGGAATGGTATCGCCGATATCACTAAATATCGTCGATATCCGATTCCGATTCCGGAAGTCCCATGTAAGTCTATGGGAACAAAATATCGCAACAAAAAAAAACCTTTCTTTCGTTGTAAACACAAAATATACACACATAGAATACATATATATATATATATATATATATATATATATAACATGTCATTGTGACATATATATATACATATATTTATAGTTTATACACTTCTACATAGTAAAATAGACTCTGATTCAATTGCCGCGTAAAGCCGTGACATACCCCATAGAAGTCGATGGGCTCGGTGCCGAGTACCCCCAAAACCTCTGGCTCTGTGCGACTCAACTTGGGCGTCACGAACAGGATTCTGTAGCTCGCTATAAGCGAGTCCTGTGTGCCTGAATTGAACTGGTTTTGTGCTTGAGAATTGCTAAAATCATCAGAGAATGTATTTGCCATTTTTCCGTCATATCTCTGTCACGACGAGGCACTGGTGAAGAAGAAGGGCGTGCTCTTCGTGGGTGTACACTCACTCAGTGGCGCGAAAACGATGGCCGACCACTGTAAATGGTACTGCAATGTAAGATCGTGCCCCACAGCTCTTCAGTTCCGCCTCCTCATCCTCCTCAGTGTGCGGAAACTAACACGAAGGTCCCGCCTCCCTACAAAAGAGGGGCCCTCTCCAGATGCTAATGACACATGTGACTTGGCAGAGATGGCTAATGGACACGAGCAGAAGTGTGAAGGGATGGAGCAGTCAGAGCTCTCCCCCCACGGAAGCGACCCGATCGCCACGGAACCACCGTTGGGCACCCGGCCTGGAAACCCTCCTACGCTGCAAGAAGCGGAGGATACCCTAAGAGGCCTGGCCCGGCACCGGGAGGAGGTCGCCAGGATGGAAGCCAGCTGGCGTGCCCTAAAACTAAACTTGGAGCGGCGCCAATCCCTCTTACCTGAAGTGTCTGTACCGGAAGGTGAGGCACCCGTTCTAGTAGAGGAGTCCGTGCGGGCATCCCAGCCCTTGCAATGTGATCCGGTTGACGTTGTCGCAGTGGAGGCACCCGTACCTGCAAAAAACTCTGCACCGGCAGCACCCCAGATCCCGCTGTCTGCCCCCGTCGCTGAGACAGAAGAAGCGACACCCATCCTCATGGAGGAGGCCGCGCAGGCACCAGAGGTCTACCTGTCTGTACCGGAGCCCCGACTGTCATCTGTTCCAGAGCCGGCTGCTTCCTCCGCAGGTGAGCGCCGCCAGGACTGGGGGGCGCCAGGAGAGATGCCGCAAACCGGACATCCTAAGCTGCAGTTTGATTTTGGAGACATGGAGCAGCTGGTGGAGGAGAATTACAACCGGCGTCAGGAGGAAGAGTGGAGACGTTGGGAGCGGGAAGCAGAGCGACAAAGGGAGCAGCGAGAATCCCAAAAGCTTCGGCAACGTAACCTGGAGAAGGACCGGGCAGATAAGGACCGAATGAGAAAAGATAAAGGAACCCTGAGGGAGCTGCGGCGTAAGGGTGCAGTACGGAACTTTAAATTGAAAGGTGGTTGGGACTTCATCCAGGAGCCTGGACTTTATTTAGAAGTTTTTGTGACCCGGCGGGACGTGGAGACTCACCTCCCAGAAGGACACCCGGGGAGGGACCTGTTGCCAAGAGACATGGTGACTTACACCCGACACTGGGGTTACAATGGATGGTACGCCCTAAATGTTACCAGGTGCGACCCCTACTCCCCAGAGTGTCAGGAACCTGTGAGACCCTCAGAGCCTTCAGCCTCCCACATCCAGGCCTCTGCACAAGTGCCCACCCCACGCCGTAAATCTCCCCAGCATCCCTCAGTGGTCTCCTCAGCAGCCCCAGCAATGGACATGATAACTATAGCTGGCCCGTACCCGGCGCCTGTTAGGCCCCCTGGGGTTCGTTCAGTCCGGGACATAGGGCTCCAGACCCGGAGGGAGATGAAAGAGGTGGCCACACAGACACAGATAGCGGGTCACGACTTGACTGTACAGGCCACACAACGTCATCAGGTCCTGGTGGTCCTTGGTGTCTCGGATGTTTGGCAAGCATCAGAAGAGTACCAGGTGGTACCTGGAACACCCCTGCCAAAGAATTATAAATAACCCGGACAGGGTCCCTGTATGTAAATAGTTAAATTGTTGATGTACCCGGACGGGTGAATGTTCATAAAAAAGTTTTTTAATTTAATAAAAAAAAAAAACCACAGTTTTCATTACTTTTATTACAGTCTCATCCTGCGACGCCATCGATCTCCTGTAAAAAAATGAAAAAAAAAACACAGCAGTATACCACCTGTCCGACGCAGTCCATAGTAACGAGTGTCCCACGACGATCCAGCTCTGCTACATCAGAATGACAGGCAGAGCCTGTCATCCCGGCGCAGCACAGCTGATTACCTGCTTCCCCGGCGGTGACGTCATCGGACTGGTTTACGGCCGGGATTACCCTGCAGTCACTGCAGTTATCGCGAAAAACTGCATGTGACCGCCAGGGAGAAGATAATGGCGGCCATCAAGCAGTCCAGGACGTGACCGCCGGAGATCTTCTGCCAGGTAAGTGCCGCTGACTCCTGACAGACCCGACCGACTGACACTCACAGTGACAGTGACAAATCCGATTCCGGTATCCGATATGACGAAAATATCGGTACTCGGAATCGAAAGCCCGATACAGCTAATATCGGCCGATACCCGATATTTGCAGTATTGTATCGCTCAACACTAATTATAACTGACCACTAAGTTTTTGTTTTTTTTTGCTTCACGGCTGTGTTTGGGGCGCAGGTTGGGCAGAGAGTTATGGATCCCATACAGTCGCTGTCCGAACAGATGAAAAATCTGAGTCAGATGTTTCAGGATTTATCTCTGGAACAGCAAGCGCTGTCGTGTTCACAGCGGCAGGTTTCTGAGACTGTGCAGGGGGCTTTATCTGCTGGTCCACTGAGGGCTACGGCGAGTGATGTTGCACTCGTGTCCTCAGAACCACCTGTTAAACTGCCTGACTTCTTTTCTGGGAACAAAAAGGAGTTTAGGATCTTCATGGATGGTTGCAAACTTTTCTTTAGTTTGAGACCACGGTCCTCTGGGGATGAAAGTCAGAGGGTAGGGGTCATCATGTCTTTATTAAGAGGGTCCCCACAAGCATGGGCATTTTCCCTTCCTCCCACTGCCCCTGAGAGAGTGTCGGTGAATGCATTCTTTGAGGCCCTCGGGCACATATATGATGAGCCTGACCGAGTGCGATTGGCAGAGGACATGGTGATGAGTGTCTGTCAGGGGAAGCACTCGGCCGAGTGGTTTTGTACTGAGTTCCGCCGCTGGGCTGCAGAGATTTCTTGGGAGGACGCCGCCCTCCGAGGACTATTTCGCAGAGGCTTGTCCGAGCGGTTGCAGGATGCGTTGGCGTTACACCCCCCACCTAACTCTCTCGAGGACGCCATGACCCAGGCCGTCTGGATGGACCGCAGGTTGCGGTCCAGAGGGGTGATGCAGGTGGAGACTACATTGTTCCCAAGTGGAAAAGAGACTGTCTCTGAGCCCATGGATGTGGGCGCTATCACTCTGAAGGAAAAGGAGAGAAAACGCCGTCGGGAAGAACAGTTGTGCTTCTACTGCGGTAAAGCTGGACATTGGAAAAAGGAGTGTCCTGTCTGCCCGTCCTCAACCCGGTCGGCGGGAAACGACTAGGTCTGGGTAGTCAGCGAGGAGACTACTCAGACTCTCAGGTACACTTTTCCTCGTTCTCTAAGGTGTTGCTTCATGTGGAACTGTTAGTGGATGGTTGTTCTTTTTCCTCTACAGCCTTTGTGGACTGCGGGTCATCCATCAATCTGATTGACTCTCAATTGGTCACACGCTGCAAGATAGGGACAGCTAGGCTTAAGACTCCGATCAAGATGGTGGCCATTGACTCCTCCCCCCTCACAAAAGAGGGAATTCTCTTTATGTCTGACTTGTTTTCGCTCAGAGTGGGCGCTGCTCACGAGGAAAAATTAAGTTGTTTTGTTCTGGACAATCTACCAGCAGGGTTGGTGTTGGGCATGGAAACTGGAAAACGGGGGAGATTGTTCAATGGGGGTTTAATGATTCTAAGTTATGTTATGAATCTGCACTGCTGGTTAAACCTGTTAAATCTGTGTCATCTGTCGAGCTGGAAGTTATTCCGGAGTACCTGAAAGACTTCGAAGATGTGTTCTCAGAAAGCGAGGCAGAGACGTTGCCGCCACATAGACCCTTTGACTGCACCATCGAGCTAGTCCCGGGGGCTAAACTACCTAAAGCCCGCCTGTTTAATTTGTCTGGACCTGAACGCTTAGCTATGAAGGATTATATTGCTGAAAGTCTTCGCAAGGGACACATACGTCCCTCAGTTTCACCTGTGGCGGCAGGGTTCTTTTTGTGAAGAAAAAAGATGACGGTCTACGTCCATGTCTCGACTTTCGTGAATTAAATAAGATTACTGTACGAAATACGTATCCCCTTCCGTTGATTCCTGATTTATGTAACCAACTATCAGGGGCAAAATGGTTCTCTAAACTGGATCTTCGGGAGCATATAATTTGATAAGGGTCAGGAAGGGGATGAATGGAAAACTGCGTTCCTCAAGTCCGAGGGACTTTTTGAAAATTTAGTCATGCCGTTTGGTCTTACCAATGCTCCCGCCATATTTCAGAATTTCATCAACGTGGTGTTTTCTGATCTCATTGGTCGTTTTGTTGTTATCTACTTAGATGATATTCTGATATATTCCCCCGACAGTCATTCTCATATGAATCATGTACAAACTGTTCTCTAAAGACTTAGGAAAAATCATCTGTTTGCTAAATTGGAGAAGAGTGTGTTTTTTGTTCAAGAATTATCTTTTTGGGATTGATTGTGTCCTGTGAGGGTTTTCATATGGACCCCAAGAAGGTGCAGGCCATTGCGGATTGGGTACAACCCCGAGATCTTAAAGGGCTCCAGCGCTTCTTGGGGTTCGCCAATTACTACCGCAAATTTATTCGGGGGTTTTCGCAGGTGGTCAAACCACTCACTGATTTAACATGCAAAGGTTCGGATGTGAAAAATTGGTCCTCGCTCGCAAAAGAGGCCTTTGCTAGTCTGAAAAAATGCTTTATGACTGCTCCGGTGTTGGTACAGCCAGATCCGTCCAAACCATTTATTGTGGAAGTGGACGCCTCTGAGGTGGGGGTGGGTGCTGTGTTGTCCCAAGGTCCTGCCACTCTGACCAACCTCAGGCCATGTGCTTTTTTTTCCAGGAAATTCTCTGCTGCTGAGAGGAATTACGATGTTGGCAATAGAGAGCTTCTTGCGGTCAAGTTAGCGTTTGAAGAATGGAGGCACTTTTTGGAGGGGGCCAGTCACTCGGTTACTGTGATTACCGACCACAAAAATTTATCATATATTGAGTCTGCTAAGAGACTAACACCTAGACAGGCCCGTTGGTCACTTTTTTTTTCCCGTTTTCAGTTTACTATTACGTTTTGTCCGGGGTCAAAGAATATCAAGGCTGATGCCTTATCTCGCAGTTTTCATCCGGTGTCTCCCCCTGAGCCACCTTCCTCCATTCTTCACCCTGGGGTTGTGTTGGCAGTGGTCTCGTCTGAGTTGGAACAGGAGATTGAGGGGCCCAGTCTCTGGCCCCTGCTGCCAAGCCAGGGGTAAGTTGTTTGTCCCAGAGCAGCTTCGGCTTAAACTCCTCCAGGAGTTCAATGAATCCAAGCTCAGTGCTCACCCTGGTATATCTGCCACACGTCGGGCGGTGGATAGGATCTTTTGGTGGCCTACTCTTAGCTCTGACATAAAAAAAATTTGTTTCTGGTTGTGGGGTCTGCGCTCGTTCTAAAAACTCACATAGCCGGCCGGCTGGGGAACTGATGCCCTTGGCAGTTCCCGAAAGGCCATGGACTCACTTGTCCATGGATTTTATTACTAATCTTCCTCCATCCAAGGGCAATACGGTGGTATAGGTAGTGGTGGACAGGTTTTCGAAGCAGGCTCATTTTGTACCCTTATCCGCACTACCCTCAGCTGAGACTTTGTCCAGATTGTTTGTACAGCATGTTATCCGGTTGCATGGGGTACCCCTGAATGTGGTGTCTGATCGTGGAGTGCAGTTTGTGGCAAAGTTTTGGCGTGCTTTTTGCAAGAAATTGGGGATGTCTCTGTCTTTTTCGTCTGCATACCATCCTGAGAGCAATGGTCAGACGGAACGCACTAATCAGTCTCTGGAACAGATCCTCAGATGTCTGACTTCTGCAAGACAGAATGACTGGTGTGATGTACTGCCTTTGGCGGAATTCGCCTTCAATAGTCGGGTGAGCCAATCTAATGGTATGTCTCCCTTTCCTGATCAATTATGGTTTTAGTCCTCATTTTGGTGAGTTTTCTCGTTTGGATTCTGGGTGTCCAGGGCAGAGGGTCTGTTCAGCGATTAAAGAATACATGGGCGGAGGTCCAGCGGAATATATCCAGGTCTCAAGGCAGGTACAAGTTTTTCGCTGACAGGAAAAGAACACCAGGTCCTATGTTTCGGGTTGGAGAGAAAGTTTGGCTCTCCACGCGAAACATTAAGTTGAAGGTTCCACCAGCCAAGTTGGGCCCCAAGTTCATTGGCCCATACAAGATTGTGGAAAAGATCAATCCAGTGGCTTACAGGTTGTGTCTTCCAGTCTCATTCAAGATCCCTAAAGTCTTCCATAAATCCCTACTGAAACCTTTTGAGGCAGTCCGGGGGAGTCCGAGTCCGCTACTCCTCCTGTTTTGGTAGAGGGACACATGGAATATGAGATTGAGCATATCGTTGACTCCAGGTTGGTGCAGCGGTCGGTACAGTACCTGGTTCATTGGAAGGGGTATGGACCGGAGGACAGATCCTGGGTGCCGGCCCGTTTGATGCATGCGGATCGCCTGGTTCGGGCTTTCCATGCCAGGTTCCCGGGCAAGCCTGGGGGTCCAGAGGCCCCCCGTTGAGAGGGGGGTACTGTCATGATCCCAGTGCAGGGTTGACCTGCACGCTAGCGGTTAAGGTTTTGATCCCAGTGCAAGCTCTTACCTGCACACCTGGGGCTTATTATTGTGGCCTCTCCTTGGTTCGGGGAGAGCTTCTTATAGCCCTAGGAAGCTCCAATCCCTGTCAGTTATACTTTCGCCCTTGGCAGAGTGTGTTGACCCCTGAGTGTGTTTGTACTGTGTTCTGGTTTGCCTGATACTTTGGTTTTGACTCGGTCTGTTCTCTGGATACTGCTTGTTGGATTCTGTTTCTGTACCTTCGCTGTCTGTTTGGTTTTGACCTCTGCCTGTCCCCGACTATCCGTTCTGTCTCATCCTTGGTACTATACTGTCTTCTCGTGCTTTGACCTTGGCTTGTTCAGATTTACGTCTCTGTCTGTGCCCCTGGGTAACTTTGTCCCGTAGTTACCTTTCTAGGAGTTTTCCCTCAGCTTCTAGCTCCCTGGAGCTGAAGCCACGCCCCTCAACTGTCAGGTGATTCAGGCCCTGAAACCATCTCTCTCCTGCCTTGCTCACCCTGCGTTCCTAGGAGCCTGAAGCTTACTTCTGCACTCGTCTTCTGGGAGATTGCACTGGTGAGTTCTCTTGCAATCCTCACCGTGATAAACCCTAACCCTAATGCTAACCCTAACCCTAATTATAACCCTAACCCTAATTATAACCCTAATTAAAACCCTAACCCTAATGGAAAAATGAAAATAAATATAATTTCTATATTTTATTATATGTCCCTAACTAAGGGGGCGATAAAGGGGGGATTATGTTTTTTTTTTTTTTTATTTTGAATGCTGTGATTGTTTATCACAGTGATCAAAATGTACTTTCTGGAGAATGAATGAAAAAAATTTTGAATCTGCCGTCAGGCAGAGTGGGCGGGCGCACTGCGCTTGCGCCCCCCATTTTTTTTTTACAGGAAGAAGACCGGGAGGATCGGAGGCCAGGGGACATGCCAGAGGACACTGGCAGGTACAGGGGGGTTTCGGGGACCTGGGACCCTAATTCTCTCCCTTCTGATGTGCGATCACATCAGAGGGGAGAGAAATATTTTTTTTTTTTGTTGCGGTCGCCGTTATGCTGTATAGCGGAGATCACAACACCGGGATCGGTGTATACCGACCCGGATCATGTTTTCTGGGGTCTCGGCTACCACAGGTAGCCGAGACCCCAGAGAAAATTGACCATCCCCCCAGCACATCGCGGCAGGCGCACTGAGCATGCGCCCACCATTTTCTGAATGGCGGCACCCACCGGGGACAACGGAGGGCCCGCTGGCCACATGCAGGGGATCGAGGGCCACATGGGGTCCCGGGACCCTTTTTCTCTCTCCTCTGATGTCGATGACATCAGAGGAGAGATAGATTAAATGGACACAACATTTTTTTTTGTTGCGATTGCCGTTATAGGGTTAATAACGGCGATCGCAACATCGGTGTCGGTAAAAACCGACCCGATCCATGTTCTCTGGGTTCTCGGCTACCCCTGGTAGCCGAGATCCCGGAGAAAATGCACCTCTGGGGGGCGCTATAGGCTTTTGTTGCTTAAGTACCCTTAATGACCGCCGTTAAAAGGTGTATCGGCGGTCGTTAAGGCATTAACCATTGGTAAGGTGCATCTCTGACTCTGGCCAAGAAATTCAGACATCTAATTATTTGAATTTCTGGGCTCTAAAAGTAATCAGTGACCTTTATAAGGATGATCAAAAGAGTACACAGATGCAAACAAAAATATTTAACCCCTTAACCACCAAGGGTGATTTTCACGTTAATGACAGGCCAATTTTTACAATTCTGACCACTGTCCATTCATGAGGTAATAACTCTGGAATGCTTCAATGGATCTTTAGATTATGAGAACGTTTTCTCGTGACATATTGTACTTCATTATAGTGGTAAAATTTCCTTGATATAACTTACGTTTATTTATGAAAAAAATGGAAAAATGGCGAAAATTTAGAAAATTTTGCAATTTTCAAATTTTAATTTTTAGTCCCATAAAACAGAGAAATATGTCACACAAAATAGTTAATAAATAACATTTCCCACATGTCTACTTTACATCAGCGCAATTTTGGAATCAACATTTTTTTTTGTTAGGATGTTATGAGGGTTAAAAGATGACCAGCGATTTCTCATTTTTACAACACCATTTTTTTTAGGGAGACCACATCACATTTGAATTCACTTTGAGGGGTTTATATGATAGAAAATACCAAAAAGTGACACCATTCTAAAAACTGAAACCCTCAGGGTGCTCAAAACCACATTCAAGAAGTTTATTAACCCTTCAGGTCCTTCACAGGAATTTTTGGAATGTTTAAAAAAAATGAACATTTAACTTTTTTGCACAAAATATTTACTTCAGATCCAATTTTTTTTATTTTACCAAGGGTAACAGGAGAAACTAGACTGCAAAAGTTGTTGAGCAATTTGTCCTGAGTACGCTGATACCCCATATGTTAGGGGGAAACACTGGCCGCACGGCAATGCTCGGATGGGAAGGAGCGCGGTTTGACTTTTCAAAGCAAAATTGGTTGGAATTGAGATTGGATGCCATGTTGCATTTGAAGATCCCTTGATGTGCCTAACAAGTGGAAACCCACCACTAGTGACAACATTTTAGAAAGTAGACTCCCTAAGGAACTTATCTAGATGTGTGGTGAGCACTATGAACCTACAGGTGTTTCACTAAAGTTTATAACGCGTGAAAATATAAAAATCATATTTTTCAACAAACATGATCTTTTAGTCCCCAATTTTTTACTTTCCCAAGAGTAACAGGAGAAATTGGACCCCAAAAGTTGTTGTCCAATTTGTCCTGAGTATGTTGATACACCATATGTGGGAGAAAACTACTGTATGGGCACACGTCGGGGCTCGGAAGGGAAGACGTTTTGGAATACAGACTTTGATGGAATGGTCTGTGGGCGTCATGTCGCATTTGGAGAGCCCCTGATGTGCCTAAACATTAGAAACCTCCCACAAGTGACCCCATTTTTGAAAATAGACCCCCAAGGTACTTATTTAAATGTGTGGTGAGCACTTTGAAACCCAAGTGCTTCACAAAAGTTTATAATGCCTGGGCGTGAAAATAAAAAAAATCTTTTTTTTCACAAACATGATTTTTAAAACCCATTTTTTTATTTTCCGAAGGATAACAGGAGAAAATGGACACCAAAAGTTGTTCAATTTGTCCTGAGAGTTAGAGTTCTCGCTGCTGCACAAGGGAGTCTCGAACCAGTTCCGCTGCGGTCCCCCATCCATCTCCGGCCACAGTGTAGCCTGCTCAGCAGAGACATCGGTCCCAGCGTCTTGCTCATTCTTATACTGTGCAGAGACTTGCTGCTGCCCTTCCTGGATCTACTATTATAGCCAGTGCTGGAGCAGACGTCTTTGGGACGAAGTCCTGCGTTACCCCTTCTGAGCATGCCCAGGGTAAGATCTCTCATTGGAGATAAGGGGTCACATGTTCAGGTACTGCAGCAGCTCCTATTGGTCCGCCAGGAAGGTCATGAAACTACATGTGTTTTGGAACAGATTCTCATTGGTCCTTGTTTCTGGCAGGTCCTGTAGCTGTTACTATAAAAGGGTGGCATGGCTGGGCCGCCATGCGCTAGTATCAATTGCATTATGTGTTTTGCGCCAGTGTGATCATGCACGCATGTGGTTAGGGCTCGGCTGAAATAAGCCCCTAGAATACCGGCTTCTCCGGTGAGGAGATTGCTTGATTGCGTTGCTGTCTGCATGATCACGGACTGCTATCCGCACAGCAGTTATCTGTGTATCCCTGTGGTGTTAACAGGACACAGTCTTTTTCTCAGCGGCTCTGTGACGCAACAGGGTTCGCTTTATAATGCTGGTTCAGCGCCCTAGCGTTTTACTTTGCGGCTCACTGAAGCTAAGTGAGTTGGCACTTATCACCATATAGCGCTGTGGCATTCCCGTTTGCGGCTCTGGGGATTAACAGAGTCGCATTTACTGCCACAGCGCGCTGCTGCGTTTATTTTAGCGACTCTGTGGGATAACAGAGTTCGCTACTTTCACCATCTTACTAGCAGCGGGCTTTGCCTGCACGGTGGACCCCGGGCTGCGAACGCACCTCTCTACTATATTTAATAGGTGCGTTCCGCAGACCCTAACACTGAGTACACACGTTAGGGCTCGGAAGGGAAGTAGTGACGTTTTGACGGAATGGTCTGCGGGCATCATGTCGCGTTTGGAGAGCCCCTGATGTTCCTAAACAGTGGAAACCCCCACAAGTGACCCCATTTTGGAAACTAGACCCCCAAAGGAACTTATCTAGATTTGTGGGGAGAACTTTGAACTCCCAAGTGCTTCACAGAAGTTTATAACTTAGAGCCGTAAAAATAAAAAAAAATCATAATTTTTCCTCAAAAATGATTTTTAGACCCAAATTTTTTATTTTCCCAAGGGAATAAGGAGAAACTGGACCCCAAGAGTTATTGTGCAATTTTTCCTGAGTACACTGATTCCCAATATGTGGGGGTAAACCACTGTTTGAACGCATGGCAGTGCTCGGAAGGGAATGAGCACCGTTTGACTTTTTCAATGCAGAATTGGAGAGCCCCTGATGTGCCTAAACAGTGGAAACCCTCCAAACCTAACCCTAGCACACCCCTAACCCTAATCCCAACCGTAACCCTAATCCTAACCCTAACAGGAAAATGGAAATAAATACATTTTTTTAATTTTATTATTTTTCCCTAACTAAGAGGGTGATAAAGGGGGGTTTGATTTACTATTTATAGCGGGGTTTTATATCTTTTCTTATGATTGGCAGTAGTCACATGGTAAAAGACGCTTTTTATTGCAAAAAATAGTTTTTGCATCACCAAATTTTAAGAGCTGTAATTTTTCATATTTTGTCCCACAGAGTCATGTGAGGTCTTATTTTTTGTAGGACGAGTTGACGTTTTTATTGGTACCATTTTTGGGCACATGACATTTTTTGATTGCTTTTATTATGTTTTTTGGGAGGAAGAATGAACAAAAACCAGCAATTCATGAATTTCTTTTGGGGGGCGTTTATATGCGTGTGGTAAATTTCATAAGGTATTTTTAATCTTTGGGTTAGTACGATTACAGCGATACCTCTTTTGTATCTTTTTTTTGTATTGGCGCTTTATACAACAAAAATTATTGTATATAAAAAAATATTTTTGCATCATTTTATTCTGTGAGCTATAACTTTTTATTGTGGAACAAGATGACATTTTCTTCGGTACCATGTTTATTTATATCCTTTTTTTGATTGCGTGTTATTCCACTTTTTCTTTTGCTCTATGATGATAAAGCATTGGTTTTTAGCCTTTTTTTAAGGGGTTTACTAAAGGGGTTAACTAGTGTGACAGTTAAATAGGTTGGGTCAATACGGATGCGGTGAATGCTAAATATGTGCACATTTATTATTATTTTTTATTTACAAAATAATAATGTTTTTATGGGGAAATATATATACTTTTTAAATTTATTTAGGGATTTTTTAAAATATTTTTACACATTTATTTTTTTTTTTTTTACATTTTTCCTTAGTCCCAGGGTGGGACAACACTATATAGTGTCAGATCACTGATCTGACAGTTTGCAAAGCACTCTGTCAGATCAGCGATCTGACAGACAGTGCAGGAGGCTTGCCGATGCCTGCTCTCAGCAGGCACTGACAAACCACCTCCCTGCAGGACCCAGAAGGACCCCGTGGCCATCTTGTATCCGAGGGCCTGCATGTAGGAGGCCCTCAGGACAACGCGATCACATAGCGTTGTTCTGAGGGTCTCAGGGAAGCGCGCAGGAGCCCCCTCCCTGTGCGATGCTTTCCTATGCCACCGGAAGGCCGCGATCATGTTTGATCGCAGTGTGCTGGGGGTTATAGTGTTGGGAGTGCTCCGTGACCACTTCAGGCACTTAGTGCTGGGTGTCAGCTGTGAGAATCAGCTGACGCCCGGCCGCGATCAGCCGCGCTCCCCCTGTGAGCGCGGCTGATCCCGTATGACATACTATTCTGTTCTTGGGAATTAAGTCCCAGTCACATGGACGGAACTGTACGTCAGATGGAAGAAAGGAGTTAATAACCATAAACGCAATAGAACAAAAAGTACCCAAAAATTAACAACTACCACCAAATAGCCACCAGTTTTCAGGACGAAACAATTACTAAACATTAAAATTATGAAAACAACTTAATAGTAAGGCACTTACATACTTCTAGGAGTTATATTAACTAAGATTCAGATGTTAAAAATTCAGCAGATGAAACAGATAAGCAGAGACAAAAGCAAGGTTGGCAGATCATATTATCATATCACATCACATATTATTATTACGTGTTCGGGCGCAATGAGCCTGATTGGTCATTTCTAAGAAAACCCTACTTATTTCTATGAAGTATCCACATGCTTTGCATTACTCATTCATAAAATTAGCAAAATAAACAACTGTGATGGAAAAAACCCAGAAAGTACACCTGCTTTTTGCAAGGACAATGGGGAAACTGAGTGGAGGCTTTCAAGCAGCAATTAAAGAAAGGAAGGTACTGGAAGGGGCAGTATCCCCTGCCGCCTTAGAGAGGAGAGGGAAACAAATATGTGATAGCTGTGCCTGTTAGTCCTATTGCACCTGACACAGGGTTAAACATAATTACATAATATTGCTATATATATATATATATATATATATATATATATATATATGTATATATTTATATATACATATATATATATATATATATATATATATATATATATTTATAGCTAGAGAAATAAGTATCGAAACTGGATCAACACGTTAGGCTATGGGTTCAACTAGATGGACTCAAAGTCTTCTTTCAACCTTAAAAACTATGGACTCAAAGTCTTCCTTCAACCTTAAAAACTATGTTACTATGTTACTATGATACTATCAATACGGCATCAGTTTTCTAGTAAATATATTTCTAAAGGTGCTATCGATGTCAAATTCTCACCAGATGTCGGTAATAGTCCATCCAATCCTCACAGGAAAAGAAATCAAATTATAGATGTTCATAAATTAAGTTATGAGTAATAAAGAGAAATGACACATGGAAAAGTGTTGAACACGCTTACTGAAATTTATTTAATCCCTTAACGACCGCCGATACGCCTTTTAACAGCAGCAGTTAAGGATACTTATTCCTCAGCTCTGCTTTTTAATGGTGCTGAGAAATAAGTGTATAGCTCACTCCTAGTGTCAGAAATTATCCGGTGTCTCGGCTACTGGGGGTAGCCGAGACCCCAGAGAACATGATTCAGATCGTTTTTTACTGATCCCAGTGTTGCGATCACCGTTATTCACGGAATAACAGCAACCGTTAAAAAAAAAATAATTGATGATTTCCCATTTAATCTAGCACATCAGAGGAGAGGGGAATGGAGTCCTGGTATCTCCGCTGTCCCTGGACCCTCCTGCATCCCTCGGTGATGTCCCCCTGCTGTAGGCGTCTTCTTCCGAGAAGAAAATGGCAGGCGCATGTGTCATGTGTGCATTGCCACGAAGATCGTCGCGGTTGCACATTTTGACTTCTCACAGCTGAGCTGCTGTTTCTTTGTGTTTGGCAGCTAGGGAGTTAATTCTGTCTGTGCTCGGTGCTGGGACTGGGTGCAGTTTCTCCCGGCTGCAATTGATTATTTGTTGATTGGTTTCCTTTAAATTTCTGGTTGTCTGCTTGGGGAGTTGCCAGTGAAACCTTCATGCAGACCACAGATAGGAATGAATCTGTATAGACTTTAGTTGTGAGCTCCTTAGTTGTTCTAAGCTCAACTTGGTTAGAGTTTATTTCCCAGACCATTTATGTTCCTTTGGTGTTTGAGTGTGTATGCAAGCGAGTGTTATCCTGTCTGTCTTATATGTCTAATCTGTGTATTTAGCTGAGATCAGCCCATATCCCTTTGGTGGTAGTCAGGATCCTTCTTAGGACTGATTACAGGGTTCAGGGTCTGATAGGAGACAGGGTTAGGTTGGAGACTTGGACCTCTGAACCATTATCAGTACCTCCAAGGTGAGGGATTAGTTAGGACCCCAGTTTAGGGTCAGGTTAGATCCCGGTCCACCTCTTTCCTGTTTCAGCTCATCAAGTCCTCAAGATTAACCCGAGTTCAGCAGAGATCGTGTCAGGTAAATCTATTCTATACTTACATGCTGATGTTGCTATACTAGTTGTTGTATAGAGTGTTGTTCCTGTATTAATAGTTTAATGACATTGTATACATATCATTAGACAGCGTGACATTTTCACTGGCCATAAAAATTATCTCCAGTTACCATGAATCCAGTAGCCCAGCTGGCTCTGCAGTTGCAGGGATTATCCATGGAGCTGACGGACATTAAGTCCAAAGTTTTGTCTCCCCTGGAGCAAACCAGAGTTGAACCTAAAGTAGCTCTCCCGGACAGGTTCACTGGTGGGCGAGACAAATTTTTCACCTTCCGGGAGGCATGTAAATTGTATTTTCGGCTTCGGCCTCGATCTTCAGGGAGTGAGGAGCAGAGAGTGGGAATTGTTATCTCACTTCTGCAAGGGGACCCTCAATCCTGGGCATTTTCCCTTCCTCCGGGATCCCCGGCTCTACTGTCTGTAGATCAATTTTTTACTGCCCTAGGATTGGTATATGATGACCCAGATCGGGTCTCTCTTGCTGAGACAAAATTACGTAAGATACAGCAAGGAGATCGTCCGGCAGAGGAATTTGCTTCTGAGTTTCGTAGATGGGCCACAGATACTCAGTGGAATGACCCAGCTCTTAGGAGCCAGTTTTGTCATGGGCTTTCTGATAAATTAAAAGACGTTTTGGCTCAGTATGAGTCTCCTCCTTCTCTGGAGGCTGCTATGGCCTTAGCTATCCGTACTGATAGACGGCTTCGGGAGAGGGGTGAGGTAACCCCACTCCCTGTTGTTTCTCCACCTACCACTAAAGTCCCTTATGTTGAGGTTCCCCTTGTCTGTTTGGATGAGCCTATGCAGTTGGGATGGACATCATTTCGTAGGAGGGGATTGGCGGTACGCCGCAGGACTAGAAGATGTTTTTTCTGCGGGAAAGAGGGACATTTTGTTGGAGAATGTCCATCCCATGCCTTGTTGAGCCAAAAGTCGCCGGAAAACTGTTAATCCCAGGTTGTGTGGTGGACGACAACCTGGGAGTATGTATTTCATCCGCCAGTTCTTCTCAGTTCCTTGTACCAGTGGAGGTGGTAGTTGGTACGAGAGTGGAGAGATTGTCTGTTCTTCTTGATAGTGGTTCCGGGGCTAATCTGGTTGACGCTCAGTTTGCTCAGGCTCAAGGTATGCATCTGAGTGTATTGGTCAAACCGATCCCTATATTCTCCATTGACGCCAGGCCTCTCGGCCAAGGTAGCTTTGTTCATGAGGTTCATAACATTGACCTTCGGGTAGGGGCAATACATAGGGAACAATTATCTTGTTATGTGTTGGAGGGTCTACCTACTCCCATTGTGTTGGGACTTCCTTGGTTGGTTAAACATAACCCTGTGATTAATTGGCAGTCCAGAGAAATAAGTCAATGGGGTGAGTTTTGCAAAAGCAACTGCATGAACACAGTCATCAGTGCGGTCGTGCCTAGTACATTGCCTCCTTTTTTGGAGGATTTTGGGGATGTTTTCTCTGAGGAGGGGTGTCAGGAGTTGCCTCCTCATCGCGTGTATGACTGCTCTATTAATCTCCTTCCTGATGCTAAGTTGCCTAAAGCTAGGTTGTATAATCTTTCTGGTCCTGAGAGGCAGGCTATGAAAGATTATATTTCTGAAAGTCTGGCCAAAGGGCATATTAGACCTTCATCTTCCCCAGTAGCCGCGGGGTTCTTCTTTGTGAAGAAGAAAGATGGAGGCCTACGCCCTTGCTTGGATTTCCACGAACTTAATCGGATTACTGTTCGAGATCCATATCCACTCCCTCTTATTCCTGATCTCTTCAATCAAATTGTTGGCGCCAAATGGTTTTCTAAATTGGATCTCAGGGGGGCGTATAATCTGATTAGGATAAAAGAGGGGGATGAGTGGAAAACGGCGTTTAACACGCCGGAGTGACATTATGAGAACCTAGTCATGCCTTTTGGTCTGATACTGCACCAGCAGTATTCCAACATTTTGTTAATGACATTTTTCGTCACCTTGTGGGGCTGTTTGTGGTTGTATATTTGGACGACATTTTAATTTACTCGCCAGATCTTGTGTCTCATCAGGAGCATGTGAGACAGGTGTTGCAGATCTTGCGAGACAATAAACTATACGCCAAACTGGAGAAGTGTGTATTTGCCGTACAGGAACTTCAGTATTTGGGTTTTTTGGTGTCAGCCTCCGGTTTCCGTATGGACCCTGAAAAGGTGAGAGCAGTGCTTGAATGGGATCAGCCAGGGGATCTTAAGGCTCTGCAGCGTTTTTTGGGGTTTGCTAACTACTACCGGAAATTTATTTGTAATTTCTCATCTGTCGTCAAACCTCTCACTGACATGACAAGAAAAGGGACGGATTTTTCTAAATGGTCGGACAAAGCTTGCCAAGCCTTTTCCTCTTTGAAGAAATGTTTTGCTTCGGCACCCGTTCTCATCCAACCAGATGCATCTCAGCCGTTCATTGTGGAGGTGGATGCGTCTGACGTAGGGGTGGGTGCTATATTGTCCCAGGGTCCGTCCCCTGGTAAATGGCATCCGTGCGCTTTCTTTTCTAAGAAATTGTCGTCCGCCGAAAGGAATTATGATATCGGCAATAGGGAACTTTTGGCCATTAAGTTAGCTTTTGAAGAATGGCGTCACTTTTTGGAGGGGCAGTCCACCCGGTTACCGTTATTACTGATCACAAGAACCTGTTGTATTTGGAATCCGCTAAGCGTCTGAATTCCAGACAAGCTCGATGGTCGTTGTTTTTTACCAGGTTTAATTTTGTCGTCACTTATCGCCCGGGTCTAAGAATGTAAAGGCTGATGCCTTGTCTCGCAGTTTCCCAGGGGCCGGGAAAACGGATGACCCGAGTCCTATCCTTCAGGAGGGGGTGGTAGTGTCGGCTGTATTTTCTGAGCTTGAGGAGGAGGTGTTAGAGGCTCAGGGGGACGCCCCTGCAGGACCTCCAGGGAGACTGTTTGTCCCAAATCTGTTGAGACAAAAGGTTATTGAGGCACATCATAATTCTGCTCTAGCAGGACATCCAGGGAGTAAGGCTACTTTAGATCTCCTTTCTCGCCGGTTTTGGTGGCCTAATGCTAATAAAGATGTTATAACTTTTGTCGCGTCATGTGGGGTGTGTGCTCGCTCTAAAACCCCTCATACCCGTCCGTCTGGGACCCTTTTACCCTTGAAACTTCCGGAGCGTCCATGGACTCATTTATCTATGGACTTCATTACGGATCTTCCTCCGTCGTCAGGGAATACTGTCATACTGGTGGTTGTTGACAGGTTCAGTAAGATGGCACATTTCGTTGCTCTTCCTGCACTCCCTAATGCTAAAACTCTGGCGCAGGTGTTCATTAGGGAGATCGTTAGACTTCATGGGTTGCCTTCTGATGTGGTGTCAGATAGGGGGTCTCAGTTTGTGTCCAAATTTTGGAGGGCATTTTGCTTACGTCGGGGGATGCAATTGTCATTTTCCTCGGCTTTTCATCCGCAGACCAATGGTCAGACAGAGCGTCTGAATCAGAGCTTAGAGACATATCTCCGGTGTTTTGTCTCAGAGAACCAAGAGGACTGGTCATCTTTCTTGCCTCTGGCAGAGTTCGCTCTTAACAACAGGCGGAGCGAGTCCACTGGTAAGTCTCCGTTTTTTGGGGCATATGGTTTCCATCCCCAGTTTTGTACTTTCAATGGGGGGGGCCCTTCTGGGGTTCCTGAGGAGGAGCGTTTCTCGTCGTCACTTGCTTCTGTGTGGAGAGGTGTATTGAATAATCTGAGTGCGATGGGGAACCGTTACAAATGTATGGCTGATAGGAGGAGAGTTTCTGGTCCAGATCTGAATGTGAACGATCTGGTATGGTTGTCTACCAGGAATATAAAACTTAAAGTGCCCTCCTGGAAACTGGGTCCCAGATTCATCGGGCCGTACAGGATCAGTTCCATAATTAATCCTGTGGCATTTCGTCTGGACCTCCCTCCTACGTTTAAAATTCATAATGTGTTCCACAAGTCATTACTTAAAAGGTATTGTAATGTATGTAGTACAGTTCATATAGCGTCTTGTGCTTGGGTGCGATGAAAACACAGGAGTCACAGGTTTGATATAGAAAAGTCCTGTATTACTTCATACAAGTTGGCAGAAATAGTCACACAGTTTGCAGACACAGAAACAGGAGACACAGCAGGCCAGAGTAATCCAAGCTCAGCAATCACTCTCCAATACAGATTCAGGATCTTCTTCTCTGTTACCGTAAGTCCATGCAAACGTGGGTCTTTCAAAGAGCAGGGTTCAGAGTCCACAAGTGCTTCAGAGTTCCTCAGTAGGAATAGCTGGAGTACAAGGTCCAAGGCTTACAGGAGTCAAGTCACAGGTTCACTGCAGGCTAGATTCTGAAGCACTGATTGCTCAGCTGTGGCTGCTTAAGAAGCAAAGGAGAGAATCAGGGCGGGAACATGCAAGCTGAAAACTCCATTTTGACTGAGGGCAAGATAGCTGCAGCAAGACAGAAAGTAAAATGGCTGACGAACAAACTGAGTTTCAGGAATATATACATAGAACCTTACATTACTCCCCCCTTAAGGACAACCTCCAGATGACCTCAGACCAGGCTTGTGTGGGTACCTCTGATGAAACTGACGGAGCAAGCGAGGAGCATTAACGTTATTGACCGGTTCCCATGAGTTGTCCTCCACTGGGTAGCCCTGCCATTTAATCAGATATTGTAACTGATTTCTATACAACCTGGAATCTAAAATCCTTTCCACCACAAATTCTTCCTGACCATCGACTAGCACTGGGTCAGGGCAAGGAGAGGAACGTCCAGGAAACGTATTGGGTGTCGCAGCCTTTAGTAGGAATACATGAAAGACAGGGTGGATTCTCATAGTTCTGGGCAGTTGAAGACGACAAGCAACGGCACTTATAATTTTACTGATTTTATAGGGTCCAATGTACTTATGTCCCAACTTAGACGATGGAATCCTTAACTTAAGATTTCTGGTTGACAGTCAGACCAAGTCTCCTACCTTGAAAGCTGGTGCAGGTTTACGAAATTTATCTGCTGCTTTCTTGTACCTTTCTTGAGCCGATTCCAGATTTTCCTTTAGAAGATCCATATTCTTCTGTAAAGACGTGATTCTTTCAGCCACTGCTGGTAAAGGCGTTTCTATGGGAAATCGTGGTAGAATGTTAGGATGATAACCTAGATTAGAGTAAAAAGGAGACTGTTTAGTGGAGGCACTCTGAGAGTTGTTATACGAGAACTCAGCTAATGGAAGTAGATCCACCCAATCATCCTGTAGGTGGCAGATAAAGCAGCGGAGATACTGCTCCAGGGTTTGATTGGTTCGTTCGGTCTGTCCATTAGTCTGGGGATGAAAAGCAGAAGAAAGGTTTACTTTAATGTCCAATGCTGCACAGAAATTTTGCCAAAACCTAGAAGTGAATTGCACCCCTCGATCCGAAATAACCTCATCCGGTACTCCATGTAAGCGAAACACATCTTTAATCATCAAATCTGATGTCTGTTTTGCAGTGGGTAAGCCGACACAAGGGATAAAATGAGCTGCCTTTGTTAGACGGTCAACCACCACTAGAATGGTGTTCTTCCCCTGAGAGGTTGGTAACTCCACAATGAAGTCCATAGAAATGGATCCCCACGGGCGGGACGGGGTGGGAAGAGGCTGTAACAGACCAGTTGGTGAGGAGCGAGGTGTTTTGCATCTTGCACAGACCTCACATGAAGTGACATAATTCAAAACATCCTTCCTGCAAGTGGGCCACCAAAAGAAACGAGAAAGAAATTCCTGTGTCTTTAGAATTCCTCTATGCCCAGCTATCTTGGAATCGTGAATGAGTTGCAATACTCTTAATCTGACTGTTTCAGGAATATACAGACGTTGTCCCTGAATCCACACACCATTCTTAAAGACAAGACTTACGTCCCTTGGGGGTTGTGCCAAAAAGGAATCCGCATGGTATGCTTCCTTGATGTCCTTAAGTAGGTCTTGATTATGAATTACTCCTAGGAATCTAGAGTCAGGAAGAATAGTCTTAGGAGGAGTAATTGGACGTGTCTCTGCTGAGTAAATCCTAGAGAGTGCATCAGCCTTTCCATTGCGCGATCCTGGTCTATAAGAGATGATAAAATTAAATTGGTTTAAGAAAAGATTCCAGCGAGCCTGGCGAGGAGTCAGGCACTTAGCCGACCTGATAAACTCAAGGTTACGATGGTCTGTCAGGACGACTATTTGCTGTGCAGCTCCCTGAAGAAGGTGTCTCCATTCTTTGAAGGCGGCAATAATGGCCAACAACTCTCTATTGCCCACATCGTAGTTCCTCTCAGCCGAAGACAACTGCTGGGAAAAGAAGGCACAGGGATGCAAGACATTCTTCTCACCTGTTCTCTGAGAGAGTATAGCTCCAACGGCACAGTCTGAAGCATCCACCTCTATTATGAAGGCAAGCTCGGGGTTGGGATGTACTAGGATAGGTGCAGTGGTAAATTTATCTTTTAGACGGGAAAATGCTTCCTGGGCTTGGGGAGTCCAGGAAAACCTAGACTCTTTCCGGGTAAGTTGAGTGATAGGTGACACTACCTCAGAGAAATTTCTAATGAAACGTCTATAGAAGTTGGCAAATCCGATGAAGCGCTGTACCTCCTTCACATTTCTAGGACTTGGCCAATCCTTGATGGCTTGGGTTTTGCTTCCATCCATACTAATTCCTTGTGTAGACAGTACATACCCCAGAAATTGAATTTCGGTCCTATGGAATTCACACTTTTCAAGTTTGATGTAAAGATGATTTTGTCTTAGACGTTCCAAGACCATTCTCACATGTCCATGATGTTCCTCTGTGGAGTTAGAAAAAATTAGAATATCATCCAAATAAATTACCACGAATGTATCTAGGAGATCCCTGAAGATGTCATTCACCAAGTGTTGGAAAGTGGCTGGGGCGGTACTCAGACCAAAAGGCATAACTAGATATTCAAAGTGTCCATAGCGTGACCTAAATGCAGTCTTCCATTCATCCCCAGGTCTAATACGGACTAAGTTATAGGCCCCACGAAGATCTAGTTTAGAAAAAATTTTGGCATGTCGCACTCTCTCCAATAACTCAGGGATTAAAGGCAATGGATAACGGTTTCTAATAGTAACCTTATTGAGTTCCCTATAGTCTACGCATGGTCTCAGAGATCCATCTTTCTTCTTTACAAAGAAGATGGGTGCACCTGCAGGAGATGAAGAGGGGCGTATGAAGCCCTTGGCTAGATTTTCATCTATGTAATCCTTTAAAGCCTTTAGATCGGGCCCCGCCAGGGGTAGATCTTACCAAAAGGTATCTCTGCTCCAGGCAATAATTCAATTGGACAATCATATGGACGGTGAGGAGGAAGCTGGTCAGCGTTCTTCTTGTCACATAAATCCACATAGTCCTGGTATACAGCTGGTAGTTCAGGGACTGACATGATTCCTTTAGGAACAGAGCAAGCTGAAACTTTTGGACTCATCTGTTTCTCTGGAAAGTGTAATTCCTTGGTCTCCCAGTAATGGTAGGATTCTGAGCCTGCAGCCATGGTAGCCCTAGAATAATGGGAAAGTGGGGAGAAGAGATAAGCATAAAGGACAGTTTCTCTTGATGATCTTTACCCATAAGAACCCTCAAAGGCTCTGTTTTCTGATCCACTGGTCCAGAGGTCAGCAGGGAGCCATCCACAGTTTCCATCTGTACTGGAGTAGCCTTCTTCACTGAACGTATTCCCTGTTTCAGAGCAAAGGAGACATCCATAAAATTTCCACTTGCCCCTGAGTCGATCATAGCAGAGCTAGACACCCAAGCTGAGTCAACCCAGAGTTTGATGGAAAGAAAGCAATGAGAATTGTTTTTCTTACAACTCAGCTGGGACACCGCTGAGAAAACTTGAAAAATGGCAGCGTTTGCACAGTCAACGTCCTCAGAGGTAACGGAGTTTAAGTCCGAGAAATCAAGATCTGTTGCTGCAGATCTCTCTGGAGCCTGAGGCTCGGACCTGACAGATCCCCTCTCGCAACACTCACAATGAATGAGTGCTGCAGTAGTCTTACGAGAACGGCTGGGGCAGTTTATAATGAAGTGCCCTGACTTACCACAATAGAAACATAGATTCTCCTTAAAACGATGTTCCTTGCGTGCATCACTAACCCGTCGTTGTAAAGAGTCTACCTGCATGGGTTCAGGTTCAGGTTCCCGTGTAATCCTACTCAAAGGTTCCTTAGCTGGAGAGGAAGGTAGGAAAAGGTTAGTAAGATTGCTTTCGAACCATCTCTCTTGCCTGCGTTCAGTCAGACGAGTATCAATACGGATGCAGTAGTTAATAAAGTCACCTAACGCAGTGGGAGGGTCGGCACGAGCAAGTTCATCCTTAATCAGTGGAGATAACCCCTTTCGAAAAATAGATTTTTTGGCGGAACTGTCCCAGGTGGTATCAAGGGCCCATCTCCTGAAATCCAAGGCATATTCAGCTACCGAGTGCTTACCTTGGCGCAAAGCTAACATGGCTGCTTCAGCTGTTGCACCTCGATTGGGGTCATCAAACACCTGCCCCATGACTGAATTAAAATCATCAAGGTGATTCAAACAATCATCCTCAGTCTCAATCAGAGGGTTTGCCCACATTAAAGCCTTGTTGGTAAGCAACATAATTATAGTAAGCACCTTAGATCGTTCAGTGGGAAATTGTGAAGCATGTGCAGAAAAAAAAAGATTGCATTGATTAATAAATCCCCTGAATTTCTCACGTTCACCGCCAAAACGAAAAGGGGGCAACTTGGGAATCCCAGCACTCGGGGCTACGACAGGAGCCTGGACTCGCCCCTCTAGAACCTCAATCCTGGCTCGCAAATCCTGGGTAGTCTGTCCAACCACTTGCAAATTGTGATTATTGAGGTCCTGTAGATTTGTAAAACGGGTCTTTATATTCTGCAAATCTGCAAGGATATTATCAGTCACTCCGCAAAGTTCCTTTATGCGGGCCTCCATTTTCCAGATCTTTTAAGACAGGATTACTGGAAGAAGAGGAGAGAAAAAAAAAACAATAGTGTTCACCTGTGGCAACACTGCAGAGAGAAAAAAAAAATTAAGGGAACTGCTCACCTGGAATGGTTGTGAGAAGTCACAACCACTATCATCACAGAAAGTTTCAACCAGACATCTGATATCCAGAGTTACAGCAGACAAAAAAGAGAAAAGAAAGGAAAAAGAAAAAAAACAATAGTGTTTACCTGTGGTAACACTGCAAAAAGAAAAAACTTAAGGGAATTGCTCACCTGGAATGGTTGTGAGAAGTCACAACCACTGTCATCACAGAAAGTACAACCGGACGTCTGATATCCACAGTACAGCAGACACAGCCTTCCAGACCCAGCAGACACTAACGTTTTGGCTTCAGAATCTTGTAATGTATGTAGTACAGTTCATATAGCGTCTTGTGCTTGGGTGCGATGAAAACACAGGAGTCACAGGTTTGATATAGAAAAGTCCTGTATTACTTCATACAAGTTGGCAGAAATAGTCACACAGTTTGCAGACACAGAAACAGGAGACACAGCAGGCCAGAGTAATCCAAGCTCAGCAATCACTCTCCAATACAGATTCAGGATCTTCTTCTCTGTTACCGTAAGTCCATGCAAACGTGGGTCTTTCAAAGAGCAGGGTTCAGAGTCCACAAGTGCTTCAGAGTTCCTCAGTAGGAATAGCTGGAGTACAAGGTCCAAGGCTTACAGGAGTCAAGTCACAGGTTCACTGCAGGCTAGATTCTGAAGCACTGATTGCTCAGCTGTGGCTGCTTAAGAAGCAAAGGAGAGAATCAGGGCGGGAACATGCAAGCTGAAAACTCCACTTTGACTGAGGGCAAGATAGCTGCAGCAAGACAGAAAGTAAAATGGCTGACGAACAAACTGAGTTTCAGGAATATATACATAGAACCTTACAACAGGATTAAGAATCTCCATGATCTTATAAGGTCCAATGAACCTAGGCTTAAACTTAGAAGATGCAACTCTCATAGGGATATTTCTTGAGGACAACCAGACCAAGTCCCCCACTTCAAACCGAGGACCATCAGTCCTATGCCGGTTGGCAAACCGCTGGGCCCTGAGAGAGGGACAACCTCTCCACTACCTGGTCCCAAATCTGCTGCATACGCTCCACAACAGAGTCAACACCTGGACAGACAGAAGCCTCCGTCTGTCCCGAAGAAAATCGAGGGTGAAACCCAAAATTGCAGAAAAATGGAGACATCAAAGTGGCAGAGCTAGCCCTATTATTAAGAGCAAACTCAGCCAAAGGCAAAAAAGAGACCCAGTCATCTTGATCAGCAGACACAAAGCATCTCAGATAAGTCTCCAATGTCTGGTTTGTTCTCTCAGTTTGTCCATTGGTCTGAGGATGAAAAGCCGAGGAGAAAGACAATTGAACGCCAAGTTTAGAACAAAAAGTCCTCCAAAATCTGGAAACAAACTGGACTCCTCTGTCAGACACAATGTTTTCAGGAATGCCGTGTAACCGAACCACGTGCTGAAGGAACAAAGGCACCAATTCGGAGGAGGAAGGCAACTTAGGTAATGGCACAAGATGTATCATCTTGGAAAACCTACCACAAATCACCCAGATAACGGTCATTCTCTGAGAAACAGGGAGGTCGGAAATGAAATCCATAGAGATATGGGTCCATGGTCTCTTGGGCACAGGCAATGGCATCAACAAACCACTAGACCGAGAGCAAGGCTTGGAGCGAGAGCAAGCCCCACAGGACTGCACAAATTCCCTGACGTCACGAGACAAAGTAGGCCACCAAAAGGACCGACCAACCAAGTCTCCGGTACCAAAAATTCCGGGATGACCGGCCAACGCGGAACAATGAATCTCAGACATCACACTCTTTTTCCACCGGTCTGGGACAAACAATTTCCCAATAGGGCAGCGCTCGGGTTTATCCTCCTGACACCCTTCCAGAGCCAGTCTCAAATTGGGCGAGATGGCGTAAAGAACTACACCCTCTTTCAAAATAACAGCAGGATCAGATAACTCAGGAGAGTCCGCAAGGAAACTCCTCGAGAGGGCATCCGCTTTAACATTCTTAGTGCCAGGAAGAAAGGAAACCACAAAATTAAAACGTGTGAAAAACAAGGCCCACCTGGCCTGTCTAGGATTAAGTCGCATGGCTGATTCCAGATAAACCAGATTCTTATGGTCCGTGAGGACCACCACCTGATGTTTGGCTCCCTCCAGCCAATGTCTCCACTCTTCAAAAGCCCACTTTATGGCCAATAACTCCCGATTACCCACGTCATAATTACGTTCAGTTGGAGAAAATTTTCGAGAGAAAAAGGCACAAGGGTTACTTTTAGAGGTCTCTGGATCTCTTTGGGACAAAACGGCACCTGCCCCAATTTCAGAGGCATCAACCTCCACCTGAAATGGCAGAGAAACATCAGGCTGCCGTAGAAGAGGAGCAGAAGTGAATCTCTGCTTAAGTTCCTGAAATGCAGAGACAGCTTCAGGAGGCCAATTCACCACATCAGAACCCTTCTTGGTCAAATCAGTCAATGGTTTAACAATAACAGAGAAATTACCAATAAATTTACGATAAAAATTGGCAAAACCCAAGAATCTCTGAAGAGCCTTTAATGAAGTAGGTTGGACCCAATCACAGATGGCCTGAACCTTGACCGGGTCCATTTCAATAACAGATGGGGACAAAATGAATCCCAGAAATGAGATCCTCTGTACGCCAAAAATACACTTTGATCCCTTCACATACAGAGCATTCTCTCTCAAAATCTGGAACACAGTCCGAACATGTTTCACATGAGAGTCCCAGTCATTAGAAAAAATCAAGATATCATCCAAATAAACAATCAGAAATTTATCCACAAAATCCCTGAAAATGTCATTCATGAAGGACTGGAAGACGGAAGGAGCATTAGTGAGCCCAAAGGGCATCACTAGGTACTCAAAATGCCCCTCTGGGGTATTAAATGCCGTCTTCCATTCATCCCCGTGCTTAATGCGAATAAGGTTATACGCCCCCCTGAGGTCAAGCTTGGTAAACCAAGTAGCACTTTTCACCCTGGAAAACAGGTCAGAAATCAAGGGTAACGGATATTGATATTTCACAGTGATATTGTTCAAGAGACGATAATCAATACACGGCCTTAATGAACCATCCTTTTTGGCCACAAAGAAAAAAATGGCACCCAAGGGTGAAGAGGATGGTCTGATATGACCCTTCTCCAATGACTCCTTGATATAAGACCGAATAGCGTCATGTTCAGGTATAGACAAGTTAAAAAGGCGACCTTTAGGGAATTTACTACCAGGCACTAATTCAATAGCGCAGTCATAGCTCCTATGGGGGGCAAGGATGCAGATTTACTTTCGCTAAACACATCAGAAAAATCAGTCAAAAAGTCAGGAACATCCTGAGCCTGGGGAGAGGCAGAAAAAACAGGAGTGTTGGCATTAACACATTGGCAGCCCCAACTGGTTACAGACACAGATTTCCAATCCAAAACAGGATTATGAGACTGTAACCAAGGGAAACCTAGTACAATAATGTCATGCAGATTATACAGCACCAAAAATTTGCAACTCTCCTGATGATCAGGTTCAACCCTCATTATCACCTGAGTAGAGAACTGGGGTTTATTCTCAGCCAAAGGGGTAGAATCAATCCCCAGTAGGGGAATAGACTTCCGTAGGGGTATCAAGGGTAACCCACAACGTTTAGCAAAATCAAAATCCATCAGGTTAATAGCTGCTCCCGAATCAACAAAATCCTGAGCAGAAAATGTGGACAGGGAGCAAATCAGGGTAACAGTCAACAGAAATTTAGTCTGAACACTACCCAAGACAACTGAGCGTGCAAAACGTCTTTCCCGCTTAGGGCAGACTGAAATAGCATGAGAGGCGTCACCACAGTAGAAACATAACCCATTGCGTTTTCGAAACTCATGACGCTGTGCCCCAGAAGCCACTCTATCACACTGCATGGGTTCAGAAGCTGGTTCACAAGGCAACACTATTCCACGCATACCTCTACGCTCACGCAAACGTCTGTCAATTTGAATCGCTAATGACATAGAATCATTGAGACCAGAGGGAGCAGGGAAACCCACCATAACATATTTTACATTCTCTGACAGCCCCTTCCGAAAAAGGTCTGCCAAAGCATCATCATTCCATTTGGTCAGGACTGCCCACCTTCGGAATCTCTGACAGTATAACTCATCGTCCTCAAGCCCCTGATTTAATGCCAACAAGGCTTTTTCAGCTTGATCAGTGACATTAGGTTCATCGTACAATAACCCCAGAGCCAGAAAAAATGCATCAACATTACTCAAAACAGGATCCCCAGGTGTCAGGGAAAAAGCCCAATCCTGAGGATCGCCGCACAGGAGAGAGATGACAATTTGAACCTGCAGTGCTGCGTTCCCTGAGGACTTAGGTTTTAAGGCAAAAAACAACTTACAGTTATTTTTGAAATTCAGAAATTTAGCTCGATCCCCTAAAAACAAATCTGGCATGGGGATCCTAGGTCCCACAACCGGCAACCCTGCAAGATATGTAGCAATACTCCGAACTTCAGTGGCAAGCTGATCCACACCGCCAGACAACTGTGCAAACTCCATTGAGAGAAAAAAAATCCTCAGCACCCAGAGAAAAAGAGGGAAAGAAAAAAAAAATATCTCTGACAACTCTGACAACTTTTTTTTTTTTTTTTACACTATCTTTCCCTTCTGTGAGTACCATATAATTTTCAGTTTGTCCGGTGATACTGTTATGATTTGGTAGCTAAGGAGAGCAGGCAAAAAAGGCAATACACCAGAGAGGTTGGAATCTACTGGATTGCAGTACCCTGACTAACCACCACAACTAAAGACAGCCGTGGAGCGTACCTACGTTGGTCCTAGACGCCTCGTCACAGCCTGAGAAGCTAACTACACCTAAAGATAGAAAGAGGAAAACTATCTGCCCCGGAGCAGATCCCCAAAGAACATAGGAAACCCCCAATCATGTAATGGCGGTTAGACAAGAGGAAATACAGACACAGACAGAAAATAGTATGAGCAAACGTTGGGGCCCAATCTTCCTAGAAAGAAAAGGATAGGAAGGACACTTACTGCAATCCAAAAAACCCTAAAAAAATACCAACTCACTAATTGCAAGAACACCTGAGATCACACGACCTCTACCACCTAAATTAGTTCTCTGGTGTAACAAAACTAAGCAGCAGCCACTGAAAAAACTGGAAAAGGCAAATGAACAAATAACAGTGGCTCAGATAAACTGAGAGGAGCACAAGCCTCCAGAGGGGACCTGGCTTACCTCCACAGAAGTGCAGGGAAAAATTCAAAAAGCAAGCACAAAAATAAAAGCAGAAAATATCTTATCTGTTAGCAGAAGATGCAGGCAAGACACAGCAAGCTTCCAAGTGAACCAGGAACCAAAGTTGAGACAAGAACAATTGATCACCGGCAACCCTGATGGGAGGGAACCTCCCTTATATAAGACCAGTCTGTAACACCTGATTGCCAATCTTCACAATCTTCATTGAATAGTTCAGTACTGTTTGTAACCACCAAAGGGAACTTCTGCTCAGAATTCATTTCTAACACATTCACAACAGTTGGGTTTAGGGTGGTGTTGGTGTTAGGGTTATGGTTAGGGTTATGGTTAGGGTTGGGATTAGGGTTAGATGTGTGTTGGACTTAGGGTTGAGGTTAAGGCTGTATTAGGGTTTGGAGTTAGAATTGGGGGGTTTCCACTGTTTAAGTAAATCAGGGGGTCTCCAAAAGTGACATGGCGCCCACCATTGATTCCAGCCAATTTTGCATTAAAAAAATCAAATGGTGCTTCCTCCCTTCTGAGCCCTGCCATGTGCCCAAACAGTAGCTTTCCCCCACATATGGGGTATCGGTGTACTCAGGAGTAGTTGCTCAACAAACTGTGTGGTCAATTTTCTCCTGATACCCTTGAGAAAATAAAAAAAAGTTTGGTTCCAAAGTATATTTTTTTGTGAAAAAGGTAAAATGTTCATTTTTTCCTTCCACGTTGCTTTAGTTCTCGTGAAGTACCTGAAAGGATAATAGACTTCTTGAGAGGTGCAGTTTTTTAGATTGGTGTCACTTTTGGGTATTTTCTGTCTTATTGACTCCCCCAAACTCACTTCAAATGTGAGGTGATCCCTAAAAAATGGTTTTGTAAATTTTGTTGGAAAAAATGAGAAATCGCTGGTCAACTTTTAACCTTTATACTGTCCTAACAAAAAAATTATGTTTCCAAATTTGTGCTGATCTAAAGTAGACATGTGGGAAATGTTATTTATTAACTATTTTGTGTGATATGGCTGATTTAAGGGCACAAAAATTAAAATTTTGAAATTTGCAACGATTCAAAATTTTTGCTAAATTTCCATTTTTTTTGTAAATAAACGCAAGTCATATCGAAGAAATTTTACCATTAACATGAAATACAATATGTCACGAAAAAACATTCTCAGAATCTGTGGGATCCGTTGACGTGTTCCAGAGCTATAACCTCATAAAGTGACCGTGGTCAGAATTGTAAAAATTGGCTTGGTCAATAAGTACCAAATTGGCTCTGTTACTAAGAGGTTAATACTTTGTACAAAAGCCTTTGTTGGTGATGACAGCTGCATGATTCTTCCTGTATGCAGAAACTAGTCTCATGCATAGCTTAGGTGTGATTTTGGCTCATTCTACAGCACAAAATCTCTTCAAATCTTTAAGGTCCCATAGGCTCCTTCAATGAATTCTGAGCTTTAGCGCCTTCCATAAATTTTCTATAGGATTCAGATCAGCTGAGTCACTAGACCACCCATTATATAAAAAAACTTTTACAAAAATAAAAAAATATACAGCATGGCTTTTATTGTTTCATAGTTTCATAGTTTTTGTGATTGATGGTATGCTCAAGTCGATCGAGTTCAACTTATATAAAGCCTAATATGTTGGTCCAGAGGAAGGCAAAAACCCCAATAGAACAGACATTAATAGCTCTATGTTAGGGAAAAAAATTATATTCCTCTCCACATAGGGCAATAAAACTAGCTCCCTGCATCAAACCCCATCACAGAATCTAGTGCTCAAAACTAGAGATGAGCGAATATGTTCGGAAAACAGTCCCCAAACATAAATTCGGCACTTATTTGGTACATTCGGTAAAACACAAGCATTTTTCTTAAAATCGGAAAAAGTCCATAACATTAGGTAAAAGTGCAGGAAAATAATTGCATTGCCACTAAAATATTTTAAAGTATATGATAAATAGATAGATAGATAAATAGATAGATAGATAGAGAGATAGATAGAATAAAAGCAAGCACTTCATGTGCCACACACAGTAAAATCACAGCATAATAGGTTAGAATAGAATAGTTAGAATAGATATATACACATAGAATACATAGATATGTAGATTTCAGTGACATATATATATATATATATATATACATATATATATATATGTATATATATATATATATATATATATATATATATATATATATATATATATATATATATACAGTACAGACCAAAGGTTTGGACACACCTTCTCATTTAAAGATTTCTCTGTATTTTCATGACTATGAAAATTGTACATTCACACTGAAGGCATCAAAACTATGAATTAACACATGTGGAATTATATACTTAACAAAAAAGTGAGTAACAACTGAAATTTTGTCTTATATTCTAGGTTTTTCAAAGTAGCCACCTTTTGCTTTGATAACTGCTTTGTACACTCTTGGCATTCTCTGGAGATGTCAGTGTCCATGTGTGTAATACCTGCGGCATACGTGTGGCAACCATATGCCATATCAGTAAAACACATCAGGCACCAGGGAAGAAGGGCTACGGTAAGCATTCCCCAGCACCGGGTGCTGAAGATGACTCATCATTCTCCTCTGCTCTGCTGACGATCAGCACGAGCAGGGGAGAATGAAGAGGGTTATATTGAAGTGAGAAAAATGACAGCAGGCAGTGACTTTTGGAACTCTTATGCCCATCAGCCTACACCTGCTGCCGCTAATAACAGTGAGAGCAGGAGCGGCTGATGGGAGTATTTATCAGTCGCTACTTGTGCTATAAATAAATAAATAAATGAAAAAATAGCGTGGGTTCTCCTTTATTTTTGATAACCAGCCAGGAAAAACTCACAACTGGGGCTGCAACCCTCAACTGTCAGCTTCAGCAAGACTGGTTATCAATAATAGAGGGGTCACCACAACTTATTTTTAATTATTGAAAACCAGCCTTGCTAAAGCAGACAGCTGGAGGCTGGTATTCTCATTTTAGTAAGGGGCCATGATATAGGTCCCCTTCCCAAAAATAGCAGCCTGCAACTGCCCGGAAAAGTTGCATCTATTTGATGCACCAATTCTGGTGCTTTGCCTGGCTCTACCCACTTGCTCTGTGGCGTTGGCAAGTGGGGTTCATATTTGTGGGGTTGATGTCACCTTTGTATTGTCAGGTGACTTCAAACCCACAGCTTAGAAATGGAGATGTGTCTGTAAGACACATATCCATTACTAATCCTGTAGTTATATGGTAAATAAAGACACAGCCAGTATAAAGTCCTGTATTAGAAATAAAACAACACAGTTTTTCTTTTTTAATTAAAATAACAAACCCAGCTATACTCACTTAATGCCTATTCTACCAAAGCCCTCGTTCTCCTGTAATAAAACTAAAATAAAAAAGCAACAATATCCCTTACCTGTCTGTCATTCCATCCCACGCCATAATCCATGTCTGAGAGATTAATAATTTTCAACCTGGATGGTGCTAAGATGCGACCGTCCAGGCTGAGAACCACTGGTGACTAAACTGCTGCGAGCACAGCATCAGTGACAGGAGGTAGCCTCAATGACGTCACAGCTAGTCATTGAGGCTGCACTCGCAGCAGTTCAGTCACCAGTGGTTCTCAGCCTGGACGGTCGCATCTTGGTACTGTCCAGGTTGAAAACCATTAATCCCACAGACATGGATTATGGCATGGGACAGAGCAACCAACAGGTGACGGATATTTGTTGTTTTTTTATTTTAGTTTTATTACAGGAGAATGACGTCTTTAGTGGAATTAGGCCTTAGGTGAGCATAGTTGTGTTTGTTATTTTTAAATAAAATGGAAAACTGTGCTTAGTCTTATTTCTAATAAAGGACTTTGTTCTGGTTTTGTCTTTATTTACCATATATCTATAGGATTAGTAATGGATAGGTGTCTTATAGACATCTCTCCATTAGCAATCTGTGGGCTTGATGTCACCAGACAATACAAAGGTGACATCAATCCTACAAATATGAACCCCACTTGCCAACACTATAGGGCAAGTGGGAAGAGACAGACAAAGCGCCAAAATTGGCGCATTTAATAGATGTGTCTTTTCTGGCCAGCTGGGGGGCCTATATCCATAGCCCCTTACCAGCCTGAAAGTACCAGCCTCCAGCTGTCTGCTTTAGCAAGGCTGGTTGTCAAAAATTGGGGAGACCTCATGCCATTTTTTTATTATTTGTTTAACTAATTAAAAAATATGTGAACATCCAAGACACAAAGTGTAGAAAACCACCAAAGTATCATAAAAATTCCAATATTTATTAGTATCAAAAATGTACACACAAAAATAACGACACAAAAACACCTATAAGGTGTGGATATGGGAAGAGACATACAACCAAATGTGGTATCCAGGTCCTAGATAGAATTACATATGTAATAAGAGGTGGGGGTAGTACTAACGGTTATATAGTAATGAATAGCTCTGCTAATACTATTGTGGTCTAAAGTGCATATGTATAAATATATATGAGAAACCGTGCTTCCACAGACTCAAATGGATAAGCCCTCAAAAAGTCAGAAAGACTGGCAATCATGTGCCATCAAAAGGTGACGTCACCAGGCTATCCCTGGTAAAGACTAGTATCGCAAGATAAAAATCACTGCATAAAAATAAAGCAACCACTCTCACCCATAGTGCCTCTCTAGGATTCCACAGACACTATGAGGCACTATTTTTATCTTGCGATACTAGTCTTTACCAGGGATAGCCTGGTGACGTCAACTTTTGATGGCACATGATTGCTAGTTTTTCTGACTGTTTGAGGGCTTATCCATTTGAGTCTGTGGAAGCACGGTTTCTCATATATATTTATGCATATGCACTTTAGACCACAATAGCATTAGCAGAGCTATTCATCACTATATAACCGTTAGTACTACCCCCACCAATTATTACATATGTAATTCTATCTAGGACCTGGATACCACATTTGGTTGTTTGTCTCTTCCCTTATCCACACCTTGTTTAGGGTCTGCGGAACGCACCAAATATATGATGTAAAGAGGTGCGTTCGCAGCCCGGGGTCCACCGTGCAGGCGGAGCCTGCTGCTAGTAAAATGGCGCAAGAAGCGAATTCTGTTATCCCACAGAGTCGCCAAAATAAACGCCGTAACGCGCTGTGGCAATATGTGCGAACTCTGTTATTCCACAGAGCCGCTAGAAGGAGTGCCGCAGCGCTATATGGCGATGTGTGCGAACTCACTTAACACCACTGAGTCGCAAAATAAACACGCTAGGGCGCTGTCTAGCGTTGAAAGCGAACCCTGTTACGTCACAGAGCCGCTGAGAAAAACTTCTGTGTCCTGTCAGGCACCCAGGTACACAGTTAACTGCTAAGCGAACATAGAACGTGATCATGCGCTAATGTCCTCGCGGGAGACACCCGCAATCTATGACGTCTGAACGCCAGGCCCTGAATATGGCAATCAAACTCCTCACCGGTTATGCCAGTAATCTAGGGCATCTAGGACACCGACCCTGACCAGCTAGCATACCAAACTCCTCACCGATTAAGTCGGTATTCTAGGGGCTTATTTCAGCCGGGCCCTAACCACACACACGCATGACCACACTGGCGCAAAGCATATGACGATTGATATTAGCGCATGGCGGCCCAGCCATGCCACCTGTTATGATTTGGTAGCTAAGGAGAGCAGGCAAAAAAGGAAATGCAGACACAGACAGAAAATAGTATGAGCAAACGTTGGGGCCCAAACTTCCTAAATAGAAAAGGATAGGAAGGACACTTACTGCAATCCCAAAAAACCCTGAAAAGTACCAACTCTACTAATTACAAAAACACCTGAGATCACATGACCTCTACCACCTAAATTAGTTCTCTGGTGTAACAAAACTAAACAGCAGCCACTGAAAAAACTGGAAAAGGCAAATGAACAAACAACAGTGGCTGAACTAAACTGAGAGGAGCACAAGCCCCCGGAGGGGACCCGGCAGACCCCCACAGAAGTGCAGGACAAGATGCAAAAAGCAAGCACAAAAAACTAAAAGAAGAAAATGTCTTATCTGTTAGCAGAAGATGCAGGCACGAAACAGCAAGCTACAAAGTGAACAGGAATCAAAGATGAGACCAGAACAATTGATCACCGGCAACCCTGATGGGAGGGAACCTCCCTTATATAAGACCAGTCAGTAACACCTGATCGCCAATCTTCACAATCTTCATTGGATAGTTCAGTACTGTTTGTAACCACCAGAGGGAGCTTCTGCTCAGAATTCGTTTCTAGCACATTCACAACAGCCACCCTTTTATAGCAACAGCTACAGGACCTGCCAGAAACAAGGACCAATGAGAAACTGTTTCAAAACACATGCAGTTTCAGGACCTTCCTGGCGGACCAATAGGAGCTGCTGTACCTGAACATGTGACCCCTGATCTCCAATGAGAGATCTTACCCTGGGCATACTCAGAAGGGGAAAATCAGGACTTCGTCCCAAAGACAAAATCCTATACAGAAAAGAAATACCAGAAATGACACTATTCAATATTTTAATGAATATCAATAAACAAATGTATAATCCCAAAACAATTTGATACTCATAAAAAATTCATTTTTAAAAATTATTAAAATTAATACCAGTATTTTATTATAAAAAATGGATAAACACAACCAAATTTAATAAAATATAAAGCTTTATTGAAGACAAAAAATAAAATTAAACATATACAATATATATAAAATTATTATTACAATTAGGCCAGGATCACACATGCGAGTAAATCGGCCGACACTCGCATGTGAAATCCCAGCTCTGGCGCCGGCACTCGGGAATGGAGCGAGCGGCTGCATGTATTTATATGCAGCTGCGCGCTCCACTCCTAAGTGCCGGCGCCAGAGCTGGGATTTCACATGCGAGTGTCGGCCGATTTACTCGCATGTGTGATCCCGGCCTTAGTGTGTGGGGCTTCATGTGTCCAAAATGATTGGTATTTAATTAATTTATTTGAATAATAACCTCCTCAAGTGATAAAGAAAATTGTGCACATATACCAAAAATTGGTGAAAAAAAAAATAAAAGACGTCTGCTCCAGCACTGGCTATAATAGCAGATCCAGGAGAGGCAGCAGTAAGTCTCTGCACAGTACTGGAATGGGCAAGACGCTGGGAACGACGTCTCTGCTGAGCAGGCTCCACTGCGGCCGGAGACGAATGGGGGACCGCAGCGGGACTGGTTCAAGACTCCCCTTGTGCAGCAGCGGGAACTCGAACCCTAACACACCTTATAGGTGTTTTTGTGTCATATATTTTGTATGCACTTTTTTTGATACTAATAAATATTGGAATTTTTATGATACTTTGGTGGTTTTCTACACTTTGTGTCTTGGATGTTCACTAATCTCATTGAGTGTACCACAAAATTCATATATACCTTTATCTCTTGAATTTTATTATTATTATTATTATACATTTATATAGCGCCATTTATTCCATGGCGCTTTACATATGAAAAGGGGAAAAATATAGACAGGTACAATAAACATGTGCTGGACAAGGGACACACAAGTACAGAAGGAGAGAGGACCCTGCCCGCGAGGGCTCACAGACTGCAGGGATGGGTGAGAATACACTAGGAAAGGGTATCAGGGGAGGTGGATATAATATGTGTGCATTATGCATCTTGTTCTAATTTGTATAATAATTAAAAAATATGGTGTGGGGACCCCTCTATTTTTGATCACCAGCCTTGCTGAAGCTGACAGCTGAGGTTTGCACCCCCGAGCTGAAAGTCCCATCAGCTGACACCAGTGATCAGAGGTAAACTTTATATCTCCGATTACAGCTGAGCACTCACACTGTCTTTTGACAGCGTGGGAACTACGGCTCTTTGACAGGCAGGGATGATTTCACCACTGATCAGAAGCGCTACACCGGATTTTGTGCTGTGTATGTTTGGATATATTTGGCGACTAAATCGATTAAATCAGCAAATATTGAAAATTCGGTGATCGTGAGCCTAACCGACTATTGAAATATTCACTCTTCTCTGCCAATAACCTGTATTATTATATTTATCAAGAAAGGCACGCAGGCCCTCCTTGAATTTTAGTAGTGAATGAACTATTACAACATCATGTGACACGTAAATAATATCAAACAATTTAATTTTTATGATTGTATTTATAGTAACATTTCTCACATTTTCTCTAATAGGGGTTTTGATGCTATATTTCCTTATAAGAATCTGCCATTTAGAAGTTAAACTAATATTGCAATAATTTTAAATGCAGAGAAACCTAAATAATAACCTCAAAAAATCAATGTTAGATTGAACAAAGTTTAAAATTACTTATTCAATATAATATCAGTATTGCACTTAATGAAAACATGTAGAGAAGCAATACACCTTTGAGGTTGACAAAAAAATAATCATTTGTGACACTTAAATGCTGTGAAATAAATAGATAGCAATGTTTGTTGATAAAGTACAGTACAGACCAAAAGTTTGGACACACCTTCTCATTCAAAGATTTTTCTGTATTTTCATGACTATGAAAATTGTAGAATCACACTGAAGGCATCAAAACTATGAAGTAACACATGTGGAATTATACATTACACTTTACAAAAAGTGTGAAACAATTGAAAATATGTCTTATATTCTAGGTTCTTCAAAGTAGCCACCTTTTGCTTTGATTACTGCTTTGCACGCAGAAAAGGTGAACGGATGGACTCTACATGCCTGGTTCTCACCGTGAAGCATGGAGGAGGTGGTGTGATGGTGTGGGGGTGGTTTGCTGGTGACACTGTTGGGGATTTATTCAAAATTGAAGCGGTGAGCGGTCCAGCTCACCCCAAACCATTTCGATTGGGTTCAGGTCTGGTGACTGTGGAGGCCAGGTCATCTGGCGTAGCACCCCAACACTCTCCTTCTTGGTCAAATAGCCCTTACACAGTCTGGAGGTGTGTTTGGGGTCATTGTCCTGTTGAAAAATAAATGATGGTCCAACTAAACGCAAACCGGATGGAATAGCATGCCGCTGCAAAATGCTGTAGTAGCCATTTTGGTTCACTATGCCTTTAATTTTGAATAAATCCCCAACAGTGTCACCAGCAAAGCACCCCCACACCATCACACCACCTCATCCATGCTTCACGGTGGGAACCAGGCATGTAGAATCCATCCGTTCACCTTTTCTGCGTGCAAAGCAGTAATCAAAGCAAAAGGTGGCTACTTTGAAGAACCTAGAATATAAGACATATTTTCAGTTGTTTCACACTTTTTTGTAAAGTGTAATGTATAATTCCACATGTGTTAATTCATAGTTTTGATGCCTTCAGTGTGATTCTACAATTTTCATAGCCATGAAATTACAGAAAAATCTTTGAATGAGAAGGTGTGTCCAAACTTTTGGTCTGTACTGCACATGAGAAATTACATTTGACATTTCCTTGTAGAGACTTTTAAATAGTTTAAATTAAAATATTTCCATCTGCCTGCAAAAAATATATCAGAAGTCAATGGTAAGTCTAAATAAAATTCATACTGCTTTAGGTTGTCGGAAACCAAATGCCTAACAAGAAGAGCATGTACCCAACATTAGCAATAACAGAAAAGGAACATTGCCACAACCGCAAACTTCCTCTACAATATGATAAAAAGCTCAGATGTTGGTTTACGTCACCCCTCGACCCTTTGCGTTATGTGTTTTTGAACACAGTCTGTTTTTATCCTCCATTGTTTGCAATCATTGCTATAGCCTTGAAAAGTGTAAGCATTCAATGTCTTCGTTGAAGGAATTTTTGGTTCACTCTCTTTTCTGAGGCTTTATAGAGACAGCATCCTCCATATCCTATGCCTTGATATTAATTCTAAAGCATGTTTTGCATGTTTTCAATATCCTTCTTGATAGGAAAAGCATACAACTATAAACCAGAGAATATAAAAGTGTACTAGTCTAAACAGTAAAACAACTTTTAAAGTATAATAAAAAACAGTTTAATCTTTGAAAACAGTTCAAGAATTCTCAAATTGTTGCATAATTGCTAGAAATTATGTTGAATGATTCAAAAGCGTTACTACACTTCAAGAAGATTGACTTGACACTGCAGCACTTACTGAGTAAAACAATTCTTCATTGTGGCATATGCAGGATATTAAGTAAAAGCAAACATCACATGGCTTACGGCCATCTTATGTTCATCATGACACTTCCTCAGGGCTTTATGAAGCTTGGTCAAACCCTGAGGAAGCGCCATTATGGACCATTAGCCATTTGTTGCTTGCTTTTACTTAACATCTTGCATATGCCATAACTAGATGGAGGCCCATTGCTATCGCATCGGGAGCGTTGTAATGTCAAGATGGGGGCAAACTTTGCAGCTTTGAGAATCTCTCCCCCATGTGCTCACCCACCTATCAACTCTCTCTCCCCAAGTGCTGACTTCTCCCATCTGTGCTCAATTCTTTGACCTGTTTACCCCATATGCTATCACCCTCGTCTGCTGTCTGGTGGTACCATGCAAGAGGCTGCGTACGGCGTATACAGTGTGTGTGTGTGGTGTGTACTACATATAGAGAGTGTGTGTGTGGTGCGTACAGCATATACAGTGTGTGTGTGTACGGCGAATACAGTATGCGTGTGGTGCATACGGCATATACAATGTGTGTGTGGTGCATACGGCGTATACAGTGTGTGTATGGTGTATACAGTGTGTGTGGTGCGTATGGCATATACAGTGTGTGTGGTGCGTACGGCATATACAATGTGTGTGGTGTGTACGGCATATACAGTGTGTGTGTGGTGCATACGATGTATAAAGTGAGTGTATGGTGTATATAGTGTGTGTGGTGCGTACGGCGTGTACAGTGTGTGTGCGGTGCATACGATGTATAAAGTGTGTGTATGGTGTATACAGTGTGTGTGGTGCGTACCGCGTGTACAGTGTGTGTGTGTGTGGTGCGTACAGCATATACAGCGTGTGTGGTGTGTGCGACGGATTGTGTGTGTGGTGTGTATGGTGTATACAGTGTGTGTGTGTGGTGCATATGGCGTATATAGTATGTGTTCGTGTGTGTGGTGCGTATGGTGTATACAGCGTGTGTGGTGCGTACGACACAGTGTGTGTGTGTGTGCGTATGGTGTATACAGTTTGTGTGTGTGTGTGTGGTGCATATGGCGTATACAGTGTGTGTTTGTGGTGCATACGGCGTATAGAGTATGTGTGCGTGTGTGTGTGGTGCGTACAACGTATACTGTGTGTGTGTGGTGCGACGGTGTTCCGCTAGTGGTGCTGTGCATGAAGCTGGTACCAACAGCAGTGTCCATATTGAGACACCCATCACTTGGGTGTCCCAATATGGTGGTCAGTGAACTTCCTCCGCTTGGAATTCTGGGATCCGGACACATCTGGATGAAACACGATGTGAAGACATCACAAGGTAAGTATATATAAGAGAAAGAAGAATTGTTTCACTGAGTGAATGCAGACGTTTGAATCACTACTAGTGTTGAGCGATACGATACTGCAAATATCGGGTATCGGCCGATATTAGCTGTATCGGCCTTTCGATTCCGAATACCGATATTTTTCATATCGAATACCGGAATCGGATTTGTCACTGTCACTGTCTGTGTCCGTCGGTCGGGTCTGTCACTGTCAGTGTCCATCGGTCGGGTCTGTCAGGAGTCAGCGGCACTTACCTGGCAGAAGATCTCCGCGGTCACGGCCTGGACTGCTTCATGGCCGCCATCCTCTTCTCCCCGGCGGTCACATGCAGTTTCTCGCGATAACTGCAGTGACTGCTGGGTAATCCCGGCCGTAAAGCAGTCAGTCCGATGACGTCACCGCCGGGGAAGCAGGTAATCAGCTGTGCTGCGCCGGGATGACAGGCTCTGCCTGTCATTGGATGTAGCAGAGCTGGATCGTCGTGGGACTGTCGTTACTATGGACTGCGTCGGACAGGTGGTATACTGTTGGTTTTTTTTTTTTCTTTTTTTACAGGAGATCGATGGCGTCGCAGGAATGAGAGTACAATAAAAGAAATGAAAACTGTGTTGTCTCTTTTATTTCATTAAAAGACTTTTTTCTTGCTTTGTCTTTTTTTTATGCATTTAATAACTTTGGGATTAATAATGGATCGGTGTCTTATTGACGCCTCTCCATTATTAACCGGGCTTATTGTCACCGTGCAATCAACGGTGACATTAACCCCTTATTACCCCGCTTGCCACCGCTACAGGGCAAGTGGGAAGAGCTGGGTAAAGTGCCACAATTGGCACATCTTTTGATGCGCCAAATTGGGGCTGCTGTAGCCTGGTATTATCAGGCTGTTGAGGGCCAAAATCCATGGCCTTGACAGTCTTTTAGTACCAGGCCGCAGCAGTCTGCATTTTACTTGGCTGGTTAACAAAAATAGGGGGACCCCTACGCCGTTTTTTTTTCGAGGGGATCCCCTATTTTTGTTAACCAGCCAAGCTAAGCAGACTGCTGTGGCCTGGTATTATCAGGCTTGCAAGGTCCATGGATATTGGATCCTTACCAGCCTGAAAAACCAGGCCTCAGCGGTCTGCTTCATCTGGCTGGTTAACAAAAATAGGGGGGACCCCACGCCAATTTTTTTCGAGTGGATCCCCTATTTTTGTTAATCAGCCAAGATATGCAGACTGCTGTGGCCTGGTATTATCAGGCTGGAAAGGTCCATGGATCTTGGCTCCTTAACAGCCTGAAAATCCAGGCCTCAGCGGTCTGCTTCATCTGGCTGGTTAACAAAAATAGGGGGGACCCCACGCCAATTTTTTTCGAGGGGATCCCCTATTTTTGTTAACCAGTTCCCTCTGACGTCACTGATTGTGTCCCTGGCTGACCTGAAGTGAAAGTGGAAAGCAATCAATTAAGCTTTCCACTTCCTCTCCTGTCAGCCAGGAGAGGAACTCATTCATTTGGGGGTTTACTGTGAGGCTGCAGCATTAGCTGCGGTCCCTGCAGTAAACATTAACCCTTTCTGAAGGATTACACCGTGGGACCTGACTGTACATCGGATTGGTAAGAATAATTTTGCTTTATTATTTTATTTTTATTACAGGAAATGGTTTTAGCAGGAAAATAAAATATGGTCAAAAACTGTGTGATTATTTCATTAACCCCTTCACCCCCAAGGGTGGTTTGCACGTTAATGACCGGGCCAATTTTTACAATTCTGACCACTGTCTCTTTATGAGGTTATAACTCTGGAACGCTTCAACGGATCTTCGCGATTCTGAGATTGTTTTCTCGTGACATATTGTACTTTCACGTTAGAAGTAAAATTTCTTCGATATAACTTGCGTTTATTTTTGAAAAAAACCCCAAATATGGCGAAAATTTTTAAAATTTTGCAATTTTCAAACTTTGAATTTTTATTCCCTTAAAACAGAGAAATATGTCACATAAAATAGTTAAGAAATAACATTTCCCACATGTCTACTTTACATCAGCACAATTTTGGAACCAAAATTTTTTTTTGTTAGGAAGTTATAAGGGTTAAAATTTGACCAGCGATTTCTCATTTTTACAACAAAATTTACAAAGCCATTTTTTTTAGGGACCACCTCTCATTTGAAGTCACTTTGAGGGGTCTATATGGCAGAAAATACCCAAAAGTGACACCATTCTAAAAACTGCACCCCTCAAGGTACTCAAAACCACATTCAAGAAGATTATTAACCCTTCAGGTGCTTCACAGGAACTAAAGCAACGTGGAAGGAAAAAATGAATATTTAACTTTTTAGCCACAAAAATGATCTTTTACAAACTTTTTTTTTATTTTCACAAGGGTAAAAGGAGAAAATGGACAGATAAGGTTGTTATGCATTTTCTCCTGAGTACGCCAATACCCAATATGTGGGGGAAAACCACTGTTTGGGCACACGGCAGAGCTCGTAAGGGAAGGAGCGCCGTTTGACTTTTTCAAACTAAAATTGGCTGGAATTGAGATTGGACGCCATGTCGTGTTTGGAGAGCCCCTGATGCGCCTAAACAGTGGAAACCCCCACAAGTGACACAATTTTGGAAACTAGACCCCCTAAGGTACTTATCTAGATCTGTTGTGAGCACTTTGAACTCCCAAGTGTTTCACAAAAGCTTATAATGCCTGGGTGTGAAAAAAAAAAAAAACAATTTTCCACAAAAATGATTTTTTAGTCCCAAATTTTTGAATTTTCCCAAGGAAATTGGACCCCAAAAGTTGTTGTCCAATTTGTCCTGAGTACGCTGACACCCCATATGTGGGGGAGGGGGAACTGTTTGGGTGCACGGCAGGGCTTGGAAAGGAAGTAGTAACGTTTTAGAATGCAGACGTTGATGGGGGTCATGTTCTGTTTGCAGTGCCCCAGATGAGCCTAAACAGTGGAAACCCCCCACAAGTGACCCCATTTTGGAAACTATACCCCTAAGGAACTTATCTAGATCTTTGGTGAGCACTTTGAACCCCCAAGTGCTTCACACAAGTTTATAATGCCCGGGCATGAAAATAAAAAATCCTATTTTTTTCCCACAAAAATTATATTTTAGTCACTAATTTTTTATTTTCTCAAGGTAACAGGAGAAATTGGACCACATAAGTTGTTGTCCAATTTGTCCTGAGTACACTGATACCCCATATGTGGGTGGGAACCACTGTTTGGGCGCATGGCAGAGCTCGGAATGGAAGGAGCACCATTTGACTTTTTCCAACCAAATTGGCTGGAATTGAGATTGGATGCCATGTTGCATTTGGAGAGCCCCTGATGTGCCTAAACAGTGGAAACCCCCCACAAATGACCCCATTTTGGAAACTAGACCCCCTAAGGAACTTTTCTAGATCTTTGGTGAGCAATTTGAACCCCCAAGTGCTTCACACAAGTTTATAAGTAGAGCCGTAAAATTTAAAAAATCATATTTTTTCCACAAAAATGATCTTTTCACCCCAATTTTTATTTTTCCAAGGGTAACAAGACTCCAAAAGTTATTGTGCAATTTGTCCTGAGTGCGCTGATACCCCATATGTGGGAGTAAACCACTGTTTGGGTGCATGGCAGAGTTTGGAAGGGAAGGAGCGCCGTCTGACTTTTTCAACGCAGAATTGGCTGGACGCCATGTCGTGTTTGGAGAGCTCCTGATCTGCCTAAACAGTGGAAACCCCCATAAATGACGCCATTTTGAAAACTAGACCCCTCAAGGAACTTATCTAGATGTGTGGTGAGAACTTTTAACCCCCAGGTGTTTCACTAAAGTTTATAACGTACAGCCGTAAAATAAAAAATCTTTTTTTTTTTACAAAAATGATTTTTTCGTCCCCAATATTTTATTTTCACAAGGGTAACAGAAGAAATTGGAACCCAAAAGTTGTTGTCCAATTTGTCCTGAGTACGCTGATACCCAATATGTGGGAGAAAACTACTGTATGGGCGCACGTCAGGGCTCGGAAGGGAAGTAGTGACGTTTTGGATTGCAGACTTTGATGGAATGGTCTGGGGGCATCATGTCGCATTTGGAGAGCCCCTGATGCGCCTAAACAGTGGAAACCCCCACAAGTGACCCATTTTGGCAAATAGACCCCACAAGGAACTTATCTAGATGTGTGGTGAGCACTTTGAACCCCGAAGTGCTTCACAGAAGTTTATAACGTACAGCCGTAAAAATAAAAAATCTTTTTTTTTTTACAAAAATGATTTTTTCGCCCCCAATATTTTATTTTCACAAGGGTAACAGAAGAAATTGGAACCCAAAAGTTGTTGTCAATTTGTCCTGAGTAAGCTGATACCCAATATGTGGGAGAAAACTACTGTATGGGTGCACGTCAGGGCTCGGAAGGGAAGTAGTGACGTTTTGGATTGCAGACTTTGATGGAATGGTCTGGGGGCATCATGTCGCATTTGGAGAGCCCCTGATGCGCCTAAACAGTGGAAACCCCCCACAAGTGACCCCATTTTGGAAAATAGACCCCACAAGGAACTTGTCTAGATGTGTGGTGAGCACTTTGAACCCCGAAGTGCTTCACAGAAGTTTATAACGCACAGCCGTAAAAATAAAAAATCCTTTTTTTTTTGCAAAAATGATTTTTTTTGCCCCAATATTTTATTTTTACAAGGGTAACAGGAGAAATTGGACCCCAAAAGTTGTTGTCCAATTTGTCCTGAGTACGCTGATATCCAATATGTGGGAGAAAACTACTGTATGGGTACACGTTGGGGCTCGGAAGGGAAGTAGTGACGTTTTGGATTGCAGACTTTGATGGAATGGTCTGGGGGCGTCATGTCGCATTTGGAGAGCCCCTGATGCGCCTAAACAGTGGAAATCCCCAACAAGTGACCCCATTTTGGAAAACAGACCCCACAAGGAACTTATCTAGATGTGTGGTGAGCGCTATGAAGCCCCAAGTGCTTCACAGAAGTTTATAATGTACAGCCGTAAAAACAAAAAAATATTTTTTTTTGTACAAAAATGATATTTTCGCCCCCAGTTTTTTATTTTCCCAAGGGTAGCAGAAGAAATAGGATAAAATTGCACAATAACTCTTTGGGTCCAGAGTACGCTGATACCCCATATGTGGGGATAAACTACTGTTTGGACGCATGGCAGAGCTGAGAAGTGAAGGAGCACCGTTTGACTTTTTCAACGCAGAATTGGCTGGAATTGAGATCAGACGCCATGTCACATTTGGAGAGCCCCTGATGTGCCTAAACAGCTGAAACCCCCCAATTCTAACTCCAACCCTAACCCCAACACACCCCTAACCCTAGTCCCAACCCTAACCACAAACCAAACCCTAACACACCCCTAATCCCAACCCTAACCCTAATCCTAACTTTAGCGCCAACCCTAACCCTAACTTTAGTCGCAACCCTAACCCTAATGGGAAAATGGAAATAAATACTTTTTTTTTATTTTATTATTTTTCCCTTACTAAGGGGGTGATAAAGGGGGGTTTGATTTACTATTTATAGCGGGTTTTTATGATTGGCAGCTGTCACGCTAAAAGACGCTTTTTATTGCAAAAATAGTTTTGAGAGCTATAAGTTTTGCATATTTTGGCCCACAGAGTCATGTGAGGTCTTATTTTTTGCGGGACGAGTTGACGTTTTTATTGGTACCATTTTTGATCACGTGACATTTTTTGATCGCTTTTTATTTCGATTTTTGGGAGGTTAGAATGAACAAAAATCAGCAATTCATGAATTTCTTTTGGGGGAGGCGTTTATACCGTTCCGCGTGTGGTAAAATTGATAAAGCAGTTTTATTCTTCGGGTCAGTACGATTATGGCGATACCTCATTTATATCATTTTTTCATGTTTTGGCGCTTTTATAGAATAAAAACAATTTTATATAAAAAATAATTATTTTTGCATCGCTTTATTCTGCGAGCTATAACTTTTTTATTTTTTCGCTGATGATGCTTTATGACGGCTCGTTTTTTGCGGGACAAGATGACGTTTTCAGCGGTACCATGTTTTTTTATATCGGTCTTTTTGATCGCGTGTTATTCCACTTTTTGTTCGGCAGTATGATGATAAAGCATTGATTTTTTGCTTCGTTTTTTTTTTTTTTTTAAGGGTTCACTAAAGGGGTTAACTAGTGAGACAATTTTATAGGGGGGGTCTTTACGGACGCGGGATACCAAATATGTGTACTTTTATTGTTTTTTTTTTTTATTTACAGGAAGAAGTGAATTTATTGGGGAATATTTTTTTTTTTTTTTTTTATTTTGGATTTTTTTTTTACACATGTTTATTTTTACTTTTTTAACTTTTTTACTTTGTCCCAGGGTGGGACATCACAGTATTTTATCAGATCGCTGGTGTGACAGTGTGCACAGCACTCTGTCACACCAGCGATCGCACAGGCATAGATGCAGGCTTTCTCTCTCTCGGCAGGCACTGAGGTAGCCGCCTCCCTCCAGGACCCCAGCGCCATCTTGGATCCGGGTCCTGGGAGGGAGGAAGCCCTCAGAACAGCGCGATCACATCGCGCTGCTCTGAGGGACTCAGGGGGCGCGCAGGGAGCCCCCACCCTGCGCGATCCTCCCCTGTGCCCCCAGTACACCGCGATCATGTTTGATCGCGGTGTGCAAGGGCTTAATGTGCCGGGAGCGGTCCGTGACCGCTCCTGACACACAGTCAGGGTGTCAGCTGTGATAATCAGCTGACACCCGGCGGCGATTAGCTGCGCTCCCTCAGGAGCGCAGCTGATCGCCTATGACGTACTATCCCGTCCCCGGTCATACGGGCCCAGGTACCATGGACGGGATAGTACGTCCTTGGCAGTAAGGGGTTAAACTTATTTTTTATTAAAGTGTGTGTTTGATTTTTCTTTCATACAATAGGATTGATAATTGATAGTTGTCTAATTGACAGCTCTCAATTATTAACCTGGCTTAAAGTGACCTTTCAATTGCAAGGTCATTTTAACCCCTTATTAACCCATTCGCCACCGCTACAGGGCAATGGGAATAGACGGGCAAAGTGCCAGAAAGGGCAAATCTAATTAGAGATTTGCCCTTTCTGGGGTGTCTGGGGGCAGATGTTAGTAGCCGGGGGGGGGCCAAAAATAATGGTCCCTCTCTGGGCTATTATTATCTGCCCCCATTCACTGGCTTTGTCTGTCTGGTTGCGAAAATAGGGCGGGAGCCCACGCATTTTTTTTCAGCAATTTTACACCTCATATATATATATACATGTCATTAAATTTGTGACACATATATATATATATATATTTATAGTTCATACACTTCTACATAGTATAATAGCCGCTAATTCAATTGCCGGCTTTTGTGAAAATGCAGAACCCGACATGAAATGACACTTGGTTTACATAGAGTTAACCATGTCTTTTCATGTAGTTTGATATCTGATTTGCACAAACAATTACATGAGTGTAAGTGTGCAAAATTTCACACCAGTAGGTGTTAATTAAAGGTGTAAATTCGTAGCAAAAAAGTCCGTTTTTTTTTACAACGAATTTACACCTTTAATTAACCCCTACAGGTGTGAAATTTTGCACACATAGACTGATGTAATTGTTTGTGCAAATCAGATTGCAAACGACATGAAAAGACATGGTTAACCCTATGTACACCAAGTGTCATTTCATGTCGGGTGCTTCTGTCTTTTCACAGAAGCCGGCTTTACCCGGCAATTGAATCAGAGGATATTTTACTATGTAGAAGTGTATAAACTATACATATATGTATATAATATATATGTCACAATGACATGTATATATATATAATATATATATATATATTCTATGTGTGTATATTTAGTGTTTACAAGGAAATAAAGTTTTTTTTAGTTGCGATATTTTGTTCCCATAGACTTACATTGGACTTCCGGTATCGGAATCGGATATCGACGATATTTAGTGATATCGGCGATACCATTTCGATACGATATTTTTAGATATCGAGCAGTATCGCTCAACACTAATCACTACATGAATTGCATCCTACATTTTTTATCAGTTTTCCCCTTTACAGCTTCTTTTCATGTGTGATGCTTCTTTAAATCCATGTTCTACCCCTACTATGCTCCATAGACTTATAGAGGCAGATTCAGTAATATCATCTCATGTTGATGACAGAAAAGTGGTCAGTTAAAGTTAGAAAAATATTTAGATTGAGAGTCCTCAGTGGTTGATACCTTTTAATGGCTAACTGAAAAGATGGTAACAAATTGAAGCTTTCGAGACTACTACAGTTAAAGTTAATAATTTGGGGGAATTAATGTTCAGTACAGGAGAGAGAGAAATGATTGATAAGTGGTAAAGATATGTTTGTCTGGTACGGTATATTATAATTGTTTGTTATTTTCATTTTTACTTTTGATGCTTGAAAAAGTGTAGATACTCCTTTGTTTTTACTGTTTATAGTGCTGATCTCAGGCTTTTTGTTCTGTCACTAATTTTGATAACTATTCTGCATGTACAATTACTCAGTCTGAAAGCTAGGTAGACCAAAGGGCCATACAGAACATATTTTAATTTACAAAATTATTGTTACTGGGGTATTGCTTGTTTTACCAAATGTTCTATCTCAGCACTGCACTGTTTATCCAGGCGCCATTCAGATGCCTCATGCATTATTTGCTGTATTTGGTAATATATCCCTCTCCTCGGGCACTGCATACATCATTCATCAAGGAGAAATGTTGCACTTTTAACAATGAGTAAGCTGTGTAAATGGCAAAGTTCAATATTATTTGGACATTGTATGCTAATCTTATGGCAATTTATGCAATGTTTTTCTGTTATCTATTTTAGCTATTTATCTGTGAGTTGTATTATTATTTTTTTATCAATATGACAATAAATGCATCTTTTCAAATTAAAAAATGCAGTCTAATTTAAGTTATGAAAAGCTGCATTATTTTGGCGCAATTCAAGGCTGTGATAAAATTTTGCAACTTTTGGCATTCTCACATCATTTTTGCCTAGCTCTGACAAAGTGGACAGAGCTAAGGCGAAACAAGGGTCTGGCGATCACCGTGCTTCAAATTATTCACGAGCGGCAGCGTAGTCTAAGCCAGATATCTTACTCTTCCAGGCACTGAAGTAGGATTTGTTGCAAGGCGTGCATGTTTGGCACTCCTGATTCAAAAAGAGGTGCATGCCTCTTCATGAATCAGGAAAGTCTGACTCCAGCACATCTCCTCAACAAGACTGACATGAACAACACTAGTCTTGATGAAATGGGCCCAGAGTAGAGAAATTTTGTTTTTATGCTGACTATTTAGGATGTAGTTTTTGGGCAGTGGCTCTTATTCTACTTTCATAGTTAATAATGAGTGATGCCGTTGTTTGCAAAATTATTGAAGGTAAGTTCCTCAAATTGCCATCTTGTTTTGAAAGATGTAGTTATCCTTGGAGGTTTGTTAACCTACACATGAGGACATTTTTGGAATTGTTAAGAAATCTAAGAGTTTAATATCTTTCATGAAATATAAAAAATTATGAAGGCAGTAAAGGTGAAAGACAAGGAAACTGGAACTACAAACTTAAAAGAAGTCGGACTAACAGGATACAGTGTTAGGCTCATAGGAAAGGAATAGAGGTTGCTATAAGGAAGTATTAGAAAATAACAGAATGCACAAATTATATGATTCTTCCTTCACCTGAATGTCTGCGCGCAATCCCAATGTGACAGATAATTACATTATGCCAAGGTCAGCTCTGTCATCTTTCTGTGCTTCATTTAGTCACATAGACATGGAAGTTGGTCTGATTAGTTGCAAGTGACTGCTCATTAAGACACTAAACACACACAGAGACTAGACAGACAAAACATGAATGTAAAAAATGGAGAGCCATAGGACAGTTGCTGCCAAATACCTCAGGGAAATGAAGCAGATACTGGAAGTCTATGCTTAAATATAAGAGAATTAACATTGCATAATCTATAAAATAAGTTTAACGTGACTACTCAATCTAAAAAAGGGCAAAGAGTGAATATGACACGATTGCATTTTAAAACTGGTTATCTATAGTGTATTTGATTTAAAGGGAATCAGCTCATTCTACCTCCCTAAACAGATGATATGTGTGTGTGGATTAGAAGAACATAAGTGAATTCATTCTTTTTTTAAATTTTAAGATTCTGATCTGTTGTACTGAAATTTGCTTTAAAAGCAATTTGCAAATGAGGCGGTAAGTGCTCTGGGTGGAGCAGAATACTTCCTCTGCCTCAGTTCCATTCTCAGCCAGCACCCTCTGCAAGTTAACCGATATACTTCAGCAGTGCTAACTGTCAATCACATAGCGGATTTAAATGGCAGGATTGGAAGGGTTTCTGCACTCTCTGGAATACGACACAATTAGTGGTAAATAAAATTGTAGGTTTATTGTCAATGAGCTTTAGAGTCCACAGACTCCTTCTTCAAGAAGATCATACATACGATTATTTATGTGCAGGTGTCCTGAAGAAAGAGTTGGTGGACACTGAAACACATTGACAATAATCCTACCTTGTATTTTACCACTAATTGTGTCATATTTCGGAGAGCTCAGAAACACTTCCAAAGCTGCTTTTAAAATCTGCTATTTTTATGTAAGCTGCTGCATCTGGTTTTCAGGCTCTATAAGTGTTGTGCTTCACACAACCACATAAGGTGAGCGGTTCTCCTTCCAGTTATCAGCCTTTTAATGTGGATAAGACCCTATTGTGCTCATGCATTTCTTTACAATCACATAGTGGAGCGCAGAGTTAGCCTGAGAATGGAGCTGTGAGCTAAGGCAGTGGATATGCTCTGTCCTACACAAAGCACCTCCAGTCCCATTTGCATATAACTTCTAAAGTCTAATTTCTCTGCAACAGAGCAGCAATTTTCTAAGAAAAAAAAATGACACTGATTTACTTGTGCTCTTATAACCTTCATACACCAGAAATTGGTTAGAGGAGGAGGATTGGAGGTTAGGGTTAGAATGAGCTGACAAATTCTCTTCAATTCTTTATTTTGAACTTGATAAACATTTCGATAAACCAGATTCAATGAGCTGTATTTCAATTTCTTCTTTAACTTCAAAAATGAATGTTTTCCTCATGAGATGTAAATTCTCCTGATATGCGCATGTTTTAACATGCAGTATGAATAGATACTTTGCCAAAACTTTTTAAAACATAGCTTTTAAGCTTGTTTTCACAGGTAATTGGTGTGATGTCCGGGCCCCACCAACAGCTTGAGAAGTACTGTAGTTTTTATAAGACAAGCTTAATATCGGATATTCCAATGTTCATGTGTGTAGATGTATATATACAGTATAGAATATACAGCATGTTCCAAATTATTATGCAAATGATATTTTTCTCTGATTTTCCTAAGTGGTCGGTGCAAATGACAGTCAGTCTAATAAAAGTCATCACCCGTTAGAGTATAAATCGGATTTTATTGAAGAAACCGCCCAATGATAACAGTATAATCTCCAAAAGAATAAAACACAAAATGCACTGTTCCAAATTATTAGGCACTGTAGAATTTCTGAACATTTGATATGTTTTAAAGAACTGAAAATGCTCATTTGTGGAATTTGCAGCATTAGGAGGTCACATTCACTGAAGAAATAATATATTTAACTCCAAAACATCCTATCAGGCCAAGTTACATGTTAACATAGGAACCCTTCTTTGATATCACCTTCACAATTCTTCATCCATGGAACTTGTGAGTTTTTGGAGAGTTTCTGCTTGTATTTCTTTGCATGAAGTCAGAATAGCTTCCAGAGGCGTGTTTTGATGTGACTGCCTCCCACCCTCATAGATCTTTTCTTGATGATACTCCAAAGGTTCTCTTAGGGTTGAGGTCAGGGGAAGATGGTGGCAAACCATGAGTTTATTTCCTTTTATGCCCATAGCAGCCAATGACTCAGAGGTATTCTTTGCAGCATGAGATGGTGCATTGTCATGCATGAAGATGATTTTGCCCCTGAGGCACTTTTACTTTTTATACCATGGAAGAAAGTACCAGAAAGCAATCTTCATGAACCTTAAAGGGCCCTACCGCTGTTTCCCCAGATGGCCAAGACATGACCCTCCACCTCCTTGCTGATGTCGCAGCCTTGATTGGGACATGAAAAAACACACTCAAAGGATTTGGCGGAATGAAAACCAGCAAGATGAATATAAAATAATAATAATAAATAATAATGC
>JARQOD010000006.1:304109297-304185045 GCA_033576555.1 Oophaga sylvatica
AGCACTTCCGAGCAACAACTGGCGGTGTGTAGCCCAGGGATGAGAAGAGAACAGGGTGGAGGCAGCAGGACTTTTTTGCCGTTCACACAGCAGGGGAAAAGCTGACATTACTGAACCCCAGTAACACAGGAGCAAGTGTAGACTGTGCTAACAGCACTTCCAAGCAACAACTGGCGGTGTTGTAGCCCAGGGATGAGAAGAGAACAGGGTGGAGGCAGCAGGACTTTTTGCCGTTCACACAGCAGGGGAACAGCTGACATTACTGAACCCCAGTAACACAGGAGCAAGTGTAGACTGTGCTAACAGCACTTCCGAGCAAAAACTGGCGGTGTTGTAGCCCAGGGATGAGAAGAGAAATTGGTGGAGGCAGCAGGACTTTTTGCCGTTCACACAGCAGGGGAACAGCTGACATTACTGAACCCCAGTAACACAGGAGCAAGTGTTCACTGTGCTAACAGCACTTCCGAGCAACAACTGGCGGTGTTGTAGCCCAGGGATGAGAAGAGAACAGGGTGGAGGCAGCAGGACTTTTTGCCGTTCACACAGCAGGGGAACAGCTGACATTACTGAACCCCAGTAACACAGGAGCAAGTGTAGACTGTGCTAACAGCACTTCCGAGCAACAACTGGCGGTGTTGTAGCCCAGGGATGAGAAGAGAACATGGTGGAGGCAGCAGGACTTTTTGCCGTTCACACAGCAGGGGAACAGCTGACATTACTGAACCCCAGTAACACAGGAGCAAGTGTAGACTGTGCTAACAGCACTTCCGAGCAACAACTGGCGGTGTTGTAGCCCAGGGATGAGAAGAGAACATGGTGGAGGCAGCAGGACTTTTTGCCGTTCACACAGCAGGGGAACAGCTGACATTACTGAACCCCAGTAACACAGGAGCAAGTGTTCACTGTGCTAACAGCACTTCCGAGCAACAACTGGCGGTGTTGTAGCCCAGGGTCAAGGAGGATGTTTAAATACTATATCAAGTATTTTCCTTGTTACGTGTCAATTAAAAATGTCTATACTCCAAACAAGAGAAATATAAACTTTAGTACCATAAGATGATGATTTAACTTAAAAAAATATATGTAAATTAATAATTTACAAACATAAATGCATACATTAACATGTTGAAAAGCAATGCAAACCACAATTAAAATAGGTTAAATAATCTGCTATACGGTTTAAAATAAAAGCATACAAGTACACATCAGAATCCATTAATGATGGGTAAGTAACAGTATGTACACCATTTTTATTGTGTAGACAATGAATGGCTGACTTAAAAACATAATCAGCATTACAAGTTTTCTTTGACATTCATAAAACTTTACATTTGGTGAATAATATCACTAAAATTTTTAAAAAAATATCTAAAATTTCCATCATGTAATACTGATAATATGTGCCAATCATTTATATTAACAAAACAAAAATTTAAAAAGTGCATAGTGCAGAGTGAAAACAGATATTATGCCTGACTGTGGACTTGCAAGCATGACAACGGATAGATAAGGTATATATAGATGAGACTGCATAGCCACAGATGGTGAATGGCGATGTAATACTGTACCTCAATAAAGTGTGCGTTACTACTACATCCTTTTTTTTATATAGCTTTATAAAAGGTTACGTGCATGTATGGTTGCGCCTTTGTTTGGACGCACAGACTGGCTTCCTGCTGTGACGCGTTGGGTATTGGAGCGTCTGTACGTCTTATGACGCAGACTAACATTCACGGTGCGCATCGTTCATCATCGCAAGCGTACCGACAACACAAAGGCGTTGTCATGACTGCTTTACTCAGTAAACATGCACCTATGATGAAACATACACGCATGTACCCTATTACATAACAAGCTACAAGAAAAACGAGTGTGAGGTGTGACACAGCTGTTTTGTTAAGGTACAGTATTATATCGACATTGTACAGATGTCGCTATTCAGTCTGATAAATATATATCATTCACGTATTCTATCAGTTGTCGTTCTTTCAGCACCACTTACAGGTATATATTTTGCTATTGTGACTATGCACTATTGACTTTACCAAGGTAATGCATGATTTTTGTTAGCGATTATCATGTTTACATGAAGGACCTTTATGATATGGGCTGTTAACTTTCTAATCAAATATGTATTTTTTAAAATGACACAAATATAAGTAATGTTGAAGAGGACTATTCCTACATGCATTGTTTGCACAATATTACAGGTGTACATCACGTCCCTTAATCAACATTGGATTATTATATTTACTTGTATGCTTTTATTTCAAAGGCAAGAACACTGAAATATAACCTTTGCACTGCAGCAGTTGTCAAAGTTCAACCCACATTATGCAATTCCAACATTGCAGCATTTGAGTCATCATGATGTGAGTTGGATTTGTCTAAGCTATGGAGTGACAAGGTTGACCATCAGTATCCTATAGCATAAGTAGGCTTTTGTGTTTGCATTTGTTTTCGACATGTGCATATCTGTAATAATATGTCACAATTATTTTGTTACAGATTTGTGACAAAGTCTAATCATTTTATGGTTTGAAAGTTGACGTTTCAAATGTTTACAGCTTAGAAATCAGGGTGTAGCCTCATATCTATGTGTAGCACTAGACACTTTGAGATGTCATGTTTTTTTCACCATGATTAGGTAGCTAGCAGTAATTTTTGCCAGACACACAGCAGGGGAACAGCAGGCGTTACTGAACCCCACAAACACATCAGCGATTGTTTTCATCTGTGCATCTAACACTTCTGAGCAGCAACTGGCGCTGTTGAAGCCCAGGGTCAAGGAGGGTGTAGGCAGAGGCCTAGTATGAGATGTTTGAAGTTGAAGTTGTAGTTAGCAGCAGTAATTTTTGCCAGACACACAGCAGGGGAACAGCAGGCGTTACTGAACCCCACAAACACATCAGCGATTGTTTTCATCTGTGCATCTAACACTTCTGAGCAGCAACTGGCGCTGTTGAAGCCCAGGGTCAAGGAGGGTGTAGGCAGAGGCCTAGTATGAGATGTTTGAAGTTGAAGTTGTAGTTAGCAGCAGTAATTTTTGCCAGACACACAGCAGGGGAACAGCAGGTGTTACTGAACCCCACAAACACATCAGCGATTGTTTTCATCTGTTCATCTAACACTTCTGAGCAGCAACTGGCGCTGTTGAAGCCCAGGGTCAAGGAGGGTGTAGGCAGAGGCCTGGTATGAGATGTTTGAAGTTGAAGTTGTAGTTAGCAGCAGTAATTTTTGCCAGACACACAGCAGGGGAACAGCAGGCGTTACTGAACCCCACAAACACATCAGCGATTGTTTTCATCTGTGCATCTAACACTTCTGAGCAGCAACTGGCGCTGTTGAAGCCCAGGGTCAAGGAGGGTGTAGGCATAAAATATTGAGTTATTGCCTTGTTACGTGGCCAATCCATTGCAATGTATGTACTTCAAACAAGAATAAATGAAGTTTTACTAGGACAATAAAATGATGAATTTCAATTCCAAGAATAGAAAAATATTTATACTTGAGAGTCCTCTGTGGTTGATACCGTTTAATGGCTAACTGAAAATATGGTAACAAATTCCAAGCTTTCGAGACTACTCAGGTCTCTTCATCAGGCTAAGACTAAAACAAAAAATGAAGAATCACATATTTCTACACACAACAGGACACAGGAATAGGTAAGACAAGTGAGGGAGGGACAAGTGAGGGGAGACCGGCCAAAAAATGAGAACAAGGATGAATTATCAGCGCCACACAATAAGAGAAAAAATAATGGATTTACCTGTGGCAAAACAATTTTGTATGCCCATTGCCCGGTCATAGCATGATGGATATGGAATTACTGGTATTAAAATATTACTTCAAATATGAGAAAGATACAAAGGTTTCAGAATATAAGCTCATCATGACCTTTGACACTGTTAGTGATGGAATGAATAGATCACACAGATTTATGTCATTATATATCAATTAAGGAATCTGCGTCTCTGCCCTTACAGGGGCATGAAAACACAAAACCAGACCCCAATCAGAGGGCAATAAAACTTTCTATCCTTATGTAGGAACTGTTACAATATTTATGTTCATCCCTCTGTGATAATGAGAGTTCTGCTACATGTCACTTACTTGTCTTACCTATTGCACTATTCCTGTGTCCTGTTGTGTATAGAAATATGTGATGCTTCATTTTTGGTTTTAGTCTTTGCCTGATGAAGAGACGTGAGTAGCCTCGAAAGCTTGCAATTTGTTACCATCTTTTCAGTTATCCATTAAAAGGTAACAACCACTGTGGACTCTCAAGTCTAAATATTTTCTATCTACTGGCTAACACGGTACGAAGATACAATGTTTCCTAACTTCAAGAATAAAAATAAAGACACTGCAAATATAAACGCATATATGCACATGCCAACAAGAAATGGAACAACACACCCCACCCAAAAAATTGGTTACAAAATATAGTGTTGTAAATTTAAGAATAAAAGTCCATTTTTGTATTTATGAATAATGCTTAAGGAACGCTATGTTAAACCATAACATAGTGAAGACAATGGATTTTGTAATAGTCACTCATCATCATCATCATTGCAATTTAGATGTGACAGTCACAGACATTTCAATTATTTAAGTTAATAAAATCGTTACTTTGTACACCATGTATGACATATCCAGCAGGGACTCATCAATGTGATGACACAATAATGTACGATAAAAAATAACCATTTAAAAAAACATAATGCATTGTCACAATTTAAGTGTGTGCCTGCAAGTGTAGGTGAAACAAAGGCTACGGATAGAAAAGGTGTATTCTATGTCTGTATCAGACAGTGGACAGCCTCTGATGGGTAATGGCGATGTTATACTGTATGTCAATAAAATCTGCTGCTGCAATCATGCATTTTTTGCTTGTACAGTGTTGAAGAGGGTAAAAGCATGTCTGGTTGCGCAAGGCTTTATCCGTCAACACTACCTTCCTACTGTCACGCGTAGGGTAGGGTACCGTGTGTCAATTAGATGACTCTATAAAATGTGACATTACGCAGCGTTATTGCGCCCTATGGACGCCAAAAATACGACAGCAGTAATCATTTACTGTCTAATACTCCACCTATGACCAACAAAAAAAGAACGTTCCCTCTTTAACAATCTACAAGACTAACAACCATAATGGTTGACGCTGACTTTATTGAGGTACAGTATTACATCGACATTGTCCATGAGTAACTATGCACTGTGATACCTATATACCATTATTAATTTATATCTGTTGTGCTTGTTTCAACAGCACTTGCAGGTATAACTACCTATTGTCAGTATGCATGATGCACTTTCTAGATGTAATAATTTATTATTGCACATTATTACAAGGTTTAGATGCTGGCCATTTCATATATGGTGTGTGAAGTTACAGTTGGCATCAGTATGTGTATTTTATAATGTCTGTCATAAATAAAACTCGTGATGATGATGATGAGGATTTTATGATTCGTACATCCATTGACTGCATTATCTTACAGGTACAGATAAAGTTCATTAAAAAGCATTAATTGATAAGTATGAAATGTACTTTTATGCATTGATTTCAAAAAGTGAACACTATGTTTTAGTTTTTGTTACCATTTCTAATAGACATGTGCAGATATGCGCTGTGATGAAAAATTATTATTTGTCCATATTTGTCATAAAAATTTATCATTCTAAGCCTGGAAAACTTCACAATTTCATGTTTTAAGCATAACAATCAGGGTGACGGCTCTTCCCTATTTGGAGCATGTTCGACATGGGTTTTTCTGTGCATGTGTAGGGAACAGGAGACATGGATAACGTTGCGAACCAGTTATTTAATCTGAAAACGGACAGACAAATTCTGGCGAGATCCATGCCTTGTTCATTTTCAGAAAAGTAAGCCGGTCTACATTATCGGAGGATAGTCGCATGCGACGGTCTGTTAGTACACCACCTGCAGCACTAAAGACGCGCTCCGATAATACACTGGCAGCAGGGCAAGCCAGCACCTCCAATGCATACTGGCTAAGCTCTGGCCATGTATCCAGCTTAGAGACCCAAAACTTGAATGGGGAAGAGCCATCTGGGAGTACACTGAGAGGGAAAGACATGTAGTCTGTCACCATCTTACGGAAACGTTGCCTCCTGCTGACTGGAGCCGTCTCGAATGGTGTAGACATTTGTGGCGCTGCCACAAAACTTCGCCACATTTGGAACATACTGGTCTTGCCTTTTGAAGAGGCGCTGCTTGTGCTCCGTCTTGTTGCAGAGCTGTCTCCACTGCCTCGACGCACAGAGCTGCTTTGTAAAGCAGTAGCAGCAGCAGCAGTGCTCTCGGCTGGAATGGAGAACATTATGGATTGCACCAGTGTGTCTTGGTACTCCCGCATTTTACGCTCCCGGTTCAACGGTGTGATGAGGCTTTGTAAGTTGTCCCGGTAGCGAGGGTCTAGGAGGGTGTACACCCAATAATCAGACGTGGTGAGAATGTGGGCGATGCGGCGGTCGTTTCTCAGGCACTGCAGCATGAAATCAACCATGTGCTGCAGACTCCCAACTGGCCAAGAAACGCTGTCCCCTGCAAGAGGCGTAATCTCTGCCTGCTCTGCATCACCCCACCCTCGCTCTACATACTGACTAGAGCGTTGTGTACCTCCCTCTGGAGCGATGTCTTCCTCCTCCATTGACTCCTCCTCATCCTCCTCACAAAGTGAGCCCTGCAAAGCCCTTTGGGAGGAACCACGTTGCGCTGACTGTCCAAAAGGTGATGGAATTTGTGTCTCCTCATCCTCCACCTCTTCCAAAACCTCATCCCTTAGTGCTTGCAGTGTTTTTTGAAGCAGGCAGATAAGGGGGACAGTCAGGCTGACTAGTGCATCATCTGCACTCGCCATCCACGTTGACTCATCAAACGCACGCAAAACGTGACAGATGTCCTTCATAGAGGCCCACTCAGTAGTGGTGAAGTGTGAACGGCGCAAATTGCGAGTTGATTGCGCCTGATGCAGCTGATACTCCATTACTGCTGGCTGCTGCTCACACAACCGCTCCAACATATGTAACGTGGAATTCCACCTGGTGGGTACGTCACATATGATGCGATGTTCAGGAAGGCGAAATCTGCGTTGCAGAGCTGCAATGCGCTATCTGGCCATGCTGGAACGTCGCAAGTGAGCGCACTCTAGGCGGACCTTGTGCAACAGTGCATCAAGATCCGGATAGTCCCTCAAAAAACTCTGCACGACCAAGTTGAGCACATGTGCCAGACATGGTATGTGAGTGAGGTTGCCAAGACCGAGAGCTGCCACCAGATTTCGGCCATTGTCACACACTACCAAGCCTGGCTGGAGATTCGCTGGCAAAAACCACACGTCGCTCTCCTGCTTGATGTCATTCCAGAGCTCCTGCGCTGTGTGGCTTCGATTCCCCATGGAAATTAATTTCAGGACGGCCTGTTGACGTTTGGCCATGGCTGTGCTCATATCGGTCGCATCAGGTAAGCGTTCACGGGTCCATGTGGAGGTAGACCGTGACGTGTTGTGAATGGGTTTGAGATGAGTTCTGAGCAGAGGCTCCCTCTGGTGGTTACAAGCGGTACTAGTGAGGATTGTGAGGACTGGGAATCAGGTGTTACTGATTGGTCTTATATAAGGGAGTCATTTTCCCATCAGGGTTGCCGGTGAGCAATTGTTCTGGTCTGAATCCTTCTTTCCAGTTTCCCTTGTAGCCTGCTGTGTCGTGTCTGCATCTCCTGCTATCAGATAAGACAATTTCTTATTTTGTGTTTTTGCTATATTTTTGCATTTGGTCCTGCACTTCTGTGGGGGCCTTCTGGGTCCCCTCCGGGGGCTTTTGCCCTCTCAGTTTAGTCCAGCCACTGTGTTTTGTACTTTTGCTTTTTCCAGTTTTTTCAGTGGCTGCTGTTTTTGTTTCACCAGAGAACTAATTTAGGTGGTAGAGGTCGTGTGATCTCAGGTGATTTTGAATTTAGTTGTGCTGGTGTTTTTTCAGGGTTTTCTGAGATTGCAGTAAGTACCCTTCCTGTCCTTTTCTATTTAGATAGTTTGGGCCCCAGCGTTTGCTCATACTATTTTCTTTCTGTGTCAGTATTTCCTCTTGTCTAACCGCCATTACATGTTTGGGGGCTTTCTATTATCTTTGGGGTTCTGCTCCGGGGCAGATAGCTTTCCTATTTCTATCTTTAGGTGTAGTTAGTTTCTCAGGCTGTGACGAGGCGTCTAGGACCAACGTAGGAACGCTCCACGGCTGCCTCTAGTTGCGGTGGTTAGTCAAGGTACTGCAATCTCATAGATTTCAGCTGCTCTGGTGTATTTCCTTTTTTACCTGCACTCCTCAGCTACCGTAACATAACAGTATCACCGGCCACCCTGATGGGAAAATGACTCCCTTATATAAGACCAATCAGTAACACCTGATTCCCAGTCCTCACAATCCTCCCTAGTACCGCTTGTAACCACCAGAGGGAGCCTCTGCTCAGAACTCATCTCAATCCCATTCACAACAGTAGTACCAGAGACTTTTTTAGTCGGTCCTTTTGGTGGCCTACCTTGTCTCGCGATGTCAGGGAATTTGTGCAGTCCTGCGGGACTTGCTGTCGCTCCAAGCCTTGCTCTCGCTCTAGTGGTTTGTTGATGCCATTGCCTGTGCCCAAGAGACCATGGACCCATATCTCTATGGATTTCATTTCCGATCTTCCTGTTTCTCAGAGAATGACCACCATCTGGGTAATTTGTGATAGGTTTTCCAAAATGATACATCTTGTGCCATTACCTAAGTTGCCTTCCTCCTCTGAATTGGTGCCGTTGTTCCTTCAGCACGTGGTTCGTTTACACTGCATTCCTGAGAACATTGTGTCTGACAGAGGAGTCCAGTTTGTTTCCAGATTTTGGAGGACTTTTTGTTCTAACTGGGTGTTCAATTGTCTTTCTCCTCGGCATTTCATCCTCAGACCAATGGTCAAACTGAGAGAACAAACCAGACATTGGATACTTATCTAAGATGCTTTGTGTCTGCTGATCAGGATGACTGGGTCTCTTTTTTGCCTTTGGCTGAGTTTGCTCTTAATAATAGGGCTAGCTCTGCCACTTTGATGTCTCCGTTTTTCTGTAATTCTGGGTTTCACCCTCGATTTTCTTCAGGACAGACGGAGGCTTCTGTCTGTCCAGGTGTTGACTCTGCTGTTGAGCGTATGCAGCAGATTTGGGACCAGGTAGTGGAGAGGTTGTCCCTCTCTCAGGAGAAGGCCCAGCGGTTTGCTAACCGGCATAGGACTGATGGTCCTCGGTTTAAAGTGGGGGACTTGGTCTGGTTGTCCTCAAATAATATTCCTATGAGAGTAGCATCTCCTAAATTTAAGCCTAGGTTCATTGGACCTTATAAGATCATGGAGATTATTAATCCTGTTTCTTTTCGTTTGCTTCTTCCAGGGACATTTAAGATCCATAACGTGTTCCACAAGTCCTTGTTGAAGAGGTTTGTTGAGCCAGTGGTTCCTGCTGCTGTGCCTCCTGACCCTGTTTTGGTTGAGGGCAATCTGGAGTATGTGGTTGAGAAAATATTGGATTCTCGTTTTTCTAGACGAAGACTCCAGTATTTGGTTAAATGGAGAAGTTATGGTCAGGAAGACAATTCTTGGGTGTTTGCTTCGGACATCCATGCTAGGAGACTTATCCGTGCGTATAATAGAACTCATCCTGACCGACCTGGTTGCTCAAATGAGGGTTCGGTGACCCCTCCTCAAGGGGGGGGTACTGTTGTGAATGGGTTTGAGATGAGTTCTGAGCAGAGGCTCCCTCTGGTGGTTACAAGCGGTACTAGTGAGGATTGTGAGGACTGGGAATCAGGTGTTACTGATTGGTCTTATATAAGGGAGTCATTTTCCCATCAGGGTTGCCGGTGAGCAATTGTTCTGGTCTGAATCCTTCTTTCCAGTTTCCCTTGTAGCCTGCTGTGTCGTGTCTGCATCTCCTGCTATCAGATAAGACAATTTCTTATTTTGTGTTTTTGCTATATTTTTGCATTTGGTCCTGCACTTCTGTGGGGCCTTCTGGTCCCCTCCGGGGGCTTTTGCCCTCTCAGTTTAGTCCAGCCACTGTGTTTTGTACTTTTGCTTTTTCCAGTTTTTTCAGTGGCTGCTGTTTTTGTTTCACCAGAGAACTAATTTAGGTGGTAGAGGTCGTGTGATCTCAGGTGATTTTGAATTTAGTTGTGTTGGTGTTTTTTCAGGGTTTTCTGAGATTGCAGTAAGTACCCTTCCTGTCCTTTTCTATTTAGATAGTTTGGGCCCAAGCGTTTGCTCATACTATTTTCTTTCTGTGTCAGTATTTCCTCTTGTCTAACCGCCATTACATGTTTGGGGGCTTTCTATTATCTTTGGGGTTCTGCTCCGGGGCAGAATAGCTTTCCTATTTCTATCTTTAGGTGTAGTTAGTTTCTCAGGCTGTGACGAGGCGTCTAGGACCAACGTAGGAACGCTCCACGGCTGCCTCTAGTTGCGGTGGTTAGTCAGGTACTGCAATCTCATAGATTCCAACTGCTCTGGTGTATTTCCTTTTTTACCTGCACTCCTCAGCTACCGTAACATAACAGTGACGGCTCCTGCAGCGATGATTCTGAGGAACTGGAGTAGGAGGAGGAGTCAATGTGGACAGACTGGATTCCTGCAATCCTTGGAGTTGGCAGAACACGTACAGCGCCACTCGCAAGATCTGTACCCGGCTCCACAACATTGACCCAATGGGCAGTGAGGGAAAGGTATCGTCCCTGGCCATGGGTACTGGTCCACGCATCGGTGGTCAGGTGGACCTTGCTACTGACGGCGTTTAGTAGCGCATGTTTAATTTTTCCCTCAACATGCTTTTGCAGACCAGGGACGGCTTGCCTACTGAAATAAAATCGGCTGGGCACATTGTATTGGGGACTGCCAATGCCATTAAGTTACGGAAACTGTCAGTCTCCACCAGCCTGAAAGACAGCATTTCAAGGGACAGGAGTTTTGCAATGCCAGCATTCAGAGCCTGTGCTCGTGGATGGTTTGCCGAGTATGGCCGTCTTTTATCCCATGCCTGTGCTACCGATGGCTGTTTTGTGGCCTGGGAGTGTGAGGATGACAGGGAACTTGCAGCTGTGCGTGGAATAACACTGGGTCTCTGGACAACAGTGACAGAGGTTCTTCCATGGCGATCCTGTGAGGAAGCCGAACCAGCTGTGTGTGAGCTGGAGGAAGAGGCTCCAACACGAGCTGAAGATGTAGGTGCTGCTGTAGGTTGGCCTACATCTCCAGTGTGTCTTTGTAACTCAACCACGTGCTTTGACTGCACATGTTTCCACATATTTGTGGTATTAAGGTTACTGACACTTTTACCTCTTTTTACTTTTTGATGACACAGCTTGCATTTGACATAGCAAATATCATCTGCAAGTGTGTCAAAAAAGGACCACGCAGTGCAAGTCATGGGAGCGCCCGTTTTGGCTGTTGGAAGAGAACTGCTACGAACGGGTGCCAAACTGGAGGCTACAGGCAACTGAGTCTGCAGCCTACCTCTCCCTACTGTTTGGACCGTTCGGGCAATCTCTTCCTCAGAGCTGCTACCACCACCTTCCTGTTCCTCACGCCATGTTGGGTCTTGGACCTCATCATCTCCACTACCCTCTTCCAACACCTGCTGCTGTTGTGTGGTCTGGCCAGCACCATGCTCAACAGAAACTGGCACCTGAGTCTCATCATCATCAGATGCGTTCTGCGGTGTGCTGACCATCGGCACTGGCTCACCCGCCTCTTCACATTCAGAGAGACACAGCTGTTGCACATCACTGCACACTGCCTCTTCTTCACATTCCAGAATGCTGCTTGGCTGGGCCCCTGTTTGCAAGCCAACAGATTCTGAGAACAGAAGCAGAGACTCAGCTGACTCCAGTTCAGAACTCTCTGACTGCCTGGGCAATTTGGCAGGCGGTGAAGAGACAGATGGTTGTTCAACAGTGCTGTGGTCCTGAGAGGAAGTGGAAGCAATTGAAGTCGATGCATTGGCTGCCATCCAACCAACAACGGCTTCAATTTGTTCTTCCCGCAGCAGGTGGGTACGCTGAGCTCCTACAAAAGTGCGCATAAAGGAACGCTCACGGGGAAAACTGGTGGATGCTGTGTCACTGGGTGCGGCAGCAGCCACAGAATCCCCACGTCCTCTCCCTGCTGAAACTCCACGGCCACGACCACGTGCCTTACTCCCTGCCTTCTTCATCTTGGTAGATTGATAAAGAAAGTAAGAAAAGTTATAAGGCCTAAGTGTGGTTATTCCTCAGAGACTGCAGTGAACACTGCAGACAACTGTTCAGTAGCTGTGAGAGGCCCCTTTGTCTACTTCTATAGTGTTTGCAACCAATGTATTGTATACGGATGGAAGCGCGTCACACTAATAGATTAGATTTTTTTCAAATATAATGGAGCAGCACCAATTAGTGAAGGATGAGGCAGTGACACACGCTCAGCAGACTACAACCAGCAGTGGTTGAAGAACTAACTGGAGCGTAATCTGCACTCAAAAAATGAAAAGCTCACAGACTACAGTGAACACTGAAACACAACTGTTCAGTAGCTGTGAAAGGCCCCTTTGTCTACTTCTATAGTGTTTGCAACCAATGTATTGTATACGGATGGAAGCGCGTCACACTAATAGATTAGATTTTTTTCAAATATAATGGAGCAGCACCAATTAGTGAAGGATGAGGCAGTGACACACGCTCAGCAGACTACAACCAGCAGTGGTTGAAGAACTAACTGGAGCGTAATCTGCACTCAAAAAATGAAAAGCTCACAGACTACAGTGAACACTGAAACACAACTGTTCAGTAGCTGTGAAAGGCCCCTTTGTCTACTTCTATAGTGTTTGCAACCAATGTATTGTATATGGATGGAAGCGCGTCACACTAATAGATTAGATTTTTTTCAAATATAATGGAGCAGCACCAATTAGTGAAGGATGAGGCAGTGACACACGCTCAGCAGACTACAACCAGCAGTGGTTGAAGAACTAACTGGAGCGTAATCTGCACTCAAAAAATGCAAAGCTCACAGACTACAGTGAACACTGAAACACAACTGTTCAGTAGCTGTGAAAGGCCCTTTGTCTACTTCTATAGTGTTTGCAACCAATGTATTGTATTGGATGGAAGTGCGTCACACTAATAGATTAGATTTTTTTCAAATATAATGGAGCAGCACCAATTAGTGAAGGATGAGGCAGTGACACACGCTCAGCAGACTACAACCAGCAGTGGTTGAAGAACTAACTGGAGCGTAATCTGCACTCAAAAAATGAAAAGCTCACAGACTACAGTGAACACTGAAACACAACTGTTCAGTAGCTGTGAAAGGCCCCTTTGTCTACTTCTATAGTGTTTGCAACCAATGTATTGTATATGGATGGAAGCGCGTCACACTAATAGATTAGATTTTTTTCAAATATAATGGAGCAGCACCAATTAGTGAAGGATGAGGCAGTGACACACGCTCAGCAGACTACAACCAGCAGTGGTTGAAGAACTAACTGGAGCGTAATCTGCACTCAAAAAATGAAAAGCTCACAGACTACAGTGAACACTGAAACACAACTGTTCAGTAGCTGTGAAAGGCCCCTTTGTCTACTTCTATAGTGTTTGCAACCAATGTATTGTATATGGATGGAAGCGCGTCACACTAATAGATTAGATTTTTTTCAAATATAATGGAGCAGCACCAATTAGTGAAGGATGAGGCAGTGACACACGCTCAGCAGACTACAACCAGCAGTGGTTGAAGAACTAACTGGAGCGTAATCTGCACTCAAAAAATGAAAAGCTCACAGACTACAGTGAACACTGAAACACAACTGTTCAGTAGCTGCGAAAGGCCCCTTTGTCTACTTCTATAGTGTTTGCAACCAATGTATTGTATACGGATGGAAGCGCGTCACACTAATAGATTAGATTTTTTTCAAATATAATGGAGCAGCACCAATTAGTGAAGGATGAGGCAGTGACACACGCTCAGCAGACTACAACCAGCAGTGGTTGAAGAACTAACTGGAGCGTAATCTGCACTCAAAAATGCAAAGCTCACAGACTACAGTGAACACTGAAACACAACTGTTCAGTAGCTGTGAAAGGCCCCTTTGTCTACTTCTATAGTGTTTGCAACCAATGTATTGTATACGGATGGAAGCGCGTCACACTAATAGATTAGATTTTTTTCAAATATAATGGAGCAGCACCAATTAGTGAAGGATGAGGCAGTGACACACGCTCAGCAGACTACAACCAGCAGTGGTTGAAGAACTAACTGGAGCGTAATCTGCACTCAAAAAATGCAAAGCTCACAGACTACAGTGAACACTGAAACACAACTGTTCAGTAGCTGTGAAAGGCCCCTTTGTCTACTTCTATAGTGTTTGCAACCAATGTATTGTATACGGATGGAAGCGCGTCACACTAATAGATTAGATTTTTTTCAAATATAATGGAGCAGCACCAATTAGTGAAGGATGAGGCAGTGACACACGCTCAGCAGACTACAACCAGCAGTGGTTGAAGAACTAACTGGAGCGTAATCTGCACTCAAAAAATGCAAAGCTCACAGACTACAGTGAACACTGAAACACAACTGTTCAGTAGCTATGAAAGGCCCCTTTGTCTACTTCTATAGTGTTTGCAACCAATGTATTGTATACGGATGGAAGCGCGTCACACTAATAGATTAGATTTTTTTCAAATATAATGGAGCTGCACCAATTAGTGAAGGATGAGGCAGTGACACACGCTCAGCAGACTACAACCAGCAGTGGTTGAAGAACTAACTGGAGCGTAATCTGCACTCAAAAAATGAAAAGCTCACAGTCTACAGTGAACACTGAAACACAACTGTTCAGTAGCTGTGAAAGGCCCCTTTGTCTAGTTCTATAGTGTTTGCAACCAATGTATTGTATACGGATGGAAGCGCGTCACACTAATAGATTAGATTTTTTTCAAATATAATGGAGCAGCACCAATTAGTGAAGGATGAGGCAGTGACACACGCTCAGCAGACTACAACCAGCAGTGGTTGAAGAACTAACTGGAGCGTAATCTGCACTCAAAAAATGCAAAGCTCACAGACTACAGTGAACACTGAAACACAACTGTTCAGTAGCAGTGAAAGGCCCCTTTGTCTACTTCTATAGTGTTTGCAACCAATGTATTGTATACGGATGGAAGCGCGTCACACTAATGATTAGATTTTTTTCAAATATAATGGAGCTGCACCAATTCCACAAAATCAAATAAAAAATAGAGTCAGTGAGTGACACGTGCAGATGCCTACAAACAGCGGTGGATGCAGAGCAAACTGCAGCGTCACCTGCACTCTCACACACACCTTGCACAGAGCTGTTAAAACAACACTGGCAAAAGGAAGCTTTACACAGTGGATGGTAAACTAGCCTGCCTAAAGCACAGTAGAGTACACAAAATCGCAATGTCTAACTGTCCCTCAGAGTCAGCACAGCAGCGTTCTGTCCCTAACTGAGTTCACAGCACAGTGACGCTAAAATGGAGGCGGCGCCTTTTTTAGTGCATTCTGACATCATTTCAGCAGCCAATCACAGCTTAGTTAAGATGACCGCAGCATTACAGGATGTGCCCACACTTCATAAGATTCCTCATTGGCTGACTAAAATCACATTGCCTCTCAAAGAATTATGGGAACTTCCGATTCTGGTATGCGATATAGGAAAAATATCGGAACTAAGTATCGGAATTCCGATACAGCGAATATCGGCCGATACCCGATACTTGCGGTATCGGAATGCTCAACACTAATGTTAACCCAAAACCAAATATGCGTCTGACATGGCATTTTACATGTGCATGTACAATGAAGCTGCCTTCAGTATTTACAGTGCCAACTACTTAGGTACCAACAAACTACATTGTTGTGGGGTAAGCTGTTGTGAATGTTTTGGAAATGAATTCTGAGCAGAAGCTCCCTCTGGTGGTTACAAACAGTGCTGAACCATTCAATGAGGATTGGCAATCAGGAGTCACAGACTGGCTTGATATAAGGGAGGTTCCCTCCCATCATGGTTGCCGGTGATCAATTGTTCTTGTCTCAACTGTGGTTCCTGATTCACTTGGAAGCTTGCTGAGTCTTGCCTCTTCTTCTGCTTTGAGATAAGATATTTTCTGTTTTTATTTTTGTGCTTACCTTTTGCATATTTCTCTGCATTTCTGTGAGGTTAGCCAGGTTCCCCCCCAGGGGGCTTGGGCTCCTCTCAGTTCCGCTGGAGCCACTGTTATTTGTTCATTTGCCTTTTCCAGTTTTTTCAGTGGCTGCGGCTTAGTTTTGTTACACCAGACAACTGATTTAGGTAGTAGAGGTCGTGTGATCTCAGGTGTTTTTGCAATCAGTAGCGTTGGCATTTTTTAGGGTTTTTTGGATTGCAGTGAGTATCCTTTCTATCCTTTTCTGTCTAGGCAGATTGGGCCCCAGCGTTTGCTCATACTATTTTCTGTCTGTGTCTGTATTTCCTCTTGTCTAACCGCCATTACATGTTTGGGGGCTTCCTATGTTCTTTGGGGATCTGCTCCGGGGCAGATAGCTTTTATCTTTCTATCTTTAGGTGTAGTTAACCTCTCAGGCTGTGACGAGGCGTCTAGCACCAACGTAGGAACGCTCCACGGCTGCCTTTAGTTGTGGTGGTTAGTCAGGGTACTGCAATGAAATAGATTCCAACCTCTCTGGTGTATTGCCGTTTTTGCCTGCTCTCCTCAGCTACCAAAACATAACAGTATCACTGGCCAAACTGAAAATTGTATGGTACTCACAGAAGGGAAAAATAGTGTGGAAAGAAAAAAGTTGTCAGAGTTGTCAGAGATTTTTTTTTTTCTGTTTCTTGCATTTTTCCCCTCTTTTTCTCTGGGTGCTGAGGAGGATTTTTTTTTTCTCTCAATGGAGCTTGCACAGCTGTCTGGCCGTGTGGATCAGCTTGCCACTGAGGTTCAGAGTATTGCTGTCTATCTTGCTGGGTTGCCGGTTGTGGAACCTAGGATTCCCATGCCAGATTTGTTTTTGGGAGATCGGGCCAAATTTCTGAATTTCAAAAATAACTGTAAGTTGTTTTTTGCCTTAAAACCTAAGTCCTCAGGGAACGCAGCACAGCAGGTTCAAATTGTCATCTCTCTCCTGCGCGGCGATCCTCAGGATTGGGCTTTTTCCCTGACACCTGGGGACCCTGTTTTGAGTGATGTTGATGCATTTTTTCTGGCTCTGGGGTTATTGTACGATAAGCCTAATGTCACTGATCAAGCTGAAAGAACCTTGTTGGCATTAAATCAGGGGCTTGAGGACGCTGAGTTGCACTGTCAGAAATTCTGAAAATGGGCAGTCCTAACCAAATGGAATGATAATGCTTTGGCAGCCCTTTTTCGGAAGGGGCTGTCAGAAAATGTAAAAGATGTTATGGTGGGTTTCCCTGCTCCCTCTGGTCTCAATGATTCTATGTCATTAACGATTCAAATTGACAGACGTTTGCGTGAGCGCAGAAGTTTGCGTGAAATAGTGTCTAGGCAGATTGGGCCCCAGCGTTTGCTCATACTATTTTCTGTCTGTGTCTGTATTTCCTCTTGTCTAACCGCCATTACATGTTTGGGGGCTTCCTATGTTCTTTGGGGATCTGCTCCGGGGCAGATAGCTTTTATCTTTCTATCTTTAGGTGTAGTTAACCTCTCAGGCTGTGACGAGGCGTCTAGCACCAACGTGGGAACGCTCCACGGCTGCCTTTAGTTGTGGTGGTTAGTCAGGGTACTGCAATGAAATAGATTCCAACCTCTCTGGTGTATTGCCGTTTTTGCCTGCTCTCCTCAGCTACCAAAACATAACAGTATCACCGGCCAAACTGAAAATTGTATGGTACTCACAGAAGGGAAAAATAGTGTGGAAAGAAAAAAGTTGTCAGAGTTGTCAGAGATTTTTTTTTTTCTGTTTCTTGCATTTTTCCCCTCTTTTTCTCTGGGTGCTGAGGAGGATTTTTTTTCTCTCAATGGAGCTTGCACAGCTGTCTGGCCATGTGGATCAGCTTGCCACTGAGGTTCAGAGTATTGCTGTCTATCTTGCTGGGTTGCTGGTTGTGGAACCTAGGATTCCCATGCCAGATTTGTTTTTGGGAGATCGGGCCAAATTTCTGAATTTCAAAAATAACTGTAAGTTGTTTTTTGCCTTAAAACCTAAGTCCTCAGGGAACGCAGCACAGCAGGTTCAAATTGTCATCTCTCTCCTGCGCGGCGATCCTCAGGATTGGGCTTTTTCCCTGACACCTGGGGACCCTGTTTTGAGTGATGTTGATGCATTTTTTCTGGCTCTGGGGTTATTGTACGATAAGCCTAATGTCACTGATCAAGCTGAAAGAACCTTGTTGGCATTAAATCAGGGGCTTGAGGACGCTGAGTTGCACTGTCAGAAATTCTGAAAATGGGCAGTCCTAACCAAATGGAATGATAATGCTTTGGCAGCCCTTTTTCGGAAGGGGCTGTCAGAAAATGTAAAAGATGTTATGGTGGGTTTCCCTGCTCCCTCTGGTCTCAATGATTCTAGGTCATTAACGATTCAAATTGACAGACGTTTGCGTGAGCGCAGAAGTATGCGTGAAATAGTGTTGCCTTGTGAGCCAGCTTCTAAACCCATGCAGTGTGATAGAGTGGTTTCTGGGGCACAGCGTCATGAGTTTCGAAAACGCAATGGGTTATGTTTCTATTGTGGTGACGCCTCTCATGCTATTTCTGTCTGCCCTAAGCGGGAAGACATTTTGCACGCTCAGTTGTCTTGGGTAGTGTTCAGACTAAATTTCTGTTGACTGTTACCCTGATTTGCTCCCTGTCCACATTTTCTGCTCAGGCTTTTGTTGATTCTGGAGCAGCTATTAACCTGATGGATTTTGATTTTGCCAAACGTTGTGGGTTTCCCTTGATACCCCTACGGAAGTCTATTCCCCTACTGGGGATTGATTCTACCCCTTTGGCTGAGAATAAACCCCAGTTTTCTACTCAGGTGATAATGAGGGTTGAACCTGATCATCAGGAGAGTTGCAAATTTTTGGTACTGTATAATCTGCATGACATTATTTTACTAGGTTTCCCTTGGTTACAGTCTCATAATCCTGTTTTGGATTGGAAATCTGTGTCTGTAACCAGTTGGGGCTGCCAATGTGTTAATGCCAACAATCCTGTTTTTTCTGCCTCTCCCCAGTCTCAGGATGTTCCTGACTTTTTGACTGATTTTTCTGATGTGTTTAGCAAAAGTAAATCTGCATCCTTGCCCCCCCATAGGAGCTATGACTGCGCTATTGAATTAGTGCCTGGTAGTAAATTACCTAAAGGTCGCCTTTTTAACTTGTCTGTACCTGAACATGACGCTATGCGGTCTTATATCAAGGAGTCATTGGAGAAGGGTCATATCAGACCATCCTCTTCACCCTTTGGTGCCGGTTATTTCTTTGTGGCCAAAAAGGATGGTTCATTAAGGCCATGTATTGATTATCGTCTCTTGAACAAGATCACTGTGAAATATCAATATCCGTTACCCTTGATTTCTGACCTGTTTTCCAGGGTGAAAGTGCTGCTTGGTTTACAAGCTTGACTCAGGGGGGTATAACTTTATTTGCATTAAGCACGGGATAAATGGAATATGGCGTTTAATACCCCAGAGGGGCATTTTGAGTACCTAGTGATGCCCTTTGGGCTCACTAATGCGCCCTCCGTCTTCCAGTCCTACATTAATGACATTTTCAGGGATTTTGTGGATAAATTTCTGATTGTTTATTTGGATGATATTTTGATTTTTTCCAATGACTGGGACTCTCATGTGAAACATGTTCGGACTGTGTTCCAGATTTTGAGAGCGAATGCTCTGTATGTGAAGGGATCAAAGTGTCTTTTTGGCGTACAGAGGATCTCTGTTGTGAATGTGTTAGAAATGAATTCTGAGCATAAGCTCCCTCTGGTGGTTACAAACAGTACTGAACCATTCAATGAGGATTGGCAATCAGGAGTTACAGACTGGTCTTATATAAAGGAGGTTCCCTCCCATCATGGTTGCCGGTGATCAATTGTTCTTGTCTCAACTGTGGTTCCTGGTTCACTTGGAAGCTTGCTGAGTCTTGCCTCTTCTCCTGCTCTCAGATAAGATATTTTCTGTTTTTTGTTTTTGTGCTTACCATTTGCATATTTCTCTGCATTTCTGTGAGGTTAGCCTGGTCTCCCCCCCTCCGGGGGCTTGGGCTCCTCTCAGTTCTTCTGGAGCCACTGTTATTTGTTCATTTGCCTTTTCCGGTTTTTTCAGTGGCTGCGGCTTAGTTTTGTTACACCAGAGAACTAATTTAGGTGGTAGAGGTGGTGTGATCTCAGGTGTTTTAGCAATTAGTAGAGTTGGTATTTTTTAGGGTTTTTTGGATTGCAGTAAGTGTCCTTCCTATGATTTTCTGTCTAGGAAGATTGGGCCCCAATGTTTGCTCATACTATTTTCTGTCTGTGTCTGTATTTCTCTTGTCTAACCGCCATTACATGTTTGGGGACTTCCTATGTTCTTTGGGGATCTGCTCCGGGGCAGATAGCTTTTATCTTTCTATCTTTAGGTGTAGTTAACCTCTCAGGCTGTGACGAGGCGTCTAGGACCAACGTAGGAACGCTCCACGGCTGCCTTTAGTTGTGGTGGTTAGTCAGGGTACTGCAATCTAGTAGATTCCAACCTCTCTGGTGTATTGCCGTTTTTGACTGCTCTCCTCAGCTACCAAATCATAACAGATCTCATTTCTGGGATTCATTTTGTCTCCATCTGTTATTGAAATGGACCCGGTCAAGGTTCAGGCCATCTGTGATTGGGTCCAACCTACTTCATTGAAGGCTCTTCAGAGATTCTTGGGTTTTGCCAATTTTTATCGTAAATTTATTGGTAATTTCTCTGTTATTGTTAAACCATTGACTGATTTGACCAAAAAGTGTTCTGATGTTGTGAATTGGCCTCCTGAGGCAGTCTCTGCGCTTCAGGAACTTAAGCAGAGATTCATTTCTGCTCCTGTTCTACGGCAGCCTGATGTTTCTCTGCAATTTCAGGTGGAGGTTGATGCCTCTGAAATTGGGGCAGTTGCCGTTTTGTCCTAAAGAGATCCTGAGACCTCTAAAAGTAACCCTTGTGCCTTTTTCTCTCGAAAATTTTCTCCAACTGAACGTAATTATGACGTGTGTAATTGGGAGTTATTGGCCATGAAGTGGGCTTTTGAAGAGTGGAGACATTGGCTGGAGGGAGCCAAACATCAGGTGGTGGTCCTCACGGACCATAAGAATCTGGTTTATCTGGAATCAGCCAAGCGACTTAATCTTAGACAGGCCAGGTGGGCCTTGTTTTTCACACGTTTTAATTTTGTGGTTTCCTTTCTTCCTGGCACTAAGAATGTTAAGGCGGATGCCCTCTCGAGGAGTTTCCTTGCGGACTCTCCTGAGTTATCTGATCCTGCTGTTATTTTGAAAGAGGGTGTAGTTCTTTCTGCCATCTCGCCCAATTTGAGACTGGCTCTGGAAGGGTGTCAGGAAGATAAACCCGAGCACTGCCCTATTGGGAAATTGTTTGTCCCAGACCGGTGGAAAAAGAGTGTGATTGTCAAGCAGCTGTAATTCAGGCTAGTGTGTGCTCCACCTGTAGGTTACAGAGGGGAGAAGGGATTACACACTACCAGAGTAGGCCTGCACTGCAGCAGCCAAAACCACCACCAGGTGGCAGCAAAAACGTCCAAAACTGAGTCAGGAATATTCAGTCAACTGGAGTATCACAGGTCTCAGCAAGTCCTCTACAGAGCAGAAACACAGGCGCCACCAAGTGGCGGGAGCGTGGTCAGGCAAGCCAAGTCAAAACCGTACGGAGGCAGCAGGACAAAAGGAATAAGCAATATGCGTGGTCAGGAGAAAGCCAGGAGGTCAGCAACGGTCAGAAGCAGATAAGACAAAGACAGAAAGCAGAAGCGAGTCCGAATACAGGCCGAGTCAAAAACCAGAGAATCAAACAGACAAACAGGGAAATGCAGGGAACAGGGCAGACAGATGGGAACAACAGACACGGGACAAGTCAGGAATAACAGCAGGACAAATCAAGGGTTACCAGTCAGGATCACAAGCCGAAGGTAGCAATATAGCTCACACTGCTAGCAGGATGTGTGAGAGCTAAATAGCCAACCTGAACCCAGAATGAGGCAGAGCAAAGTTAACCCTTGACATGATCCGCCCGGACCAAGGGCAGACAGGACTAAACCCTGGAACGGACCATGACAGTACCCTCTTCTCAAGGGGGGGCCACCGGACCCCCAGACTTCCCAGGATAACGTGCGTGAAATGCCCGAACCAATCGATCAGCATGTACCGATCGCGCCGGGACCCAAGATCGATCCTCAGGACCATAACCCTTCCAATGGATCAAATACTGAAGTGAACTACAGACCCTACGCGAATCCACAATCCGTTCCACTTCAAACTCGGTCTGACCATCCACAGAGACAGGAGGCGGAGGGGATGGAGGCCCTATGGAAGATGGTACAAATGACTTAAGAAGGGATTGATGAAACACATTGGGGATCCGGAGTGACGGAGGAAGGCGTAACCGAAAGGCAACAGGATTGACCACCTCCATGATCTCATAAGGACCAATAAATCTGGGACCTAGCTTAGCAGAGGGAACCTTTAGACGAATATTCTTGGTGGACAACCATACTTTATCTCCCACCAGGAACATAGGTCCTACAGACCGTCGCTTATCCGCAAAAAAATTATGTTTGCCCTGAGCCTCCCCAATGTTCTTTTGGACCTCCCTCCACACCTCCCCCTATCTTTGTACTGCCGTATCAACCCCTGGACATCCTGAATCCAGCCTAGAAAATTCGCCAAAATGGGGGTGAAAACCATAGTTACAAAAGAATGGAGAGGTGCCAGTGGACTGGTTAATCCGATTATTGAATGCAAATTCAGCCACGGGCAATGAAGAACACCAATCATCCTGCTGAGATGTAGAAAGACACCTCAAAATCTGTTCGAGTGACTGATTGGTCTTCTCCGCTGCCCATTGGTCTCAGGATGGTAAGCAGAGGAGAAGGTTAAGCAAATACCCAATCTTTTACAAAATGCCCTCCAAAATTTGGACACAAATTGTACCCCTCTATCAGAAACCACACTCAAAGGCACGCCATGCAGTCGTACAACGTGCTCAACAAACAACCTAGATAGTGTCTCAGCATTAGGCAATCCTGCCAGAGGTACAAAATGCGCCTGTTTACTGAATCTGTCAACCACTACCCAGATGACAGTTTTGCCATTAGAAGGAGGGAGATCAGTGATGAAGTCCATGGACAAATGAGTCCAAGGTCTATCTGGAATTGGCAATGGCACCAATTCCCCGGCCGGCCGGTTATGTGAGCTCTTAGCACGGGCACAGGTATCACAAGCAGACACAAACATAGTGATATCAGAGTTCATGGAGGACCACCAAAATAGCCTAGCAATGGCTTTCCGAGTGGCTGAGATCCCCGGGTGTCCACTGAGAGCAGAATCATGAATTCCCGGAGAACCCTCAACCTGTATTGAACGGGAACAAAGAGTTTATTATCAGGCAAAGAGGAAGGAGCAAGAGACTGAGCCTTCTGAATTTCCTGTTCCAATTCAGAGGATACCCCCGCAACAACCACCCCGTGCTGAAGAATGGAGGAAGGAGGTTCAGGGGGTGATATTGAATCAAAACTGCGAGATAAGCCATCAGCCTTGACATTCTTGGAACCAGGCCGAAAAGTGATTGAAAAATGAAAACGAGAAAAAAAAAGCGACCACCTAGCCTGTCTAGGAGTCAACCGTTTAGCAGATTCAAGATAAGACAAGTTTTTGTGATCCGTGATAACCGTGATCCGATGAACCGCCCCCTCCAAAAAATGCCTCCATTCATCAAAAGCCAATTTTATGGCCAATAACTCACGGTTACCCACATCATAGTTCCTCTCCGCAGAAGAAAACTTCCGGGAGAAAAAGGCACATGGTCTTAAATTTGTCAAGGTAACGGGTCCCTGTGACAACACAGCCCCCACTCCCACCTCAGATGCGTCCACCTCTACAATGAACGGTTCAGATGGATCGGGCTGAACCAATACAGGAGCAGACATAAAACATTTCTTTAGTGTAACAAATGCTTCAACTGCTAAGGTTGACCAAACTTTGAGATCAGCCCCCTTGCGAGTGAGATCGGTGAGTGGTTTGACCACCTGAGAAAACCCCTTGATGAATTTTCGATAATAATTGGCGAAACCCAGAAAACGCTGCAACCCCTTGAGGTCTCTGGGTTGCACCCAATCAACAATGGCCTGCACCTTTCCGGGATCCATCCGAAACCCATTGGCCGAAAGGATGATCCCCAGAAAGGAAAGCTCCTGGACACAAAACAAACATTTCTCGGGTTGGTTTAGCAAACAGAGAATTACCCCGTAACCTGTGAAGAACAGCAGTAGATGACCAATGTGGGATTCTTTGTCAGGCGAGAAAACAAGGATATCATCCAAGTATACAACCATAAAGCGCCCGATAAAATCAGAGAAAACATCATTCATGAAATTCTGAAATACTGCGGGCGCGTTCGTGAGACCAAATGGCATGACCAAATTTTCAAACAGACCTTCAGAGGTGAGAAATGCCGTTTTCCACTCATCCCCTTCCTGAATACGGATAAGGTTATATGCTCCCCTGAGATCAAGTTTGGAAAACCACTTAGCCCCAGACACTTGGTTATAAAGATCAGGAATGAGTGGGAGAGGGTAGGTATTTCTCACCGTAATTTTATTTAGTTCTCGGAAATCGAGGCACGGGCGTAAACCACCATCTTTTTTCTTAACAAAAAAGAATCCCGTGGCCACAGGTGAGACAGAGGGACGGATGTGACCTTTGCGTAGGCTATCAGAGATATAGTTTTTCATAGCAGTACGTTCTGGGCCCGAAAGATTGTACAAACGGGCTTTGGGCAATTTAGAACCAGGAATAAGATTAATTGCACAATCATAAGGACGGTGGGGTGGCAAAACCTCAGCCTCTTTTTCGGAGAACACGTCCCCAAAGTCCTTCAGGTACTCCGGAATACCCTCCGGACTAATGGCAGACACAAAAACAGCAGAAAGACAACCATTGGAACAATTAGGACCCCATTTAACAATATCACGGGATCCCCAGTCAATAACAGGATTATGCCTCTGCAACCAGGGGAACCCCAACACCAGTCCTGCAGGAAGATTATTCATAACATAACATGAAATTCGTTCCTGATGTAAGGAACCCACCTTGAGGAGGAACTCCTCAGAGACAAACTTAATGACATTTTGAGCCAACGGTGTCTTATCAATTGCAACAATATAGATGGGAGTCTCTAGCCTGACTGTCCCTAACTTTAACTTGGACACCATACTAGAGTTAATGAAATTCATGGAAGATCCACAGTCCACAAATGCTGAAGTGGAAGCACTACCACCTTCATAACACAGTTCCACCTCTAACAAAATTTTCTGTAAAGATGAAAATGGTACCTGAGAGTCTGGATGAGCTCCTAGATCATCACCCAGACTCGGCAGCTCTTTATTTGATGGACAAGAGGGGCAGTCCATCTTCCAATGTCCTGGATCTCCACAATAAAAACATAATTTCTCATCTGGTCGCCGTCTCCTCTCTTTCTCCTTGAAATTAATGGTACCAACTTCCATAGTCTCCTTGAATGACACCACCTCAGACTTGGCAGGCAATACGGGAATCTCATACTGAATAATTCCTCTCTCCCGTAACCTCCGGTCCATACGAATGGCCTGGATCATGGCCTCTTCCAGGGAACTGGGCGGCATATGAAGGGCCAGCGCGTCCTTGAGATGATCCGATAATCCTCTCTCAAACAGGCGTCTTAGAGCAGAGTCATTCCAGGACACCTCAACAGACCACCTCCTGAACTCAGAACAATACTGTTCAGCAGTGAGTTCATTCTGAGAGAGACCCATGATCATGTCCTCTGCTACCCTGACCCGGTCTGGTTCATCATAAATCAGTCCCAAAGCCTCAAATAATCTGTCCACAGACACACGTTCAGGGGCAGAAGCAGGTAGAGAGAAAGCCCACGACTGAGGTCCCTCCGCAATAAGGAAATGATTATCCCCACCGCTGACTCTCATCACCAGAAGATAGGGGTCTAAGTGAAAACCATAGTTTGCAACTCTCCCTGAAAGTATTGAATTTCTCCCTCTCCCCGGAGAAGGTATCTGGGAGCTTTACTGTAGGTTCAGGAGAGTGCAAAGAAACATCGACAGTGTTAGAGTGCTTACAGTCAGTCTGCAACGATATTACTGTGTTAGAAAGCTCCCTCTGTTGCACAAATAGGTCTTGCATAAGCAATGCCAAGCTATTCATGTGATCTGCCAAGGTATGGAGCGGATCCATAGCAAACAGAGCAGAGAAAAAAAAAATGCAGAAATCCCTTTATATGCAGGGGTGAGCTATAATGTCAAGCAGCTGTAATTCAGGCTAGTGTGTGCTCCACCTGTAGGTTACAGAGGGGAGAAGGGATTACACATTACCAGAGTAGGCCTGCACTGCAGCAGCCAAAACCACCACCAGGTGGCAGCAAAAACGTCCAAAACTGAGTCAGGAATATTCAGTCAACTGGAGTATCACAGGTCTCAGCAAGTCCTCTACAGAGCAGAAACACAGGCGCCACCAAGTGGCGGGAGCGTGGTCAGGCAAGCCAAGTCAAAACCGTACGGAGGCAGCAGGACAAAAGGAATAAGCAATATGCGTGGTCAGGAGAAAGCCAGGAGGTCAGCAACGGTCAGAAGCAGATAAGACAAAGACAGAAAGCAGAAGCGAGTCCTAATACAGGCCGAGTCAAAAACCAGAGAATCAAACAGACAAACAGGGAAATGCAGGGAACAGGGCAGACAGATGGGAACAACAGACATGGGACAAGTCAGGGATAACAGCAGGACAAATCAAGGGTTACCAGTCAGGATCACAAGCCGAAGGTAGCAGTATAGCTCACACTGCTAGCAGGATGTGTGAGAGCTAAATAGCCAACCTGAACCCAGAATGAGGCAGAGCAAAGTTAACCCTTGACATGATCCGCCCGGACAAGGGCAGACAGGACTAAACCCTGGAACGGACCATGACAGTGATGTCTGAGATTCATTGTTCCGCGTTGGCCGGTCATCCCGGAATTTTTGGTACCAGAGACTTGGTGAGTCGGTCCTTTTGTGGCCTACTTTGTCTCGTGACGTCAGGGTATTTGTGCAGTCCTGTGGGACTTGCTCTCTCTCCAAGCCTTGCTCTCGCTCTAGTGGTTTGTTGATGCCATTGCCTGTGCCCAAGAGACCATGGACCCATATCTCTATGGATTTTATTTCCGACCTCCCTGTTTCTCAGAGAATGACCGTTATCTGAGTGATCTGTGATAGGTTTTCCAAGATGATACATCTTGTGCCATTACCTATGTTGCCTTCCTCCTCCGAATTGGTGCCTTTGTTCCTTCAGCACGTGGTTCGGTTACACGGCTGTTATGTTTCGGTAGCTGAGGAGTGCAGGTAAAAAAAGGCAATACACCAGAGCAGTTGGAATCTATGAGATTGCAGTACCCTGACTAACCACCACAACTAGAGGCAGCCGTGGAGCGTTCCTACGTTGGTCCTAGACGCCTCGTCACAGCCTGAGAAACTAACTACACCTAAAGATAGATATAGGAAAGCTATCTGCCCCGGAGCAGAACCCCAAAGATAATAGAAAGCCCCAAACATGTAATGGCGGTTAGACAAGATGAAATACTGACACAGGAAGAAAATAGTATGAGCAAACGCTGGGGCCCAAACTAACTAAATAGAAAAGGATAGGAAGGGTACTTACTGCAATCCCAGAAAACCCTGAAAAGCACCAACTCTACTAATTTCAAAAATACCTGAGATCACACGACCTCTTCCACCTAAATTAGTTCTCTGGTGTAACAAAATCAAAACAGCAGCCACTGAAAAAACTGGAAAAAGCAAAAGTACAAACATCAGTGGCTGAACAAAGCTGAGAGGGCAGAAGCCCCCGGAGGGGACCCTGAAGGCCCCACAGAAGTGCAGGACAAAATGCAAAAATATAGCACAAACACAAAAGAAGAAAATGTCTTATCTGTTAGCAGGAGATACAGACACGACACAGCAGGCTACAAGGGAAACTGGAATAAAGGATTCAGACCAGAACAATTGATCACCGGCAACCCTGATGGGAAGGTGACTCCCTTATATAAGACCAGTCAGTAACACCTGATTCCCAGTCCTCACAATCTTCACTGGACAGACTAGCATCGCTTGTAACCACCAGAGGGAGCCTCTGCTCAGAACTCATCTCAAACCCATTCACAACACACGGCATTCCTGAGAACATTGTGTCTGACAGAGAAGTCTAGTTTGTTTCCAGATTTTGGAGGACTTTTTGTTCTAAACTTAGTGTTCAATTGTCTTTCTCCTTTGCTTTTCATCCTCAGACCAATGGACAAAATGAGAGAACAAACCAGACATTGGAGACTTATCTGAGATGCTTTGTGTCTGCTGATCAAGATGACTGGGTCTCTTTTTTGCCTTTGGCTGAGTTTGCTCTTAATAATAGGGCTAGCTCTGCCACTTTGATGTCTCCATTTTTCTGCAATTTTTGTTTCACCCTCGATTTTCTTCGGGACAGACGGAGGCTTCTACCTGTCCAGGTGTTGACTCTGTTGTGGAGCGTATGCAGCAGATTTGGGACCAGGTAGTGGAGAGGTTGTCCCTCTCTCAGGAGAAGGCCCAGCGGTTTGCCAACCGGCATAGGACTGATGGTCCTCGGTTTAAAGTGGGGGACTTGGTCTGGTTGTCCTCAAGAAATATCCCTATGAGAGTTGCATCTCCTAAGTTTAAGCCTAGGTTCATTGGACCTTATAAGATCATGGAGATTCTTAAAACTGTTTCCTTTCGTTTACTTCTTCCAGGGACATTTAAGATCCATAACGTCTTCCACAAGTCCTTATTGAAGAGGTTTGTCGAGCCAGTGGTTCCTATGGCAGTGCCTCCTGACCCTGTTTTGGTTGAGGGCAATCTGGAGTATGTGGTTGAGAAAATATTGTATTCTCGTTTTTCTAGACGGAAACTCCAGTATTTGGTTAAGTGTAGAGGTTATGGTCAGGAGGACAATTCTTGGGTATTTGCTTCGGACATCCATGCAAGGAGACTGATCCGTGCGTATCACCGAGCTCATCCTGACCGACCTGGTTGCACAAATGAGGGTTCGGTGACCCCTCCTCAAGGGGGGGTACTGTTGTGAATGTTTTGGAAATGAATTATGAGCAGAAGCTCCCTCTGGTGGTTACAAACAGTACTGAACCATTCAATGAGGATTGGCAATCAGGAGTCACAGACTGGCTTGATATAAGGGAGGGTTCCCTCCCATCATGGTTGCCGGTTATCAATTGCTTCTTGTCTCAACTGTGGTTCCTGGTTCACTTGGAAGCTTGCTGAGTATTGCCTCTTCTTCTGCTTTCAGATAAGATATTTTCTGTTTTTGTTCTTACCTTTTGCATATTTCTCTGCATTTCTGTGAGGTTAGCCAGGTTCCCCCCCGGGGGCTTGGGCTCCTCTCAGTTCCGCTGGAGCCACTGTTATTTGTTCATTTGCCTTTTCCAGTTTTTTCAGTGGCTGCGGCTTAGTTTTGTTACACCAGAGAACTGATTTAGGTGGTAGAGGTCGTGTGATCTCAGGTGTTTTTGCAATCAGTAGCGTTGGCATTTTTTAGGGTTTTTTTGGATTGCAGTGAGTATCCTTTCTATCCTTTTCTGTCTAGGTAGATTGGGCCCTAGCGTTTGCTCATACTATTTTCTGTCTGTGTCTGTATTTCCTCTTGTCTAACTGCCATTACATGTTTGGGGGCTTCCTATGTTCTTTGGGGATCTGCTCCGGGGCAGATAACTTTCCTCTTTCTATCTTTAGGTGTAGTTAATCTCTCAGGCTGTGAAGAGGTATCTAGGACCAACATAGGAACGCTCCACGGCTGCCTTTAGTTGTGGTGGTTAGTCAGGGTACTGCAATCCAATAGATTCCAACCTCTCTGGTGTATTGCCGTTTTTGCCTGCTCTCCTCAGCTACCAAAACATAACAGTAAGCTACCATAAACCTTGAGGTGGTTGAAGCAGTACACTTACTGGTTGAGTTCCATGACTGGTCGTAGGAATTCTAAATGCCGGAAATATACATATTGCCGCTTTCTACTGACACCAGAAGTAGAGGGAAGGGGATTAAATTCCCGCAGGTACTGGTACCTTGCTGAGCGCCAGCGTCGTTTCAATAAAGCAACTGTTGACAAAGTAAAAACAAAAACAGTCCTGGTAAGGCAAATTATAACTCTGACATATATGCAATTACAATGATTACAAACATCATATGCCATTAAGGCTCCGGGCTCAGTATGTTCACAAAACTACACAGCAACAAGGACAAAACTATACATCTCATTCTTGACAGTTAAATACCTCCTGCCATGCCTAACTTGAAAAATGCACCATAAAGTACACACTGCTATGGTTATTAGCAGAGAAAGCTAATTTGAAAATGGATGTATGTATAGTAGTAAGTATACACATCTTTTACAATGCCAGAAACCTGTAAGGCCAGTATTGGTGGAAGACACTTAGTGGGGTTATTGTATAAAACCAAGTAATGCTCAAATAAACATGTGAAGAGGGAAAACATGGGGGCTCCTATAAAAGTTGTGCATGAACAACAAGGGTACACTATACTTTGTGGGCTGGAAGAAGCATGGTAGTCCAGACAATGCAGTCATGTGTGAGAACATTGGGAACTCAAAATGCTTAATATTTTTTTGTTAGGGTCTGTGGAATGCACCAAATAAATATAAATAGTGAGTTCGTTCGCAGCCTGGGGTCCACCGTGCAGGCGGAGACTGCTGCTAGTAAGATGGCGGTTAGTGTTGAGCGATACTGCCCGATATCCCAAAATATCGGATCGGATTGGATCGGCCCGATACTCAGAAAGTATCGGGTAGCACCGATCCGAAACCGGAAACCCAATGCAAGTCAATGGGACAGAAATATCGTAATTAAAAAAACTCTTTTTTCCTTGTAAACACTAGACATACACACATAGAATACATATATAAATATATGTACATGTCATTGTGACATATATATATATATATATATATATATATATATACATATATTTATAGTTCATACACTTCTACATAGTAAAATAGCCTCTGATTCAATTGCCGGGCAATGCCGGCTTTAGTGAAATTACAGAAGCACCCGACATGAAATGACACATGGTTTACATAGAGTTAACCATATCTTTTCATGTCGTTTGATATATGGTTTTCACTAACAATTACATGAGTGTATGTGTGCAAAATTTGACAAATGTAGGGGTTAATTAAAGGTGTAAATTCGTTGTAAAAAAACACATTTTTTTGCTACGAATTTACACCTTTAATTAACCCCTACATGTGTCAAATTTTGCACACATACACTCATATAATTGTTAGTGGAAACCATATATCAAACTACATAAAATGACATGGTTAACTCTATGTAAACCATGTGTCATTTCATGTCGGGTTCTGTAATTTCACAAAAGCCGGCAATTGAATTAGCGGCTATTATAGTATGTAGAAATGTATGTACTATAAATATACATATATATGTGTCACAAATTCAATGACATGTATATATATATGAGGTGTAAAATTGTTGAAAAAAAATGCGTGGGCTCCCGCCCTATTTTCTCAACCAGACAGACAAAGCCAGCGAGTGGGGGCAGATAATAATAGCCCAGAGAGGGACCATTATTTTTGGCCCCCCTGGCTACTAACATCTGCCCCCAGACACCCCAGAAAAGGCAAATCTATAATTAGATTCGCCCTTTCTGGCACTTTGCCCGTCTATTCCCATTGCCCTGTAGTGGTGGCGAATGGGTTAATAAGGGGTTAAAGCCACCTTGCTATTGAAAGGTGAGTTTAAACTAGGTTAATAATTGAGAGCTGTCAATTAGACAACTATCAATTATTAATCCTATTGTATGAAATAAAAATAAAACACGCACACATTAATTAAAAATCATTTTAATGAAATAAACACACAGTTTTTGACCATATTTTATTTTATTGCCATTCCTTGCGAAGCCCTTGTTCACCTGTAATAAAAATAAAATAATAAAGCAACATTATTCTTACCTATCCGATGTTCAGTCAGGTCCCCGATGTAATCCTTCTTAAAGGGTTAATGTTTACTGCAGGGACCGCAGCTAATGCAGACAGCCTCACAGTAAACCCCCGACTGAATCATCTTCTCTCCTGGCTGACAGGAGAGGAAGTGGTTAGCATAATTGATTGCTTCCCACTTTCACTTCAGGTCAGCCAGGGACACCCACAGCATCAGTGACGTCAGAGAGAATCCCGGCTGAGCTGAAGTGAACTGATTAACAAAAATAGGGGATCCCCTCGAAAAAAAAAATGGCGTGGGGTCCCCCTTATATTTGTTATCCAGCCTGATAAAGCATGCTACTGAGGCCTGGTTTTTCAGGCTGTTAAGGAGCCAATATCCATGGACCTTGCAAGCCTGATAATACCAGGCCACAGCAGTCTGCTTATCTTGGCTGGTTAACAAAAATAGGGGATCCCCTGAAAAAAAAAATGGCGTGGGGGTCCCCCTATTTTTGTTAACCAGCCAAGTAAAAAGCAGACTGCTGCGGCCTTGTATTAAAAGACTGTCAAGGCCCATGGATTTTGACCCTCAACAGCCTAAAAATACCAGGCTGCAGCAGCCCCACAATTGGCGCATCCAAAGATGCGCCAATTGTGGCACTTTACCCAGCTCTTCCCACTTGCCCTGTAGCGGTGGAAAGCAGGGTAATAAGGGGTTAATGTCACCTTTGATTGAACGGTGACAATAAGCCCGGTTAATAATGGAGAGGCGTCAATAAGACACTGATCCATTATTAATCATAGTTTGTAAATTTTTAAAAAAATACACAGCCAGAAAAAAGTCTTTTAATGAAATAAAACACCACACAGTTTTCATTATTTTTATTGTACGCTCATACTGCTACGCTATCGTTCTCCTGTAAAAAAACAAAAATAACAAACCAACACAAATACTCCCTGTCCGACGCAGTCCAAAACCACGACGAGTCCAGCTCTGCTACATCTGGATGCCAGGCTGAGCCTGACATCCACATAGAGCATAGCTGCTTACCTGAGGAGGTTCCCCGGCGGTGACGTCATCGGACTGGTTTACGGCCAGCTGTCGCGAGAGTACAGCTGGTCGAGATTACCCAGTACCCGGCAGTCACTGCAGTTATCGCGAGAAGGTGCACGTGACCCCCAGGGAGAGGGTAATGGTCGGCCTGGATAGATGGACCGCCTGGGATCTTCTGCCAGGTAAGTGCTGCTGACACCTGACAGACCCGACAGACACTGACAGTGACACTTTCGGGAAGTTCCTGTGTCACGTACTTCGCTCTGTGACACAGGAACTACCCATAAACTTTAGAGGAAAACTTAGATTCTGGTATCCGATATGACAAAAATATCGGATCTCAGAATCGGAATTCCGATACAGCGAATATCGGCGGATACCCGATATTTGCACTATCGGAATGCTCAACACTAATGGCGGTAAAGACAAACTCTGTTACTTCACAGAGTACCAAACATAGATGCTGTGGCACTATATGGCTGTATAAGCGAACTCTGTTACACCACAGAGTCGCTGCGGTAAAGCCGCCGAGATAGCGACTGTGTCCTGTTAACACCACAGGGCTACACAGATAACTGCTGTGCGGATAGCAGTCCGTGGTCATGCAGTCAGCAACACAAACAAACAACTCCTCACCGAAGAAGCCGGTATTCTAGGGGCTTATTTCAGCCAAGCCCTGAACACGTGCATATGAATCTCCTTACCGGAGGTGCCGGTATTCTAGGGACTTATTTAAACCGAGCCCTAACCACATGATCACACTGGCACAAAGCACATAATGCAATTGATACCAGCGCCTGGCCGCAAGGCCATGCAACCCTTTTATAGTAGCAACTACAGGACCTGCCAGAAAAGGACCAATGAGAAACTGTTCCAGAACACATGTAGTTTCAGGACCTTCCTGGTGGACCAATAGGAGCTGCTGCACTACCTGAGCATGTGACCCCTGATCTCCAATGAGAGATCTTACCCTGGGCATGCTCAGAAGGGGAAGCGCAGGACTTAGTCCTAAAGACTTCTGCTCGCCGCTGACCAGTACTGGCTACAATAGCAGAACCTGGAGAGGCAGTAGCAAGTCTCTTCACAGTATTAGACCGGGCGAGATGCTGTGACCCACGTCTTTGCTGAGCAGGCTCTACTGCGGCCGGAGATGGATGGTGGACCGCAGCGGGACTGGTTCGAGACTCCCCTTGTGCAGCAGTGGGAACTCGAACCCTAACATTACCCCCCTCCTAGGGCCCCCCTTCTTTGGGCCTCGCTGCTCTCAAAGGCAGCGATGAGCTGCAGAGCGTGAACATGCTCGGCAGGCTCCCAGGACCTATCCTCAGGCTCACAACCCCTCCAATCCACCAAATTAAATTTTATGCCCTGTACCACCTTACACCCAATGATGGCGTTCACCTCATGATCGTCGGTAGATGAACCCGACGTCCCGGCAGAGGACTCTGAAAACCGGGAGATGGCCACGGGTTTTAAAAGGGACACGTGAAAGGTATCAGAGTTACCAAGGCGAGGTGGAAGGGCTAAGCGGTAGACTACAGGGTTTACCTGCTCAAGGATCTTAAAGGGGCCCAAATAGCGAGGTGCCAACTTAGTAGACTTTACTCGCAGCCTGCTGTTCCGGGCAGAGAGCCACACTAAGTCACCCAGAACAAATGTCGGAGCGGGGCGCCGATGAGCGTCGGCGGAAGACCTCATCCTCTCCTTGGAGGCCTGAATGGCATCCTGAGTGCGGTCCCAAATATCCCGTGCCTCCACGGCCCAGTCTGCCGCCCTGGAGTCGGCGGAAGACACGGGCATGGGCACAGGTACCCGCGGATGCTGACCGTAGTTTAAGAGGAATGGTGTCTGTCCGGTGGAGTCAGCCACAGCATTATTTAGAGCGAACTCAGCCCACGGTAGCAAGGATGCCCAGTCATCCTGCCTGGCTGAGAGAAAATGTCGCAAGTATGTGACCAAGGTCTGGTTGTCTCTCTCTACCAACCCATTTGTCTCGGGATGATAAGCCGAAGAAAGATTTAACTCAATGCTGAGTAGATGACACAGCTCTCTCCAGAACCGAGACGCAAATTGGGGACCTCGATCACTGACAATTTTGTCTGGTATTCCGTGTAGCCGGAAAATGTGCCTGACAAATAATGCTGCTAAGGCCCGTGCGGACGGTAACCGTGGTAACGACACCAAGTGTACCATTTTGGAGAAGTGGTCGGTTATCACCCAGATGATGGTGCAGGCCCGAGACTTAGGTAAGCCCACCACAAAATCCATCCCAACGATCTCCCAGGGCCTGTCTGCCGCTGGAAAAGAGAAAAGTATCATAAGATATTCGTAATGTCTATCTATGGTATTGAACGCCATCTTCCATTCGCCCCCCTCACGGATGCGGATCAGGTTATAGGCACCACGAAGATCCAGCTTAGTAAATACCCTTGCTCCCCAGAGCCTATCAAAGAGCTCAGATATTAGGGGCAAAGGGTATTTGTTCTTAACGGTAATGGCGCTAAGACCCCTATAGTCTGTACTCGGTCGTAATTCTCCATTTTTCTTCTGCACAAAGAAAAATCCTGCCCCTGCTGGTGAAACTGACTTCCTAATAAACCCTCTTGCCAGATTTTCCTGGATGTATTGTGACATGGCCTACTTCTCAGGAAGAGAGAGAGGATACCCTCTTCCCCGAGAGGGCTCCATTCCAGGCAAGAGGTCTATAGGACAGTTATAGGGGCGATGAGGCGGAAGAGTCTCCGCTGCCTTTTTGGAGAATACGTCCACGTATGACCGATAAACATTGGGGAGAGAAGCAAGGTCTATGGGTATCTCCGTGGTGGAAACCTGAACGTCCTCTCTGAGACATCTGTCTCTACAATGATCACCCCAACCCAGTATTCTCCCAGAGGACCACTCAATATGGGGAGAGTAGTGGCGAAGCCAGGGTAATCCCAACAAAACCTCATCTATTCCCTCAGGAAGAACAAAAAGGGATATATTCTCCAGATGAGAAGGGGACATAGACAGAGGAAGAGAGACAGTCTGGTGGGTGATTTGTGAGGGAAGGATTGCTCCATTCAATACTCTCACCGATACTGGCTCGGCGAGCGTCACCAGAGGTATGGAATGGCGAGAGGCAAAGGAGGAGGACATAAAATTCCCCTCTGCCCCAGAGTCCACACAAAGTGTGGTGGGAAGAGTGGATGAACCTAGAGAGATTAACCCTTTAAGGAGCACTTTCGGAGCAAAATCCCTCGCATCTAATGACCCTGCACCCATGGTCACGGAAAATGACCGTTTACTCATTCGCTGGGGACATAGGTTGGCATAATGTCCTGGCTGCTGACGCACTCCACAGACCACGGATACTCGAGTGGTCCGAGACTTATATCCCACTCGAGTAGTCTCCACGGTCTCTTGGGAGTCGGATGCCCGAGCGGGAAATTCAAGAGGTTTGGCAAAGGTGGGTGCCAGCCGAAACCTCTGCCTACACTGGGTCCGCTCTAACCTCCGCTCGTGAAAACGGAGGTCGATGCTGGTAGATATAGAAATTAGTTTCTCCAGTGTGGCAGGAATCTCCCTGGTAGCCAAAGCGTCCTTTACATGGTCTGCCAGTCCTCTCCAGAACACTGGAATAAAAACTTTATCTGGCAACTCTAATTCAGATGCCAAAGTCCGAAATTGGACTGAGAACTGGCTGACCATGGACAAGCACTGTGACATTGCCAGCAGTTGGAGTGCCGTATCGTGCGTGACCTGATTTCCTAAAAAGACCTTTTTCAGAGCCTCCAAAAAACGAGGAGCACTCCGCACCACATGATCGTCGCGCTCCCACAGTGGCGTTGCCCACTCCAATGCTCTGCCCGACAGAAGAGACACAATAAAAGCCACTTGTGCCCGTGGGGAAACGTGTTGCCAGAAGCTCAAGCTGTATAGAGCACTGACTCACGAATCCCCGACAATGTTTACTGTCACCAGTAAACTTGTCTGGAAGTGGGAGTTGAGATAATGTCGGAGCAGAGGTAGCGGTGGACAAATTGGCTGCAGCTATGCTAGCAGCCTGAACAGCGACTGCGGTAACATCCACAGCTGAGGTTGTGCGCTCAAGGACCGCCAACCTACCCTCCAGCTGCTGAAAGTACTGCTGTAAACGCTTGTCGTCCGCCATATTACTAGCCAGACCCTGGCGCTAGTATACTGTTAGGGTCTGCGGAACGCACCAAATAAATATAAATAGTGGGTGTGTTCGCAGCCCGGGGTCCACCATGCAGGAAGAGCCTGCTGCTAGTAAGATGGCGGTAAAGACGAACTCTGTTACTTCACAGAGTCGCAAACATAGATGCTGTGGCACTATATGGCTGTATATGTGAACTCCGTTACACCACAGAGTCACCGCGGTAAAGCTGCCGAGTTTGCGACTGTGACCTGTTAACACCACAGGGATACACAGATAACTGCTGTGCGGATAGCAGTCCGTGGTCATGCAGTCAGCAACACAAACAAACAACTCCTCACCGAAGAAGCCGGCATTCTAGGGGCTTATTTCAGCCAAGCCCTGAACACGTGCATACGAATCTCCTCACCGGAGGTGCCGGCATTCTAGGGGCTTATTTCTGCCGAGCCCTAACCACATGCGTGCATGATCACACTGGCGCAAAGCACATAATGCAATTGATACTAGCGCATGGCCGCAAGGCCATGCAACCCTTTTATAGTAGCAACTACAGGACCTGCCAGAAAAGGACCAATGAGAAACTGTTCCAGAACACATGTAGTTTCAGGACCTTCCTGGCGGACCAATAGGAGCTGCTGCACTACCTGAGCATGTGACCCCTGAACTCCAATGAGAGATCTTACCCTGGGAATGCTCAGAAGGGGAAACGCAGGACTTAGTCCTAAAGACGTCTGCTTGCCGCTGACCAGTACTGGCTACAATAGCAAAGCCATGTAGAGGCAGCAGCAAGTCTCTGCGCAGTATTAGACCAGGCGAGATGCTGGGACAGACGTCTTTGATGAGCAGGCTCCACTGCGGCCGGAGATGGATGGGGGACCGCAGCGGGACTGGTTCGAGACTCCCCTTGTGCAGCACCGGGAACTCGAACCCTAACGTTTTTTTATGTGTAGCTATAAATACGAAGGCAATATACATCCTGAACATTATGTTTGACAATTAACAAGCACATTTTGAAACCAAGTCACTATTATGCTGATAAGGGCTTACAAACTACATGCTATTTTGATGGGGCAATAACTGATTCACTAACACATCAGCACTGTTAACTCTATTTAAAATATGAATTATGTAAGTACATTTTGTTATTACATAGGAACATCCATGGGTGCACTCACCATAATTTGCTTGCTTGGATGGGGAATATGTTGACCAAACAATGCTTGGGCTACTGCAAGCCATCCACGCTCTACAATCAGTCGGTCGTGGTATCCTTCCACACGAGTGTCCCAAAGTTCTGGGTGTTCTTTCACAAGACATATTAGGCGCTCAGTATCAACACGAGGTGCCATTAAATAATCAAAATGCAGGAGAATAAGTCCACATATGTCCCTCCACTCACAAGCAGTTCACCCCAGCAAAGAAAAGGCTAGACAGACTGAACTTTTTGTTTTTGTCTCTAAATCAGGACACCTATCTCTAATAATGATACAATAATTTTGAAAATGCACACAGACAGCACAAAGATGCTCATCCGTGTGTCCGTGTGCTGTCCGTATTGCGGTACGTGCTGCCGGAAAAAAACGGACATGTCTGCGTGTTTTGCACACGGACACACGGTCCATGTGAAAACATGCACATGTGCATAGACACATAGATTGTAATGTGTCTCCATGTGTACGTGTCTCCGGAAAGTATAAAGACTGTCAAATACGTACCTGAAACACGGACGTGTGAAACCGGCCTAAAATAGTATGAAGGGCTAAGATTAAGCGATAACAGATCTAAGGGCTAAGATTAAGTAATAACAGATCTTTAGTCCATTTCTATCTCATAGGAACTATGATATATGCTCAAATCTAAAATAATTTTTCTGGTAGTTAAGAGGCAAAGTAACGAATTTGAAGCTTTTTATCTGAACTACAGTACTGTGATTCCAGAAATGTATTATAATTACATCATAAATGTGATATTATGTATTATGAGCTTCAAACCTCTTCAAAAGAAAAGTAAAATGACAGTGAAACTTTTCCACATTTATTACATCTGCGCAATCAAAACAAATCGAAGCTCATGAACCTGCAAAGACTTGTGTGTATTGCATGATGGATTCTAACATGCCTGATTACACCATTTAGTTACCAAGTACATATGTATTTTTGTTAACCAGCTGTGCACTAATCAGACATGAATTTAATTACAAAGCCGTTAAAGCAAATACAGACTACACGTTCTAACAAAGAATAAAATTCTTAATCATTTTGCAACTGAAACCACAATGAAGCCGTCGACTTTAAGCCTTCTGAGTATTATCTGGTGCAATCTCAAAGTAAAAGCATTGTATTGCCAATGAAACAGCTGCTGCAGGAAACGGCACAAAAGCTCCAGCGCCGCACTTCTTTTCATAAGCCAGGAAAGCTATTTGGTTTGCCATATTTCAGAATATTACTGAAAACAAGCCCTGTGTTATGCAGAATCCTGGCAGAATCTCTTACATTATATGGTATAGTACAGGTAGCTACATCTGTTCCGTTAATTAGCGGAAGAGAGTTGTTATCATTTATATGAACTACTGTGCTCATAAGACCTAAATAAAAGTCTGAAAATACATATGTGTGTGGATACCTACCTCCATACACATTCTCCCAATTACAGGTAGGATCTATATTATAATTTTGGAATTTCTCTCACTGGCTCATGAATAACGATAAGCATTTACAAGGATTTTGCTAACAAACAGATTTTTTGGATTCTTTTCAATATATTGGCAATTGATATAGGTAGACATTAGACGAGACAATGAATGCAGGAGATACTGCGAATCTGTGCTGCAGATCTATTTAAATGTAAATAGTTGGCAGTGTTCTCATGTTTTCTACTTCATAAAAGTGAACACAGAAGGAAGAAAAACCAGTATGAGCTGCATGTAGTAATGGAAAAAAATATAGGATTGCTTTTCTTATTTGTCATTATAATGCATCTCATGGGATATATTCTAAGTGCACAAAACAGAATTGCTGGCAACACCTAAGGGTATAAATTCAATTATACCTTATTCCATATGTCACTCTCACTTTTACATTAACATGTGTGCCTGCTGTATAGCAAAATATTCTACAAGAAGCATTTATCTAAATGTGTTAAAATCTTAAAATATAATATTAGGACAGTTTGAGTCTTCAAATTTCCTTTTTTTAATGTTGCAGCATATGTCTGTTGACATCTCAGAAAAAAAGAGATTGACATCCAAATGAAAGAAAAAAATTAGCTTTTCAAATGAAAACCTGTTTTTTTTTGCAGATCTACATGGGCAAATTTAATCAAAATAGCTTCATAATAGCTTCTGTCTAAAACACAGCAAGAATGTTCATAGTGAAAATTATAACTTTGGTGCCTGGGACATTTCTGTAGAAATAAAAAGAAAACTCTCTAACATAAATTGAAAAAATGTGCTTGCTGGTAGTTTTTAGAATTCAATGCAGTCTAATGTAAAGTATTGCTATGAGTCATGTACAGTGTAGCCTATTCCTTTGAATCACGCTCATCATAAAATTAGTAATTATAGTGAAGGTATATAAAGTTTGTAAGTTGTGGAAGTTTACTGTAGATAAATTGAAGATTATACGTTTGGGACAAGAAAAATTGTTTTATATTGGTGGACATTAAACCTAACTTAAGAAACTTCTGCTAGGAAGTTGCTGTTAAGACAAGTCAAATCTTGTGAAAAATCAAATGAGCCACAGATGCATATGTCAAGAATATAGTTTTACCTCTACATACAGATGTGCCCAACACTACCGTACTTTAACTTAAATTTTGATTCTAATTTCCCACAGTGCTAAAATGACACATCCCTCACATCATCCAATGACAAGGTGCATATATAGTCCTTTCTTTTCTAATATGGTAGCCTATAGATGACAGATGGGTTACATATGTCACCTTGTCAGAAGTATCCATCATAGTAAAAAATAATAAAATAAAACAATGTTAAAGGGGTTTTATGGAGAGATAAAAATGAATTTCATTCTACATTTTGTAGAAAACTATGAGGGCTCCTATCCCGCTGCCTGTTATATAACTTTTTATGCCTTTACTAATTCATGTTGTCTTACTACTTATCATTGTGACCTCCTGAGTGCTTCCCCTCATTTATGTGTGGCCAGCACCCTGCTGCTCATAAGTTATGTCCCCTGAGCAAGGTTTATCACAGTCTGTGACACAATATCAAACAGAGCACATATTGACTATAAACAGCATATCAAAAAGGTCCTATCGCTTGTTTTGCAGGACCTTACACAGTCTCACAAGGACACTCCTCTACTGAGCTGCATAAAAAAACGTGGAGTGAGTGTCCATTAAAAGTTGCAAAAACGTATTTCTTTATTATACATGAAGGCATATATAAGATAAAAGCATGTATCAATACAAGGTCATGATTATAGTGAGAAATGGGTAGAAGGACGTGAATATCCTATACATGAAATATTAAGGGGGTGGGGAGAGCAGCCACAGATGGTATATATCAATTAATTATAAAGTTCTAGTGCTTCTACCATGTGCAATATAATACTATATATGTAGGGGTTTAAAAGGAGTAGGAACCAAATATCTATCCACATGCTGAGGCTATTATAAGTCAGTGAATAATTTAATGCAAAAGCCATTTGCATCAATCCATATAGTCATAAAAATGCTCTTGCCCATAGTTCCCCAAGAGAGGCACAACATTAACAGTCCCTTAATATTTTCTTCATCATATTCACATCCTTCTACCCAATTATAATCATGAACTTGTATTAATATATGCTTTTATCTTATATATGTCTTCATGTGTAATAAAAAAATATGTTTTTGCAACTTTTCATGGACTCCCACTCCATATTTATCACAGTCTGTGCAGGTGTGATGTCCCTCCTTCCACTCACTCTGGATCTGCTCTCTTTTTCTACCTTACTGCACCATCACAGCTTGTTTATGACCTGTCAAGGAGCGAGGAGTGAAAGCTAGAGAAGCAGGCAGAAGAAAATGGCAAGTCATATTGTATGATTATCTTTATCACTGGTCACTGCTCTAAATCTCCTATCCAAACGCAGTAATTGTCACCACATCATGAATGTGATCACAGCTCCAGGAGTAGACAGCTACAGCAGTGAGCAGCGATGCAGTCGATAGTACCAGTAGCTCATTATTCCCTGACACCTGGGGTAGATGTAGAGCATTATATGTACAGCTCTCCTCCTCTCCCTGCACTTGTAATTGCAGTAAGCGCTGGGCGTGAGGAGATCCTAGTGTGATAAGGTTAGACACATAAGTCTAAACATATCACACTGAAAAAAAATGATTTTGACAGTCTCTGGGAGCATATGCTTTATTTTCCTCTCTAAGGTGCTTTCTTCTTATGATTGGGCAATGGCATACAGGAGAAAAGTAAAACCCCCCAAAGAAGATTCTCTTTAAATGCCCACTTGGTTGAATGTGAAATTAGCATTTTATCAGGTGCACTAAACTTCAGAAGCCAATATCTCTGTAATGGAGAGGAGAAAAAAAGGAAAATAGTGTTTTATTCAGTTTTTAAAATGCTTTTTCAAGAAAGTTTAATATGCAAGAAGTGGTAAAAGGTCATTATTAAATAATTTAGTTAAGGGATAATATTTTTTATGAATAAAACAGCTAAAATACTGTATATTGACTAAGATAATTTTTCTATCTATAATGAACATTATCATTCTCCCAAAGTAGAGAGTGATATTGTCAGTAGTGTTATTTGCTTTGAAGAAGCTTTATAGTGTTAAATATAAATATTAGTTGGCTTCTGAGTTAAAACATAAATGATGGGAAGAAACAGAACTCTGTGGCCTTGGGGTGTTCAGTAAATATTTTTCATAAATACCTTAGTATGACATTAAATAGAAAAAGGAGGACTCATGTATCACTGACAATATGTGCAATGTTTTGCTTCTACCAAAAGTATTTATTCAGGAAAATATAACCTTGCAATACACAATGAAGAAAATAAAATTTTTCATCAGTTTATCATATGGTCTTGTAGAATATCACTTTACAATACTTAATGGGGGTTTTCCCATCTCCAAACCCTATCCCAATATGCAGTAAGTGCAATATTAACAAGTTTAACAAAGACCTCTAATTAGAAATGTAGTATAGTTTTTCTGATTCACTATGTTGCTTACCCCATGTGCAGATTATTGCAATAGTTTAAGTATTCATGGATGCAACCACTCATATAATGACAATTTGTTAGTTAGCTGGTAGTGGTCATAATTATGGATACCTAAGCTACTCATAAGCCCTGCACATGAGGAAAGCGACATAGCAAATCTTAAAAAAACATACTACATTTCTAATTGGAGGTATTTGCTAATATTATTACACACATTACGTATTGGGATAGAATCTTGGAGTCTTACCACATCTCCACCAAGACCTGCTCCTGCTAGTTTGCTTCTGTCACCAGGCGCCAATGTATTTATTCTGGTGCTAGTGATATGAAAAATGTCAGTACCAGACCAGAAGCTCTGTATGGCATAGGCTTTGTCCAGCCACTAAGATTAGGGTGGCTAGGACCTACAGTCTGTCCAGTCTGGCAGTATAAGTGTGTATGCTGTGCCAGGTGAAGTTATCAGCTCCCTTCTTCAGCCAACTGGAAAGCGCTACACCCTAGTAAAGCTTCCAGTGTTAGCTTAGTGTTAGCTTCCAGCTAAGGTGTTCCCTGTTTGATCGGGACTTGCTTATTGACGCTTTTCCTGCCTAACAATGTTATTCCTTTCCTCTTGGTTTTGACCCGACTACCATATCAACTGAATGACTGTATTACGTCTAGTGCAAGTTCTCAGGTGATCTGTGCACTGATCAAGGCTTCAAAGAACATCTAAAATATTTCTAGTGTCATGTGTTAGTTTCACTCAGTGTGTTACTTTAAAAAATCCCCTGCAAAAGGGAATAATCTCAACCTATTGCAATAACAGAAAATACCCTCTGTCTCATAAGCTGTGAAGACCAGAAGATAATTTTCTGATGGGCTGAGGGCTATTTATCTGTACATTATATTCCAGCACCAGGAAATTGATAGAATTGTTACCTCTGATCATGGCATATTTTTAAAATATTGTGCTGGTTGCAGAAAAGCAAATATACCCTGTGGTTTTCCCTTCTCTTGATCGACAGGAAAATAATCGTCTTCAGTATAAATTTATTTTGCATTCTTCAAGTGCATTTTAATTTTCTGCACTCTAAGGGTTCAATTCATCAAAATGTTTATGCCAGATTTCTGGCTTAAAACACTTTGAGAAGTCACAATTTTTTTTGCGCAATGAAAAGCTGCACTCACGATGCAGTTTGGCAATTTTCTAGGCCTAGAGACCACTATCAATTAGCTGGATGATGCTGTTTCTCTTTTCTTTGGAAATCTTCTTGATGGTTGCTCCTAAATTCAAATGAGTGACCTTTTGCACGGAAAGCCACTTAATAACAAACTGAGCTATTAAGGAATTGAAAAACAGGTTGTAATTTGTAGCATTCGGGAAGAAAAAGATATTTCCACCAACAAGAGTGAAGCAGTAACAGTGGAGTGACATGACAAGAATCTGTATAACTAATATGTTAAATATTTGAAAGTCAAATGTATGAATTAACCAAGATGGTTGTCTATAAAATGATGGTAATCTCAAGTTTGATGCTGTAGTGGATGGTGAGATAAAGAGCCTGAAAATAAAAGGTTCAAAACATTTTTATCCTTTTGATCATCAGTGTATATATATATATATATAGACAGATAGATAGATAATTATATATATATATATATATATATATATATAGGTAATTGGACTGTGTTGTGGCTAAGGCCTCTTTCACACTTCAGTTATGCGACGTCAGTCAAAATCCGCCAAAGTGTGAAAAAAACGGATCCGCCATTTTTTTTTTTGGCGGATCCGCTTTTTTCATATTGACTTGCATTAAAGTACAAAAGTTAGCACACTGTAGTGCTATAACTTGCGGACACAAAAATATGGAAAATATGAAAAAATATGAAAAATAAATTGCATCACTGCCTTAGAAATATGAAAAATTGAGAAGTCTTAGCGCATAAAAAGGCCAATTTGTGTGTACCTGATATCCACGTTAAGGCTCTTCTCGTATACCAGGTCCTAACTATGCCAATCCTCACTTAGAAAAGTCTGTCTGCATGGGAACATATGAATCCTCTCTCCAGACTAAAATCTACATCTCTGTGGAGGGGTAATGAACCTGTTATAATTAAAACGCCTGTGACCACCAGGTGGAGTGCTCAGGCAGAAGGTAAATGAATACATATTAAAAACTGACTGGCACATCCAAACATAGATCCAATGTGAACAGGTGCTTAAACCTAGAGTCACCAACTCATACACATTCAAGAATAAAAGGTAGCACACTGTAGTGCTATAACTTGCAGACACAAAAATATGGAAAATATGAAAAAATATGAAAAATAAATTGCATCACTGCCTTAGAAATATGAAAAATTGAGAAGTCTTAGCGCATAAAAAGGCCAATTTGTGTGTACCTGATAGCCACGTTAAGGCTCTTCTCGTATACCAGGTCCTAACTATGCCAATCCTCACTTAGAAAAGTCTGTCTGCATGGGAACATATGAATCCTCTCTCCAGACTAAAATCTACATCTCTGTGGAGGGGTAATGAACCTGTTATAATTAAAACGCCTGTGACCACCAGGTGGAGTGCTCAGGCAGAAGGTAAATTAATACATATTAAAAACTGACCGGCACATCCAAACATAGATCCAATGTGAACAGGTGCTTAAACCTAGAGTCACCAACTCATACACATTCAAGAATAAAAGGTAGCACACTGTAGTGCTATAACTTGCGGACACAAAAATATGGAAAATATGAAAAAATATGAAAAATAAATTGCATCACTGCCTTAGAAATATGAAAAATTGAGAAGTCTTAGCGCATAAAAAGGCCAATTTGTGTGTACCTGATAGCCACGTTAAGGCTCTTCTCGTATACCAGGTCCTAACTATGCCAACCCTCACTTAGAAAAGTCTGTCTGCATGGGAACATATGAATCCTCTCTCCAGACTAAAATCTACATCTCTGTGGAGGGGTAATGAACCTGTTATAATTAAAACGCCTGTGACCACCAGGTGGAGTGCTCAGGCAGAAGGTAAATGAATACATATTAAAAACTGACCGCACATCCAAACATAGATCCAATGTTAACAGGTGCTTAAACCTAGAGTCACCAACTCATACACATTCAAGAATAAAAGGTAGCACACTGTAGCACTATAACTTGCGGACACAAAAATATGGAAAATATGAAAAAAATTTGAAAAATAAATTGCATCATTCTTGAATGTGTATGAGTTGATGACTCTAGGCTTGGATGTGCCGGTCAGTTTTTGATATGTATTGACTTGCATTAGTGACGGATTTTGACTGATGGTCATCTGTTATGTTTCGGTAGCTGAGGAGTGCAGGTAAAAAAGGCAATACACCAGAGCAGTTGGAATCTATGAGATTGCAGTACCCTGACTAACCACCACAACTAGAGGCAGCCGTGGAGCGTTCCTACGTTGGTCCTAGACGCCTCGTCACAGCCTGAGAAACTAACTACACCTAAAGATAGAAAGAGGAAAGCTATCTGCCCCGGAGCAGAACCCCAAAGACAATAGAAAGCCCCCAAACATGTAATGGCGGTTAGACAAGATGAAATACTGACACAGAAAGAAAATAGTATGAGCAAACGTTGGGGCCCAAACTAACTAAATAGAAAAGGATAGGAAGGGTACTTACTGCAATCCCAGAAAACCCTGAAAAGCACCAACTCTACTAATTTCAAAAATACCTGAGATCACACGACCTCTTCCACCTAAATTAGTTCTCTGGTGTAACAAAATCAAAACAGCAGCCACTGAAAAAACTGGAAAAAGCAAAAGTACAAACATCAGTGGCTGAACAAAACTGAGAGGGCAGAAGCCCCCGGAGGGGACCCTGAAGGCCCCCACAGAAGTGCAGGACAAAATGCAAAAATATAGCACAAACACAAAAGAAGAAAATGTCTTATCTGTTAGCAGGAGATGCAGACACGACACAGCAGGCTACAAGGGAAACTGGAATAAAGGATTCAGACCAGAACAATTGATCACCGGCAACCCTGATGGGAAGGTGACTCCCTTATATAAGACCAGTCAGTAACACCTGATTCCCAGTCCTCACAATCTTCACTGGACAGACTAGCACCGCTTGTAACCATCAGAGGGAGCCTCTGCTCAGAACTCATCTCAAACCCATTCACAACAGTACCCCCCCTTGAGGGGGGGTCACCGAACCCTCATTTGAGCAACCAGGTCGGTCAGGATGAGTTCTATGATACGCACGGATAAGTCTCCTAGCATGGATGTCTGAAGCAAACACCCAAGAATTGTCTTCCTGACCATAACCTCTCCATTTAACCAAATACTGGAGTTTCCGTCTAGAAAAACGAGAATCTAATATTTTCTCAACCACATACTCCAGATTGCCCTCAACCAAAACAGGGTCAGGAGGCACAGCAGCAGGAACCACTGGCTCAACAAACCTCTTCAACAAGGACTTGTGGAACACGTTATGGATCTTAAATGTCCCTGGAAGAAGCAAACGAAAAGAAACAGGATTAATAATCTCCATGATCTTATAAGGTCCAATGAACCTAGGCTTAAATTTAGGAGATGCTACTCTCATAGGAATATTCTTTGAGGACAACCAGACCAAGTCCCCCACTTTAAACCGAGGACCATCATTCCTATGCCGGTTAGCAAACCGCTGGGCCCTCTCCTGAGAGAGGGACAACCTCTCCACTACCTGGTCCCAAATCAGTTGCATACGCTCCACAACAGAGTCAACACCTGGACAGACAGAAGCCTCCGTCTGTCCTGAAGAAAATCGAGGGTGAAACCCAGAATTACAGAAAAACGAGACATCAAAGTAGCAGAGCTAGCCCTATTATTAAGAGCAAACTCAGCCAAAGGCAAAAAAGAGACCCAGTCATCCTGATCAGCAGACACAAAGCATCTTAGATAAGTCTCCAATGTCTGGTTTGTTCTGTCAGTTTGACCATTGGTCTGAGGATGAAATGCCGAGGAGAAAGACAATTGAACACCCAGTTTAGAACAAAAAGTCCTCCAAAATCTGGAAACAAACTGGACTCCTCTGTCAGACACAATGTTCTCAGGAATGCCGTGTAAACGAACCACGTGCTGAAGGAACAACGGCACCAATTCAGAGGAGGAAGGCAACTTAGGTAATGGCACAAGATGTATCATCTTGGAAAACCTATCACAAATTACCCAGATGGTGGTCATTCTCTGAGAAACAGGAAGGTCGGAAATGAAATCCATAAAGATATGGGTCCATGGTCTCTTGGGCACAGGCAATGGCATCAACAAACCACTAGAGCGAGAGCAAGGCTTGGAGCGAGAGCAAGTCCCACAGGACTGCACAAATTCCCTGACATCACGAGACAAGGTAGGCCACCAAAAGGACCGACTAACCAAGTCTCTGGTACCAAAAATTCCGGGATGCCCAGCCAACGCGGAACAATGAATCTCAGACATCACACTCTTTTTCCACTGGTCCGGGACAAACAATTTTCCAACAGGGCAGCACTCGGGCCTATCCTCCTGACACCCCTCCAGAGCAAGTCTCAAATTGGGCGAGATGGCGGAAAGAACTACACCCTCTTTCAAAATAACAGAAGGATCAGATAACTCAGGAGAGTCCGCAAGGAAACTCCTCGAGAGGGCATCCGCCTTAACATTCTTAGTGCCAGGAAGAAAGGAAACCACAAAATTAAAACGTGTGAAAAACAAGGCCCACCTGGCCTGTCTAGGATTGAGTCGCTTGGCAGATTCCAGATAGACCAGATTCTTATGGTCCGTAAGGACCACCACCAGATGTTTGGCTCCCTCCAGCCAATGTCTCCACTCTTCAAAAGCCCACTTCATGGCCAATAACTCCCGATTACCCACGTCATAATTACGTTCAGTAGGAGAAAATTTTCGAGAGAAAAAGGCACAAGGGTTACTTTTAGAGGTCTCTGGATCTTTTGGGACAAAACGGCACCTGCCCCAATTTCAGAGGCATCAACCTCCACCTGAAATGTCAGAGAAACATCAGGCTGCCGTAGAACAGGAGCAGAAGTGAATCTCTGCTTAAGTTCCTGAAATGCAGAGACTGCCTCAGGAGGCCAATTCACCACATCAGAACCCTTTCTGGTCAAATCAGTTAATGGTTTAACAATAACCGAGAAATTACCAATAAATTTACGATAAAAATTGGCAAAACCCAAAAATCTCTGAAGAGCCTTTAATGAAGTAGGTTGGACACAATCACAGATGGCCTGAACCTTGACCGGGTCCATTTCAATAACAGATGGGGACAAAATGAATCCCAGAAATGAGATCCTCTGTACGCCAAAAAAGACACTTTGATCCCTTCACATACAGAGCATTCTCTCTCAAAATCTGGAATACAGTTCAAACATGTTTCACATGAGAGTCCCAGTCATTAGAAAAAATCAAGATATCATCCAAATAAACAATCAGAAATTTGTCCACAAAATCCCTGAAAATGTCATTCATGAAGGACTGGAAGACGGAAGGAGCATTAGTGAGCCCAAAGGGCATCACCAGGTACTCAAAATGCCCTTCAGGGGTATTGAATGCCGTCTTCCATTCATCCCCGTGCTTAATGCGAATAAGGTTATACGCCCCCCTGAGGTCAAGCTTGGTAAACCAAGTAGCGTTTTTCAACCTGGAAAACAGGTCAGAAATCAAGGGTAACGGGTATTGATATTTCACAGTAATATTGTTCAAGAGACGATAATCAATACACGGCCTTAATGAACCATCCTTTTTGGCCACAAAGAAAAAACCGGCACCTAAGGGTGAAGAGGATGGTCTGATATGACCCTTCTCCAATGATTCCTTGATATAAGACCGCATAGCGTCATGTTCAGGTACAGACAAGTTAAAAAGGCGACCTTTAGGGAATTTACTACCCGGCACTAATTCAATAGCGCAGTCATAGCTCCTATGGGGAGGCAAGGATGCAGATTTACTTTCGCTAAACACATCAGAAAAATCAATCAAAAAGTCAGGAACATCCTGAGCCTGGGGGGAGGCAGAAAAAACAGGAGTGTTGGTATTAACACATTGGCAGCCCCAACTGGTTACAGACACAGATTTCCAATCCAAAACAGGATTATGAGACTGTAACCAAGGAAAACCCAGCACGATAATGTCATGCAGATTATACAGAACCAAAAATTTGCAGCACTCCTGGTGATCAGGTTCAACCCTCATTAACACCTGAGTAGAAAACTGGGGTTTATTCTCAGCCAAAGGGGTAGAATCGATCCCCAGTAGGGAATAGACTTCTGTAGGGGTATCAAGGGAAATCCACAACGTTTAGCAAAATCATAATCCATCAGGTTAATAGCTGCTCCAAATCAACGAAAGCCTGAGCAGAAAATGAGGACAGAGAGGATATCAGAGTGACAGTTAATAAAAACTTAGTCTGAACACTACCCAAGACAACTGAGCGTGCAAAACGTCTTCCCCGCTTAGGGCAGACTGAAATAGCATGAGAGGCATCACCACAGTAGAAACATAACCCATTGCGCTTTCGAAACTCATGACGCTGTGCCCCAGAAACCACTCTATCACACTGCATGGGTTCAGAAGCTGGTTCACAAGGCAACACCATTCCACGCATACTTCTCCGCTCACGCAAACGTCTGTCAATTTGAATCGCTAATGACATAGAGTCATTGAGACCAGAGGGGACAGGGAATCCCACCATAACATCCTTTACATTATCTGACAGACCCTTCCGGAAAAGGGCTGCCAAAGCATCGTCATTCCATTTGCCCACCTACGGAATCTCTGACAGTATAACTCAGCGTCATCAAGCCCCTGATTTAATGCCAACAAGGCTTTCTCAGCTTGATCAGTGACATTAGGCTCATCGTACAATAACCCCAAGGCCTGAAAAAATGCATCAACATCACTCAAAACAGGATCCCCAGGTATCAGGGAAAAAGCCCAATCCTGAGGATCGCCGCGCAGGAGAGAGATGATAATTTGAACCTGCTGCGCTGCGTTCCCTGAGGACTTAGATTTTAAGGCAAAAAACAATTTACAATTATTTTGAAATTCTGAAACTTAGCTCGATCCCCTAAAAACAAATCTGGCATGGGGATCCTAGGTTCCACAACAGGCAACCTAGCAAGATATGCAGCAATACTCTGAACCTCAGTGGCAAGCTGATCCACACGGCCAGACAACTGTGCAAACTCCATTGAGAGAAAAGATCCTCCCTAGCACCCAGAGATACAGAGGGAAAAAAAAAAAAATGCAACAAACAGAAAAATATCTCTGACAACTCTGACAATATTTTTTCACTTCTGTGAGTACCATACAATTTTCAATTTTTAGGCCGGTGATACTGTTATGTTTCGGTAGCTGAGGAGTGCAGGTAAAAAAGGCAATACACCAGAGCAGTTGGAATCTATGAGATTGCAGTACTCTGACTAACCACCACAACTAGAGGCAGCCGTGGAGCGTTCCTACGTTGGTCCTAGACGCCTCGTCACAGCCTGAGAAACTAACTACACCTAAAGATAGAAAGAGGAAAGCTATCTGCCCCGGAGCAGAACCCCAAAAACAATAGAAAGCCCCCAAACATGTAATGGCGGTTAGACAAGATGAAATACTGACACAGAAAGAAAATAGTATGAGCAAACGTTGGAGCCCAAACTAACTAAATAGAAAAGGATAGAAAGGGTACTTACTGCAATCCCAGAAAACCCTGAAAAGCACCAACTCTACTAATTTCAAAAATACCTGAGATCACACGACCTCTTCCACCTAAATTAGTTCTCTGGTGTAACAAAATCAAAACAGCAGCCACTGAAAAAACTGGAAAAAACAAAAGTACAAACATCAGTGACTGAACAAAACTGAGAGGGCAGAAGCCCCCGGAGGGGACCCTGAAGGCCCCCACAGAAGTGCAGGACAAAATGCAAAAATATAGCACAAACACAAAAGAAGAAAATGTCTTATCTGTTAGCAGGAGATGCAGACACGACACAGCAGGCTACAAGGGAAACTGGAATAAAGGATTCAGACCAGAACAATTGATCACCAGCAACCCTGATGGGAAGGTGACACCCTTATATAAGACCAGTCAGTAACACCTGATTCCCAGTCCTCACAATCTTCACTGGACAGACTAGCACCGCTTGTAACCACCAGAGGGAGCCTCTGCTCAGAACTCATCTCAAACCCATTCACAACAGTCATCCGTTTGATCTGTTTTTTGACGTCATAAATTTGGCGTCCGCCTTTTTTTGAAAACATCCAATGCAACGTTTTTTGTGTGCGTCAAAATGGCGGACTATGATGAATCCGCCGCGTTTTGTTTAATGGGCGCCTATGGGTGGCGGATCCGCCTTCATCCGTTTTTGACGGAATTCACTAGCGGATCCGTTGCTTCCATAGAAAATGCCGAGAACACTGTCCGGGGTCTCTCTCTCTCTCTCCTTGCCAGACATGCGTTCCATGCATTTTCCGGGTTGAAAAGTTCATGACGGATCCGTCTTTCCACTTTTCCGCTTTTTTCGACTGAAGTGTGAAAGAGGCCTAACACATTTATTGATCTTCTTAAGGCACATATCCTTAATTTTCATCACTCATAGGCAGCACAGGAGCCAGCAGCCTACACAAGAACACAAAGAGAAGCTGATTAGAGATGAGCAAATATTTCAATGTTCGGTTCGGATTACGATCACCGAATTTACGATATTCACTGATATGTTCATCGAATATTCACAGTATACATTTTAGAATGGCACAGCAGCAATCAGCCATGAATGAGGTATCACAGTCTGGGCCTGCATTTACAGCTTTGAATTGAATGTCAAATTAAGACAAGGTGGGTGAGGGATCAGTGGTGGTCTGTTTTACTGGGATCCCTGATACCACATGCAACAGATGAACCTGCTTTCATGCTCAGCCATATTCAGGTCGCACAAATATCAGTTTTGTAGACAACTATTTTCAGGAAAAATTGAAGGATAGTAACATGGGTAATTGATAGTGATGAACGAGTATACTTGTTGCTCGGGTTTTCCCTGAGCAGCTGGGGTGGTGTCCGAGTATTTGGAAATGCTCGGAGATTTAGTATCTGTTGCCGCAGCTGCATGATTTATGGCTGCTGGACAGCTTGAATACATGTGAGGAATGCCTGCTTGTTAAGGAATCCCCACATGTATTCAGGCTGTCAAATAGCCGCTAATAATGCAGCTATGGCAACCGATACTAAATCTCTGAGCATTTCCAAATACTCGGACACCACCCGAGCTGCTCGGGGAAAACCTGAGCAATGAGTATACTCGCTCATCACTAGTAATTAACTCAAATACATAAAGGATACTCAACCTGGAGTTTACACAGTGTAACAACAGTGAGTTTGTACTTTGTTTCTCCGGCGTTACTCTGCATGTCTCTGCAACACCCTCCTCTCTGGCCTCCCTGTCAACTTTCTTGCACCACTGCAGTCTGTCCTCAACTCTGCTGCCAGACTAATCCACCTCTCCCCTCGCTACTCCCCTGCTTCTCCCCTCTGCAAATCCCTCCACTGGCTCCCAATTCCCCAGCGAATCCAGTTCAAACTACTAACACTGACCTACAAAGCCATCCACAACCTGTCCCCTCCCTATATCTCTGAACTAATCTCCCAATATCTTCCTTCACATAATCTTCGATCCTCCCAAGACCTCCTACTATCCTCCACATCTATTCGTTCCTCACACAACCGCCTCCAAGATTTCTCCTGAATATCCCCCATCCTCTGGAATTCCACACCTCAACATGTACGATTATCCACCACCCCTTGGATCCTTCAGACGGAACCTGAAAACCCATCTCTTCAGGAAAGCCTACAGCCTGCAATAACCATTCCGCCTCGCCGCCACCACCCGAGCATTAGCCTCGCCGCCAGCACCTGAGCTTCCGCCTTGCCGCCACCACCACCAGAGCTGCCGCACCCCCGATCTTCTGTTTCTTCCCCATTATCCCGTAGAATGTAAGTCGGCAAGGACAGGGTCCTCTCCCCTCTGTACCAGTCTGTCATTGTAAATTTGTTTACTGTAAACGATATGTATAACTTTGTATGTAACCCCTTCTCATGTACAGCACCATGGAATTAATAGTGCTATATAAATAAATAATAATAATAATAATGTCTCTGCTTAAATCCTTTGCTCCTCTCCCTCTAACTAGCTGGGATACTGTTGTCTGTTACCTGTATGGATGCTGCTCAGTTGCCTGCTCTGCTGCATAGCCGTTCATATGTTGTGATGTTTTTGCTCCGCTGCATGACCATGCCGCTGTGGAAGCTATCCGCGGGTTGCAAGGTCCTTTGCAGCTGGTGAATTACTTTCCACGTGTGTCCAGGCTTGCAGCTGCTGCCAGGTGCCTTAAGCCTCAGTTCCTGTGCTGACTGTGCTGTAATGGTTTCTGTTTTTGCTTAGGGTGTGCGCGGCCACACCTTCCCTGCTTATATTAGGGTTAGTGTGTGCAGTCATGGCCAAAAGTTTTGAGAATGACACAAATATTATATTTTCACATGATCTGCTGCCCTCTGGTTTTTATGTGTGTTTGACAGATGTTTTTATCACAGACAGAAATATAATAATTGCAAACATATTGAGTAACAAAAGCTTATATTGACAGAATGAGTTAATGCAGCACATCAATATTTGCAGTGTTGACCCTTCTTCTTCAGGACCTCTGCAATTCTCCCTGGCATGCTCTCAATCAACTTCTGGACCAAATCCTGACTGATAGCAGTCCATTCTTGCACAATCAATGCTTTCGTTTTGTCAGAATTTTTAGGTTTTTGTTTGTGCACCCGTCTCTTGATGATTGACCACAAGTTCTCAATGGGATTAAGATCTGGGGAGTTTCCAGGCCATGGACCCAAAATCTCTATGTTTTGTTCCCTGAGCCATTTAGTTATCACCTTTGCTTTATGGCAAGGTGTTCCATCATGCTGGAAAAGGCATTGTTGATCGCCAAACTGCTCTTGGAGGGTTGGGAGAAGTTGCTCTTGGAGGACATTCTGGTACCATTCTTTATTCATGGCTGTGTTTTTAGGCAAGACTGTGAGAGAGCCGATTCCCTTGGCTGAGAAGCAACCCCACACATGAATGGTTTCAGGATGCTTAACAGTTGGCATGAGACAAGACTGGTGGTAGCGCTCACCTTGTCTTCTCCGAATGAGGCGTTTTCCTGATGTCCCAAACAGTCGAAAAGGGGATTCATCAGAGAAAATCACTTTACCCCAGTCCTCAGCAGTCCACTGCCTGTACCTTTTGCAGAATATCAGTCTGTCCATGATGTTTTTTCTGGAGAGAAGTGGCTTCTTTGCTGCCCTCCTTGAGACCAGGCCTTGCTCCAAGAGTCTCCGCCTCACAGTGCGTGCAGATGCAGTCACACCTGCCTGCTGGAAAAAAAGGAGAAAAGGATCCAGCTCCAATAAAATCTTCATCTTTATTGATTCATAAAAAACATGAATGAAAATATGCTCCCGGACAAGCTCAGGACTGAGCTACGCGTTTCGATCACAAAGATCTTTATCACAGCTGTGATAAAGATCCTTGTGATCGAAACGCGTAGCTCAGTCCTGAGCTTGTCCGGGAGCATATTTTCATTCATGTTTTTTATGAATCAATAAAGATGAAGATTTTATTGGAGCTGGATCCTTTTCTCCTTTTTTTCCTGCATTTACACGCCTGATCAAGCGGAGGTTCCGTGCACCTGTTTGACCGGTGAGCTGGTTTGCGTTCTTTTCTATACACCTGCCTGCTGCCATTCCTGAGCAAGCTCTGCACTGCTGGTAGCCCGATCCCGCAGCTGAAACACTTTTAAAAGACGGTCCTGGCGCTTGCTGGTCTTTCTTGGGCGCCCTGAAGCCTTTTTGGCAACAATGGAACCTCTTTCCTTGAAGTTCTTGATGATGCGATAGATTGTTGACTGAGGTCCAATCTTTCTAGCTGCGATACTCTTCCCTGTTAGGCCATTTTTGTGCATTGCAATGATGACTGCACGTGTTTCTTTAGAGATAACCGTGGTTGACGGAAGAAAACAATGATGCCAAGCACCAGCCTCCTTTTAAAGTGTCCAGTGGTGTCATTCTTACTTAATCATGACAGATTGATCTCCAGCCATGTCCTCATCAACACCAACACCTGTTTTAATGGAACAATCACTGAAAAGAGGTTAGCTGGTCCTTTTAAGGCAGGGCTGCAAATATGTTGAAATGTGTTTTGGGGGATAAAGTTCATTTTCTAGCCAAATATTAACTTTGCAAGTAATTGCTGTTAAGCTGATCACTCTTTATAACATTCTGGAGTATATGCAAATTGCCATTAGAAAAAGTGAAGCAGTAGACTTTGTAAAAATTAATATTTGTGTCATTCTCAAAACTTTTGGCCATGACTGTACATCTGAATTGCTGTCCCCAGCCTATTGCTGAGAGGGTGCTCTTATATAAAGTGACTCTTTTCTATTGTGTGTTGCCAGAGCTTTGCATTTAGTTGCTGAGCCTTGCCATGTGTGCTTGTGTTCAGCTCCTGCTCTGATTGCGATCAGTTCTGGGAGAGCTGATGTCTTTTTTCCCTGGACCTGTCCTGCCTATGTGTTGGTACCAAAGTCTTTGGACCTGTCCTGCTCTGTTTTGTTTAGCATGTGGATGAGGCCTTTTTAACATAGACTACATGCGCTAATTTCAAAGTGACATCTCCCCTACTGTAGAACTTTAATAACAGAAGAATTTTTTTGTGTGTGGATGAGGCCTGTGTAAAATAGACTAGATGATCCAAATAATTTCAAAGTGAGATCTCCCCCACTGTAGAACATTAGTAACAGAATATTTTTTTTTCAGCCTGTGGATGAGGCCTGTATAACATAAACTGAATGCTCCAAACAGTTTCAAAGTGACATCTCCACTACTGAAGAATGTTAGAAGCTGTTTTAGTGTGGATGAGGCCTGTATAACCTAGAAGATATGCTCCAATTTCAAACTCGGATCTAGCTGATGTATCACGTTTGTAAAAAATATATATATTTATTTTTTTTATGTGCAACAGGTCTGCACACACAACAATTTCACTGCCAAAAATTTGATTGACATGTGATTTCAGCAGCCAATAACACAACCCGTTTTGTCAGGACATTGAGGATGTTTCCTGTGCAATGATTGGCTAGCTACAATGTGCACACATAAAGTTAGAAAAAAAAGACAAGTTTACAAGCACACCGCTCCTCTGAGCTCTCTTACACCTTACCCTCATCAGTCACGTGCCCCACACTCATCATACACCACCGTTATTGTAGCCAAAGTGCTCGAAATACATTTGTAGCAACGTAAATATTTTCACGCACGTTTTGCCAAATGGTTCGGATTATTTCAGATTTTATAAAATTTTACTTGTGTTTCCAATCACGAGTCAGAATGTGTCATATTTGTGAGGATTTTATGTGTGGCATTTGTTTTTCAAACAAATTCGCTGATCATTAATGTTGACAAAGTTTTTGAGGTGTCTTTTTCTCTATTGTTTTACACTACAGCTAATCATCCTGTCAGAAGTTATTGGCACAAATGGAGCCACAGTACTGGAGCGGCGTTGCTTAAAGGTGATTCAGTCCAGTCGGTCGGCATTCTGTACTCAAGCTGTGGTGCACATGGAAAATAGCATATTAAAATGGAAGGTCCCGGCACTCACGTTAGTTAATGCTCTTTAATGAAAATCCACACACAAGACGTTTCAGCCCATCCCAGGATTTTGGCGATTGTCAAATTGACAAAATCCTGGGATGCGCTGAAGCATCTTGTGTGTGGATTTTCAATAAAGAGCATTAACTAACATGTTAGTGCTGGGACCTTCTTGGTTAAAGATGAAACTGCCGGAAGGTAGAGATGAGCGACTTTGCCTTTTTTCAGGTCGAGTCGGGTTTCGCGAAACCCCACTTTCTCAAAAGTCAAGTCGAACGAAGTCGGCCGACTAACGGAAATGGTCAGGTCGGAGTCGAAAATCCGACCCCAATGTAAGTCAATGGGAAATAAAAGTCGGCAGGGAGTGGAGGACAGTGAACACACCTACAGTGCCCATTTTCAGAGCCGGCAGGTGGCTCAGCCAAGGAGCGGTGCCGCGCGGCTTTGAGCGGCGCGGGATTCAAATCCCCCTCCAAAGCCGCGTCGGCACCGCTCATTGGCTGAGCCGCCCATCGGCTCAGCCAATGAGCGGCACGGGATTCAAATCTCTCGCCAAAGAGGCAGGAGGCTCAGCCAATGAGCGGTGCCGGCGCTGTTTTGGTGGGGGATTTAAATCCCACGCAGCTCAAAGCCACGTGGCACCGCTGCACATGTCATCTTGTTGCCCACAGTGTACGTCCTTGCTCATTAGTGAAAAAAGGTGCCTGCAAGCATTCGGGGAAATCCGACTTGGGCGTTCGGGTCGACGACCGCTCGGCCGACTGCACGCTATGTTCGGATTTCGGCCAGCGAAACCCGACTTTGGCTAAAATCGGCGACTTTTCAAATTGGCCGACCTGTTTCGCTTAACTCTACTGGAAGGTGAGTATAAGAATGAAAAAAACATTGCGTTCATGTTCTTTTACCATATTGGTTGCACTTGGAGTTCTTGATCAAAAATTCTCTGTCTTTCATTGCAATCAATAGCTTTTTTTATTAAACCATTCAGTGTAGTTTCCACAAAGAGTTTTAACAGCATTATCATTAATAATAAAATATTTTAATCTTCTGGGAATAAGGTATTTCAGAGACTCAGGGTGATGAACTTGTCCACTGGGACTTTGAAGAAAAGTGCAGTAATTTTGTAATTCCAAGTCATTTCACTCATACCTTAACATGGATACACCTGTACATAAAATAAAATGGCATAACTTTATTTCATTGATGCTAACCATTGCTTCTCACACTCCAAATCACTGTCAGCCAGAAAAGTTTGTAAATCTAATTTTCCATGTGAAATAAACACTTCTCTGCTATGAAAAGACAACTATTTTTGCATTGTGATGCTGAGATGTTGACAATGTATCAATATTAATATAATGTGTCTGTATGAGAGAATCCCTGTGTCAAAAGTTCCAATCAATTTATACTAATCTGTCAAAGTAGAAGGGAATAATTAATCTAACATCAATAGCAGCCAGACAGACTTATTTCTTCAGGCTCTTTTATTGTATTGCAGGTGGAATAAAATATCTTTCCTCTGTTTAGGAAACACATATTATTGAAGTCAATCATTGATAGTTTTTACCCCCATTGGTTATTTAAAACAAATGAATTACTGTGCTACTAAAAGTAAAAGCCATTTCTTATTCGGAGCTAAATTTGAAATCAGAGTAATTTAAAATAACCCTTCAGTAAACCAATGGCGTTTGTGTGTGTGGGGGGGCATGTTAGGCATTTGCTACAGAAGCAGATTGCAGGAGGGAGAAATCAGGCCTTCAAATGCTGCAGTCCAAGGTGTCTCCTAGACAGCTGTATTTTGCCACTCCCCAGGATTGGGATTCAGCCATTCTCAGCACCAGCTGTTAAACTGACAACTGGCTCAGAGAACATTTAAAAGGCTGGCTTCCTGTTTTCAAATGTACTCAAGTCGGAGATGACAGTATGGAATTGGAGTGTGAGGAGACAGAATGAGTGAAAGTAAGTGTGAGGGGGCAGTATGGGGGAAGTGTGAAGAGACCATTTTGGAGCATATGTGTGATCACAGTGGGGAAAGTGTGAGTGGACCATATGGGGGAAAGTTTGAGGGAACAGCATGAGGAAGGAGTCAAAAGTATGGAAGAGAATAAGTGTGAGGAAGCAGGATGAGGGACGTGTGAAGGAATGGAATGGGGTAAAAGTATAAAGGAATAGGTAAGTAAAGTGTGAGGGGAGAGCATGAGGAAAACAGTGTAAAGGCACTATATGGGATAAGAAAAGTGTGAGGGGATAGTATGGGGAAAGTGTGAGGGGCAGTATGACAAGGCAGTTTGGAGAAAGATAAGTGTTAGGAAAAGTATGGAAGGAAAGTTTAAGTGGAAAGTATTGGAGGAAAGTGTGAGGAGATGTATGCAGAGAAAAGTATGAGGACAGTATGGGGAAGAAAAGGTTAGGCGACAAGTTGAGGGGACTATGAAGGACAATGCAATGGATTGTAAGGAGTGTAAGGGGACAAAATAGAGACACAATTGGGTTGAGGATTTAAGGGGACAGTATGGAGGCAGTGTGAGGGGACAGTATGATGGGAAAAAGTGCAAGAGGGCAAAGCAAAGAGACTAGCTTGTGACAGTGTTGAGGGACAATGCAAGAGCACAAAAAGAAGGGTATAATATTCAGAGGGTAAAGTGTGAGGAGGGGGCATAATATGGTAACTGCACAATATGGGGGTCACAATGTGAAGGGACAGTATGAAGACGGGGCGCAGTATTAAAAAATGGCAGCAGAGTGGGGGACACTTAAGATAAGGACAGTGTTGTAGTAATAACTACAGGGTGGATTGTGAGGCAGTTACAGCTAATAAAGGCGGATAATGTGATGGGTGTAGCTAACAAATAAAGACTTGCAGTTATCTGCTATATAATCGTCTAATTCTGTCTATCTGTAATGGAAATCGGGCGTCGCTGACTGGTCACGCCCGGCCAGATGTGACCAATCAGTGACAGGCGCAGTCCGGCCGCGAATTGGAGTAGTATTTGAACAACGCACGCCATCGCTGATCTCCCGACGGTCGCCGCGGGTCATCTCGTGCAGCATGGATGTCAGAGGAGAGACAGCCGGTCATCTCCCGGCTGCTCGCAGTGGAAGTACCTCAACCGCGGCCTCCACGTAAACCCCAGCAGCAGCCTCTATATACCCCAGCAGCAGCATCCTCCACATATACCCCAGCAGCAGCCTCCACATATACTCCAGCAGCAGCCTCCACATATACCCCAGCAGCAGCCTCTATATACATCCCAGTAGCCTCTATATACACCCCAGCAGCAGCCTCTATATACCCCAGCAGCAGTCTCCACATATACCCCAGCAGCAGCCTCCACATATACTCCAGCAGCAGCCTCCACATATACCCCAGCAGCAGCCTGTATATACATCCCAGTAGCCTCTATATACACCCCAGCAGCAGCAGCCTCTATATACACCGCAGCAGCCTCTATATAAACCCCAGCAGCCTCTAAATACACCCCAGCATCGTCTATATCTACCCCAGCAGCCTCTATATACACCCCAGCAGCCTCTATATACACCCCAGCAATTGTATGAAGTTCTATGAGCAATAACATTTAATGATAATGTATATATTTTACCCAGAAAATCCTGTGTATTTGTTGCATTATTCTTAAATCTTCATAAATAAACTACATACATATTCTAGAATACCCGATGCGTTAGAATCGGGCCAACATCTAGCAGCTAATAAGAGCTGACAGTGGTAGGGTATAGCTAAAAATTAAAGACAGCAAAGGAAATATTTTATAGTAGAGGACAGTGTGTAATCAATGTACAATTAGAGGAACATTGTGGAGTCATATTTTGTGCAGGAAACAGACTGAGAGACAATTAAGTTGGATATATGGGAATTTTAACTGATAATCCCAGTATTTTCTTATCATTGTGAAGGACATACTGAGAATTGTAGATTCATGCATTACCGTTGTATATGTGATGACCTTGATTGCTCTACTAAGATTGGTGGCATGTTCCTGTGCTAATGATCGTGCTGGATATATGTGTTCTCATATTGATTGTGGTTTTGAATATATATTCTTCTTGAACTGATGGTGGTTCTGGTGATATCTTTGTGTACTGATGGTAGCTGTAATGCTGCATTGTTGGTGGTTGTAGTGATGTATTTTGGTACTATGAATCTGTTCTGGTGATGCATTCACTTACTATTATTGGTTCTGATCCTGTGCATGTGTAGCAATTAGTGTTGAGCGATATTGCTCGATATCTAAAAATATTGTATCGAAATTGTATCGCCGATAGCACTAAATATCGTCGATATACGATTTCGATAGCGGAAGTCCCATGTAAGTCTATGGGAACAAAATATCGAAATTAAAAAAAACCTTTATTTCCTTGTAAACACTAAATATACACACATAGAATACATATATATATATATATACATGTCATTGTGACATATATATATACATATATGTATAGTTTATACACTTCTACATAGTAAAATATCCTCTGATTCAATTGCCGGGTAAAGCCGGCTTCTGTGAAAAGACAGAAGCACCCGACATGAAATGACACTTGGTGTACATAGGGTTAACCATGTCTTTTCATGTCGTTTGCAATCTGATTTGCACAAACAATTACATGAGTGGATGTGTGCAAAATTTCACACCTGTAGGGGTTAATTAAAGGTGTAAATTCGTTGTAAAAAAAACATACTTTTTTGCTACGAATTTACACCTTTAATTAACCCCTACAGGTGTGAAATTTTGCACACTTACACTCATGTAATTGTTTGTGCAAATCAGATATCAAACTACATGAAAAGACATGGTTAACTCTATGTAAACCAAGTGTCATTTCATGTCGGGTTCTGCATTTTCACAAAAGCCGGCAATTGAATTAGCGGCTATTATACTATGTAGAAGTGTATGAACTATAAATATAAATATATATATAGTGTCACAAATTCAATGACATGTATATATATATGAGGTGTAAAATTGCTGAAAAAAAATGCGTGGGCTCCCGCCCTATTTTCGCAACCAGACAGACAAAGCCAGTGAGTGGGGGCAGATAATAATAGCCCAGAGAGGGACCATTATTTTTGGCCCCCCACCCGGCTACTAACATCTGCCCCAGACACCCCAGAAAGGGCAAATCTCTAATTAGATTTGCCCTTTCTGGCACTTTGCCCATCTATTCCCATTGCCCTGTAGCGGTGGCGAATGGGTTAATAAGGGGTTAAAATGACCTTGCAATTGAAAGGTCACTTTAAGCCAGGTTAATAATTGAGAGCTGTCAATCAGACAACTATCAATTATTAATCCTATTGTATGAAAGAAAAATCAAACACACACACTTTAATAAAAAAGAAGTTTAATGAAATAATCACACAGTTTTTTACCATATTTTATTTACCTGCTAAAACCATTTCCTGTAATAAAAATAAAATAATAAAGCAAAATTATTCTTACCAATCCGATGTACAGTCAGGTCCCACGGTGTAATCCTTCAGAAAGGGTTAATGTTTACTGCAGGGACCGCAGCTAATGCTGCAGCCTCACAGTAAACCCCCAAATGAATGAGTTCCTCTCCTGGCTGACAGGAGAGGAAGTGGAAAGCTTAATTGATTGCTTTCCACTTTCACTTCAGGTCAGCCAGGGACACAATCAGTGACGTCAGAGGGAACTGGTTAACAAAAATAGGGGATCCCCTCGAAAAAAAATGGCATGGGGTCCCCCCTATTTTTGTTAACCAGCCAGATGAAGCAGACCGCTGAGGCCTGGATTTTCAGGCTGTTAAGGAGCCAAGATCCATGGACCTTGCCAGCCTGATAATACCAGGCCACAGCAGTTTGCATATCTTGGCTGATTAACAAAAATAGGGGATCCCCTCGAAAAAAATTGGCGTGGGGTCCCCCCTATTTTGTTAACCAGCCAGATGAAGCAGACCGCTGAGGCCTGGTTTTTCAGGCTGGTAAGGATCCAATATCCATGGACCTTGCAAGCCTGATAATACCAGGCCACAGCAGTCTGCTTAGCTTGGCTGGTTAACAAAAATAGGGGATCCCCTCGAAAAAAAAAACGGCGTAGGGGTCCCCCTATTTTTGTTAACCAGCCAAGTAAAATGCAGACTGCTGCGGCCTGGTATTAAAAGACTGTCAAGGCCCATGGATTTTGGCCCTCAACAGCCTGATAATACCAGGCTACAGCAGCCCCACATTTGGCGCATCAAAAGATGTGCCAATTGTGGCACTTTACCCGGCTCTTCCCACTTGCCCTGTAGCGGTGGCAAGCGGGGTAATAAGGGGTTAATGTCACCGTTGATTGCACGGTGACAATAAGCCCGGTTAATAATGGAGAGGCGTCAATAAGACACCGATCCATTATTAATCCCAAAGTTATTAAATGCATAAAAAAAAGACAAAGCAAGAAAAAGTCTTTTAATGAAATAAAAGAGACAACACAGTTTTCATTTCTTTTATTGTACTCTCATTCCTGCGACGCCATCGATCTCCTGTAAAAAAAGAAAAAAAACAAACCAACAGTATACCACCTGTCCGACGCAGTCCATAGTAACGACTGTCCCACGACGATCCAGCTCTGCTACATCGCAATGACAGGCAGAGCCTGTCATCGCGACGCAGCACAGCTGATTACCTGCTTCCCCGGCGGTGACGTCATCGGACTGACTGCTTTACGGCCGGGATTACCCAGCAGTCACTGCAGTTATCGCGAGAAACTGCATGTGACCGCCGGGGAGAAGAGGATGGCGGCCATGAAGCAGTCCAGTACGTGACCGCCGGAGATCTTCTGCCAGGTAAGTGCCGCTGACTCCTGACAGACCCGACCGACGGACACTGACAGTGACAGACCCGACCGACGGACACAGACAGTGACAGTGACAAATCCGATTCCGGTATTCGATAAGACGAAAATATCGAAACGAATTATCGAAAGGCCGATAGAGCTAATATCGGCAATAGCCGATATTTGCATTATCGTATCGCTCAACACTAGTAGCAATCAATAACTTGTCAGATAATATGAAACATGACTACATGAATAAAGCATTGTGACTAGTGATGGGTGAACCAGTGAATGTTCAGGTCTGGCAGATTTCGCAAAACATTTAAAAAAATGTTTGGATCGTGTCACAGAACAAAACCCGAACTCGAACCCAAACCTAGACCCCATTCAGATGAATTGGGGGCCTGAACATCTGTTGTTTTCCCTGCTGTCATTTGTGTGATAGTGTGGCAAACTCAAGCTCTGATAAGAGGTAAGATCATTACCACCAGTCAGAGCGCTGTGGTTCCAACACTGTCATTTGTATGTGACCCAAAAGCTATGACCGGTGATAAACAATCAGCGCTGGTCATAGGCGTCGGCTAATGAGAGAGTACTACTCTCATCTGCATATGCCTTCTGTTGCTGATAGCAGCGAGAGAAGGCAATGATGATGAAAGTATCACTCAACTGGAGTCTGTGCTAGAAATAAATACATAAAAAAAAATATGTGGGATCTCTTCTATTTTTGATAATCAGCATAGGCAAAACCAATCAGCTACCTGCTGATCTTTTAACTACATTTCTGCTCCTGTATACGGACCCCTTTGCTATTCCTGAACATGCTACCAGCTGATCTTTTAACAACAATGCTGCTCCTGTGTACCAACCCCTTATTTATTGCTACATGACGGTGGAGCCCTAGTGGTTACAATATCACAATTCCAACAGGTTAGTCCATAACAGAATAATCTTGTGCACAAAATGGAGTCTGTTGCAGCCACCCTGAGGCAACAAGTTGCTGAACTTCAGAATTTTGTTGCCTCATACCAAGAAAAATTTTCTAAGTTCCAAAATCAGGTGTTGGGTCAGCAAAAATAAATTTTTGAGTAACAGATGCAACTTCTGGATTTGCTCAACTCTGGCCCAGATCAAATGCATGCTTGCCGCTGGCCGGAAAGTTCAATGGGGATCGTTATTAGTGATGAGCGAGCATGCTCTGTAATGCTCGGTGCTCGCCCAAGCATCGCAGTGCTCACGATGTTCGGTGAGCACTGAGCATTTCTGGGATTGTTCGGCAGGCATTTGGGTAACCGCCCTGCATGTTTTAGCGCTCTTTAGAGTGCCAATCAACATGCAGGGATTGTCTGCCACGCACTGTAATGCCACAGCCATGTTGGTTGTGCCATTACAGTGATTGGCTGGCCACACAGAGTCATCAGGTCAATATCAGACCTGGCACCTCCCTGTTTGGCACAGTCAGTTTTTGGACTTAGTGTAGGGAGTGTCTCTGCTGAGATAGTGAGAGATTTGGAATTTTATTAGTTAGTGTGGGTATACCATTGTTGAATCCACATATCCAGCTAAACCAACAGTTCTTCTAAGGACTAATTATGGGGTATATGTACATCAATGCTAGGTAGGCAGTGTATATGACTATAAATATATCAGTGCATGGAATGCAAGCAGCGTTTGTGGGTATATAGATATCAGTGCTAGGTAGGCAGGCAGTGTACATGGGTTTATAGATATCAGTGCTAGGCATGCAGGCAGTATATGTGGGTTTATAGATATCAGTGCTAGGCATGCAGTATGTGGCATACTTTATTGCATGCAGCAAGAGGGTCAGTTCCATTACTGTCTGCTGCTGCTTATTACAAATATTGACCATATATACATGGCCCCAGGTATCAGTGACGAGGAATAATTTGTTTTTGCATCTTAATCCTGATTATTTTATTTTAAAACAACCCAGAGCATACTTTTTTTTTCTTCATTTGTTTGTAGGCACTGCAGAATACAGCCAGATCCTTTCCATAGTACAGCTTTTAACCCCTTCACCCCCAAGGGTGGTTTGCACGTTAATGACCGGGCCAATTTTTACAATTCTGACCACTGTCTCTTTATGAGGTTATAACTCTGGAACGCTTTGACGGATCTTCGCGATTCTGAGATTGTTTTCTCGTGACATATTGTACTTCACGTTAGAAGTAAAATTTCTTCCATATAACTTGCGTTTATTTTTGAAAAAAACGCAAATATGGCAAAAAATTTTTAAAATTTAGCAATTTTCAAACTTTGAATTTTTATTCCCTTAAAACAGAGAAATATATCACACAAAATAGTTAAGAAATAACATTTCCCACATGTCTACTTTACATCAGCACAATTTTGGAAACAACATTTTTTTTTGTTAGGAAGTTATAAGGGTTAAAATTTGACCAGCGATTTCTCATTTTTACAACAAAATTTACAAAGCCATTTTTTTTAGGGACCACCTCACATTTGAAGTCACTTTGAGGGGTCTATATGGCAGAAAATACCCAAAAGTGACACCATTCTAAAAACTGCACCCTCAAGGTACTCAAAACCACATTCAAGAAGTTTATTAACCCTTCAGGTGCTTCACAGGAGCTGAAGCAAAGTGGAAGGAAAAAATGAATATTTAACTTTTTAGCCACAAAAATGATCTTTTACAAACTTTTTTTTATTTTCACAAGGGTAAAAGAAGCAAATGGACAGATAAAGTTGTTGTGCAATTTCTCCTGAGTACGCCAATACCCCATATGTGGAGGAAAACCACTGTTTGGGCACACGGCAGAGCTCGTAAGGGAAGGAGCGCTGTTTGACTTTTTAAAACTAAAATTGGCTGGAATTGAGATTGGACGCCATGTCGTGTTTGGAGAGCCCCTGATGTGCCTAAACAGTGGAAACCCCCCACAAGTGACACCATTTTGGAAACTAGACCCCTAAGGAACTTATCTAGATCTGTTGTGAGCACTTTGAACCCCAAGTGTTTCACAAAAGTTTATAATGCCTGGGTCTGAAAAATAAAAAAAACAATTTTCCACAAAAATGATTTTTTAGTCCCAAATTTTTGATTTTTCCCAAGGAAATTGGACCCCTAAAGTTGTTGTCCAATTTGTCCTGAGTACGCTGATACCCCATATGTGGGGGGGAGAAACTGTTTGGGCGCACGACAGGGCTTGAAAAGGAAGTAGTAACGTTTTGGAATGCAGACATTGATGGGGGTCATGTTCCGTTTGCAGTGCCCCAGATGTGCCTAAACAGTGGAAACCCCCCACAAGTGACCCAATTTTGGAAACTAGACCCCCTAAGGATTTTATCTAGATCTTTGGTGAGCACTTTGAACCCCCAAGTGCTTCACACAAGTTTATAATGCCCGAAAATGAAAATAAAAAATCCTATTTTTTTCCCACAAAAATTATCTTTTAGTCACTAATTTTTTATTTTCCCAAGGGTAACAGGAGAAATTGGACCATAAAAGTTGATGTCCAATTTGTCCTGAGTACACTGATACCCCATATATGGGGGGGAACCACTGTTTGGGCGCACAGCTGAGCTCGGAATGGAAGGAGCACCATTTGACTTTTTCCAAACAAAATTGGCTGGAATTGAGATTAGACGCCATGTTGCATTTGGAGAGCCTCTGATGTGCCTAAACAGTGGAAACCCCCCACAAGTGACCCCGTTTGGGAAACTAGACCCCTAAGGATCTTATCTAGATCTTTGGTGAGCAATTTGAACCCCAAAGTGCTTCACACAAGTTTATAACGTAGAGCCGAAAAATTAAAAAATCATATTTTTTCCACAAAAATGACCTTTTCACCCCAATTTTTATTTTCCCAAGGGTAACAAGACTCCAAAAGTTATTGTGCAATTTGTCCTGAGTACGCTGATACCCCATATGTGGGGGTAAACCACTGTTTAGGTGCATGGCAGAGTTTGGAAGGGAAGGAGCGCCGTTCGACTTTTTCAACACAGAATTGGCTGGATGCCATGTTGTGTTTGGAGAGCTCCTGATCTGCCTAAACAGTGGAAACCCCCAACAAATGACACCATTTTGGAAACTAGACCCCTCAAGGAACTTATCTAGATCTGTTGTGAGCACTTTGAACCCCCAAGTGTTTCACAAAAGTTTATAATGCCTGGGTCTGAAAAATAAAAAAAACAATTTTCCACAAAAATGATTTTTTAGTCCCAAATTTTTGATTTTTCCCAAGGAAATTGGACCCCTAAAGTTGTTGTCCAATTTGTCCTGAGTACGCTGATACCCCATATGTGGGGGGAGAAACTGTTTGGGCGCACGACAGGGCTTGGAAAGGAAGTAGTAACGTTTTGGAATGCAGACATTGATGGGGGTCATGTTCCGTTTGCAGTGCCCCAGATGTGCCTAAACAGTGGAAACCCCCCACAAGTGACCCAATTTTGGAAACTAGACCCCCTAAGGATTTTATCTAGATCTTTGGTGAGCACTTTGAACCCCCAAGTGCTTCACACAAGTTTATAATGCCCGAAAATGAAAATAAAAAATCCTATTTTTTTCCCACAAAAATTATCTTTTAGTCACTAATTTTTTATTTTCCCAAGGGTAACAGGAGAAATTGGACCATAAAAGTTGATGTCCAATTTGTCCTGTTCGACTTTTTCAACACAGAATTGGCTGGATGCCATGTTGTGTTTGGAGAGCTCCTGATCTGCCTAAACAGTGGAAACCCCCAACAGATGACACCATTTTGGAAACTAGACCCCTCAAGGAACTTATCTAGATGTGTGGTGAGCACTTTGAACCCCGAAATGCTTCACAGAAGTTTATAACGTACAGCTGTAAAATAAAAATCTTTTTTTTTTTACAAAAATGATTTTTTTCGTCCCCAATATTTTATTTTCACAAGGGTCACAGGAGAAATTGGACCCCAAAAGTTGTTGTCCAATTTGTCCTGAGTACGCTGATACCCAATATGTGGGTGTAAACTACTGTATGGGCGAACGTCGGGGCTCGGAAGGGAAGTAGTGATGTTTTGGATTGCAGACTTTGATGGAATGGTCTGGGGGTGTCATGTCGCATTTGGAGAGCCCCTGATGGCCTAAACAGTGTAAACCCCCCACAAGTGACCCCATTTTGGAAAATAGACCCCACAAGGAACTTATCTAGATGTGTGGTGAGCACTTTGAACCCCGAAGTGCTTCACAGAAGTTTATAACGTACAGCTGTAAAAATAAAAAATCCTTTTTTTTTACAAAAATGATTTTTTCGCCCCCAATATTTTATTTTCACAAGGGTAACAGGAGAAATTGGACCCCAAAAGTTGTTGTCCAATTTGTCATGAGTACGCTGATACCCTATATGTGGGAGAAAACTACTGTATGGGTACACGTTGGGGCTCGGAAGGGACGTAGTGACGTTTTGGATTGCAGACTTTGATGGAATGGTCTGGGGGCGTCATGTCGCATTTGGAGAGCCCCTGATGCGCCTAAACAGAGGAAACCCCCCACAAGTGACCCCATTTTGGAAAATAGACCCCACAAGGAACTTATCTAAATGTGTGGTGAGCGCTATGAAGCCCCAAGTGCTTCACAGAAGTTTATAACGTACAGTCGTAAAAACAAAAAAATCATTTTTTTTTAAAAAAAATGGTTTTTTACCCCCAGTTTTTTATTTTCCCAAGGGTAACAGAAGAAATAGGACAAATTGCACAATAACTCTTGGGGTCCAGAGTACGCTGATACCCCATATGCGGGGGTAAACTACTGTTTGGGCGCATGGCAGAGCTCAGAAGTGAAGGAGCACCGTTTGACTTTTTCAATGCAGAATTGGCTGGAATTGAGATCAGACGCCATGTCACATTTGGAGAGCCCCTGATGTGCCTAAACAGCGGAAACCCCCCAATTCTAACTCCAACCCTAACCCCAACACACCCCTAACCCTAGTCCCAACCCTAACCACAAACCTAACCCTAACACACCCATAACCCTAATCCCAACCCTAACCCTAATCCTAACTTTAGCGCCAACCCTAACCCTAACTTTAGCCGCAACCCTAACCCTAATGGGAAAATGGAAATAAATACATTTTTTTAATTTTATTATTTTTCCCTAACTAAGGGGGTGATAAAGGGGGGTTTGATTTACTATTTATAGCGGGTTTTTGTGATTGGCAGCTGTCACGCTAAAAGACGCTTTTTATTGCAAAAAATAGTTTTTGCATCACCACATTTTGAGAACTATAATTTTTGCATACTTTGGCCCACAGAGTCATGTGAGGTCTTATTTTTTGCGGGACGAGGTGACGTCTCTATTGGTACCATTTTTGAGCATGTGACGTTTTTTGATCACTTTTTATTTCGATTTTTGGGAGGTTAGAATGAACAAAAATCAGCAATTCATGAATTTCTTTTGGGGGAGGCGTTTATACCGTTCCACGTGTGGTAAAATTGATAAAGCAGTTTTATTCTTCGGGTCAGTACGATTACGGCGATATCTCATTTATGTCATTTTTTTATGTTTTGGCGCTTTTGTACAATAAAAACAATTTTATATAAAAAAATTATTATTTTTGCATCGCTTTATTCTGCGAGCTATAACTTTTTTATTTTTTCGCTCATGATGCTGTATGGCAGCTCGTTTTTTGCGGGACAAGATGACGTTTTCAGCGGTATCATGTTTATTTATAATGAAAAAAATGAATTTATTGGGGAATATTTTTTTTTTTTTATGATTTTTTTAAACAATTTTTATTTTTATTTTTTTAACTTTTTTACTTTGTCCCAGGGTGGGACATCACTGTATTTTAGCAGATCGCTGGTGTGACAGGGTGCACAGCACTCTGTCACACCAGCGATCGCTCTGGCATCGCTGCAGGCTTCTCAGTGCCTGCTCTTAGCAGGCACTGAGGAAGCCGCCTCCCTGCAGGACCCGGATGGACCCCGGCGACATCTTGGATCCGGGTCCTGCAGGGAGGAAGGACACTCGGAACAGCGTGACACATCGCGCTGCTCTGAGGGTCTAGGGGGCGCGCAGGGAGCCCCCACCCTGCGCGATCCTCCCCTGTGCCCCGGGCACACCGCGATCATGTTTGATCGCGGTGTGCTAGGGGTTAGTGTGCCGGGAGCGGTCCGTGACCGCTCCTGACACATAGTGCCGGGTGTCAGCTGTGATAATCAGCTGACACCCGGCCGCGATCGGCTGCGCTCCCTCTGGGAGCGCGTCCGATTGCACGAGACGTACTATCCCGTCCATGGTCATACGGGCCCAGGTACCATGGACGGGATAGTACGTCCGATGGCAGTAAGGGGTTAAATACAACTATTTGAACCCGAGATTTGGCCTTCACACTGATCACATGTGAGTGCTTAGAAAATTCTGCCATTTTTGTGGTAGTGTAAAATTTTTTGGGAGTGTCTTATTCAAGTTCTTGTAATGTATGTGGTACAGTTCATATAGCGTCTTGTGCTTGGGTGCGATGAAAATACTTGAGACACAGGTTGATAAAGAAAGTCTTGTATTGCTTCATACAAATTGGCAAAAATAAACACACAGGTTGCAAACACAGAAGCAGGAGACACAGCAGGCCAGAGTTATCTAAGTTCATCAATAACTCTCCACAACAGATTCAGATCTTCTTCTATGTTACCGCAAGTCCATGCAACGTGGGGCTTTCAAGAGCAGAGTTCAGAGTCCACAAGTGCTTCAGAGTTTCTCAGTAGAAATGGCTGGAGTACAAGGTCCAAGGCTTCAGGAGTCAGAACACAGGTTCACTGCAGGCTAGATTCTGAAGCACTGATTGCTCAGGTGTGGCTGTTTAAGAAGCAAACGGAGAGAATCAGGGCGGGAACATGCAAGCTGGAAAACTCCATTTTAACTGAGGGCAAGATAGCTGCAGCAAAACAGAAAGCAAAATGGCCGACGAACAAACTGAGTTTCAGAAACAGATACACAGAACCTTACATTACTCCCCCCTTAGGGGCAACCTCCGGATGACCTCAGACCAGGCTTGTGTGGGTACCTCTGATGAAACTGACGGAGCAAGCGAGGAGCATTAACGTTATTGACTGGCTCCCATGAGTTGTCCTCCACTGGGTAGCCCTGCCATTTAATCAGATATTGTAACTGATTTCTATACAACCTGGAATCTAAAATCCTTTCCACCACAAATTCTTCCTGACCATCGACTAGCACTGGGTCAGGGCAAGGAGAAGAACGTCCAGGAAACGTATTGGGTGTCGCAGTCTTTAGTAGGGATACATGAAAGACAGGGTGGATTCTCATAGTTCTGGGCAATTGAAGACGACAAGCAACGGCACTTATAATCTTACTGATTTTATAGGGTCCAATGTACTTATGTCCCAACTTAGACGATGGAATCCTTAACTTAAGATTTCTGGTTGACAGCCAGACCAGGTCTCCTACCTTAAAAGCTGGTGCAGGTTTACGAAATTTATCTGCTGCCTTCTTGTACCTTTCCTGAGCCGATTCCAGATTCTCCTTTAGAAGATCCATATTCTTCTGTAAAGTCGTGACTCTTTCAGCCACTGCTGGCAAAGGCGTCTCTATGGGAAATCGTGGTAGAATGTTAGGATGATAACCTAAATTAGAGTAAAAAGGAGACTGTTTAGTGGAGGCACTCTGAGAGTTGTTGTAAGAGAACTCAGCCAATGGAAGTAGATCCACCCAATCATCCTGTAGGTGGCAGATAAAGCAGCGGAGATACTGCTCCAGGGTTTGATTGGTTCGTTCGGTTTGTCCATTAGTCTGGGGATGAAAAGCAGAAGAAAGGTTTACTTTAATGTCCAATGCTGCACAGAAATTTTGCCAAAACCTAGAAGTGAATTGCACCCCTCGATCCGAAATAACCTCATCCGGTACTCCATGTAAACGAAACACATCTTTAATCATCAAATCTGATGTCTGTTTTGCAGTGGGTAAGCCGACACAAGGGATAAAATGAGCTGCCTTTGTTAAACGATCAACCACCACTAGAATAGTGTTCTTCCCTTGAGAGGTTGGTAATTCCACAATGAAGTCCATAGAAATGGATCCCCACGGGCGGGACGGGGTGGGAAGAGGCTGTAACAGACCAGTTGGTGAAGAGCGAGGTGTTTTGCATCTTGCACAAACCTCACACGAAGTGACATAGTCCAAAACATCCTTCCTACAAGTGGGCCACCAAAAGAAACGAGAAAGAAATTCCTGTGTCTTTAGAATTCCTCTATGCCCGGCTATTTTGGAATCGTGAATGAGTTGCAATACTCTCAATCTGACTGTTTCAGGTATATACAGACGTTGTCCCAGAATCCACACACCATTCTTAAAGACAAGACTTACGTCCCTTGGGGGTTGAGCCAAAAAAGAATCCGCATGGTATGCTTCCTTGATGTCTTTAATTAGGTCTTGATGATGAATCACTCCTAGGAATCTAGAGTCAGGAAGAATAGTCTTAGGAGGAGTAATTGGACGTGTCTCTGCTGAGTAAATCCTAGAGAGTGCATCAGCCTTTCCATTGCGCGATCCTGGTCTATAAGAAATAATAAAATTAAATTGGTTTAAGAAAAGATTCCAGCGAGCCTGGCGAGGAGTCAGGCACTTAGCCGACCTGATAAACTCAAGATTACGATGATCTGTCAGAACGACTATTTGCTGTGCAGCTCCTTGAAGAAGGTGTCTCCATTCTTTGAAGGCGGCAATAATGGCCAACAACTCTCTATTGCCCACATCGTAGTTCTTCTCAGCCGAAGACAACTGCTGGGAAAAGAAGGCACAGGGATGCAAGACATTCTTCTCACCTGTTCTCTGAGAGAGTATAGCTCCCACGGCACAGTCTGAAGCATCCACCTCTATTATGAAGGCAAGCTCTGGGTTGGGATGTACTAGGATAGGTGCAGTGGTAAATTTATCTTTTAGACGGGAAAATGCTTCCTGGGCTTGGGGAGTCCAGGAGAACTTAGACTCTTTCCGGGTAAGTTGGGTGATAGGTGACACTACCTCAGAGAAATTTCTAATGAAACGTCTATAGAAGTTTGCAAACCCGATGAAGCGCTGTACCTCCTTCACATTTCTAGGACTTGGCCAATCATTGATGGCTTGGGTTTTACTTTCATCCATACTAATTCCTTGTGTAGACAGTACATACCCCAGAAATTGAATTTCGGTCTTATGGAATTCACACTTTTCAAGCTTGATGTAAAGATGATTTTGTCTTAGACGTTCCAAGACCATTCTCACATGTCCATGATGTTCCTCTGTGGAGTTAGAAAAAATTAAAATATCATCCAAATAAATTACCACGAATGTATCTAGGAGATCCCTGAAGATGTCATTCACCAAGTGTTGGAAAGTGGCTGGGGCGGTACTCAGACCAAAAGGCATAACCAGATATTCAAAGTGTCCATAGCGTGACCTGAATGCAGTCTTCCATTCATCCCCAGGTCTAATACGGACTAAGTTATAGGCCCCACGAAGATCTAGTTTAGAAAAAATTTTAGCATGTCGCACTCTCTCCAATAACTCAGGGATTAAAGGCAATGGATAACGGTTTCTAATAGTAACCTTATTAAGTTCCCTATAGTCTACGCATGGTCTCAGGGATCCATCTTTCTTCTTTACAAAGAATATGGGTGCCC
>JARQOD010000006.1:304185145-304271063 GCA_033576555.1 Oophaga sylvatica
GGAATGGTATCGCCGATATCACTAAATATCGTCGATATCCGATTCCGATACCGGAAGTCCCATGTAAGTCTATAGGAACCAAATATCGACATTAACCCCTTAATGACCAAGCCATTTTGTAGGTTAAAGACCAGGCCAATTTTTACAATTCTGACCACTGTCTCTTTATGAGGTTATAACTCTGGAACGCTTCTACGGATCTTGGCGATTCTGAGACTGTTTTATCGTGACATATTGTACTTCATGATAGTGGTAAAATTTCTTCAATATAACTTGCGTTTTTTTATGAAAAAAATGGAAATATGGCAAAAATTTTGAAAATTTTGCAATTTTCAAACTTTTAATTTTTATGCCATTAAATCAGAGAGATATGTCATAAAAATTAGTTAATAAATAACATTTCCCACATGTCTACTTTACATCAGCACAATTTTGGAACCAAAATTTTTTTTTGTTACGAAGTTATAAGTGTTAAAAGTTGACCAGCAATTTCTCATTTTTCCAACAAAATTTACAAAACCATTTTTTTAGGGACCACCTCACATTTGAAGTGAATTTGAGGGGTCAATATGACAGAAAATACCCAAAAGTGACACCATTCTAAAAACTTCACCCCTCAACGTGTTCAAAGCCACATTCAAGAAGTTTATTAACCCTTTAGGTACTTCACAAGAATTGAAGCAATGTGGAAGGAAAAAATGAACATTTAACTTTTTTTCCCAAAATTTTTCTTTCGACACAATTTTTTTAAATTTTGTCAAGGGTATCAGGAGAAAATGAACCACAATATTTGTTGTACAATTTCTCCAGAGTACACCGATATACCATGTGTAGGGGTAAACCACTATTTGGGCGCATGGCAGAGCTCGGAATGGAAGCAGCGCCATTTGACTTTTTTGGCTGGAATTGAGATTGGACGCCATGTCGCATTTGGAGAGTCCCTGTGTGCCTAAACAGTGGAAACCCCCCACAAGTGACCCCATTTTGGAAACTGGACCCCTCAAGGAACTCATCTAAATGTGTTGTGAGAGCTTTTAACCCCCAAGGGCTTCACAGAAGGTTATAACGTAGAGCCGTAAAATTAAAAAATCATATTTTTTCCACAAAAATGATCTTTTCATCCCAATTATTATTTTCCAAAGGATAAAAGGACCCCAAAAGTTATTGGGCAATTAGTCCTGAGTACGCTGATACCCCATATGTGGGGATAAACCACTATTTGGGCGCATGGCAGAGCTCGGAAGGGAAGCAGCGCCATTTGACTTTTTTGGCTGGAATTGAGATTGGACGCCATGTCGCATTTGGAGAGTCCCTGTGTGCCTAAACAGTGGAAACCCCCCACAAGTGACCCCATTTTGGAAACTAGACCCCCCAAGGAACTTATCTAAATGTGTTGTGAGAGCTTTTAACCCCCAAGCGCTTCACAGAAGGTTATAACGTAGAGCCGTAAATTAAAAAATCATATTTTTTCCACAAAAATGATCTTTTCATCCCAATTTTTATTTTCCAAAGGATAAAAGGACCCCAAAATTTATTGTGCAATTAGTCCTGAGTACGCTGATACCCCATAGGTGGGGTAAACCACTATTTGGGCGCATGGCAGAGCTCGGAAGGGAAGCAACGCCATTTGACTTTTTTGGCTGGAATTGAGATTGGATGCCATGTCGTATTTGGAGAGTCCCTGTGTGCCTAAACAGTGGAAACCCCCCACAAGTGACCCCATTTTGGAAACTAGACCCCCCAAGGAACTAACCAGTCTGGGCAGGAGTGAGTACCCGTGCCAATGACACTTCCGAGCAACAACTGTCGGTGTTGGAGCCCAGGGATGAGAAGAGAACCGGTTGGAGGCAGCAGGACTTTTTGCCGTTCACACAGCAGGGAATAGCTGACATTACTGAACCCCAGTAACACAGGAGCAAGTGTTGACTGTGATAACAGCACTTACAGGCAACAACTGGCGGTGTTGGAGCCCAGGGTCAAGGAGGATGTTTAAATACTAGATCAAGTAATTTCCTTGTTACCTGTCAATTTTAAATGTCTATACTTCAAACAAGAGAAAGATAACCTTTACTACCATAAGATGATGATTTCATTTAAACTAATATCTAGATAAATAAAGAATTGACAAACATAAACATATACATTAACATGTTGAACAGCAATGCAAACCACAAAATAAATTAGTTAAGGAATCTGCTATACGGTTGTACATAAAAGCATACAAGTACATATCTGAATCCATTAATGATGGATAAGTAACAGTATGTACACCATTTTTATTGTATAGACAATGAATGTCTGACTTCAAAACATCATCATCATTACAAGTTATCTGTGACATTACTAAAATGTTACATTTGCTGAATAATGTCACTAAACAGTTTATACAAAATTATACAATTTCCATCATGTAATACTCATAATATGTGGCAATAATCATTTTTATTAACAAACATAACCTTTAAAAAGTGCATAGTGCATAGTGAAAATTGCTATTTATGCCTGACTGTCGACTTGCAAGCATGAAAACGGATAGATAAGGTATATATAGATGAGACTGCATAGCCACAGATGGTGAATGGCGATGTAAACCATGCACGAGCACAGGCTCTGAATGCTGGCATTGCAAAACTCCTGTCCCTTGAAATGCTGTCATTCAGGCTGGTGGAGACAGACAGTTTCCGTAACTGAATATCATTGTCAGTCCCACAATACAATGTGCCAAGCCGATTTCATTTCAGCAGGCAAGCCGTCCCTGGTCTGCAAAAGCATGTTGAGGGAAAAATTAAACATGCGCTACTAAACGCCCTCAGTAGCAAGGTCCACCTGACCACCGATGCGTGGACCAGTACCCATTGTTATGATCTGCTACTACAACCAGTAAGGAAAGAAGGGAATTCTGTCCCTACAATACAACTAAGCTGAATCCCTACGATGTAACGGGAACCTGATCCTGCGACCAGACCTGCTAAAGTCCTCATCTAGTGTGAACGAAGACCTATAGTTGCGAGGGAGGAATCCCTACAAGATCTAGGGACTGGGAGAAAAGGTGGACACCTCCTAACATAAATTGTAGCATGGATAATTAAACAGAAAAAAAAATACTTTGCGATCCTAACATCAAGCAAAACTGACTGATTAAGGCACCTAAGCACCCGGCTAGCTTAACAGTAGATAATACAATGAAGTCAAGCAAAGCCAGAAGGGCGGAGCCAGACTAAATAGGGAAAAAAGGTCATGTGACCAGCAAACTGAAACAAAACCTAACAAGAGGCTTCTAACACCCATGGCCAGGGACAATACCTTTCCCTCACTGCCCATTTGGTCAATGTTGTGTAGCCGGGTACTGATCTTGCGAGTGTCGCTGTACGTGTTCTGCCAACTCCAAGGATTGCAGTAATCAAGTCTGTACACATTGACTCCTCCTCCTACTCCAGTTCCTCAGAATCATCGCTGCAGGAGCCGTCACGGTCTACCTCCACATGGACCCGTGAACGTTTACCTGTTGCGACCGATATGAGCACAGCCGTGTCCAAATGTCAACAGTCCGTCCTGAAATTAATTTCCATGGGGAATCTTAGCCACACAGCGCAGGAGCTCTGTAATGCCATAAAGCAGGAGAGCGACGTGTGGTTTTTGGAAGCGAATCTACAGACAGGCTTGGTAGTGTGTGACAATGGCCGAAATCTGGTGGCAGCTCTGGGCCTTGGCAACCTCACTCACATAGCATGTCTGTCATATGTGCTCAACTTGGTCGTGCAGAGTTTTTTGAGGGACTATCCGGATCTTGATGCACTGCTGCACAAGGTCCGCCTAGAGTGCGCTCACTTGCGACGTTCCAGCATGGCCAGATCGCTGATTGCAGCTCTGCAACGCAGATTTCGCCTTCATGAACATCGCATCATATGTGACGTACCCACCAGGTGGAATTCCTCGTTACACATGTTGGAGCGGTTGTGTGAGCAGCAGCCAACAGTAATGGAGTATCAGCTGCATCAGGCGCAATCAACTCGCAATTAGCGCCGTTCACACTTCACCACTACTGAGTGGGCCTCTATAATAATAATAATAATATTCTTTATTTATATAGCGCCATAATATTCCGCAGCGCTTTACAGTTTAACAGTTTCAAAACAAAAGTCATAAGTAACAACGTTAACAATACAATAATTTAAGCTAAATCAGCCGCCCCTGCTGGTGAAAGCTTACAATCTACAATGAGGTGGGGGAGATACAAAGTACAGGTGTTTATATACAATGGTGTTTTTACAATGATGGTCCAGCCATTTTAACCCCTTAGTGACAGAGCCATTTTGCAGCTTAATGAACGGGCCAATTTTTACAATTCTGACCACTGTCACTTTATGAGGTTATAACTCTGGAACGCTTTAACGAATCCAGCTGATTCTGAGATTGTTTTTTCGTGACATATTGTACTTCACGTTAGTGGTAAAATTTCTTTGATATGACTTGTGTTTATTTATGAAAAAAACGGAAATATGGCGAAAATTTTGAAAATTTAACAATTTTCAAACTTTAAATTTTTATGCCCTTAAATCAGAGAGATATGTCACAAAAATTTCTTAATAAATAACATTTCCCACATGTCTACTTTACATCAGCACAATTTGGGACCAAAATTTTTTTTTGTTACGAAGTTATAAGGGTTAAAAGTTGACCAGCGATTTCTCATTTTTACAACACCATTTTTATTTTAGGGACCACCTCACATTTGAAGTCACTTTGAGGGGTCTATATGATAGAAAATAGCCAAAAGTGACACCATTCTAAAAACTGCACCCCTCAAGGTGCTCAAAACCACATTCAAGAAGTTTATTAACCCTTTACGTGCTTCACAGGAACTGAAGCAATGTGGAAGGAAAAAATTAACATTTAACTTTTTTTGCAAAAACTTTACTTCGGAACCTATTTTTTTTATTTTCACAACTGTTAAAAGAAAAAATGAAACACAAAATTTGTTGTGCAATTTCTCCTGATTAAGCCGATACCCCATATGTGGGGGTAAACCACTTTTTGGGCGCACGGCAGAGGTTACAAGGGAAGGAGCGACATTTGACTTTTTCAACGCAGAATTGGCTGGACGCCATGTCGCGTTTGTAGAGGCCCTGATGTGTCTAAACAGTGGAAACCCATCACAAGTGACCCCATTTTGGAAACTAGACCCCCTAAGGAACTTATCTAGATGTGTGGTGAGCACTTTGAACCTCCAAGTGCTTCACAGAAGTTTATAACATGGAACAGTGAAAATAAAAAATCATATTTTTTCCACAAAAACAATCTTTTCACCCCAATTTTTATTTTCCCAAGGGGTAACAAGACCCCAAAAGTTTTTGTGCAATTTGTCCTGAGCATTCTGATACCCCATATGTGGGGGTAAACCATAGTTTGGGTGCAAGGCAGAGCTTGGAAGGGAAGGAGCGCCGTTTGACTTTTCAGCGCAGAATTGTCTGGACGTCATGTCGTGTTTGTAGAGGTCCTGATGTGTCTAAGCAGTGGAAACCCCCCACAAGTGACCCCATTTTGGAAATTAGACCCCCTAAGGAACTTATCTAGATGTGTGGTGAGCACTTTGAACCTCCAAGTGCTTCACAGAAGTTTATAACATAGAACCGTGAAAATAAAAAATCATATTTTTTCCACAAAAACGATCTGTTCACCCCAATTTTTATTTTCCCAAGGGTAACAAGACCCCAAAAGTTTTTGTGCAATTTGTCCTGAGCATGCCGATACCCCATATGTGGGGGTAAACCACTGTTTGGGCGCACAGCAGGGCTTGGAAGTGAAGAAGCGCCGTTTGACTGTTTCAAACCAAAATTGGCTGGAATTGAAATTGGACGCCATGTCGCGTTTGGAGAGCCCCTGATACGCCTAAACAGTCGAAACCCCCCACAAATCACACCATTTTGGAAACTAGACCCCTTAAGGAACTTATCTAGATGTGTGGTGAGCACTTTGAACCCCCAAGTGCTTCACAGAAATTAATAAACGTAGAGCAGTGAAAATAAAAAATCATTTTTTTCCTCAAAAATGATTCTTTAGCCCGCTATTTTTTTTATTTTCCCAAGGGTAACAGGAGAAATTGGACCCAAAAAGTTGTTGTGCAATTTTTCCTGAGTACGCTGATAACCCATATGTGGGGTGAAACCACTGTTTGGGCGCATGGGAGTGCTTGGAAGGGAAGGAGCGCCATTTTGTAATGCAGACTTTGATGGAATGTTCTGCGGGCGTCATGTTGTGTTTGCAGAGCCCTTGATGTACCTAAACAGTAGAAACCCCCGGCAAGTGACACCATTTTGGAAACTAGACCCCCCAAGGAGCTTATCTAGATGTGTGGTGAGCACTTTGAACCCCCGAGTGCTTCACAGAAATTTATAAACGCAGAGCCGTGAAAATGAAAAATCATTTTTTCCTCAAAAATGTTTTTTTTTAGCCAGCTATTTTTTATTTTCCCAAGGGTAACAGGAGAAATTAGAATCCCAAAATTGGTGTGCAATTTGTCCTGAGTATGCTGATACACCATATGTTGGGGTAAACCACTGTTTGGGCGCACGGCAGGGCTCGGAAGGGAGGGAGCGACATTTGACTTTTTGAAAGCCACGTCGTGTTTGGAGACCCCCTGATGTGTCTAAACAGTGGAAACCCCCCACAAGTGACCCCATTTTGGAAACTAGACCCCTTAAGGAACTTATCTAGATGTGTGGTGAGCACTTTGAACCCCCAAGTGTTTCACAGAAATTTATAAACGCAGAGCCGTGAAAATGAAAAATCATTTTTTTTCTCAAAAATGTTTTTTTTAGCCAGCTATTTTTTATTTTCCCAAGGGTAACAGGAGAAATTAGAACCCCAAAATTGGTGTGCAATTTGTCCTGAATACGCTGATACCGCATATGTTGGGGTAAACCACTGTTTGGGCGCACGGCAGGGCTCGAAAGGGAGGGAGCGACATTTGACTTTTTGAAAGCCACGTCGTGTTTGGAGACCCCCTGATGTATCTAAACAGTGGAAACCCCCCACAAGTGACCCCATTTTGGAAACTAGACCCCTTAAGGAACTTATCTAGATGTGTGGTGAGCACTTTGAACCCCCAAGTGTTTCACAGAAATTTATAAACGCAGAGCTGTGAAAATAAAAAATCATTTTTTTTCTCAAAAATGATTTTTTTAGCAAGCTATTTTTTATTTTCCCAAGGGTAACAGGAGAAATTAGAACCCTAAAATTGGTGTGCAATTTGTCCTGAGTACGCTGATACCCCATATGTTGGGGTAAACCACTGTTTGGGCGCACGGCAGGGCTCGGAAGGGAGGGAGCGCCATTTGACTTTTTGAACGCCACGTCGTGTTTGGAGACACCCTGATGTGCCTAAATAGTGGAAATCCCTCAATTCTAGCTCCAACCCTAACCCCAACACACCCCTAACCCTAATCCCAACCCTAAACCTAACCTAAATCCCAACCCTAATTGTAACCCTAACCTTAATTGTAACCCTAACTCTAATTGTAACCCTAACCCTAATTTTAACCCTAACCCTAATTGTAACCTTAACCCTAATTATAACCCTAATTATAACCCTAACCCTAAGGCTAGGTTCATTTTGCGTTTTACCAGCCCGTTCAACACATAGCGTTGACGGGCTGGTAACGGTATAGCATAACACGATCGCGTTATGCTATACCCGCTAGCGCAGAGGAATCAGCAGATGATTCATCTGCGCTAGCGGTGACGGAGCCCAGACGCTGCAGCCCGCGTCCGAGGCTCCGTCACTGAATGATGGCACGTCGCAAACGCATGCGCTTTACGGCATGCGTCGCGATGCGCCCTCAAATGGGGTGAATGGCAGCGTTAACGGACTGCGTTACACCGCGTTATACCGCGGTGTAACGCAGTCCGTCTAACGGACTGCCATAACGCAGTATGAACCCAGCTTAACCCTAACGCTAATTATAACCCTAACCCTAATGCTAACCCTAACCCTAATGCTAACCCTAACCCTAATTATAACCCTAACCTTAATTATAACCCTAACCCTAACAGAAAAATGAAAATAAATATAATTTCTATATTTTTTTATATGTCCCTAACTAAGGGGGTGATAAATGGGGGGGTTATGTACTGTTTTTTTTATTTTGATCACTGATAGTTTATCACAGTGATCAAAATGCACTTTCTGGAGAATGAATGAAATCATTTTTGAATCTGCCTCCAAGCAGATTGGCGGGCGCACTGCGCATGCGCCCGCCATTTTTTTTTGCAGGAAGAAGACGCCGGGATCCTGGGGCCTGCGGGAGGACGGAGGACACCGGTAAGTATACGGGGGGGCGATCGGGGGACCGGGGACCCTCATTTTCTCCCCTCTGATGTGCGATCACATCAGAGGGGAGAGAAATCATTTTTTTTTTTTTGCGATCGCATCTATGCTTGCATAGATGCGATCGCAACACCGGGATCGGTGAATACCGACCCGGATCATGTTCTCTGGGGTCTCGGCTACCCCCGGTAGCCGAGACCCCAGAGAATATTTGCCCATCCCCCCCAGGACACAGCGGCACATATCGGCGGGCGCACTGAGCATGCGCCCGCCATTTTCTTCATCGCGCCGGCCCCGGGGGACACCGGAGGGCCCTGGGGCCACATACAGGACATCGGGGCCACATGGGGGTCCCGGGGACCCTTTTTCTCTGCCCTCTGATGTCCGATGACATCAGAGGACAGAGAAATTAAATGGCACAACTTTTTTTTTTTTTTGTTGCGGTCGCCGTTATAGGGTTAATAACGGCGATCGCAACATCGGTGTCGGTAAAAACCGACCCGATTCATGTTCTCTGGGGTCTCGTCTACCCCCGGTAGCCGAGACCCCGGAGAAAATGCACCTCTGGGGGGCGCTATTCATTTTTTCCACAGCGCCGTTAATTAACGGCGCTGTGGTTTAAGTACCCTTAATGACCGCCGTTAAAAGGCGTATCGGCGGTCGTTAAGGGTTAAGGGAGTGAGGGATGCATGGAGATAGTGAATGGGCTACACACACAGACTTACACATAGAATGACTTTGATTAGTGAATGTGATAGGCCACTGTGAACAAATGTGTTTTGAGGGAGCGCCTGAAACCATCCAAATTGTGGATAGTCCTAATTTCTTGGGGTACAGCATTCCAGAGGATTGGCGCAGCGCGGGAGAAGTCTTGGAGTTGGGAGTGGGAGGTACGGATTAGTGCAGAGGTTAGTCGAAGGTCGTTTGCAGAGTGCAGCAGTCGGTTAGGCCGAGAAATATAAATGAGGGAGGAGATGTAGGGGGTGCTGCACTGTGGAGAGCTTTGTTGGTGAGAACCAGTAATTAGAATTGGATCCTATAATGAATGGGCAGCCAGTGTAATGAGTGGCGAAGGACTCTATGAAGGACATCTGCCACGTTTTGCGTGCGTTTGATGAGTCAACGCGGATGGCGAGTGCAGATGATGCACTAGTCAGCCTGACTGTCCCCTTTATCTGCCTGCTTCAAAAAACACTGCAAGCACTAAGGCATGAGGTTTTGGAAGAGGTGGAGGATGAGGAGTCACAAATTCCATCACCTTCTGGACAGTCAGCGCAACGTGGTTCCTCACAAAGGGCTGGAGGACTTTCAAAGTACCATGCTGTATCAACAATTGAACCTTCAGAGTCGCTGTCTATATTTTCATAACCATTCCAAACTTTTAATGTATTTACAAAGCACATAATGTACAGTTTTTGTCTATCCTTTTGTAATGCTATTGTGTTTCCATAAACTGATGTTACAGAATTATGATACAATGTTTTTAAATTTTGAGTTTTAAATTTTGTAAATTTTTATGTATTTGAAGGACTTTGTGAGGAGGATGAGGAGGAGTCAATGGAGGAGGAAGACATTGCTCCAGAGGGAGGTAGACAATGCTCTAGTCAGTATGTAGACCAAGGGTGGGGTGATGCACAGCAGGCAGAGATGACGCCTCTTGCAGGGGACAACATTTCTTGGCCAGTTGGGAGTCTGCAGCACATGGTTGATTTCATGACGCAGTGCCTGAGAAACGACCGCCGCATCGAACACATTCACACCACGTCTGATTATTGGCTGTACACCATCCTAGACCCTCGCTACCGGGACAACTTACAAAGCCTCAGCACACGGTTGAACCGGGAGCGTAAAATGCGGAAGTACCAAGACACACTGGTGCAATCCATAATGTTCTCCATTCCAGCCGAGAGCATAGTGTTTACTTTTGGAAATTAATGCATAAAACTAAATTTCATAATTATCAATTAATGGTTCTTAATGAACGTTATCTGTACCTGTAAGATAATGCAGTCAATGGATGTACGAATCATAAACATCATCATCATCCTCACGAGTTTTATTTATGACAGACATAATAAAATACAAAGACTGAGGACAACTGTAACTTCACACACCATATATGAAATGGCCAGCATCTAAACCTGGTAATAATGCGCAATAATAAATAATTACACCTAGAAAGTGCATCATGCATACAAACAATAGGTAGTTAGACCTGCAAGTGCTAGTGAAACAACCACAACACATATATATTAATAATGCTATATAGGTATCACAGTGCATAGTTACTCATGGACAATGTCGATCTAATACTGTACCTCAATAAAGGCAGCGTCACCCATCATGCTTGTTTGTCTTGTAGATTGTTGAAGAGGGATTTTTTTTTTTATTTTTGGGTTTTTTAAATTCCTTTTTATTTGTATTTAAAAAAAAAAAATTACACATAAGTAGTGTTGAGCGATACTGCTCGATATCTAAAAATATCGGATCGGAATGGTATCGCCGATATCACTAAATATCGTCGATATCCGATTCCGAAACCGGAAGTCCCATGTAAGTCTATGGAACCAAATATCGACATTAACCCCTTAATGACCAAGCCATTTTGTAGGTTAAAGACCAGGCCAATTTTTACAATTCTGACCACTGTCTCTTTATGAGGTTATAACTCTGGAACGCTTCTACGGATCTTGGCGATTCTGAGACTGTTTTATCGTGACATATTGTACTTCATGATAGTGGTAAAATTTCTTCAATATAACTTGCGTTTTTTTATGAAAAAAATGGAAATATGGCAAAAATTTTGAAAATTTTGCAATTTTCAAACTTTTAATTTTTATGCCATTAAATCAGAGAGATATGTCACAAAAATTAGTTAATAAATAACATTTCCCACATGTCTACTTTACATCAGCACAATTTTGGAACCAAAATTTTTTTTGTTACGAAGTTATAAGTGTTAAAAGTTGACCAGCAATTTCTCATTTTTCCAACAAAATTTACAAAACCATTTTTTTAGGGACCACCTCACATTTGAAGTGAATTTGAGGGGTCAATATGACAGAAAATACCCAAAAGTGACACCATTCTAAAAACTGCACCCCTCAACGTGTTCAAAGCCACATTCAAGAAGTTTATTAACCCTTTAGGTACTTCACAAGAATTGAAGCAATGTGGAAGGAAAAAATGAACATTTAACTTTTTTCCCAAAATTTTTCTTTCGACACAATTTTTTAAAATTTTGTCAAGGGTATCAGGAGAAAATGAACCACAATATTTGTTGTACAATTTCTCCAGAGTACACCGATATACCATGTGTGGGGTAAACCACTATTTGGGCGCATGGCAGAGCTCGGAATGGAAGCAGCGCCATTTGACTTTTTTGGCTGGAATTGAGATTGGACGCCATGTCGCATTTGGAGAGTCCCTGTGTGCCTAAACAGTGGAAACCCCCCACAAGTGACCCCATTTTGGAAACTGGACCCCTCAAGGAACTCATCTAAATGTGTTGTGAGAGCTTTTAACCCCCAAGGTCTTCACAGAAGGTTATAACGTAGAGCCGTAAAATTAAAAAATCATATTTTTTTCCACAAAAATGATATTTTCATCCCAATTATTATTTTCCAAAGGATAAAAGGACCCCAAAAGTTATTGGGCAATTAGTCCTGAGTACGCTGATACCCCATATGTGGGGGTAAACCACTATTTTGGGCGCATGGCAGAGCTCGGAAGGGAAGCAGCGCCATTTGACTTTTTTGGCTGGAATTGAGATTGGACGCCATGTCGCATTTGGAGAGTCCCTGTGTGCCTAAACAGTGGAAACCCCCACAAGTGACCCCATTTTGGAAACTAGACCCCCCAAGGAACTTATCTAAATGTGTTGTGAGAGCTTTTAACCCCCAAGCGCTTCACATAAGGTTATAACGTAGAGCCGTAAATTAAAAAATCATATTTTTTCCACAAAAATGATCTTTTCATCCCAATTTTTATTTTCCAAAGGATAAAAGGACCCCAAAATTTATTGTGCAATTAGTCCTGAGTACGCTGATACCCCATAGGTGGGGTAAACCACTATTTGGGCGCATGGCAGAGCTCGAAAGGGAAGCAGCGCCATTTGACTTTTTTGGCTGGAATTGAGATTGGATGCCATGTCGTATTTGGAGAGTCCCTGTGTGCCTAAACAGTGGAAACCCCCCACAAGTGACCCCATTTTGGAAACTAGACCCCCCAAGGAACTTATCTAGATGTGTGGTGAGAGCTTTGAACCCCCAAGGGCTTCACAGAAGGTAATAACGTAGAGCAGTAAAATTAAAAAATCATATCTTTTCCACAAAAATGATCTTTCCACCCCCAATTGTTATTTTCCAAAGGGTAACAGGACCCCAAAAGTTATTGTGCAATTTGTCCTGAGTACGCTGATACCCCATATGTGGGGATAAACCACTATTTGGGCGCATGGCAGAGCTCGGAAGGGAAGCAACGCCATTTGACTTTTTTGGCTGGAATTGAGATTGGATGCCATGTCGTATTTGGAGAGTCCCTGTGTGCCTAAACAGTGGAAACCCCCCACAAGTGACCCCATTTTGGAAACTAGACCCCCCAAGGAACTTATCTAGATGTGTGGTGAGAGCTTTGAACCCCCAAGGGCTTCACAGAAGGTAATAACGTAGAGCAGTAAAATTAAAAAATCATATCTTTTCCACAAAAATGATCTTTCCACCCCCAATTGTTATTTTCCAAAGGGTAACAGGACCCCAAAAGTTATTGTGCAATTTGTCCTGAGTATGCTGATACCCCATATGTGGGGGAAACCACTATTTTGACGCATGGCAGAGCTCGAAAGGGAAGTAGCGCCTTTTTCAAATGCAGACTTTGATGGAATGGTCTGTGGGTGTCATGTCACGTTTGGATAGCCCCTGATGTGCCTAAACAGTAGAAACCCCCCACAATTGACTCCATTTTGGAAACTAGACCCCCCCAAGAACTTTTCTAGATGTGTGGTGAGCACTTTGAACCCCCAAGTGCTTCACAGAAGTTTATAACATAGAGCCGTGAAAAAAAAAAAATCATATTTTTTTCCACAAAAATAATCTTTTTGCCCCAAATTTTTATTTTTATAATGGTAACAGGAGAAATAGGACCCCAAAAGCTATTGTGCAATTTGTCCTGAGTACGCTGATATCCCATATGTGGGGGGAACCACTATTTTGACGCATGGCAGAGATCGGAAGGGAAGGAGCACCGTTTTTAAATGCAGACTTTGATGGAATGGTCTGCGGGTGTCATGTCGCGCTTGGAGAGCCCCTGATGTGCCTAAACAGTAAAACCCCCCACAAATTACCCCATTTTGCAAACTAGACCCCCCAAGGAACTTATCTAGATGTGTGGTCAGCACTTTGAACCCCCAAGGGCTTCACAGAAGTTTATAACGTAGAGCCGTGAAAATAAAAAAAATCATATTTTTTTCCACAAAAATGACCTTTTTGCCCCCAAATTTTTATTTTTATAAGGGTAACAGGAGAAATAGGACCCCAAAAGCTATTGTGCATTTTGTCCTGAGTACGCTGATACCCCATATGCGGGGGGGAACCACTGTGATCGCCTTACTGCGATCTTTGGGAGGCACAATGAACAAATCTACCAAAGGTGAAGAATTGGTTTTCTTTTTTACGCCGTTCCTCGTGCGATATTAGTGATTAGGCGACTTTATTCCTCGGATCGGTGCGATTACAGCGATACCAGATTTACACCCTTTTTTCATGTTTAGCTTCTGTCACACACTAAAAGATGCTTTTTTTTGGAATAATTTTTTGTAAGAATTTTTTGCATCGCCGTATTTTTGAGAGCTATAATTTTTCCATATTTCGGCCGACAGAGTTATCTGTGGGCTTATTTTCTGCGGGACGAGCTGACGTATTTATTGGTACCATATTCGGGCACATAACGTTTTTTGAACGCTTCCTATTCCGATTTTTGTGGAAGCAGAATGAACAAAAACCAGCAATTCAGGAATTGTTTTTTTTTTAATTTTTTTTCCCCCGTTCCGCGTGTGGTAAAATTGATAAAGCAGATTTATTCTTCGGGTCACTACGATTACAGCGATACCTCATTTATATATTTTTTTTATGTTTTGGCGTTTTTTACACAATAAAGAATTTTATAGAAAAAATAATTATTTTTGCATCAGTTTATTCCGCGAGCTATAACTTTTTTATTTTTTCGCTGATGATGCTGTATAGCGGCTTGTTTTTTGCGGGACAAGATGACGTTTTCAGCGGTACCATGATTATTTATATCTGACTTTTTGATCGCGTGTTATTGCACTTTTTCCAAGCGGTGTGATGATACCGCTTGGAAAAAGTATAATTTACTACTTTTTTGTGGTTTTTTTTACGGCTTTCACTGAAGGGGTTAACTAGGGTTATGCTTTTATATATGGGATTTTTACGGACATGGCGATACCTAACATGTGTATTTTTTTTGTTTTTTATTTTTTTTATTACATAAAAATGTGTATTTTTTAGGGGATTTTTTTTAAATTATTTTTTAATATTTTTTTTACAATTTTTTTTTAAAAATGATTTTTTTCAACTTGTCCCTTTATGGGACTTTCACTTTTTTTACTTTTTATTGCAGTTACAATGCATTGCAATGCTCTGGCATTGCAATGCATTGCAAACTATAGTGGAAGCTGCTGTGACATGATCACAGCAGCTTCCCGTAGCTAAATGACCCGGAGGTTGTCATGACAACCCCCGGGTCATCAAGGCAGAGATCGGCCCCTACAAATACAGTGCAGGGTGCGATCTGAGGCAGAGGGAGCTCCCGACCCTCTGCCTCCCCCCCTGAGCTCTGCGATCGCGCTGGATCGCAGCAGTCAGGGGGTTAACAGCCAGGGGCGGTGGGGGCTCCTGGCTGTCAGCGCAGGAAGCCTGGCCACTGCAGCGCCGGCTCCTGCACTGATCGCGCTGTGGAAGCTGAAATTTCAGCTTCTCCTGCGCGATCGCTGCTGTGTTTGGTCAGTCAGATTGACTGACCAATCACAGCGCTGTGAGTGCGGGGACCGACGGCAAAGGTCCCCGCACCGCTTGCCGTGCCTGTCAGCTGTCTGTGACAGCTGTCGGCACTGATCTACCACTGAGTGTTTACACGCAGTGGTAGATCAAAGGCATGACGTGCAGAGTCCGTCCTGGTGCCGGAACTGGCACCTTGCCATGACGGACTCTGCACGTCAGTGGACATTAAGGGGTTAAAAAAACCCATTCTTGCCTTGTTGGTTAATTGTACATGAAGGAGAACAACAAAGACTAATGTAGAATGTATTGGGGGAGGTTGAGGAGACAATAAAGGCATACATGTTTAACCCAATGCATTGGAATAGCATTAATATATTTTTTTTTTTAAATACGTTTGGATTGACTAACAAATTGACAATGTTGTTAACCTTTTTTCTATTTTGGCAAATATGTATGTTTCACAACTTCCATGCTCTTCACCTTTTTAACTTTTGCCAGTGCCACACTTTCTCCTTCATAATCTTCAGCAGCATCATCTTTCTCATCAAATTATTCTTCATCTTCACCTTCTTAATCTTCTTCTTAAACTTCTTGCTATTCATGTTTTTGTTTACATTACTCATATTGTTATTATTAAACTAATTAATCTTCTTCGTATTCAAATTCTTCATCTTCTTCCTCTTCATCTTCTTCATCAAATTCTTATTTGTGACAGAGATTCCTGTACTTGTAATCTGTAAAAGTATGAATTGTTCATCCTTCCGTTCTTGCTGTCACAAAAGATTTAAATTACAACAGTATTTGTCCGTGTTCAGTTTAGCCTGCAGCAGCAGGCATTTTCCAGGGGCACCACGAGGAGGAACGGACTTACCCCCATACACTGCTTAGTCTTCTTCTGCTTAGAATTTAGAGCATATATTTTGCTCTTCATTTTGGTCTTATACTTCATGTTCTTCTGCTTTTTGATCTTCTGCTTATTGTTCTTCTGTCTCTTGTTCTGTATCTTGTAGTTTGTCTTAACCTTCTTTGTCCTGTTGGTGATCTTCTTCTGGGTAATCTTTTATTTTTTCTTTGTGATGGTGTTCAGGCTGGTTGGCTTCATGCTCGTCGTCCTTGTTGTCGTCATCTTCTTCTGGGTGGTCTTTAAGGTCGTCTAATTTCCGAGAACCAGCTGACGTTACTGGAACCCTGACGGGTATCAGATGGAGCAAGAGACAATGGAAGTAACGAGGACCAGCTGACTGTGCTGGAACCCGGAGGGGCAGCAGAAGGAAAAGAGGCAATGTCACAACCGAGTACCAGCTGACGTTACTGTGACACGGTTACTAAGCAGGAGGTACCTGTGCTCCAAAGCACTACCAAGGACCAGCAGACGTTGGTGGAACTCGGATACGGAGATGGAGGCACCTAGGCCAAAGGCACTGGGGAGAACCAGTTGACGGTACTGGACCCCGGACGGGTAGCAGAACGCACCCATGAAAATGTAAGTTGACAGGACGCAAGCCGTCCGCAGTTACCGAATCACACAGTCGTACAGTGGGTGCTTGTCCTATTGTCACAATGGAAACAGCCTTTATTTACATATCCCACAGCACACATAGGAATCACCTAAACTGCAGGCACCATAGAGTCGGCTAACCCGAATGCAACACGACAGCAGAACTTATTGGAGGATAATTGACGTTCACACTGCCAGGAAACAGCTGTCGTGCTGTAACCAGGCTGGCCAGGAGTCAGTACCCCTGCCAATTACTTACGAGCAACAAATGGCGGTGTTGTAGCCCAGGGAGTAGAGTTCAGGTGGTAGAAAGATGAACATAACAGGAGACATGGAAAACGTTGCCAAACAGTTATTTAATCTGAAAACGGACAGGCAAATTCAGGTGAGATCCATGCCTTGTTCATTTTCAGAAAAGTAAGCCGGTCTACATTCTCTGAGGATAGTCGCATGCGACGGTCTGTTACTACACCACCTGCAGCACTAAAGACGCGCTCAGATAATACACTGGCAGCAGGGCAAGCCAGCACCTCCAATGCATACTGGCTAAGCTCTGGCCATGTATCCAACTTAGAGACCCAAAATTTGAAAGGGGAAGAGGCATCTGGGAGTACACTTAGAGGGAAAACCAAGTAGTCTGTCACCATCTTACGGAAACGTTTCTTCCTGGTGACTGGAGCCGTCTCGGATGGTGTAGACCTTGCTGGCGCTGTCACAAAACTTTGCCACATTTGTAACATACAGCTCTTGCCCTGTGCAGAGGCGCTGCTTGTGCTCCCTCTTGTTGTAGAGGTGTCTACACTGCCTCGACGCACAGAGCTGCTTTGTAAAGCAGTAGCAGCAGCAGCAGCTCTCTCGGCTGGAATGTACAACAGTATGGATTGCACCAGTGTGTCTTGGTACTCCTGCATTTTAAGGTCCCGGTTCACCGGTGTGATGAGGGTTTGTAAGTTGTCCCGGTAGCGAGGGTCTAGGAGGGTGTACACCCAATAATCTGACGTGGTGAGAATGTGGGCGATGTGGCGGTCGTTTCTCAGGCACTGAAGCATGAAATCAACCATGTGCTGCAGACTCCCAACTGGCCAACAAAGGCTGTCCTCTGGAAGAGGCGTCATCTCTGCCTCCTCTGCATCACCCCACCCTCGCTCTACATACTGACTAGAGCGTTGTGTACCTCCCTCTGTAGGGATTTCTTCCTCCTCCATTGACTCCTCCTCCTCATCCTCCTCACAAAGTGAGCCCTGCCCAGCCCTTTGTGAGGAACCACGTTGCGCTGACTGTCCTGAAGGTAATTGAATTTGTGACTCCTCATCCTCCACCTCTTCCAAAACTTCTTCCTTTAGTGCTTTCAGTGATTTCTGAAGCAGGCAGATAAGGGGGACAGTCATGCTGACTAGTGCATCATCTGCACTCGCCATCCGCGTTGAGACATCAAACGCACGCAAAACGTGGCAGATGTCCTTCATAGAGGCTCAATCAGTAGTGGTGAAGTGTGAACGGCGCAAATTGCGAGTTGATTGCGCCTGTTGCAGCTGATACTCCATTACTGCTGGCTGCTGCTCACACAACCGCTCCAACATATGTAACGTGGAATTCCACCTGGTGGGTACGTCACATATGATGCGATGTTCAGGAAGGCGAAATCTGACTTGCAGAGCTGCAATGCGCGATCTGGCCATGCTGGAACGTCGCAAGTGAGCGCACTCTAGGCGGACCTTGTGCAGCAGTGCATCAAGATCCGGATAGTCCATCAAAAAACTCTGCACGACCAAGTTGAGCACATGTGCCAGACATGGTATGTGAGTGAGGTTGCCAAGGCCCAGAGCTGCCACCAGATTTCGGCCATTGTCACACACTACCAAGCCTGGCTGGAGATTAGCTGACAAAAACCACACGTCACTCTCCTGCTTGATGGCATCCCAGAGCTCCTGCGCTGTGTGGCTTCGATTCCCCATGAAAATTAATTTCAGGACGGCCTGTTAACGTTTGGCCACGGCTGTGCTCATATCGGTCGCAACAGGTAAGCGTTCACGGGTCCATGTGGAGGTATACCGTGACGGCTCGTGCAGCGATGATTCTGAGGAACTGGAGTAGGAGGAGGAATCAATGTGTACAGACTGGATTCCTGCAATCCTTGGAGTTGGCAGAACACGTACAGCGCCACTGGCAAGATCTGTACCCGGCTCCACAACATTGACCCAATGGGCAGTGAGGGAAAGGTATCGTCCCTGGCCATGGGTACTGGTCCACGCATCGGTGGTCAGGTGGACCCTGCTACTGACGGCGTTTAGTAGCGCATGTTTAATGTTTCCCTCGACATGTTTTTGCAGAGCAGGTACGGCTTGCCTGCTGAAATAAAATCGGCTTGGCACATTATATTGTGGGACTGCCAATGCCATAAAGTTCCTGAAACTGTCAGTCTCCACCAGCCTGAATGACAGCATTTCAAGGGACAGGAGTTTTGCAATGCCAGCATTCAGAGCCTGTGCTCGTGGATGGTTTGCCGAGTATGGCCGTCTTTTATCCCATGCCTGTGGTACCGATTGCTGTTTTGTGGTCTGGGAGTGTGACGATGACTGTGAACTTGCTGCTGTGGGTGGAATAACAGTTTGTCTATGGACAACAGTGACCGAGGTTCTTCCATGGAGATCCTGTGAGGAAGCCGAACCAGGTAAGTGTGAGCTGGAGGTAGAGGCTCCAACACGACCTGAAGATGTAGGTGCTGCTGTAGGTTGGCCTACATCTCCAGTGTGTCTTTGTAACTCAGCTACGTGCTTTGTCCGTACATGTTTCCACATATTTGTGGTATTCAGGTTACTGATATTTTTACCTCTTTTAACTTTTTGCTTACACAGCTTGCATTGAACATAGCAAATATCATCTACAAGTCTGTCAATAAAAGGACCACGCAGTGCAAGTCATGGGAGCGCCAATTTTGACATTTCTAAGAGAACTGCTCCCAACAGGTGCCAAACTGGAGGCTACAGGCAAGCAAGTCTGCAGCCTACCTCTCCCTCCTCTTTGTACCGTTGGGACAATCTCTTCCTCAGAGCTGCTCCCACCACCTTCCTGTTGCTCACGCCATGTTGGGTCTCGGACTTCATCATCTCCACTACCCTCTAACAACACCTGCTGCTGTTGGATGGTCTGGGCAGCACCATGCTCCACAAAACCTGGCACCTGAGTCTCATCATCATTATAAGATGCGTTCTGCGGTGTGCTGTCCATCGGCACTGGCTCACCCACCTCTTCAGATTGAGAGAGACACAGCTGTTGCGCATCACTGCATACTCCCTCTTCTTCAAATTGCAGAATGCTGCTTGCCTGTGCCCGTGTTTGCGAGCCAACAGATTCTGAGAACAGAAGCAGAGACTCAGCTGGCTCCTGTACAGAACTCTCTGACTGCCTGGGCAATTTGACAGGCGGTGAACAGACAGATGGTTGCTCAACAGTGTTGTGTTCCTGAGAGGAGGTGGAAGGAATTGAAGTCGATGCATTGGCTGCCATCCAACCAACAACGGCTTCAATTTGTTCTTCCCGCAGCAGGGGGCACGCCGAGCTCCTACCAAACTGCGCATAAAGGAACGCTCATGGGTAAAACTGGTGGATGCTGTGTCACTGAGGGCGGCAGCAGCCACAGAATCCCCACGTCCTCTCCCTGCTGAAACTCCACGGCCACGACCACGTGCCTTACTCCCTGCCTTCTTCATCTTGGTAGATTGATAAAGAAAGTCAGAAAAGTTATAAGGCCTAAGTGTGGTTATTACGCAGAGACTGAAGTGAACACTGAAACACAACTGTTCACAATCTGTGAAAGGCTACTCCTTTGTCTACTTCTATAGTGTTTGCAACCAATGTATTGGATACGGATGGAAGCGCGTCACACTAATAGATTATATTTATTTTAAATGGAATGGAGCAGAACCAATTGGAGAGAAATGAAAAGGATGAGGCACTGAGACACGCTCAGCAGAGTACAAGCAGCAGTGCTTGAACAAGTAACTGGAGCGTGATGTGCACTCAAAAAATAAAAAACACAGACTGAAGTGAACACTGAAACACAACTGTTCACAATCTGTGAAAGGCTACTCCTTTGTCTACTTCTATAGTGTTTGCAACCAATGTATTGGATACGGATGGAAGCGCGTCACACTAATAGATTATATTTATTTTAAATGGAATGGAGCAGAACCAATTGGAGAGAAATGAAAAGGATGAGGCACTGAGACACGCTCAGCAGAGTACAAGCAGCAGTGCTTGAACAAGTAACTGGAGCGTGATGTGCACTTAAAAAATAAAAAACACAGACTGAAGTGAACACTGAAACACAACTGTTCACAATCTGTGAAAGGCTACTCCTTTGTCTACTTCTATAGTGTTTGCAACCAATGTATTGGATACGGATGGAAGCGCGTCACACTAATAGTTAAATTGCATGGAGCAGCAAGAATTACACTGAAGAAAAAAAAAAGAGTCTGTGAGTGACACGTGCAGATGCCTACAAACAGCGTTGCATGCAGAGCAAACTGCAGCGTCACCTGCACTCACACACACCTTGCAGAGCTGTTAAAACAACACTGCAGGCAAAAGGAAGCTTTACACAGCGGTTGGTGCTAGCCTGCCTACAGCACAGTACACTAAATCGCAATCTCTAACTGTCCCTCAGAGTCAGCACAGCAGCGTTCTGTCCCTTACTGAATTCACAGCACAGTGACGCTAAAATGGCGGCGGCGCCTTTTATAGTGCATTCTGACATCATTTCAGCATCCAATCACAGCCATGCCATTAGTTAACATGACCGCAGCAGTACAGGATGTGCCCACACTTCTTAGGATTCCTCATTGGCTGACTAAAATCACATTGCCTCTCAAAGAATTATGGGAACTTCCGATTCCGGTATACGATATATGGAAAATATCGGAACTAAGTATCGAAAGGCCGAAACAGCTAATATCGGCCGATACCTGATACTTGCGGTATCGTATCGCTCAACACTACACATAAGGCGTTACACATCTCGGTCGCAGCCGATATGGTCATAAAATAAACATTGTAAAAGTCAAAGTAACAAGAGAACAGAAAACCGAAACTCGTTAATAATTGTAAGGAAACCCCTAAGTTCTAGGATTCCTCCCGTCATCTTCCTTCTCTAACTTTGCTGTGATCCTGATTAAACTATTTCACTCGTCACCCTTCTCTGGCGTGTATTTTTTCAAATTCTCGCCACCTTTACATTCATTTATCCGATCATGTCAAAATATAAGGCTTTCCTCAATATCAGCATGATCGATCATGATACCATGTTTATTCGTTAACGCTGTAATATGTTGATTAGTGTTGAGCATTCCGATACCGCAAGTATCGGGTATCAGCCGATATTCGCGTTATCGGAATTCCGATACTTAATTCCGATACTTTTTCAATATCGTATACCGGAATCGGAAGTTCCCATAATTCTTTGAGAGGCAATGTGATTTTAGTCAGCCAATGAGGAATCCTACGAAGTGTGGGCACATCCTGTAATGATGCGGTCATCTTAACTAATGGCATGGCTGTGATTGGCTGCTGAAATGATGTCAGAATGCACTATAAAAGGCGCCGCAGCCATTTTAGCGTCACTGTGCTGTGAACTCAGTTAGGGACAGAACGCTGCTGTGCTGACTCTGAGGGACAGTTAGATATTGCGATTTTGTGTACTACTGTGCTTGAGGCAGGCTAGTTTACCAACCGCTGTGTAAAGCTTCATTTTGCCAGTGTTGTTTTAACAGCTCTGTGCAAGGTGTGTGTGTGACAGTGCAGGTGACGCTGCAGTTTGCTCTGCATCCACCGCTGTTTGTAGGCATCTGCACGTGTCACTTTTTTTTTTTTTTTTTTTATTTTATTTAGTGGAATTGGTGCAGCTCCATTATATTAGAAAAAAATCAAATCTATTAGTGTGACGTGCTTCCATCCGTATACAATACATTGGTTGCAAACACTATAGAAGTACAGAAAGGAGCTTTTCACAGATTGTGGACAGTTGTGTTTCAGTGTTCACTTCAGTCTGTGTTTTTTACTTTTTTGAGTGCAGATCACGCTCCAGTTACTTGTTCAAGCACTGCTGCTTGTACTCTGCTGAGCGTGTCTCAGTGGCTCATCCTTTTCATTTATCTCCAATTGGTTCTGCTACATTCCATTTAAAATAAATCTAATCTATTAGTGTGACGCGCTTCCATCCGTATACAATACATTGGTTGCAAACACTATAGAAGTACAGAAAGGAGCTTTTCACAGATTGTGGACAGTTGTGTTTCAGTGTTCACTTCAGTCTGTGTTTTTTACTTTTTTGAGTGCAGATCACGCTCCAGTTACTTGTTCAAGCACTGCTGCTTGTACTCTGCTGAGCGTGTCTCAGTGGCTCATCCTTTTCATTTATCTCCAATTGGTTCTGCTACATTCCATTTAAAATAAATCTAATCTATTAGTGTGACGCGCTTCCATCCGTATACAATACATTGGTTGCAAACACTATAGAAGTACAGAAAGGAGCTTTTCACAGATTGTGGACAGTTGTGTTTCAGTGTTCACTTCAGTCTGTGTTTTTTACTTTTTTGAGTGCAGATCACGCTCCAGTTACTTGTTCAAGCACTGCTGCTTGTACTCTGCTGAACGTGTCTCAGTGGCTCATCCTTTTCATTTATCTCCAATTGGTTCTGCTACATTCCATTTAAAATAAATCTAATCTATTAGTGTGACGCGCTTCCATCCGTATACAATACATTGGTTGCAAACACTATAGAAGTACAGAAAGGAGCTTTTCACAGATTGTGGACAGTTGTGTTTCAGTGTTCACTTCAGTCTGTGTTTTTTACTTTTTTGAGTGCAGATCACGCTCCAGTTACTTGTTCAAGCACTGCTGCTTGTACTCTGCTGAGCGTGTCTCAGTGGCTCATCCTTTTCATTTATCTCCAATTGGTTCTGCTACATTCCATTTAAAATAAATCTAATCTATTAGTGTGACGCGCTTCCATCCGTATACAATACATTGGTTGCAAACACTATAGAAGTACAGAAAGGAGCTTTTCACAGATTGTGGACAGTTGTGTTTCAGTGTTCACTTCAGTCTGTGTTTTTTACTTTTTTGAGTGCAGATCACGCTCCAGTTACTTGTTCAAGCACTGCTGCTTGTACTCTGCTGAGCGTGTCTCAGTGGCTCATCCTTTTCATTTATCTCCAATTGGTTCTGCTACATTCCATTTAAAATAAATCTAATCTATTAGTGTGACGCGCTTCCATCCGTATACAATACATTGGTTGCAAACACTATAGAAGTACAGAAAGGAGCTTTTCACAGATTGTGGACAGTTGTGTTTCAGTGTTCACTTCAGTCTGTGTTTTTTACTTTTTTGAGTGCAGATCACGCTCCAGTTACTTGTTCAAGCACTGCTGCTTGTACTCTGCTGAGCGTGTCTCAGTGGCTCATCCTTTTCATTTATCTCCAATTGGTTCTGCTACATTCCATTTAAAATAAATCTAATCTATTAGTGTGACGCGCTTCCATCCGTATACAATACATTGGTTGCAAACAATATAGAAGTACACAAACGGGCCTTTCACAGCTACTGAACATGGGTTTTTAATTTTTAACTAAAATATGTATTTTTTCAAATGACACAAATATAAGTAATGTTGAAGAGGAATAGTCCTACATCCATTGTTTGCACAATATTACAGGTGTACATCATGTCCCTTAATCAACAATGTATTATTATATTTACTTGTATGCTTTTATTTAAAAGCCAAGAACACAGAAGGATAACCTTCGCACTGCAGCTGTTGTCAAAGTTCAACCCACATTATGCACTTCCAACATTGCAGCATTTGAGGCATGATGTGAGTTGGATTGGTCAAAGTTATGGAGTGAGAAGGTTCACCATCAGTACCCTATAGCATAAGTATGCTTTTGTGTTAGCATTTGTGTTAGACATGTGGATATCTGCCATAATATGTCACAATTATTTAGTTACAGATTTGTTACCAACACTAATCATTGAATGGTTTTAAATTTGACGTTTCACTTGTTTACAGCTTAGAAATAAGGGTGTAGCCTGATATCTATGTGTAGCACTAGCCACTTTAACATGTCATTTTTTTTAAACATGTGTAGCTAGGTAGCAGTAATTTTTGCCGGACACACAGCAGGGGAACAGCAGGCGTTACTGAACCCCACTATTACTATAGCTTGTGTATTGGTCTGTGGACACGACACTTCTGAGCAGCAACTGGCAGTGTTGTAGCCCAGGGAGTATAGCTCAGGTGGTAGAAAGATGAACATAACAGGAGACATGGAAAACGTTGCCAACCAGTTAGTTAATCTGAAACCGGACAGGCAAATTCAGGCGAGATCCATGCCTAGTTCATTTTCAGAAAAGTAAGCCGTTCTACATTATCGTAGGATAGTCGCATGCAACGGTCTGTTAGTACACCACCTGCAGCAGTAAAGACGCGCTCCGATAATACACTGGCAGCAGAACAAGCCAGCACCTCCAATGCATACTGGCTAAGCTCTGGCCATGTATCCAGCTTAGAGACACAAAACTTGAATGGGGAAGAGCCATCTGAGAGTACACTGAGAGGGCAAGACATGTAGTCTGTCACCATCTTACGGAAATGTTGCCTCCTGCTGACTGGAGCCGTCTCGGATGGTGTAGACATTGGTGGCGCTGCCACAAAACTTCGACACATTTGGAACATACTGTTCTTGCCCTGTGCAGAGGCGCTGCTTGTGCTCCCTCTTGTTGCAGAGCTGTCTCCACTGCCTCGACGCACAGAGCTGCTTTGTAAATCAGTAGCAGCAGCAGTGCTCTCGGCTGGAATGGAGAACATTATGGATTGCACCAGTGTGTCTTGGTACTTCCGCATTTTACGCTCCCGGTTCAACGGTGTGATGAGGCTTTGTAAGTTGTCCCGGTAGCGAGGGTCTAGGAGGGTGTACACCCAATAATCAGACGTGGTGTGAATGTGTTCGATGCGGCGGTCGTTTCTCAGCCACTGCAGCATGAAATCAACCATGTGCTGCAGACTCCCAACTGGCCAAGAAACGTTGTCCCCTGCAAGAGGCGTCATCTCCGCCTGCTGTGCATCACCCCACCCTTGGTCTACATACTGACTAGAGCATTGTCTACCTCCCTCTGGAGCGATGTCTTCCTCCTCCATTGACTCCTCCTCATCCTCCTCACAAAGTCCTTCAAATACATATAAATTTACAAAATTTAAAACTCAAAATTTAAAAACTTTGTATCATAATTCTGTAACATCAGTTTATGGAAACACAATAGCATTACAAAAGGATAGACAAAAAATGTACATTATGTGCTTTGTAAATACATTAAAAGTTTGTAATGGTTATGAAAATATAGACAGCGACTCTGGAGGTTCAATTGTTGATACAGCATGGTACTTTGAAAGTCCTCCAGCCCTTTGTGAGGAACCACGTTGCGCTGACTGTCCAGAAGGTGATGGAATTTGTGACTCCTCATCCTCCACCTCTTCCAAAACCTCATGCCTTAGTGCTTGCAGTGTTTTTTGAAGCAGGCAGATAAGGGGACAGTCAGGCTGACTAGTGCATCATCTGCACTCGCCATCCGCGTTGACTCATCAAACGCACGCAAAACGTGGCAGATATCCTTCATAGAGTTATTCGCCACTCATTACACTGGCAGTGGCTGCCCATTCATTATAGGATCCAATTCTAATTACTGGTTCTCACCAACAAGCTCTCCACAGCGCAGCACCCCCCTACATCTCCTCCCTTATTTATATTTATCGGCCTAACCGACTGCTGCACTCTGCAAACGACCTTCGACTAACCTCTGCACTAATCCGTACCTCCCACTCCCAACTCCAAGACTTCACCCGCGCTGCGCCAATCCTCTGGAATGCTCTACCCCAAGAAATTAGGACTATCCGCAATTTGGATGGTTTCAGGCGCTCCCTCAAAACACATTTGTTCACAGTGGCCTATCACATTCACTAATCAAAGTCATTCTATGTGTAATTCTGTGTGTGTAGCCCATTCACTATCTCCATGCATCCCTCACTTCCTTAAAATGGCTGGACCATCATTGTAAAAACACCATTGTATATAAACACCTGTACTTTGTATCTCCCACACCTCATTGTAGATTGTAAGCTTTCACCAGCAGGGGCGGCTGATTTTGCTTTAATTATTGTATTGTTAACGTTGTTACTTATGACTCGTGTTTTGAAACTGTTAAACTGTAAAGCACTGCGGAATATTATGGCGCTATATAAATAAATAATATTATTATTCTTATTATAGAGGCCCACTCAGTAGTGGTGAAGTGTGAACGGCGCAAATTGCGAGTTGACTGCGCCTGATGCAGCTGATACTCCATTACTGTTGGCTGCTGCTCACACAACCGCTCCAACATATGTAACGAGGAATTCCACCTGGTGGGTACGTCACATATGATGCGATGTTCATGAAGGTGAAATCTGCGTTGCAGAGCTGCAATCAGCGATCTGGCCATGCTGGAACGTCGCAAGTGAGCGCACTCTAGGCGGACCTTGTGCAGCAGTGCATCAAGATCCGGATAGTCCCTCAAAAAACTCTGCACGACCAAGTTGAGCACATATGACAGACATGGTATGTGAGTGAGGTTGCCAAGGCCCAGAGCTGACACCAGATTTCGGCCATTGTCACACACTACCAAGCCTGCCTGTAGATTCTCTTCCAAAAACCACACGTCGCTCTCCTGCTTTATGGCATTACAGAGCTCCTGCGCTGTGTGGCTAAGATTCCCCATGGAAATTAATTTCAGGATGGCCTGTTGACATTTGGACACGGCTGTGCTCATATCGGTCGCAACAGGTAAACGTTCACGGGTCCATGTGGAGGTAGACCGTGACGGCTCCTGCAGCGATGATTCTGAGGAACTGGAATAGGAGGAGGAATCAATGTGTACAGACTTGATTCCTGCAATCCTTGGAGTTGGCAGAACACGTACAGCGCCACTCGCAAGATCAGTACCCGGCTGCACAACATTGACCCAATGGGCAGTGAGGGAAAGGTATTGTCCCTGGCCATGGGTGTTAGAACCCTCTTGTTAGGTTTGTTTCAGTTTGCTGGTCACATGACCTTTTTTCCCTATTTAGTCTGGCTCCGCCCTTCTGGCTTTGCTTGACTTCATTGTATTATCTACTGTTAAGCTAGCCGGGTGCTTAGGTGCCTTAATCTGTCAGTTTTGCTTGATGTTAGGATCACAAAGTATTTATTTTTCTGTTTAATTATCCATGCTACAATTTATGTTAGGAGGTGTCCACCTTTTCTCACAGTCCCTAGATCTTGTAGGGATTACTCCCTCGCAACTATAGGTCTTCGTTCACACTAGATGAGGACTTTAGCGGGTCTGGTCGCAGGATCAGGTTCCCCGTTACATCGTAGGGATTCAGCTTAGTTGTATTGTAGGGACAGAATTCCCTTCTTTCCTTACTGGTTGTAGCAGATCATAACAATGGGTACTGGTCCACGCATCGGTGGTCAGGTGGACCTTGCTACTGAGGGCTTTTAGTAGCGCATGTTTAATTTTTCCCTCAACATGCTTTTGCAGACCAGGGACGGCTTGCCTGCTGAAATGAAATCGGCTTGGCACATTGTATTGTGGGATTGACAATGATATTCAGTTACGGAAACTGTCTGTCTCCACCAGCCTGAATCACAGCATTTCAAGGGACAGGAGTTTTGCAATGCCAGCATTCAGAGCCTGTGCTCGTGCATGGTTTGCGGAGTATGGCCGTCTTTTATCCCATGCCTGTGCTACCGCTGGCTGTTTTGTGGCCTGGGAGTGTGAGGATGACAGGGAACTTGCTGCTGTGTGTGGAATAACAGTTTGTCTCTGGACAACAGTGGCCGAGGTTCTTCCATGGCGATCCTGTGAGGAAGCAGAACCAGCTGTGTGTGAGCTCGATGAAGAGGCTTCAACACAACCTGAAGATGTAGGTGCTGCTGTAGGTTGGCCTACATCTCTAGTGTGTCTTTGTAACTCAACTACGTGCTTTGTCCGCACATGTTTCCACATATTTGTGGTATTGAGGTGACTGACACTTTTAGCTATTTTTAATTTTTAATTACACAGCTTGCATTTCACATAGCAAATATCATGTGCAAGTGTGTGAAAAAAGGACCACGCAGTGCAAGTCCTGGGAGCGCACGTTTTGACTTTTGGAAGACAACTGCTCCGAACAGGTGCCAAACTGGAGGCTACAGGCAACCGAGTCTGCAGCCTAACTCTCCCTCCTGTTTGTACCGTTGGGGCAATGTCTTCCTCTATCTTCCTTCTATCACTAACCATTTCTCTAGGCCTCTCCCAGCTTTCAACCAAAGTACTGGTTCTCACCCACAAAGCTCTCCACAGTGCAGCACCCCTCCTACATCTCCTCCCTCATTTCTATCTATCGGCCTAACTGACTGCTGCGCTCTGCAAACGACTTTCGACTAACCTCTGCACTAATACGTACCTCCCACTCCCGACTCCAAGACTTCTCCTGCTCTACGCCAATCCTCTGGAATGCTGTACCCCAAGAAATTAGGACTATCCACAATTTGCATGGTTTCAGGCGCTCCCTCAAAACACATTTGTTCAGAGCGGCCTATCACATTCACTAATCAAAGTCATTCTATGTATTCTGTGTAAGTGTGTGTGTGTCTCTAGCCCATTCACTATCTCCATCCCTCAGTCCCTTAAGATGGCTGGAACATCATTGTAAATGCACCATTGTATATAAACACCTATACTTTGTATCTCCCCCATCTCATTGTACATTGTAAGCTGTCACGAGCAGGGGCGACTTATTTAGCTTAAATTATTGTATTGTTAACGTTGTTACTTATGACTTGTGTTCTGAAACGGCTAAACTGTAAAGCGCTGCGGAATATGATGGCGCTATATAAATAAATATTATTATTATTCCTCTGAGCTGCTCCCACCACCTTCCTGTTCCTCATGCCATGTTGGGTCTTGGACCTCATCATCTCCACTACCCTCTTCCAACACCTGCTGTTGGGTGGTCTGGCCAGCACCATGCTCAACAGAAACTGGCACCTGGGTCTCATCATCATCAATGCGTTCTGCGGTGTGCTGACCATCGGCACTGTCTCACCCGCCTCTTCAGATTCAGAGAGACACAGCTGTTGCGCATCACTGCATACTCCCTCTTCACATTACAGAATGCTGCTTGGCTGGGCCCCTGTTTGCAAGCCAATAGATTCTGAGAACAGAAGCAGACACTCAGCTGGCTCCTGTACAGAACTCTCTGACTGCCTGGGCAATTTGCCAGGCGGTGAAGAGACAGATGGTTGCCCAACAGTGCTGTGGTCCTGAGAGGAGGTGGAAGCAATTGAAGTCGATGCATTGGCTGACATCCAAACAACAACGGCTTCAATTTGTTCTTCCCGCAGCAGGGGGGTACTCCGAGCTCCTACAAAAGTGCGCATAAAGAAACGCTCAGCGGGGAAAACTGGTGGATGCTGTGTCACTGGGGCCGCAGCAGCCACAGAATCCCCACGTCCTCTTCCTGAAGAAACTCCACGACCACGTGCCTTACTCCCTGCCTTCTTCATCTTGGTAGATTGATAAAGAAACTCTGAAAAGTTATAAGGTCTAAGTGTGGTTATTCCGCAGAGACTGCAGTGAACACTGCACACAACTGTTCATACCCATGGTCTCAGCGAAGGCATCTGTGCGCAAAACAAAGGCACAGCATACATCTGTACCTGTTTAAAGCTATATAAAAATTATGTGTAGTGACGACACTTTATTGAGGTAAGTATACATCGCATTCACCATCTGGGCTATGCAGTCCATCTATATATACCTTATCTATCTTTTCATGCTTCAAGTGACAGTCACAGTCAGCCATAAATGCAATTTCACTATGCACTATCACTTTTGAAGGTTATGTTTGTAATAAATGTTATGCCACATTATGAGTATACATGATGGAAATTGTATAATTTTGTATAAAATATTTAGTGACATTATTCAGCAATGAATTTAGTAATATCACGTCTTAGCGATGATCAGTGAACATCATTGCAACAATAAATGGTTACATACTGCCATATCGCTCTCAATGGATTAGAAGTCTTTTGCTTAAACAAACCGTACATCCACGTACCCTGTTTATAAAGCTATATAAAAAAAATTATGTAGTAGTGACGCACACTTTATTGAGGTACAGTATTACATCGCATTCACCATCTGTGGCTATGCAGTCTCATCTATATATACCTTATCTATCCGTTGTCATGCTTCAAGTCGACTCACGTCAGGCATAAATAGCAATTTTCGCTATGCACTATGCACTTTTTAAAGGTTATGTTTGTTAATAAACATGATTATTGCCACATATTATGAGTATTACATGATGGAAATTGTATAATTTTGTATAAACTTTTAGTGACATTATTCAGCAAATGTAACATTTTTAGTAATTCACAGATAACTTGTAATGCTGATGATGTTTTGAAGTCAGACATTCATTGTCTATACAATAAAATGGTGTACATACTGTTACTTATCCATCATTAATGGATTCAGATATGTACTTGTATGCTTTTATGTACAACCGTATAGCAAATTCCTTAACTAATTTTTTTGTGGTTTGCATTGCTGTTCAACATGTTAATGTATGTGTTTATGTTTGTCAATTCTTTATTTATCTAGATATTAGTTTAAATGAAATCATCATCTTGGTAGTAAAGGTTATCTTTCTCTGTTGAAGTATAGACATTTAAATTGACAGTAACAGGAAATTACTTGATCTAGTATTTAAACATCCTCTTGCCCTGGCTCCAACACCGCCAGTTGTTGCTCGGAAGTGCGTTAGCACAGCAACACTTGCTCCTGTGTACTGGGGTTCATAACGTCAGCTGGCCTCGGTTGTGCCATTGCTCTTCTTCTGCTCCTCGTTCCGCCAGTCACTGTCCTCGTTACTGATTGGCTCTTGTACCTTCTGCACCTCGGGTCCAGTACGTAACTGTTTCCCAGTGCCTTGGCAGGGCCTCCTCTCGTACGAGTTCCGCAACGTCTGCTGGTCCTTGGAGTGCTTTGGAGCACAGGTACCTGCTTAGTACCGTGCAGATCGTGGTCCGTGTGCCTATGGCTCTTTTGGTCTTTGCTGCTTCCTCGGGTTCCAACGTCAACTGTTTAAACGCAGTCCTTATGGTAAAGTACTTCCAGTTTCGGTAACAGGTTCCAGCACTCTGCTGGCTCCATCCCGCGTTGTTTGGAGTGCTGTAGCACAGTCACACTGCTCCTGTGTTATGGTCAAACGTCAGTGTCCCGGTTGTGCATTGGCTCTTTCCTCTGCGCCCCTCCGGGTTCCAGCACAGTCATCTGGTCCTCGTTACTTGCATTGGCTCTGACCTTCTGCTACCCGTCCGGTTCCAGTACCGTCAACTGGTTCTCCGCAGTGCCTTTGGCCTAGGTGCCTCCATCTCGGTATCCGAGTTCCAGCAACGTCTGCTGGTCCTTGGTAGTGCTTTGGAGCACAGGTACCTCCTGCTTAGTAACCAGTGTCCCAGTAACGTCAGCTGGTCCTCGGTTGTGCCATTGGCTCTTTCCTTCTGCTGCCCTCCGGGTTCCAGTACCGTCAACTGGTTCTCCGCAGTGCCTTTGGTCTAGGTGCCTCCATCTCGGTATCCGAGTTCCAGCAACGTCTGCTGGTCCTTGGTAGTGCTTTGGAGCACAGGTACCTCCTGCTTAGTAACCGTGTCCCAGTAACATCAGCTGGTACAAGATTGTGCTACAAATACAAGATACGGAACAAGAGACACAAGAACAATAAGCAGAAGATCTAAAAGCAGAAGAACATGAAGTATAAGACCAAAATGAAGAGCAAAATATATGCTCTAAATTCTAAGCAGAAGAAGACTAAGCAGTGTATGGGGGTGAGTCCGTTCCTCCTCGTGGTGCCCGGGAAAATGCCTGCTGCTGCAGGCTAAACTGACACGGACAAATCTGTTGTAATTTAAATCTTTTGTGACAGCAAGAACGGAAGGATGAAAAATTCATACTTTGACAGATTACAAGTACAGGATTCTCTGTCACAAATAAGAATATGATGAAGAAGATGAAGCAGAATATGAATAAGAATAATAGTTTAATAAGAAGAATATGAGTAATGTTAAACAAAGATGAATAGCAAGAAGTTTAAGAAAAGTAAAGAAGGTGAAGATGAAGAATAATTTGATGAAAAAGATGATGCTGCAGAAGATTATGAAGGAGGAAAGTGTGTGAAAAGTTAAAAAGGTGAAGATGAAGAGCAGGAAGTTGTTGTAATATACATATTTGCCAAAAAATAAAAAACGTTAACATTGTCAATTTCTTCGTCAATCCGAACATCTTTAAAAAAAAAAATATTTATGCTATTCCATTTGATTGGGTTTAAACATCTATGCCTTTAAATGTCCTCCTCAACCTTCCCCCAATACATTCTACATTACTCTTTCTTGTTTCCTTCATGTACAATTTAACCAACAAGGCAACAATGGGTTTTTTTTAATTTCGATATTTTGTTCCATAGACTTACATGGGGACTTCCGGTATCGATATGGGTATCGCCGATATTTTAGTGATAACGGCGATACCAATTCCGATTCCGATACTTTAGGATATCGGAAAGTATCGCTCACTCTACTTAGGAGTTTGTCTCCTCCAGACCAGTTAGACGCTCCTAATCAATTTGTTACCTGCATTAAAGACAGCTGCTTACATAGTCACCTTTATAAAAGACTCTAGTCCACAGAATCAATTAATCAGTCAGACTTAATGTCTACAACATGGGAAAGGACTAAAGAGCTTTATAGGTTTCAGGACAAGACATAGACCCTGCACAAAGCTGGAATGGGTTACAAAACCATAACTAAGATGCTGAGTGAGAAGGAAACAACTGTTGGTGCAATAGTAAGAAAATGTAAGAAATACAAAATGACTGTCAATCGACATCATTCTTGGGCATCATGCAAAATCTCACCTTGTGGGGTATCCTTGATCATGAGGTAGGTTGAGAGATCAGCCTAAAACTACACATGGGAACAGGAACTTGTTAATGATCTCAAGATAGCTGGGACCATCAGTCACCAAAAAACCATTGGTAGCACATTACACCGTAAAGGTTTAAAATCCTGCAGTGCCCACAAAGGTCCCCTTGCTCAAGAAGTCACATGTGTAGGCCCATCTGAAACTTTGCCAATGAACACCTGGATGATTCTTTGTGAGTGATTGGGAGAAGGTGCTGTAGTCAGATCAGACAAAATTTTGGGCTCTTTGGCTTTAATTTGCTGTGTTTGGAAGAAGAGAGATGCTGCCTATGACCCAAGAACACCATTCCCATTATCAAGCATGAAGGTGGAAACAATTTTGTTTTGGGTGTTTTTCTCTTAAGGGTACAGGACTACTTCATAGCATCAATGGAGAAAGGATGGAGCCATATACAGTATAATCCTGAGTGACAACCCCCTTCTCTCCGCCAGGACATTAAAAAAATGGGTCTTCCAGCAAGCAATGACCCAAAACCATACAGCCAAAGCAACAAAGGAGTGGTCTAAAAGAAGTACATTAATGTCATGGGGTGGCCTAGCCAGTCTCAAGACCTTAATCCCATAGAAAATTATAAAGGGAGCTGAAGCCGAGTCGCCAGGCAACAGCAGCAAAATCTTAATGATTTAGAAATGATATGCACAGAGGAGGGGACCAAAATTCCTCCTGATATGTCACAAACCTCATCATCAACTACAAAAAATTCTGACTGCTGTGCTTGCAACAAGGGTTTTGCACCAAGTATTAAGTCTTGTTTGCCAGAGGAATCAAGCACTTGTTTCTCACTGCAAATTCAAATACATTTGTATAATTTATACAATGTGATTTCCTGGATTTTATTTTTGATATTCTGTCTCTCAATGTTAAAATTTTACTTACCCTTAAAATTATAGAATGTTCATGTCTTTGTCAGTGGGCAAAGTTGCAAAGCCAGAAAGGGATCAAATAAGTATTTCTTTCATATACATGCACTTAAGTGTTCTTTGTAAAGCCATAACCCTAAACAATTAAATCTGTCTAAGCTTAAAAATAAATCCCCCTTCGGCATCTGTTTTATAGATGCAGAGTGTACACAGATACATATCAACTTTTTTTTTTTGTTGTATAGACTTAACAACATAATGCTAAGTCAACATTTAGATCATTTTCTGTTAATATTTTACATAAAGCAAATACAGATTAATCTAATCACTAAATTCTGTTAAAAAACTATTAGAATGTGAAATACTGTATCCTGTATAAAATATATGAAGGTGTTGATTGGAAAATAAAAAGTTTAACTTGTCATGCAATCTAATTATATATCTTTTTGTTTTTCGCTCAGTTTCGTCATATGCTGCTTATTTTATTTACTGTAATTTATTCCATATGATTGTAACGGACTTCTTTCTTCAAATGTTCAATAATCCTAATGGAGCCAGTGGTCTATCAAGTCCAAAAGCTTCCAACTGAGAACTCCTGTGAATAATATAGTCTAAGCCTTGTCAATAACAGCAGACTTTAGGTCTTATTTGTTCTGTAACTCAGAAAGTAAGTGGTTCCAATAAGCTGCAGTGAAGCAAACAAAAATAAAATGCTAAAGAATTAGAACAAAAGTGGATAAATATGTGCAAATGCATAGCTAATTTAATAGTAACCAACTATAAGTTTTAAAATAAAAAAAGCACAATATCAAACTAAAAATGAAAATTCTAGAAGTTATGCATATCTTTATATACTGTATATATTACATTCTGTATCAAAGGTAAAATGTATGTCCATGCAGTGGGAAAATCTATATAATTGCGCGAGTAGCAACAGTGCCATTTCTGGACATCTGGAATAGACAACACATAGCTTTTTGTCACGCGACTAACAAACAAAAGTCATCCGGGACATTTAAATGTTTAAAGTGCATCACCACTGGTTGTTTTTGCAACAGTCCTGAACAACTTTAGTTTTATTCTCAATCACATCATCAGTATAGCAATCATTATAGAATTAAAATGGCTGTTGTCCTGTTACACTGACAGAAACATGTGCTAGAATATTAGGACATGTGCTACTAAGCATGTATAGTGGAAGATCCTCTGCTGTGATCTATAGAAAATCTATATAAACCTCACAGAAATTAGAAGTACAAGCTGCCTTTTGTTACCACAACACTTCTGGTTAGTGTTGAGCATTCCGATACCGCAAGTATCGGGTATCGGCCGATATTCGCGTTATCGGAATTCCGATACTTAATTCCGATACTTTTTCCATATCGTATACCGGAATCGGAAGTTCCCATAATTCTTTGAGAGGCAATGTGATTTTAGTCAGCCAATGAGGAATCCTACGAAGTGTGGGCACATCCTGTAATGCTGCGGTCATCTTAACTAATGGCATGGCTGTGATTGGCTGCTGAAATGATGTCAGAATGCACTATAAAAGGCGCCGCCGCCATTTTAGCGTCACTGTGCTGTGAACTCAGTAAGGGACAGAACGCTACTCTGCTCACTCTGAGGGACAGTTAGATATTGCGATTTTGTGTACTACTGTGCTTGAGGCAGGCTAGTTTACCAACCGCTGTGTAAAGCTTCATTTTGCCAGTGTTGTTTTAACAGCTCTGTGCAAGGTGTGTGTGTGACAGTGCAGGTGACGCTGCAGTTTGCTCTGCATCCACCGCTGTTTGTAGGCATCTGCACGTGTCACTGACTCTTTTTTTTTATTTTATTTAGTGGAATTGGTGCAGCTCCATTATATTAGAAAAAAATCAAATCTATTAGTGTGACGTGCTTCCATCCGTATACAATACATTGGTTGCAAAACACTATAGAAGTACACAAAGGAGCTTTTCACAGATAGTGAATAGTTGTGTTTCAGTGTTCACTGCAGTCTGTGAGGTTTTGATTTTTTGAGTGCAGATCACGCTCCAGTTAGTTCTTCAACCACTGCTGGTTGTAGTCTGCTGAGCGTGTGTCACTGCCTCATCCTTCACATTTTTCTCTAATTGGTGCTGCTCCATTTTAGTGGAAAAAAATCTAATCTATTAGTGTGACGCGCTTCCATCCGTATACAATACATTGGTTGCAAACACTATAGAAGTACACAAAGGAGCTTTTCACAGATAGTGAATAGTTGTGTTTCAGTGTTCACTGTAGTCTGTGAGCTTTTCATTTTGTGAGTGCAGATTACGCTCCAGTTTGTACTTCAACCACTGCCGGTTGTAGTCTGCTGAGCGTGTGTCACTGCCTCATCCTTCACATTTTTCTCTAATTGGTGCTGCTCCATTTTAGTGGAAAAAAATCTAATCTATTAGTGTGACGCGCTTCCATCCGTATACAATACATTGGTTGCAAACACTATAGAAGTACACAAAGGAGCTTTTCACAGATAGTGAATAGTTGTGTTTCAGTGTTCACTGTAGTCTGTGAGCTTTTCATTTTGTGAGTGCAGATTACGCTCCAGTTTGTACTTCAACCACTGCCGGTTGTAGTCTGCTGAGCGTGTGTCACTGCCTCATCCTTCACATTTTTCTCTAATTGGTGCTGCTCCATTTTAGTGGAAAAAAAATCTAATCTATTAGTGTGACGCGCTTCCATCCGTATACAATACATTGGTTGCAAACACTATAGAAGTACACAAAGGAGCTTTTCACAGATAGTGAATAGTTGTGTTTCAGTGTTCACTGTAGTCTGTGAGCTTTTCATTTTGTGAGTGCAGATTACGCTCCAGTTTGTACTTCAACCACTGCCGGTTGTAGTCTGCTGAGCGTGTGTCACTGCCTCATCCTTCACATTTTTCTCTAATTGGTGCTGCTCCATTTTAGTGGAAAAAAATCTAATCTATTAGTGTGACGCGCTTCCATCCGTATACAATACATTGGTTGCAAACACTATAGAAGTACACAAAGGAGCTTTTCACAGATAGTGAATAGTTGTGTTTCAGTGTTCACTGTAGTCTGTGAGCTTTTCATTTTGTGAGTGCAGATTACGCTCCAGTTTGTACTTCAACCACTGCCGGTTGTAGTCTGCTGAGCGTGTGTCACTGCCTCATCCTTCACATTTTTCTCTAATTGGTGCTGCTCCATTTTAGTGGAAAAAAATCTAATCTATTAGTGTGACGCGCTTCCATCCGTATACAATACATTGGTTGCAAACACTATAGAAGTACACAAAGGAGCTTTTCACAGATAGTGAATAGTTGTGTTTCAGTGTTCACTGTAGTCTGTGAGCTTTTCATTTTGTGAGTGCAGATTACGCTCCAGTTTGTACTTCAACCACTGCCGGTTGTAGTCTGCTGAGCGTGTGTCACTGCCTCATCCTTCACATTTTTCTCTAATTGGTGCTGCTCCATTTTAGTGGAAAAAAATCTAATCTATTAGTGTGACGCGCTTCCATCCGTATACAATACATTGGTTGCAAACACTATAGAAGTACACAAAGGAGCTTTTCACAGATAGTGAATAGTTGTGTTTCAGTGTTCACTGTAGTCTGTGAGCTTTTCATTTTGTGAGTGCAGATTACGCTCCAGTTTGTACTTCAACCACTGCCGGTTGTAGTCTGCTGAGCGTGTGTCACTGCCTCATCCTTCACATTTTTCTCTAATTGGTGCTGCTCCATTTTAGTGGAAAAAAATCTAATCTATTAGTGTGACGCGCTTCCATCCGTATACAATACATTGGTTGCAAACACTATAGAAGTACACAAAGGGGCCTTTCACAGATACTGAACAGTTGTCTGCAGGGTTCACTGTAGTCTGTGAGGAATAACCACACTTAGGCCTTAACTTTTCTGACTTTCTTTATCAATCTACCAAGATGAAGAAGTCAGTGAGTAAGGCACGTGGTCGTGGTCGAGGCCGTGGATTTGCAGCAGGGAGAGGACGTGGGGATTCTGTGGCTGCTGCCGCACCCAGTGACACAGCATCCACCAGTTTTCCCCGTGAGCGTTCCTTTATGCGCACTTTTGTAGGAGCTCAGCGTACCCCCCTGCTGCGTGAAGAACAAATTGAAGCCGTTGTTGGTTGGATGGCAGCCAATGCATCGACTTCAATACCTTCCACCTCCTCTCAGGACCACAGCACTGTTGAACAACCATCAGTCTCTTCACCGCCTGCCAAATTGCCCAGGCAGTCAGAGAGCTCTGTACAGGAGCCAGCTGAGTCTCTGCTTCTGTTCTCAGAATCTGTTGGCTTGGAAACAGGGGCCCAGCCAAGCAGCATTCTGGAATGTGAAGAAGAGGCAGTATGCAGTGATGCGCAACAGCTGTGTCTCTCTGAATCTGAAGAGGCGGGTGAGCCAGTGCCGATGGTCAGCACACCGCAGAACGCATCTGATGATGATGAGACTCAGTTGCCAGTTTCTGTTGAGCATGGTGCTGGCCAGACCACCCAACAACAGCAGGTGATGGAAGAGGGTAGTGGTGGAGATGATGAGGTCCAAGACCCAACATGGCGTGAGGAACAGGAAGGTGGTGGGAGCAGCTCTGAGGAAGAGATTGCACCAACGGTCCAAACAGTAGGGAGAGGTAGGCTGCAGACTCGCTTGCCTGTAGCCTCCAGTTTGGCACCCGTTCGGAGCAGTTCTCTTACAACAGCCAAACGGGCGCTCCAGGACTTGCTCTGCGTGGTCCTTTTTTGATACAGTTTGCAGATGATATTTGCTATGTAAAATGCAAGCTGTGTAATCAAAAAATTAAAAGAGGTAAAAGTGTCAGTAACCTTAATACAACAAATATGTGGAAACATGTGCGGTCAAAGCACTTTGTTGAGTTACAAAGACACACTGGAGATGTAGGCCAACCTACAGCAGCACCTACATCTTCAGCTCCTGTTGGAGCCTCTTCCTCCAGTTCACACACAGCTGGTAAGGCTTCCTCAAAGGATCGCCATGGAAGAACCTCTGTCACTGTTGTCCAGAGACACAGTGTTATTCCACCCACAGCTGCAAGTTCCCTGTCATCCTCACACACCCAGGCCACAAAACAGCCATCGGTAGCACAGGCATGGGATAAAAGACGGCCATACTCGGCAAACCATCCACGAGCACAGGCTCTGAATGCTGGCATTGCAAAACTCCTGTCCCTTGAAATGCTGTCATTCAGGCTGGTGGAGACTGACAGTTTCCGTGAATTAATGGCATTGGCAGTCCCACAATACAATGTGCCCAGCCGATTTTATTTCAGCAGGCAAGCCGTCCCTGGTCTGCAAAAGCATGTTGAGGCAAAAATTAAACATGCGCTACTAAACGCCGTCAGTAGCAAGGTCCACCTGACCACCGATGCGTGGACCAGTACCCATGGCCAGGGACGATACCTTTCACTCACTGCCCATTGGGTGAATGTTGTGGAGCCGGGTACAGATCTTGCGAGTGGCGCTGTACGTGTTCTGCCAACTCCAAGGATTGCCGGAATCAAGTCTGTCCACATTGACTCCTCCTCCTACTCCAGTTCCTCAGAATCATCGCTGCAGGAGCCGTCACGGTCTACCTCCACATGGACCCGTGGACGCTTACCTGATGCGACCGATATGAGCACAGCCGTGGCCAAACGGCAACAGGCCGTTCTGAAATTAATTCCCATGGGGAATCGAAGCCACACAGCGCAGGAGGTCTGGAATGCCATCAAGCAGGAGAGCGACGTGTGGTTTTTGCCAGCGAATCTCCAGCCAGGCTTGGTAGTGTGTGACAATGGCCGAAATCTGGTGGCAGCTCTGGGCCTTGGCAACCTCACTCACATACCATGTCTGGCACATGTGCTCAACTTGGTCGTGCAGAGTTTTTTGAGGGACTATCCGGATCTTGATGCACTGCTGCACAAGGTCCGCCTAGAGTGCGCTCACTTGCGACGTTCCAGCATGGCCAGATCGCGCATTGCAGCTCTGCAACGCAGATTGCGCCTTCCTGAACATCGCATCATATGTGACGTATCCACCAGGTGGAATTCAACGTTACATATGTTGGAGCGGTTGTGTGAGCAGCAGCCAGCAGTTATGGAGTATCAGCTGCATCAGGCGCAATCAACACGCAATTTGCGCCGTCCACACTTCACCATTAATGAGTGGGTCACTATGAAGGACATGTGCCACGTTTTGCGTGCGTTTGATGAGTCAACGCGGATGGCGAGTGCAGATGATGCACTAGTCAGCCTGACTGTCCCCTTATCTGCCTGCTTCAAAAAACACTGCAAGCAATAAGGGATGAGGTTTTGGAAGAGGTGGAGGATGAGGAGTCACAAATTCCATCACCTTCTGGAAAGTCAGCGCAACGTGGTTCCTCACAAAGGGCTGGGCAGGGCTCACTTTGTGAGGAGGATGAGGAGGAGGAGTCAATGGAGGAGGAAGACATCGCTCCAGAGGGAGGTACACAACGCTCTAGTCAGTATGTAGAGCGAGGGTGGGGTGATGCAGAGCAGGCAGAGATAACGCCTCTTGCAGAGGACAGCGTTTCTTTGCCAGTTGGGAGTCTGCAGCACATGGTTGATTTCATGCTGCAGTGCCTAAGAAACGACCGCCGCATCGCCCACATTCTCACGACGTCTGATTATTTGGTGTACACCCTCCTAGACCCTCGCTACCGGGACAACGTCAAAAGCCTCATCACACCGTTGAACCGGGAGCGTAAAATGCGGGAGTACCAAGACACACTGGTGCAATCCCTAATGTTCTACCTTACTGCCGAGAGCACTGCTGCTGCTACTGCTTTACAAAGCAGCTCTGTGCGTCGAGGCAGTGTAGAGAGCTCTGCAACAAGAGGGAGCACACGCAGTGCCTCTGCACAGGGAAAGACCAGTATGTTCAAAATGTGGCAAAGTTTTGTGGCAGCGCCACAAATGTCTACACCATCCGAGAGGGCTCCAGTCAGCGGGAGGCAACGTATCCGTCAGATGGTGACAGACTACTTGGCTTTGCCTCTCAGTGTACTCCCAGATGGCTCTTCCCCATTCAAGTTTTGGGTCTCTAAGCTGGATACATGGCCAGAGCTTAGCCAGTATGCATTGGAGGTGCTGGCTTGCCCTGCTGCCAGTGTATTATCGGAGCGCGTCTTTAGTGCTGCAGGTGGTGTACTAACAGACCGTCGCATGCGACTATCCTCCGATAATGTAGACCGGCTTACTTTTCTGAAAATGAACAAGGCATGGATCTCGCCAGAATTTCTCTGTCCGTTTTCAGATTAAATAACTGGTTCGCAACGTTATCCATGTCTCCTGTTATGTTCATCTTTCTACCACCTGAACTCTACTCCCTGGGCTCCAACACTGCCAGTTGCTGCTCAGAAGTGTCGTGTCCACAGAACAAAACACAAGCTCTACTGTTAGTGGGGTTCAGTAACGCCAGCTGTTCCCCTGCTGTGTCAACGGCAAGAAGTGTCCTGTTCCCGACACATGGACAGAAAAACACATGACCAACATGCTCCAAATAGGGAAGAGCCGTCACCCTGCTTGTTATGCTGAAAACATGAAATTGTGAAGTTTTGCAGGCCTAGAATGATAAATTTTTATGACAAATATGGACAAATAATAATTTGTCATCACAGCGCATATCTGCACATGTCTATTAGAAATGGTAACAAAAAATAAAACATAGTCTACTCTTCACATTTTTAAATTAATGCATAAAAGTACATTTCAGACTTATGAATTAATGCTTTTTAAGGAACTTTATCTGTACCTGTAAGATAATGCACTCAATGGATGTACGAATCATTAAATCCTCATCATCATCATCACGAGTTTTATTTATGACAGACATTATAAAATACACATACTGATGCCAACTGTAACTTCAAACACCATATATGAAATGGCCAGCATGTAAACATGGTAATAATGTCCAATAATAAATTATTACATCTAGAAAGTGCATCATGCATACTGACAATAGGTACTTATACCTGCAAGTGCTGTTGAAACAACCACAAGAGATATAAATTAATACTGGTATATAGGTATCACAGTGCATAGTTACTCATGGACAATGTTGATGTAATACTGTATCTCAATTAAGTCAGCGTCAACCATTAGGCTTGTTAGTCTTGTACATTGTTAAAGAGGGAACGTAATTTTTTGGTTTGTCATAGGTGTAGTATTACACATTAAATTATTACTGCTGTATTTTTTTTTTGCGTCCCTAGTGCGCAATAACGCAGCCTAACCTCACATTTGATAGTCAGCTAATTGCCACACGCTACCCTACCCTACGCGTGACAGTAGGAAGGTAGTGTTGACGGATAAAGCTTTGCGCAACCAGACATTCTTTTACCCTCTTCAACACTCTACAAGCAAAAAATGCATGATTTCAGCCGCAGACTTTATTGACGTACAGTATAACATCGGCATTACCCATCAGAGGCTGTCCACTGTCTGATACAGACATAGAATATACCTTTGCTATCCGTAGCCTTTGTTTCACCTACACTTGCAGGCACACACTTAAATTGTGACAAACAATGCCTAATGTTTTTTTAAATGGTTATTTTTTATTGTACATTATTGTGTCATCAATCACATTGATGAGTCCATGCTGGACATGTCATACATGCTATAGAAAGTTACGATTTTATGAACTTAAATAATTGAATTGTCTGTGACTGTCACATAAAATTTGCGATGATGATGATGAGTGACTATTACAAAATCCATTGTCTTCACTATGTTATGGTTTAACATAGCGTTCCTTAAGCATTATTCATAAAAAAAAAACATTTACTTTTATTCTTAAATTTACAACACTATATTTTGTTACCAATTTTTTGGGTGTTGTGTTGTTCCATTTATTTTTGGCATGTGCATATATGCGTTTATATTTGTATTTTCTTTATTTTTCCTTCTTGAAATTAGAAAACATGTGTATCTTTGTACCGTGTTAGCCAGTAGATAGAAAAATATTTAGACTTCAGAGTCAGCAGTGGTTGATACCTTTTTATGGATAACTGAAAAGATGGAAACAAATTGCAAGCTTTCAAGGCTACTCACGTCTCTTCATCAGGGAAAGACTAACTAAAAAAATATAAGCATCACATATTTCTATACACAACAGGACACAGGAATAGTGCAATAGGTAAGACAAGTAAGTGACGTGTATCAGAACTGTCATTATCTCACAGGGATGAACATAAATATTGGAACAGTTCCTAGATAAGGATAGAAAGTTTGATTGCCCTCTCATTGGCGTATTTTTTGGGGTTTTCATGACCCTGGAAGGGCATAGACGCAGATTCCTTAATTGATATAGAATGACATAAATCCATGTGATCTATTCATTCCATCACTAACAGTGTCAAAGGTCATGATGAGCTTATATTCTGAAACCTTTGTACGTTTCTCATATTTGAAGTTATATTTTAATACCAGTAATTCCATATCCATGATGCTATGACCGGGCATACAAAAGTCTTTTGCCACAGGTAAATTCATTAATTTATCTGTGATTGTGTGGCGCTGATAATTCATCCTTGTTCTCCTTTTTGTTGCCGGTCTCCCCTCACTTGTCCCTCCCTCACTTGTCTTAGCTATTCCTGTGTCCTGTTGTGTGTAGAAATATGTGATTCTTCATTTTTGGCTTTACTCTTAGCCTGATGAAGACACCTGAGTAGTCTCGAAAGCTTTGAATTTGTTACCATATTTTCAGTTAGCCATTAAACGTTATCAACCACAGAGGACTGTCAAGTATAAATATTTTTCTATTCTTGTAATTGAAATTCATCATTTTATTGTCGTAGTAAAACTTCATTTATTCTTGTTTGAAGTACATACATTTGCAATGGCCACGTAACAAGGCAATAACTCAATATTTTGTGCCTACACCCTCCTTGACCCTGGGCTTCAACAGCGCCAGTTGCTGCTCAGAAGTGTTAGATGCACAGATGAAAACAATCGCTGATGTGTTTGTGGGGTTCAGTAACGCCTGCTGTTCCCCTGCTGTGTGTCTGGCAAAAATTACTGCTGCTAACTACAACTTCAACTTCAAACGTCTCATACTAGGCCTCTGCCTACACCCTCCTTGACCCTGGGCTTCAACAGCGCCAGTTGCTGCTCAGAAGTGTTAGATGCACAGATGAAAACAATCGCTGATGTGTTTGTGGGGTTCAGTAACGCCTGCTGTTCCCTGCTGTGTGTCTGGCAAAAATTACTGCTGCTAACTACAACTTCAACTTCAAACGTCTCATACTAGGCCTCTGCCTACACCCTCCTTGACCCTGGGCTTCAACAGCGCCAGTTGCTGCTCAGAAGTGTTAGATGCACAGATGAAAACAATCGCTGATGTGTTTGTGGGGTTCAGTAACGCCTGCTGTTCCCCTGCTGTGTGTCTGGCAAAAATTACTGCTGCTAACTACAACTTCAACTTCAAACGTCTCATACTAGGCCTCTGCCTACACCCTCCTTGACCCTGGCTTCAACAGCGCCAGTTGCTGCTCAGAAGTGTTAGATGCACAGATGAAAACAATCGCTGATGTGTTTGTGGGGTTCAGTAACGCCTGCTGTTCCCCTGCTGTGTGTCCGGCAAAAATTACTGCTAGCTACCTAATCATGGTGAAAAAAACATGACATCTCAAAGTGTCTAGTGCTACACATAGATATGAGGCTACACCATGATTTCTAAGCTGTAAACATTTGAAACGTCAACTTTCAAACCATAAAATGATTTGTCTGTCACAAATCGGTAACAAAATAATTGTGACATATTATTACAGATATGCACATGTCGAAAACAAATGCAAACACAAAAGCCTACTTATGCTATAGGATACTGATGGTCAACCTTGTCACTCCATAGCTTAGACAAATCCAACTCACATCATGATGACTCAAATACTGCAATGTTGGAAGTGCATAATGTGGGTTGAACTTTGACAACTGCTGCAGTGCGAAGGTTATACTTCAGTGTTCTTGCCTTTGAAATAAAAGCATACAAGTAAATATAATATCCAATGTTGATTAAGGGACGTGATGTACACCTGTAATATTGTGCAAACAATGCATGTAGGAATAGTCCTCTTCAACATTACTTATATTTGTGTCATTTTAAAAAATACATATTTGATTAGAAAGTTAACAGCCCATATCATAAAGGTCCTTCATGTAAACATGATAATCGCTAACAAAAATCATGCATTACCTTGGTAAAGTCAATAGTGCATAGTCACAATAGCAAAATATATACCTGTAAGTGGTGCTGAAAGAACGACAACTGATAGAATAGGTGAATGATATCTATTTATCAGACTGAATAGCGACACCTGTACAATGTCGATATAATACTGTACCTTAACAAAACAGCTGTGTCACACCTCACACGCATTTTTCTTGTAGCTTGTTATGTAATAGGGCACATGCGTGTATGTTTCATCATAGGTGCATGTTTACTGAGTAAAGCAGTCATGACAACGCCTTTGTGTTGTCGGTACGCTTGCGATGATGAACGATGCGCACCGTGAATGTTAGTCTGCGTCATAAGACGCACAGACGCTCCAATACCCAACGCGTCACAGCAGGAAGCCAGTCTGTGCGTCCAAACAAAGGCGCAAGCATACATGCACGTACCCTTTTATAAAGCTATATAAAAAAAAAGGATGTAGTAGTAACGCACACTTTATTGAGGTACAGTATTACATCGCCATTCACCATCTGTGGCTATGCAGACTCATCTATATATACCTTATCTATCCGTTGTCATGCTTGCAAGTCCACAGTCAGGCATAAATAGCTGTTTTCACTATGCACTTTTTAAAGGTTTTTTTTGTTTAATATAAATGATTGGCACATATTATCAGTATTACATGATGGAAAATTTTAGATATTTTTAAAAACTTTTTAGTGATATTATTCAGCAAATGAAAATGGTGTACATACTGTTACTTATCCATCATTAATGGATTCTGATATGTACTTGTATGCTTTTATTTAAAACCGTATAGCAGATTATTTAACCGATTTTTATTGTGGTTTGCATTGCTTTTCAACATGTTAATGTATGCGTTTATGTTTGTCAATTATTAATTTACATATATTTTTTAAAGTAAAATCATCATCTTATGGTACTAAAGGTTATATTTCTCTTGTTTAGAGTATAGACATTTTTAATTGACACGTAACAAGGAAAATACTTGATCTAGTATTTAAACATCCTCCTTGACCCTGGGCTCCAACACCGCCAGTTGTTGCTCGGAAGTGCTGTTAGCACAGTTAACACTTGCTCCCGTGTTACTGGGGTTCAGTAATGTCAGCTGTTCCCCTGCTGTGTGAACGGCAAAAAGTCCTGCTGCCTCCACCCTGTTCTCTTCTCATCCCTGGGTTACAACACCGCCAGTTGTTTCTCGGAAGTGCTGTTAGCACAGTCTACACTTGCTCCTGTGTTACTGGGGTTCAGTAATGTCAGCTGTTCCCCTGCTGTGTGAACGGCAAAAAGTCCTGCTGCCTCCACCCTGTTCTCTTCTCATCCCTGGGTTACAACACCGCCAGTTGTTTCTCGGAAGTGCTGTTAGCACAGTCTACACTTGCTCCTGTGTTACTGGGGTTCAGTAATGTCAGCTGTTCCCCTGCTGTGTGAACGGCAAAAAGTCCTGCTGCCTCCACCCTGTTCTCTTCTCATCCCTGGGTTACAACACCGCCAGTTGTTTCTCGGAAGTGCTGTTAGCACATTCTACACTTGCTCCTGTGTTACTGGGGTTCAGTAATGTCAGCTGTTCCCCTGCTGTGTGAACGGCAAAAAGTCCTGCTGCCTCCACCATGTTCTCTTCTCATCCCTGGGTTACAACACCGCCAGTTGTTTCTCGGAAGTGCTGTTAGCACAGTCTACACTTGCTCCTGTGTTACTGGGGTTCAGTAATGTCAGCTGTTCCCCTGCTGTGTGAACGGCAAACAGTCCTGCTGCCTCCACCATGTTCTCTTCTCATCCCTGGGCTACAACACCGCCAGTTGTTTCTCGGAAGTGCTGTTAGCACAGTCTACACTTGCTCCCGTGTTACTGGGGTTCAGTAATGTCAGCTGTTCCCCTGCTGTGTGAACGGCAAACAGTCCTGCTGCCTCCACCATGTTCTCTTCTCATCCCTGGGTTACAACACCGCCAGTTGTTTCTCGGAAGTGCTGTTAGCACAGTCTACACTTGCTCCTGTGTTACTGGGGTTCAGTAATGTCAGCTGTTCCCCTGCTGTGTGAACGGCAAACAGTCCTGCTGCCTCAACTTTAATTTCCATGGGTACCTTCTGCTACCCATCCGGGTTCCAGTACCGTCAGCTGGTTCTCCGCAGTGCCTTTGGCCTAGGTGCCTCCATGTCGGTATCCGAGTTCCAGCAACGTCTGCTGGTCCTTGGTAGTGCTTTGGAGCACAGGTACCTCCTGCTTAGTAACCGTGTCCCAGTAACGTCAGCTGGTCCTCGGTTGTGCCATTGGCTCTTTTCCTTCTGCTGACCCTCCGGGTTCCAGCACAGTCAGCTGGTCCTCATTACTTTCATTGGCTCTTGTACCTTCTGCTACCCATCCGGGTTCCAGTACCGTCAGCTGGTTCTCCGCAGTGCCTTTGGCCTAGGTGCCTCCATGTCGGTATCCGAGTTCCAGCAACGTCTGCTGGTCCTTGGTAGTGCTTTGGAGCACAGTACCTCCTGCTTAGTAACCGTGTCCCAGTAACGTCAGCTGGTCCTCGGTTGTGCCATTGGCTCTTTTCCTTCTGCTGACCCTCCGGGTTCCAGCACAGTCAGCTGGTCCTCGTTACTTTCATTGGCTCTTGTACCTTCTGCTACCCATCCGGGTTCCAGTACCGTCAGCTGGTTCTCCGCAGTGCCTTTGGCCTAGGTGCCTCCATGTCGGTATCCGAGTTCCAGCAACGTCTGCTGGTCCTTGGTAGTGCTTTGGAGCACAGGTACCTCCTGCTTAGTAACCCTGTCCCAGTAACGTCAGCTGGTCCTCGGTTGTGCCATTGGCTCTTTTCCTTCTGCTGACCCTCCGGGTTCCAGCACAGTCAGCTGGTCCTCGTTACTTCCATTGGCTTTTGTACCATCACCAACAGGACAAAGAAGGTTAAGACAAACTACAAGATACAGAACAAGAGACAGAAGAACAATAAGCAGAAGATCAAAAAGCAGAAGAACATTAAGTATAAGACCAAAATGAAGAGCAAAATATATGCTCTAAATTCTAAGCAGAAGAAGACTAAGCAGTGTATGGGGGTGAGTCCGTTCCTCCTCGTGGTGCCCCTGGAAAATGCCTGATGCTGCTGCAGGCTAAACTGAACGCGGACAAATACTGTTGTAATTAAAATCTTTCGTGACAGCAAGAACGGAAGGATGAAAATTCAGAGTTTTACAGATTACAAGTACAGGAATGTCTGTCACAAATAAGAATATGATGAAAAGGATGAATAGGAAGAACATGAAGAAGTAGAATATGAAGAATAATAACTGTTTAATAAGAACAATATAAGTAATGTTAACAAAAAGATGAATAGCAAGAAGTTTTAGAAGATTAATAAGGTGAAGATGAAGAATAATTTGATGAGAAAGATGATGCTGCTGAAAATTATGAAGGAGAAAGTGTGTGAAAAGTTAAAAAGGTGAAGACCATGGAAGTTGTGAAACAGACATATTTGACAAAATAGAAAAAAGGTTAACAACATTGTCAATTTGTTCGTCAATCCGAACGTATTTCCTAAAAAAAAAAATTAATGCTATTCCATTGGATTGGGTCAAACATCTATGCCTTTAATGTCTCCTCAACCTCCCCCAATACATTCTACATTACTCTTTCTTGTTTTCCTTCATGTACAATTAACCAACAAGGCAAGAATGGGTTTTTTTTTAATTTCAATATTTTGTTCCCATAGACTTACATGGGACTTCCGGTATCGGTATCGGGTATCGCCGATATTTTAGTGATATCGGCGATACCATTACGATTCCGATACTTTAGGATATCGGAAAGTATCGCTCAACTCTACTTCTGGTATCTCCGGAGGTATTAAGAAAGTGTATCTTTTGTCATATGAAGAAAGGGGGAAGGAGCTTCTACTGTATGTGCTCACAAGCACCTGTCATAACATTCTAGGACAGGTTACTGTCAGTATAACTGGAAGGCAACAATTTTAATTTTATAGTGATGACTTCCCAAGGCAAAGTGTGATTTGCTAATATAAGGTATTTAGGAATGTATTCCTAACTACCGTATATACTCGTGTATAAGCCAAGATTTTCAGCCCATTTTTTAGGGCTGAAAGTCCCCCTCTCGGCTTATACGCGGGTCATATACAGGGGTCGGCGGGGGAGGGAGAGCGGGGGTGTCGGATCATACTCACCCCTCCACCGGCGCGGTCTCTGCAGCCACCCTGCTTCTCCCACGATCTCCGGCTCCTTCCTGCAGCGGTCACATGGTACCGCTCATTAAAGTCATGAATATGCACATATTCATGACTTTAATAAGCGGTACCATGTGACCGCTGTGGGACTGAAGCGCTGCGGAGAGCGCCGGGAGAAGAGGAGATGCTGCAGAGATGTGCCGGCGGAGGGGTGAGTATAGCGATATTTACCTGTCCCATTCCACCGCTGCGCTGCTCTCTCATCCGACTCCTCTGGCTGTGAATGTTCAGGCAGAGGGCGCGATTACGTCGTTAGTGTGTGCCACGCCCCTGCCAGATCATTCACTGCCGAGGACCCGGAAGAGGGAGCAGTGCACAGCGGTGGAGAGAGGACAGGTAAATATCTCAGGTGCCGGGGTACTGAGCAAGCGGTGACACCGGCACCTGTCCCCCATAGCGCGCTGATGTCACCGCCTGCTCAGGACACCGGCACCTGGCCCCCAGCGACGAGAGGTGAGTATGTCATTTTTTTTTTTGCAGCAGTGCGGCAGCATAAGGGACGTATACTATGGGGCATAATCTGTGGAACATATGGGGGCATAATCTGGAGCATATGGGGGCATAATCTGGAGCATATGGGGGCTTAATCTGGAGCATATGGGGGCATAATCTGGAGAATATGGGGCATAATCTGTGGAACATATGGGGGCATAATCTGTGGAGCATATGGGGCATATTCTATGGAGCATATGGGGCATAATTTATGGAGCATATGGGGCATAATCTGTGGAGCATATGGGGGCATAATCTGTGGAGCATATGGGGCATAATCTGTGGAGCATATGGGGCATAATCTGTGGAGCATACGGAGGCAAAATCTGTGGAGCATATGAGGCATAATCTGTGCAGCATATGGGGACATAATCTGTGCAGCATATGGGGGCATAATCTGTGGATCTTATGGGGGCATAATCTGTGCAGCATATGGGGGCATAATCTGTGGAGCATATGGGGGCATAATCTGTGGAGCATATGGGGGCATAATCTGTGCAGCATATGGGGGCATAATCTGTGGAGCATATGGGGGCATAATCTGTGGAGCATATGGGGGCATAATCTCTGGAGCATATTGGGCATAATCTGGACCATATGGGGGCATAATCTGTACAGCATATGGGGGCATAATCTGTGCAGCATATGGGGACATAATCTGTGGAGCATATTGGGCATAATCCGTGCAGCATATGGGGGCATAATCTGTGGATTATACGGGCATAATCTGTGCAGTTTAAGGGGGCCTAATCTGTGGAGCATCATATGGGGAATAATCATTTTTCACCCTAGGCTTATACGCGAGTCAATAAGTTTTCACAGTTTTTTGTGACAAAATTAGGGGGTCGGCTTATACACGGGTCGGCTTATACGTGAGTATATACGTTTTAGTTATTTATTATGTTCTACTTCATGAGGGCCCCTTTAAAAAGCATGCTGGCTAAACATTTTGCATGAGAAGATAATGAGATTAGAAAAGTATGATTTTAAAACGTATTACTCAGTAAAACACAGTACAACTCTGGTTTTGATGTTTTTTTCTACAGACAAGATTCCTTAGAAATGAGAAAATGAATCAAGATGGGCAGTCTCAATGGAATTGCTCCTCTATGTAATATTAAAAGGAAAAAGTTATCTCGAAAGGTATGAGATTACACTTCACTTCAAATTTTTCTAAATAATTAACTTTCTCTTAACAAAAATTAGAATATGTTTGCCTTTGATCTGCTTATGCCAAATATTGAGTTCATGCAGATTAAAGTGATTGATATTAAGAACAAAGTTGCCTATTTTAATGAAGTTTTTAAGAAGTTAATGACAGCTCAATAATATGAAGAATATTGTGATAACTTGCTGAACAACTTGGATAAATACTAGCTAAAAGATGAAAATGATATGTATACTTAGATGACCATAATATAGTACAAGTCAATGTTTAATGTAGATTTGTCATATCTTTTACACCATAGTCCAAAAATCCTAACTGGCACTTTGCATCCTCATTTTCTCCTGTTCACTTTCAGCTTTTGAACCAACAACAGGAGAAGCCAAATTATTGCAGTATACAGTGGGAGAAATAAGTATTTGATCCCTTGCTGATTTTGTAAGTTTGCCCACTGACAAAAACATGAGCATCTATAATTTAAAGGGTAGGTTAATTTTAACATTGAGAGATAGAATGTCAAAAATTAGGTCCAGAAAATCACATTGCATAAATTATAAAACATTTATTTGCATTCTGCAGTGAGAAATAAGTATTTGATTCCCTACCAACCATTAAGAGTTCAGGCTCCTACAGACCAGTTAGACGCTCCTAATCAACTCTTTGCCTGCTTTAAAGACAGCTGTCTTACATAGTTACCTTTATAAAAAACTCCTGTCCACAGACTCAATTAGTCAGTCAGACCCTAATGTCTACAACATGGGCAAGACCATAGAGCTTTATAAGGATGTAAGAGACAAGATCACAGACCTGCACAAAGCTGGAATGGGCTATAAAACCATAAGTAAGAAAAATGACTGTCAATCGACATCGATCTGGGGCACCATTTAAAATCTCACCTCGTGGGGTATCCTTGATCATGAGGAAGGTGAGAGATCAGCTTAAAACTAGGGTGAGCTTGCTAATGATCTCAAGGCAACTGGTACCACATTCACCAAGAAAACCATTGGTAAGTTGGTAGCACACTACGCCGTAAAGGTTTAAAATCCTGCAGTGCTCGAAAGGTCCCCTTGTTCAAGAAGGCACATGTGCGGGCCAGACTGAAGTTTGCCAATGAACACCTGGATGATTCTGTGAGTGATTTGGAAAAGGTTCTGTGGTCAGGTGAGACAAAAATTGGACTCTTTGGCATTAACGTAACTCGCCGTGTATGGAGGAAGAGAAATGCTGCCTATGACCCAAAGAACACCCTCCCCACTGTCAAGAATGGAATAGAAATTTTAGTTTCTGGGGGTGTTTATCTGCTAAGGGCTCAGGATTACTTCAACACTTCAGCGGAAGAATGGATGGAGCCATGTAACATAAAATCCTGTGTGACAACCTCCTTCCCTTCGCCAATACATTAAAAATGTGTCGTGGCTGGGTTTTCCAGCAACACAATGACCCAAAACATAAAGCCAAGGCAACAAAGGAATGGCTCAAAAAGAAGCACATGGAGTGGCCTAGCCAGTCTCCAGAACTTAATCCTTGTGGAGGGAGTTGAAGCTCCGAGTTGCCAAGTGACAGCCTCAAATTCTTAATGATTTAGAGATGATCTGCAAAGAGGAGTGGACCAAAACTCCTCCTGACATGTGCGCAAACCTCATCATCAACTACAAAAAAGTCTGACTGCTGCACTTGCCAACAAAGGTTTTGCCATCAAGATTTAAGTCTGCTTGCCAGAGAGATCAAATACTTATTTCTAAATGCAAAATGCAAATAAATTTATATAATTATACAATGTGATTTTCTGGATTTTATTTTTGATATTCTATCTTCATTGTTAAAATTCACCTACCCTTAAAATTATAGACTGTTTATGTATTTGTCAGTGGGCAAACTTACAAAATCAGCAAGGGATCAAGCACTTATTTCCCCCACTGTTTAGTGTAAATATCAGTTTCCTTTGAGGGTCATCATACATGTTCAGCAGGTTCCTGGCATGCGATAAGAACCCATCAGCAACCAACAATCACTTCATAGGGTGCCAGTGGGAGCCATTTGAATGTTGCTGTAGGTGTAGACAGTGGCATTTAAATTGATAACAGATATCTCCAGCTGAGTCTTTTTAGAGACAAATGTAACCTCAGATCCTTAAGGCTGGGTCTCACATAGCGATACACCAGCGATCCCGACAACGATATGCACCTGTCAGGATCGCTGGTGTATCGCTACATGATCGCTGCTGAGCTGCCAAACAGGCAGCTCAGGCAGCGATCTGGGACAGCGACACTGCGGGTAACATCACTTAGTTACCCGCAGTGTACATCGCTTAGTTACCCGCAGTGTACATTGGATACCAGCGCCCTGATGCAGGGTGCTGGTATCCAAGGTACACAGCGGGTTTCTAGGGTTTCTAGGCACAGCCCCGCGCCTGGAAACCCGCTGTGTACCTTGGATACCAGCGGATGCTGCTCTCCCGCCTGTCACACGCAGCGATGCGTGCCTGTCAGCAGGAGAGCAGCGATCAAAAAAATGTCCTGACATTTCAGCGACGATCAGCGATACCCAGCAGGGGGGCTGATCGTCGCTGAATGTCACACACAGCGATATCGCTGGTGAGATCGCTGCTGCGTCACAAAACTAGTGACTCAGCAGCGATCTCGGTAGCGATATCGCTATGTGAGACGGGCCCTTTAGTCCCCCCTACACTCAATCAACCCTGAAATCACATACATGCATGTGATAATGCATTAAAGGGTTAATTGAACACCACAATGTTCAGCTATTTAACCATTCATCCATAACAAACATTGTTTTATGTCCTATCTATGATTTGTTTTAGGTGTATTTCCTTTTAAGTAAAAAACTACAGGATAATTATCTTCTAAGAATGGTAACCCAAATATGCTCCATAATTACAGTACCAGAACAAAGCTGAGTGCTTTGAAACAGTAGCAGAAACAATTTAATACATAGATATGGTAAGAGACACATGCTTAATTTGTGGATAAAGTAGCCTAACCGATCATACTGAACAACTATAATATCAGAGCCAAGCGTACTGTGTGTATATGATAATAAAACCAAGTTTACTTATTAAATATAGCACTAGTAATGTAACCAATTTTATGACATAAACATAGCTACTACATATATATGTTAACAGAAGACAGTTAACTCCACAAATAGTCTAATAGAAATAAAATTACCACATAGATGTGATAGTAGCAATAAGCTTTCTGTACAAAAAGAGTTTCAGAACTTGTTATTGTAACAGACCCAGACTAACTTTTAAGATACATCATTAAGTATATTGAATATAAATGGTAAAATCATTAAGCTTACTATAAAGGAACAGTACCAGAACTATGCCTGCTGCATTGATATGAAAGTAGCAATAACTCCACTGTATAGTTTAACTACTGGAACTTAGTTCACTTCATGAGCAAAGTAACTATTAAGAAAACCAAGCTTTTCCCATAGAATGCATTCTCAGAAGCAAATTTTTTTCAAAGATATGTTATCTGAAGCAAATTAACTGCATAATTAGAGTTTAGGAGATCCTTTGACATTTATAAACTTTGGCAAATTTTCCCAAAAAATTAGACTACATCAATTTTGGGTCTCAAGGAAATGTATGACATTTTGGACTAATTAATTTTTTTAAAGACGTGCATTTAAAATTATAGTTTTCAAAATGTTATTGTGAAATCCACAAAGAATAACTGCAACCTGAGATTTGTAAACATGGTGATATCCCTCAACGTTCTATAACCATGGTCTATGAATGCAGCTGCAATAAAATGCAGCAGCTAAAACGACACAGTCTATGTGACTGCAGAGGATTCTCCAGCTTAGACACCATGAACAGCAGTCACGTGAGCACAAGTATGCAATATGTATAATCCTGGAATAACAGTATGGTCAGATTCTGGTTGGACTATGCATATTACTTAGTTGTGGTCACATGACTACTGTTCCTTGCGGTCAAACTGGAAATTCCTTACAGCGCTCAGGGCGCTATGTGAAGATTCACCTACCCTTAAAATTATAGACTGTTCATGTATTTGTCAGTGGGCAAACTTACTATGTGTCTGCAGTCACATAGTGTTTTAGATGAGACAACCTTTTTAATTGCACATATAGCATAAATGTAATAGAAGTAAATTGAAGGTAACAGCAAATACAGTCATGACCGTCAGTGTTGGCACCCTTGCAATTGTTAAAGAAAACAAAGTATTTCTCCCAAAAATGTACTGCAATTATGCAGGTTTTGTTATACACATGTTTATTTCCCTTTTGTATTCGATCAGCACATAGAAACAGAAAAAAAGCAAGCTGGATATAAATTCACATAAAACTCCAAAAATGGTCAAAATTGTTCACAACCTCAACTTTATATTGGCTTGCACACCTTTTGGAATAATTAATAGCAATCAACTGATTCATATAACCATCAACAAGCTTCTTACACATCTCAACTGGAATTTTGGACCACTTTTCTTTTGCAACCTGCTCCAGATTTCTGATATTGGAAATACGTTATTACAAGATCATTGGCACAACTCCAAAAGGAGGATGTGGTGCTCAGGTACGACCCCAATCCATGACGTATTAAATAAAACCTTGGCACACACAAGTGGTCTCATGAAGAAGTGAAATTTTATCAAAACAGTACATACAGCAAACGTTTCGGTCTTACATGACCTTCCTCAATGTACAGTGAGAAAGTACTGTGAGCCTAGAGGAAATTGGGTTAGGCAATCCAATAAGGAGGATAAGAATGGTTTCAGACCATGTGTCAGTGCTGTAAGTGCAGAGAGTACGGCGGCATACACGCGGTAATCCACTGCTTGTCAGGTTTTGTTATACACTTGTTTATTTTCCTTTTGTATTCGATCAGCACATAGAAACTGAAAAAAAGCAAACTGGACATAATTTCACATAAAACCCAAAAAATTGTCAAAATTCTTCACAACCTCAACTTTATATTGGCTTGCACACTGATAGGGTCTGCGGAACTCACCTAATAAATAATGTAGAGAGATGTGTTCGCAGCCCGGGGTCCACCGTGCAGGCAGAACCTGCTGCTAGTAAGATGGCGTAAGTAGCGAACTCTGTTATCCCGCAGAGTCGCTAAAATAAGAGCCGAAGCGCGCTGTGGCAGATAGTGTGAACTCTTTTAATCCACAGAGCCGCTAGCGGGAATGCCTCAGCACTATATAGCGATGAGTGCAAACTCACTTAGCTTCAGTGAGCCGCAAAGTAAAACGCTAGGGCGCTGACTAGCATTTTAAAGCAAACACTGTTGCGTCACAGAGCCGCTGAGAAACCCCACTGTGTCCAGGTGCACAGTTGACTGCTAAGCGAACATAGGAAGTGGTCATGCGCTATATATGGCGTCTGTACGCCAGGCCCTGAATAAGGCAACCAAACTCCTCACCAGTTATGCCGGTATTCTAAAGGCATCTAAGACACAGACCCTGACCAGCTAGCATACCAAGCTCCTCACCGATTAGGTCGGTATTGTAATGGCGTATTTCAGCCGCCCTAACCACACACACGCATGACCATACTGGTGCAAAGCACCTAAATATTTGATACTAGCGCACGGCCATGCGGTCAGGACAACCTTTTATAGCAGCCACGAGTAAAATACCTTCCAGAAAGGACCAATAGAAAGCTGCTTCAGATCACAAACAGCTGCAGGACCTTCCTGGAGGACCAATAGGAGTCGAAGCTGTATCTGAGCATGTGACCCCTGATCTCCAATGGGAGATCTTGCCCTGGGCATGCTAAGAAGAAGAAACAGAGGACTTAGTCCCAAATCTGCCTGCTCCAGCACTGGTTATAATCGAAGATCCAGGAGAGGCAGCAGCAAGTCTCTGCACAGCATTAGACCAGGCAAGACGCTGGGACTGACATCTCTGCTACCTTGAATCTAATCCTTATAAGCAGGGAGGAAATGGTTGAGGAGGTAAGAGTGGCTGGGACCCTAGGAGGTAGTGACCATGCTAATTTTAGAATTTTGGATAACAAGAGGAGGAAGACCTGTGAAGACTCAGACGTCAAGGTTAGATTTCAGAAAGGCAGATTTTAAGGAACTCAGAAAGAGAATTGGAGGGATCCAATGGCTGGATATCCTTAAGGACAAAAATGTCCAGGAAGGATGGAAAATCTTGAAAAATGAGATTCTCAAAGCACAATCGTTAATAATTCTGAAAAGAGGGAAGAATGGAAAGCATTTAAGGAAACCAGGATGGATGAACACAGAACTTAAACACATGCTAAAAAGGAAGAAAGAAATGTTTATCAAATGGAAAGAGGGGGGCATATCTAAAGAAGAATATAATGCCATCTGCAGAACCTGCAGGGCACAAATAAGATTAACTAAAGCTGTCAATGAATTAAGGCTTGCAAGTGACGTCAAAAGCAACAAAAAAGGATTTTGGGGATAGTTCAAAAGTAAAAGAAAAGTCAAAGATGCTATAGGATTATTACAGGATGAAAATTATGAAATGGTAAGACAGGATGCTGAGAAGGCTGAACTTTTAAATTCATATTTTGCATCTGTTTTCTCTCAGAAAGGAAATGTAACATCAACTGATCTTCACTGTCCTATTAAAGGAATAGAAGAATCCAGGATATCTATAAACAGAAAGACAGTGAGGAAACACTTAGCTAACCTAAATTAATTCAAGTCTCCAGGTCCAGATGAATTACACCCCGAGTACTGAAAGAGATAGCAGAAGAAATTCTTGAACCACTGTCCATAATCTTTGAAAATTCTTGGAGAACAGGAGAAGTCCCAGAAGACTGGAGAAGAGCAAATGTTCCTATCTTCAAAAAGGGGAAGAAGGTGGACCCAGGGAACTACAGGCCGGTGAGTCTGACTTCTATACCAGGAAAGATCTTTGAACAAATTATTAAAGAACATGTAATCCAAAAAGCACTAGATCATATTGCCATAAAATACATACTTTATTAGAAAACAGATCATAAACAAAAAACATTTAAAAATGCAATGTAGATCCAATTTGCTCCCATAAGTGCATATATGTAAATAATAACTTATCTCCAATAAATCATACAATTGTCTACAGCTGTATTACCTCATTACAAAGCGCATTATTAATATTTGAACCGGCACTAATATTGTTTCATACAGATGCATTTGCACTATGTACTGGGGAAATAGATAGCCAAGCAACCATGTTGGACACCATTAATACATCATATACACATGGTTATCTGTCCCTCTGAGCATAATGCGATATCCATCATCAAGCTATTTTTGGTTCAATTGAACTTATATTATTGTCTTTGATTGTACGCATTTCTAACATTTGGACTTATACCAATAATTTTGTTAATGGAAGTATTTATGCTCCCTTTTTGAAAAAGCAAACGCGAAACGCGCGTCAAGGGTCACACGTGGGTCCAGAGTCAGCGGCTGTTTATTACTTTAAGGGTAAGCAATCTTCTTGTGGCAGCTTATACTCATGCTATTATGATAGATGCTCGCAGATTGCAAGCTATATATATTCAATGTGCACTGTTGTAGCACATGCGTGTTCTGTTAGCTGCCTCAGTATTCCCATATATTTGGGTGTACTCCTGTTATAATTCAGGTTTTCCCTGCCGCTATACCATTTAAACTCTGGCCCTAAGTGTTCATTACAAGTTTTTTATGTTAGGGTCATTTCACCATGGTGTGATATTTTATGTACACATGTACATTTTTCTAAATAAATTGACTTTTTTGCAATAAATTAAGTGTTTCTTACTCCATTTTTTGCCTTTATTCATGATCTTATAGTCGGAGTGCACTTTTTATATAGAGTCCTTACTTAGAATTTTATATTGTGGATATATGCTTCTGCATGTCCACGATATAAGTACTTCTCTTTTTGTACTGGTCTGTATTTATCTATTGTTTCATACAGATGCATTTGCACTATGTACTGGGGAAATAGATATCCAAGCAACCATGTTGGACACCATTAATACATCATATACACATGGTTATCTGTCCCTCTGAGCATAATGCGATATCCATCATCAAGCTATTTTTGGTTCAATTGAACTTATATTATTGTCTTTGATTGTACGCATTTCTAACATTTGGACTTATACCAATAATTTTGTTAATGGAAGTATTTATGCTGTGTAATGAGGGAATATAGCGCACTTTGCATTTAGGAAATCAGATATCCAAGCAACTATTCTGGACACCATTAGTATATTATATACATATGGTTATCTATCCCTATGTACACAGTGCGATATTTATCATTAGGATATTTTTGTCAATTGGATTTATACTATTATCTGGATTTATTTCTGCATCTGATTATGCGCATTTTTTGACATTCTGATTTTTACCAACAATTTTGTTCATGAAAAATATGCGCATTTTTGAATGTTTTTTTGTTACTTGTGTGATCTGTTTTCTAATAAAGTATTTATTTTATGGCAATATGCTTCTAGTGCTTTTTGGATTACATTATATGATGGGAAGTGCCATCTATCTAGGCCTATAATTATAGGATATATTATTAAAGAACATGTATGCAAGTACCTGGATAAGAATGAAGTGATTAAACAGAGTCAGCATGGGTTTGTAACTGATAAATCATGTCAGACTTACTTAATTTCCTTCTATGACAGAATCACTGACTGGGTGGATCAGGGAAATGCTGTAGTATAGTATATCTTGACTTCAGCAAAGCATTTGACAAAGTATCTCACACAATCCTTATTGAAAAAATTACTAAGTATGGAATGGACAAGGCAACTGTTAGGTGGATTCATAACTGGCTTAGTGATCAGACCCAAAGAGTGGTCATAAATGGCTGCACATCCAGTTGGAAGAATGTCTCAAGTGGGGTACCACAAGGCTCTGTTTTGCGCCCTGTATTGTTCAACATCTTTATCAATGATTTAGATGAAGAAATTGAGGGTAAACTGATCAATTTTGCTGATTGACACAAAGCTAGGAGGGGTAGCTTATACTAGAGAAGAGAGAGAGGATTCAAAAAGATATAAATAAACTGGAGTAGTGGGCAGCAACTAGCAGAATGGATTTTAACAGGGAAAAATGCAAAGTACTACATCTGGGCAATAAAAATGAAAAAAAGCATATATAAAATGGGAGGAATAGGGCTAAGTAACAGCACATGTGAAAAAGACTTGGGTATACTAATGGATCACAGACTTAACATGAGTCAACAGTGTGATGCAGCAGCAAAAAAGGCAAATGCAATTCTAGGATTTATCAACAGAAGCATACAGTCTAGATCACATGAGGTCATTATTGCCCTCTACTCCTCTTTGGTCATACCTCATCTGGAATACTGTGTCCAGTTTTGGGCACCACATTTTAAAAAAGACATCAACAAACTGGAGCAAGTTCAGAGAAGAGCCACCAGAATGGTGACCGGTCTGCAAACCATGTCCTATGAGGAACGGTTGCAGGATTTGGGAATGTTTAGCTTGCAAAAAAGAAGACTGAGAGGAGATTTAATAGCTGTCTACAAATATCTCAAGAATAGTGTTGAGCGATACTGCTCGATATCTAAAAATATCGGATCGGAATGGTATCGCCGATATCACTAAATATCGGCGATATCCGATTCCGATACCGGAAGTCCCATGTAAGTCTATGGGAACAAAATATCGCAACTAAAAAAAACCTTTATTTCCTTGTAAACACTAAATATACACACATAGAATAAAATATATATATATATATATATATATACATGTCATTGTGCCATATATATTTATACATATATGTATAGTTTATACACTTCTACATAGTAAAATATCCTCTGATTCAATTGCCGGGTAAAGCCGGCTTCTGTGAAAAGACAGAAGCACCCGACATGAAATGACACTTGGTGTACATAGGGTTAACCATGTCTTTTCATGTCGTTTGCAATCTGATTTGCACAAACAATTACATCAGTCTATGTGTGCAAAATTTCACACCTGTAGGGGTTAATTAAAGGTGTAAATTCGTTGTAAAAAAAACGGACTTTTTTGCTACGAATTTACACCTTTAATTAACCCCTACAGGTGTGAAATTTTGCACACATAGACTGATGTAATTGTTTGTGCAAATCAGATAGCAAAGGACATGAAAAGACATGGTTAGCCCTATGTACACCAAGTGTCATTTCATGTCGGGTTCTGCATTTTCACAAAAGCCGTCAATTGAATTAGCGGCTATTATACTATGTAGAAGTGTATGAACTATAAATATAAATATATATATATGTGTCACAAATTCAATGACATGTATATATATATATATATATGGAGGTGTAAAATTGTTTAAAAAAAATGCGTGGGCTCCCGCCCTATTTTCGCAACCAGACAGACAAAGCCAGCGAATGGGGGCAGATAATAATAGCCCAGAGAGGGACCATTATTTTTGGCCCCCCCTGGCTACTAACATCTGCCCCCAGACACCCCAGAAAAGACAAATCTATAATTAGATTCGCCCTTTCTGGCACTTTGCCCGTCTATTCCCATTGCCCTGTAGCGGTGGCGAATGGGTTAATATGGGGTTAAAGCCACATTGCAATTGAAAGGTGACCTTAAGCCAGGTTAATAATTGAGAGCTGTCAATTAGACAACTATCAATTATTAATCCTATTGCATGAAATAAAAATAAAACACACACACTTTAAAAAATCATTTTAATGAAATAAAGACACATGTTTTTGACCATCTTTTATTTGACTGCAAAAACCATTTCCTGTAATAAAAATAAAATAAAAAAGCAAAATTATTCTTACCTATCCCATGCACAGTCAGGTCCCACGGTGTAATCCTTCAGAAAGGGTTAATGTTTACTGCAGGGACCGCAGCTAATGCTGCAGCCTCACAGTAAACCCCCAAATGAATGAGTTCCTCTCCTGGCTGACAGGAGAGGAAGTGGAAAGCTTAATTGATTGCTTTCCACTTTCACTTCAGGTCAGCCAGGGACACAATCAGTGACGTCAGAGGGAACTGATTAACAAAAATAGGGGTTCCCTTCGAATAAAAAATGGCGTCGGGTCCCCCCTATTTTTGTTAACCAGCCAGATGAAGCAGACCGCTGAGGCCTGGATTTTCAGGCTGTTAAGGAGCCAAGATCCATGGACCTTGCCAGCCTGATAATACCAGGCCACAGCAGTCTGCATATCTTGGCTGATTAACAAAAATAGGGGATCCCCTCGAAAAAAATTGGCGTGGGGTCCCCCCTATTTTTGTTAACCAGCCAGATGAAGCAGACCGCTGAGGCCTGGATTTTCAGGCTGTTAAGGAGCCAAGATCCATGGACCTTGCCAGCCTGATAATACCAGGCCACAGCAGTCTGCATATCTTGGCTGATTAACAAAAATAGGGGATCCCCTCGAAAAAAATTGGCTTGGGGTCCCCCCTATTTTTGTTAACCAGCCAGATGAAGCAGACCGCTGAGGCCTGGATTTTCAGGCTGTTAAGGAGCCAAGATCCATGGACCTTGCCAGCCTGATAATACCAGGCCACAGCAGTCTGCATATCTTGGCTGATTAACAAAAATAGGGGATCCCCTCGAAAAAAATTGGCGTGGGGTCCCCCCTATTTTTGTTAACCAGCCAGATGAAGCAGACCGCTGAGGCCTGGTTTTTCAGGCTGGTAAGGATCCAACATCCATGGACCTTGCAAGCCTGATAATACCAGGCCACAGCAGTCTGCTTAGCTTGGCTGGTTAACAAAAATAGGGGATCCGCTCGAAAAAAAAACGGCGTAGGGTCCCCCTATTTTTGTTAACCAGCCAAGTAAAATGCAGACTGCTGCGGCCTGGTATTAAGAGACTGTCAAGGCCCATGGATTTTGGCCCTCAACAGCCTGATAATACCAGGCTACAGCAGCCCCACATTTGGCGCATCAAAAGATGTGCCAATTGTGGCACTTTACCCGGCTCTTCCCACTGCCTTGTAGCGGTGGCAAGTGGGGTAATAAGGGGTTAATGTCACCGTTGAATGCACGGTGACAATAAGCCCGGTTAATAATGGAGAGGTGTCAATAAGACACCGATCCATTACTAATCCCAAAGTTATTAAATGTATAAAAAAAAAAAAAAAAGACAAAGCAAGAAAAAAGTCTTTTAATGAAATAAAAGAGACAACACAGTTTTCATTAATTTTATTATACACTCATTCCTGCGACGCCATCGATCTCCTGTAAAAAAAGAAAAAAAACAAACCAACAGTATACCACCTGTCCAACGCAGTCCATAGTAACGACAGTCCCACAACGATCCAGCTCTGCCACATCGCAATGACAGGCAGAGCCTGTCATCGCAACGCAGCACAGCTGATTACCTGCTTCCCCGGCGGTGACGTCATCGGACTGACTGCTTTACGGCCGGGATTACCCAGCAGTCACTGCAGTTATCACGAGAAACTGCATGTGACCACCGGGGAAAGATGATGGCGGCCATGAAGCAGTCCAGGCCGTGACCGCCGGAGATCTTCTGCCAGGTAAGTGCCGCTGACTCCTGACAGACCCGACCGACGGACACTGACAGTGACAGTGACAATCCCGATTCCGGTATCCGATATGACGAAAATATCGGTACTCGGAATCGAAAGCCCGATACAGCTAATATCGGCCGATACCCGATATTTGCAGTATCGTATCGCTCAACACTACTCAAGAAAGATTCTTGAAAACCCGGTCAGCAGGGCGCAAAAGACAGGAATCTTCTTAGTAAATGACAATCTTCATTTATTAAAAATTATGGTAAAACAATGAATCCACAACGCGTTTCAACGGAGTGAGTCCATCTTCCTCAGGTGGCATCTTATTATGCCACCTGAGGAAGACGGACTCACTCCATTGAAACGCGTTGTGGATTCATTGTTTTACCATAATTTTTAATAAATGAAGATTGTCATTTACTAAGAAGATTCCTGTCTTTTGCGCCCTGCTGACCGGGTTTTCAAGAATCTTTCTCAATAGTATCCCACTCGGGGTACCCGGCTGGAGCAGCATTAGATTTCTTAATTGCTTACAACACTTACACCTGGCTGGCGCTCCTACAGACTGTCTATCCCACGTGTCTCATACAAATATTCAAGGGCTGTCACATTGTAGAAGGATCATCTTTATTCTCATTTGCACAAGGAAAGACTAGAAGCAATGGGATGAAACTAAATCGGAGGAGACACAGATTAGTTATTAGAAAAAACTTTTTGACAGTTAGGGTGATCAATGAGTGGAACAGGCTGCCACGAGAGGTGGTGAGTTCTCCTTCAATGGAAGTCTTCAAACAGAGGCTGGACAGACATCTGTCTGGGATGATTTAGAGAATCCTGCTTTGAGCAGGTGGTTGGACCAGATGGCCCAGGAGGTCCCTTCCAACTCTACCATTCTATGATTCTGCTGAGCAGGTTCCACTGCGGCTGGAGAAAGATGGGGACAGCAGCTGGAATGGCTCGAGATTCCCCTTGTGCAGCATTGGAAACTCGAACCCTAACATTACCCCCCTCCTAGGGCCCCTCCTTCTCTTGGCCTCACTGCACTCAAAGGCAGCGATGAGCTGCGGAGCGTGAATAAGCTCGGCAGGCTCCCAAGACCTATTCTCAGGCCCATAACCCCTCCAGTCCACCAAATAAAACTTTTTGCCTCGTACCACCTTGCACCCAACCATGGCGTTCATCTCATGATTGACGGTAGAGGAACCCGACATCCTGGCAGAGGACTCAGAAAACCGGGAGATGGCCACGGGTTTCAGAAGGGACACGTGAAAAGTGTCGGTGATACCAAGGCAAGGCGGAAGGGCTAAGCGGTAAACTACAGGGTTTACCTGCTCAAGAATCTTAAAGGGACCCAGACAACGAGGTGTCAACTTAGTCGACTCCACTCGCAGCCTGATGTTTCGGGCAGAGAGCCACACTAAGTCGCCCGGAGCAAATGTCAGAGCGGGGCGCCGATGAGCATCGGCAGAAGACCACATCCTCTCCTTGGATGCCTGGATGGCATCCTGGGTATGGTCCCAAATGTCCCGTGCCTCCACAGCCCAGTCTGCCACCCTGGAGTCGGTCATGAGCACCAAAACCCGCGGATGCTGACCGTAGTTCAAGAGGAATGGGGTCTGTCCGGTGGAGTCAACCACAGCATTATTGAGAGCAAACTTTGCCCACAGTAGCAAGGATGCAGAGTCATCCTGCCTGGCTGAGACAAAATGTCGCAAATACGTGAACAAGGTCTGGTTGGCCCTTTCTACCAAAACATTTGTCTCGGGATGATACACAGAGGAGAGGTTTAACTCAATACTGAGTAGCTGGCATAGCTCTCTCCAGAACCGAGATGCAAATTGGGGACCTCGATCACTGACAATTTTGTCTGGCATACTGTGTAGACAGAAAATATGCCTGATGAATAATGCTGCCAAGGCCCGTGCAGACGGTAACCATGGTAACGGCACCAAGTGCACCATTTTGGAGAAGTGGTCGGTTATCACCCAGATGAGGGTGCAGCCCCGAGACTTGGGTAAGCCCACCACGAAATCCATCCCGACCATCTCCCAGGGCCTGTCTGCCACCGGTAAAGGGAAAAGTAGCCCAGCTGGCCATTGTCGAGGGGACATATTCCCTGACGTCACGGGCCATATGCGGCCACCAGTATGTTCTTTCCAGCAACTCAGAAGTCCTTTTTGTTCCAAAATGTCCACCCACCCTGGACGAATGTGCCTAAGAGAGTACTTCCGGTTGCAAATTGGTGGGCACAAAAGTCTTGCCCGGAGGCACAAACTCAAGCAAAACCGGGGCCACCGTTCTTAGGCTCTCTTTGGAGACAATAAGCCGAGGCTCCTCCTCCACCTCCTCAGAGAACATCACGGAGCGAGATAGAGCATCGGCGCGAATGTTTTTCTCACCGGAGAGAAAATGGAGGGTGAAATGGAACCGGGAGAAGAACAAGCACCATCTGGCCTGACGGGAATTTAGCCGCTGGGCTGTCTGCAAATACACCAATTTCTTGTGGTCCGTGAATACTTGGAAGGGGAAGCGATACCCCTCCAGAAGATGTCTCCACTCAGAGAAGGCCAACTTCATAGCCAGTAACTCCTTATCCCCGATGGAATAATTCCTCTCTGCTGGTGTAAAGGTCTTGGAATAGAAGAAGCAGGGATGCTTCCGACCCTGGGCATCCTTTTGAAAAAGGACTGCTCCAGCACCAATAGAAGAGGCATCCACCTCTAAAATAAACAGCTAATCGACATCGGGGCGATGTAAGATGGGAGCACTGGCAAAATGCGACTTGATGGAGGAGAACGCCTTGGTGACCTCCTCTGACCACAACTTGAGATTAGCTTCATTCTTGGTGAGGGCTACCAAGGGAGCTACCAAAGTAGAGAAGTGTGGAATGAATTGGCGATAGTAGTTAATGAACCCCATAAAGCGCTGCACCGCTTTAAGGGAGTGGGGTTATTGCCAATCCATTACTCCATTACAGCCTGTAGTTTGGCAGGATCCATAGCCAATCCCTGGGCGGAGATGATATAGCCCTGGAAAGGTAGAGACTCCTGCTTAAACATGCACTTCTCCAACTTCGCATATAGGGAATTTGCTCGCAAGAGGTCGAAGACCTTGCAGATATCTCTCCGGTGGGAGGCCATATCTGGAGAAAAGATGAGAATGTCATCCAGATAGACTACCACCGAGGTGGTCAACATATCCCGGAAGATGTCGTTCACAAAGTCCTGGAAGACAGCTGGGGCATTACAGAGCCCAAAGGGCATTACCAGATATTCGTAATGCCCATCCCGGGTTTTAAATGCCGTCTTCCATTCGTCCCCCTCATGGATGCGAATCAGGTTATATGCACCCCTCAGGTCTAGCTCAGTAAATACCCTTGCTCCCCAAAGCCTGTCAAAGAGCTCAGAGATTAGTGGCAAAGGGTACTTATTTTTCACGGTGATAGCGTTGAGACCCCTATAATCAATGCACGGACGTAACTCTCTGTTCTTCTTCTGCACAAAGAACACCACTCCCGCTGGTGACACCGACTTCCTAATGAATCACCTTGCCAAGTTCTCCTGAATATATTGGGACATGGCCTCTGTCTCAAGAAGAGAGAGGGATAACCCTTCCCCTAGGAGGCTCAGCTCCAGGCAAGAGGTTGATAGGACAGTCATAGGGGCGATGAGGCGGAAGAGTCTCTGCAGCCTTCTTCGAGAATACATTGGCATAGGACCAATAGACCTTGGGAAGAGGAGAGAGGTCTATGGGTATCTCTGTGGTGGTGACCTGCATGCTATCCCTAATGCATCTGCCTTTACATAAATTACCCCAATCCAGAATTCTCCCTGAAGACCACTCAATATGGGGAGAGTGGTGGCAGAGCCAGGGTAATCCCAACAAAACCTCATCTATACCCTCAGGGTGGATAAAAAATGATATATTCTCCTGATGGAAGGAGACATAGACAAGGTGAGTGGGACAGACTGATGGGTGATTTGTGTGGGCAGAATTGTTCCGTTCAACACCCGTACCGACACTGGTTCAGCCAGCGACACAAAAAGCATGGTGTGGCGAGAAGCAAAGGAGGATGACATAAAATTCCCCTCTGCCCCCGAATCCACACACAACTTAACAAGTAGGGTGGTAGAACCGTGGGTAATTATCCCCTTGAGGAGCACTTTAGGGGCAAACGTCATGGCGTCCAGTGACCCTGTACCTACGGTTACTTGGCGTGACCGTTTATTCAGCCTCTGTGGACATCGGTTGGAAAAATGTCCCTGCTGCTGGCAAATATAACAAATCGGGGATGGACGAGTGGCCCGAGATTTAGATCCCGCAGGAGCAACCTCCTGAAGGTCGGGCGCCTGAACGGGCGACTCCAGAGGGGTGGCGAAGGTGGGAGCCAGCCAAACCCTCTGCCTACACTGGGCACGTACCAGCCTCCGCTCGTGGAAACGGAGGTCGAAGCGGGTGGAAAAAGCGATAAGCTTCTCCAGTGTGGCAGGAATCTCCCTGGTAGCCAAGGCATCCTTCACATGACCCGCCAGTCCTCTCCAGAACACGGGAATGAGGACTTTATCTGGCCACTCTAATTCCGAGGCCAGAGTCCGAAATTGGACAGCAAAATGGATGACCAAAGCCGAACCTTGCCAGCCGTTGCAGGTACTTGACAGCAGTTGGAGTACCATATCGTGGATGACCTGAGGTCATAGAAAAACCTTTTTCACAGCCTCCAGAAAACGAGGAACGCTCTGCACCACACGTTCGTCGCGCTCCCACAGTGGCGTTGCCCACTCCAGCACTCTGCCTGACAAAAGAGCTATCACAAAGCCCACGTGTGCCCGATCCATGGGAAACGTGCAGACAGAAGCTCAAGGTGTAAGGAGCACAGACTCACGAATCCCCTACATTGCTTGCTGTCACCAGCAAACTTGTCTGGAAGCAGGAGGTGGGACAATGTAGGGCAGAGGTGGCAAAGGACAAACTGGCTGCAGCTATGCTAGCAGCCTGAACAGCGACTGCAGTAACATCCACAGCTGAGGTTGTGAGCTCAACCTACCCTCCAGCTGCTGGATGTACAGCTGTAAACACTGTTCATCCGCCATCTTACTAGCCAGACCCTGGCGTTAGTATTATGTTTGGGTCTGCGGAACGCACCTAATAACTAATGTAGAGAGGTGCATTCGCAGCCCGGGGTCCACCGTGCAGGCAGAGCCTGCTGCTAGTAAGATGGCATAAGTAGCGAACTCTGTTATCCCGCAGAGTCGCCAGAATAAACGCCGTAGCACGCTGTGGCAGATATGCGAACTCTGTTATCGCCAAGCCGCTAGCGAGAATGCCGCAGCGCTAGGGATAAGTGCGAACTCACTTAGCTTCAGTGAGCCGCAAAGTAAAACGCTAGGGTGCTGACTAGCATTTTAAAGCGAACCCTGTTGCGTCACAGAGCCGCTGAGAAACCCCACTGTGTCCAGGTACACAGTTGACTGCTAAGCGAACATAGGAAGTGGTCATGCGCTATATATGGCGTCTGTACGCCAGGCCCTGAATACGGCAACCAAACTCCTCACTCCTTATGCTGGTATTCTAAAGGCATCTAAGACACTGACCCTGACCAGCTAGCATACCAAGCTCCTCACCGATTAGGTCGATATTGTAATGGCATATTTCAGCCGCCCTAACCACACACACGCATGACCTTACTGGCGCAAAGCACGTAAAGTGTTATGAATGTGTTAGAGATGGTTTCTGAGCAGAGGCTCCCTCTGGTGGTTATAGACAGTACTGAACCTTTCAGCGAGGAGTGGCAATCTGGGTTCACTGACTGGTCTGATATAAGGGAGGTTCCCTCCCATGATGGTTGTCGGTGATCAATTGTTCTTGTCTCAATTGTGGTTCCTGGTTCATTTGGAAGTTTGCTGGAGTCTTGCCTGCATCTCCTGCTTTCAGATAAGATATTTTTTGCTTTTCTTTTTGTGCTTGCTTTTTGCATTTGTTTTCTGCTCTTTTGTGGAGGTCAGCCAGGTCCCCTCCTGGGGCCTGAGCTCCTCACAGTTTATCTGCGGCCACTGTTGTTTGCTCATTTGCTTTTTCCTGTTTTTTCAGCGGCAGCGGCTTGGTTTTTGTTCACACTGAGATCTGACTTAGTGGGTGGCGAGATCGTGTGATCTCAGTATTTTTGTAATCAGAATTGTTGGACTTTTGTAGGGTTTTCTGGGTTGCAGAAAGTAATCTCTCCTGTCCTATCCTATTTAGTCAGCTTGTGGCCCAAGCGTTAGCTCAGTCTATTTTCTGCCTATGTTTGTATTTTCATCTTGTCTAACCGCCATTATATGTTTGGGGGCTTCCTATTTTCTTTGGGGATCTGCTCCGGGGCAGATAGCTTTCATCTTTCTGCCTTTAGGTGTAGTTATCTCTCAGGCTGTGACGAGGCGTCTAGGATCAACGTAGGAACGCTCCACGGCTACCTGTAGTTGTATCGTTAGTTTAGGAATCTGCAACCCCTAAGTTACCAACTTCTCAGGTGTTCGGCTGCCCTGCTGTTGTTCCTGTCCTCCTCAGCTACCGAAACATAACAGTAAAGGTTTGATACTAGCGCACGGCCGTGCGGTCAGGACTACCTTTTATAGCAGCCACGAGTAAAAGACCTTCCAGAAAGGACCAATAGAAAGCTGCTTCAGATCACAAACAGCTACAGGACCTTCCTGGAGGACCAATAGGAGTTGCAGCTGTATCTGAGCATGTGACCCCTGATCTCCAATGGGAGATCTTGCCCTGGGCATGCTCAGAAGAAGAAACAGAGGACTTAGTCCCAAATCTGCCTGCTCCAGCACTGGTTATAATCGAAGATCCAGGAGAGGCAGCAGCAAGTCTCTGCACAGCATTAGACCGGGCAAGACGCTGGGAACGATATCTCTGCTGAGCAGGTTCCACTGCGGCCGGAGACGGATGGGGGAGCGCAGTGGGAATGGCTCGAGATTCCCCTGGTGCAGCATTGGGAACTCGAACCCTAACACACACCTTTTGGAATAATTAATAGCAATCAACTGATTCATATAACAATCAACAAGTTTCTTACACATCTCAACTGGAATTTTGGACCACTTTTCTTTTGCAACCTGCTCCAAAGCTCTAATATTGGAAAGGCGCCTTCTACCAGCAGTAATTTTATAATCTCTCCTCAGGTGTTGAATGAGATTTAGATCCAGACCCATTGCTGATCACTTCAGAACTTTCCATCACTTTGTTTCTGGGTGCTTCTTGAAGTATGTTTAGGGTTATTGTCATGCTGGAAGACCCATGGCCTAGGATGTAAACACAGCATTCTGAAACTATGCACTATATTACAACCCAAAATCATTTGGTAATCTTCAGATTTCATGATGTCTTGAACACAGTCAATGCATTCAATGTTAGAGGCAGCAAAACAACTCCAAAACATCATTGAACCTCCATCATATTTGACTGTGTTCTTTTTTTGTTGGCCTCTTTCTGTTTTAGGTATACAGTATAATGATGTGCTTAACCAAAAAGATCTCTCTTGGTCTCATCTGTCCACAAGATGCTGTCCCAGAAGGATTTTCGCTTACTTATGTACATTTTGGCAAACTGCAGTCTAGCTTTTTTATGTGTGTCAGCAGTAGGGTTCTCCTGGGTCTCCTGCTACAGTGTTTCATTTCATTCAAATGTTGATGAATATGACACACTGACACTGATGCACCCAGAGACTTCAGGTCAGCTTGAATTTTTTAGCATTTGATTTGGACTGCTTATCGACCATGCGGACTATTCTGTGTTGCAACTTTTCATCAATTTTCTCTGCCATCCATGTCCAGGGAGATTAGCTACAGAACCATATGTTGTGCACTGTGGACAAAGGAACATCAAATTCTCTGGAGATGGACTTGTAATCTTGCTGATATTTTTCACCAACTTTAGTTCTCAATTCCTCTTCACTTTCTGTTCTCCAGGCATAGTGTGACAAACACAGACACACAATGTAAAGACTGAGTCAACTTCTCATTTTATTTGGTTTCGGGTTTAATTTTCATATTGCTCACACCTGTTACTTGTCACAGGTGAGTCTGGGAAAGCATCACATGCTTAAAACGAACTTGTTATTCACAATTTAGGAAGTATCTCAGCAATTTTGTCCAGCCCATATTTGGTATTTTTTGTGAAGTTATGTCCAATTTACATTTTTTTCCTCTATATTTTTGTGTTGTTTTGATACACACAAAAGAAATAAACATGTGTATAACACATGGGACAAATATTTCATTTTCTAGAACAATTTGAAGGGTGCCAACACTTTTGGCCATGACTTTATCTATTACTAACTGCACCTCATTTTATCATTCTTCTGCAATTACTTTCACCATGCTTGTATACGCTTATATACACTCTTACAGTTATTGCTCCACTAATACTTACTCTCCTTTAATATCCCTAAACCCCAGCACTCTACTCTTGACCCCCTGACTCCCTCATTTCTGCACAAGAGTTTGCTGGACACTTCAAAAACAAGATTGACCACATCAGACAGGACAATGACCTTCCCCTTAACCATTTACCCCATTATCACTGACAAAAAAACTTAGTAATTTTCTTTCCAAATCCCATTTCGCCACTTGTGACAGACAGGAAAGGTTCCAGTCCGCAGGTGCAGACAGACTGGGATCCGCAGGTGCAGGCAGGCACGGAACCGTAGGTGAGGGCAAGCATGGAACTGCAGGTATGGACAGGGATAGAACCGCAAGTGTGGACAGTTAGTGAACCACAGGTGCAGATAGGCATGAAACCAGAGGTGTGTATAGACAGGAAACTACAGGTGCAGATAGGAAGTTACAGTAACCTCAGGTGTGGACATGCCTGGGACCACAAGTGCTTAAAATATACAACACTGCACTTCACCTCTCCAAACAAACCTATTTTAACAACATCATCATCTCACTATCCAATAACCCGAAACGTCTCTTTGCCACTTTCATTCCCTACTCAACCCAAGAGTGCAGGCCCCAACCACGGATCTCCACGCTGAAGATCTGGCCAATTATTTCAAAGAAAAAAATGACCATATCCGACAGGAAATTATCTCCCAATACCCTCATACCATGAACTATTCCAAATGCGGTGGAATGCCTAGCAAAGACAGCTTCTTATTACTCAAAAAAACATCAAAGATAAAGAAAAAAGCTATGTCTAAACTATTTAAACTTTATTGAAATTTAATTAAAAGCAGTAATATGGGTAAGATCAGGAAGACATGTTGTGCAAATAAAGAGCCGCACAAAAACGGCAAAGTGCCAACAAATTCACAAATGCACCATAAATAGTACAGCAAATAATTTTAAATGATGTCAAAGAAAAGGAAAAAATATATATACACATAGCAAACATAGAAATATATCTGGAATTAAGGAGCTTCCTGTTTGAGAAAGGTATTACATAAATAGCACATTAACGGAGCCCTATATTTCCAATAAATAAGAAGTCCATGAAAGGCTAACATTAAAAGTGCATAGTGCTAAGACAATCTGCAAGGCTGCAAAAAGAAAGAACATAAAAAAAACGCTGAAGTCCTAAGAAAAGAGTAAGCAATCAAAGTAAAAGCTTGAAATAGGCATGATGGAAATGAGAAATGAGTTCACATTACCTAGGTGGTGCAGGTTGGGAGCCCCGACGCGCATTTCGCGTGTGGCTTTTTCAAGTGGCACTGGTACCATGCATTTTCCTCCCTCCCCCACTGCATCTAGCTCACTTCTGACTTTGAACCAGTCACAGAAGAAATCAAGCTCCTTGCATCTTCTCGCCAGACCACTTGCACTAGTGACCCCATTCCGTTGCATCTCCTCTATTCCCTTTCCCCTGCTGTCACTGCTTACGTAACAAAAATATTCAATCTCTCTCTCTTCTGGTATCTTTCCCTCCTCATTTTAGCATGCCATCATATATCCATTACTTAAAAAAACAAAAATTGTGCTGCTAACTATAGACCTGTCTCTAATCTTCCCTTCATCTCTAAACTCCTGGAATGCCTGGTCCACTCCCGTCTTATCCGCTATCTCTCAGACAACTCTCTTCTCAACCCTCTACAAACCGGTTTCCACTCTCTACCCTGAAACTGCCCTCACTAAAGTCTCCAATGATCTACTAACAGCTGAATCTAATGGTCACTACTCCATGCTAATTCTCTTGGATCTCTCTGCAGCATTCTACACTGTGGATCATCAGCTCCTCCTCACTATGCTCCGCTCCATCTGCCTCAAGGACACCATTATTTCCTGGTTCTCCCCCAATCTCTCTGACCGCTACTTCACTGTATCTTTTACTGGCTCCTCCTCCTCTCATCTTCCCCTTACTGTTGGGTTTCTCAAGGATCAGTTCTAGGTCCCCTTCTATTCTCTTTGTATGATGCCCCTATTGGTCAAACAATCAGTAGATTTGGTTTCCAGTACCATCTCTATGCTGATGACACCCAATTATACACTTCTTCTCCTGATATCACGCCTGCCTTTTTAGAAAACACCAGTGATTATCTTACTGCTGCCTCTAACATCATGTCCTCACTCTATCTGAAACTGAACGTGTCAAAAACTGAACTCCTTGTGTTTCCTCCCTCTACTAACCTACCTATGCCCGACACTGCCATTTCCGTGTGTGGTTCCACCATTACTCCCCAGCAACATGCCCACAGTCTCCGGTCATACTTGATTCTGAGCTTTCATTCACTCCCCACATCAGATCACTGGCTCGCTCTTGTTATCTACACCTCAAAAACATTTCTAGAATTTGACCCTTTCTTACTTTCGACTCTGCAAAAACTCTTACTGTTTCTGTTATTTATTCTCGTCTGGACTATTGTAACTCTCTACTAATTGGTCCCTCTCTTACCAAACTCTCCCCTCTCCAATCTGTCTTGAATGCTGCAGCCAGGATCATATTCCTTACCAATCGTTACACCAATGCCTCTACCTTCTGCCAGTCATTACACTCCAGAATCCAGTACAAACTTATTACCCTCACCCACAAAACTCTCCATGGCTCAGCACCACCCTAAATCTCCACCCTCGTCTCAGTCTACCACCCTATCCATGCCCTCCGTTCTGTCAATGACCTGAGGTTAACATCCTCAATAATCAGAAACCCCCACTCCTGTCTCCAAGACATTTCATGTGCTGCGCCAATTTTTTGGAATGCACTATCCATGTTAATATGATTAGACCCCAATCCCCACAGTTTTAAGCATGCCCTAAAAATGCATTTATTCAGACTGGCCTACCATCTCAATGCATTAGCCTAGCTATCCCTGTGTTGCCCATTCAAAATCTTTTACCATAACCAGGTTCCTCACATCATGTTCTCACATGCTTTATGCATTTAATAACCCTTTGTTTCTGTATTGTTACATAGTCAAGCTGATAACCGGTTTATGCAGCATTACATGAACACCCAATTCTTACACTTTGGCTGTTCCAAACAACGAAAGCAATTGTTACCATCTACCTTCCATGTCTCCCCTTTTCCTCATAGAATGTAAGCTTGCGAGCAGGGCCCTTATTCCTCTTGGTATCAGTTTTGTTCTATGTGTTTATTGTTATGCTGTGATGCTATTGTCTGTACATGCCCCCTCTAAAATGTAAAGTGCTGCGAATATGTCAGCGCTATAGAAATAAAATTATTATTATTATTAAGACTGGCAGGAAACCACATATGCAAACTGGCCTGGAAATGCAGATACAGACAAGCAGGGAACCGCAGATGCTCACAGGCAGGGAACTGCTGAATCCCACAGAGCAGACAGGAGCAGGGTCACATAGAACAGACAGGGTAAGGTACGCAGAACAAACACAAGGACAAGTATGCACAGGAAAGACAGGACCAGATTCACACAGGGTACTTACAATGAAGTAGCAAGTGTACACACAGATAACTAATCGGATATTGTAGGTTTAGAGATAGGTACTGTTTCATACTATGCAGGTTAGGAGATAGCTATTGGTTCAGACACTGCAAGTTTAACTCTAGGTACTGGTTCAGACCTTGCAAGTTAAGAGATAGGTGCTGGATCAGACACTGTAGGTTTAGAGATAGATACTGGTACAGACGCAGCAGGTTTAGAGAAAGATTCAGATTCAGATGCAAACAGGTTCAGAGATAGGTCGGTGCAAGTTCAGGGTACAGTTATGGGCATACAGACTCAGGGAAACTGGTTCAGGTTAAGGCCTTGGCATACAGCCCCAGGGAAAAAAGTTACAGAGTTCAGAGACAGAAACAGTACCTGGCAACTTAGTAGACAGAGAGTGAGGACGAACGAGGGGATACACTTAGCTTGACAAAACCACCGAGATGTCATGTCAGCAATCCTCCAAGAGTACTCTGAGAAAACACTAACTGACTGCTAGCACTTCCAACAAGACAGGCAAAATGAGCAAACACCAGCACCATGCTGCAGAAACTGAATGTATTTTAACCTCCAGCAAAGGTGTGTAATTAGCAACAGAAGTTGGAGGTGACTGTTTGGTCCTAGAGGAAGAAGATTATTGCTCCCTAACAGAGATGTAAAAATCAAGAAAGTGCTTGAGCTAATTGTAATGATCTTCTACAGCCGGATCAAGGATGACTGTTATGCGTGACACATCCGTGAAACTTGACAACTGAAATATTATTATTATAGTGCCATTTATTCCATGGCGCTTTACATGTGAGGTGGGGTATACAAAATAAATACAAGTACAGTAATTTTAAACAATACAAGTCACGACTGGTACAGGATGAGAGAGGACCCTGACCGAGAGGTCTCACAATCTACAAGGGATGGGTGAGGATACAGTATGCGAGGGTAGAGCTGGTAGTGCAACGGTTTGGTGGATTGGTGGTTGATGCAGGTTGTAGGCTTGTCAAATATGAAATAAAATATGTGGCCTCCCGATGAACACTCTTGCACCTCTTGAGCCTGTCCTTAACTCTGCTGCCCAAATAACTTACCCTTTTCTCAGACACTCCTCTACCTTCCCTCTCTGCCAATCCCTTCACTGGCATGCAATCCTGCAGCATCATCTACTACAGTGACTTACAATACTATCCATAATTTGTCTCCCCCATATTATCTCTGGTCCTCAAAACACTTTCTTTCTGTCCTCAGAACTTGTATGTTCCTAAACCAAGCACCTCCAAGACTTTGCCTAGGTAAAAATTCATGTTCTGAAACTCAATGTCTCAACACGTTCAATTCTGCCACATTTGGATCCCTCAAATGGAACCTCAAAAATTATCTCTTTAAAAATGCCTTGAGCTTACAATAACATTGATTCAACTCATTATAACAAGAGCCACTGCAACCCCCACACCTCCTGACCAGTTGTCTAATTCCAAAATACCCTGTAGATTATAAACTCATGTTTAATTAACAGTTTGTATCTACATTTTATGTATGTAACCCCTTTATCACATATAGAGCACCCTAGAATTAAGGGTGTTTTAAAAATAAATAAAAAAAAATTATAAGAATAAGAACGTACCATTATATAACTGACTACTATCATATTGCCAACTTCACCTAATTTTAAGCAAAAAATTATTCATAGTAAATAAATTTGCACAGAATATCAAATATATAATTTTTTTATGCCCTTAACTGATAGCTTTGTTTATACTATTTTGGAGCAGATATAAAAGTTTAATTGCCTCTTATAACGTTGGGGGACATGTGGCAACTGAAAAAAATCAATTCTAGAGTACCACTATTTTTTGGGGGAGGGGGGACATTTGATCTATGGTTTAAATATATATTTTTTAATTTGATAAATTGGTCTTTTTGTACGTGTCGATAGAAAACATGCTTATATTTTTACATTTTTTTGACGAGTGAGAAGGGGCAAGATTTAAATTTTTTAAGTTTTTTTTATATTTTTTTAACTATTAATTTATTTTTTTAGTCCTCTTAGAGCCTTGAACTATTATTTGATAGCTGAAGTTATATATTACAATATCACATTATTGCAGTATGTAGTGAAATTGTATTTCTTCTATGAAGACCAATATGGCTTCTAAATGCCATGATAACCTACCAGTCTGCCACACTTCTGTTGTAATTATCTGCAATCAGAGATTTCCAGCAACTGTTAAGTGGTTAAATTACTATGATCGGAACAACACTACAGGTCATCAAAGAGTCAAAAATAATTTGTCACCAGTTAGTTTTTTTTACCCCCATCTGAGAGCAGAGCACAGTACATTCAGAGACCAAGTTTCCAGCAGTGTGTACACTGTTGTAGTTTTGTTAAAACACTGGTTTATCTACTGTAGTTCTACTAATCCTCTCAGTGATTAACTTCTGCTATGTGGTATACAATTATGATGACCCCCTGGCAACAACTAACCCTTTTACTGATTGTTGGCTTCTTCCTATGAACAGTGAAAGCAGAAAGCTGTAAATCAATGTTGTGAGTAGGGCTAAAAAGAGTTCATTATTGAGAGGACTAAAAGAGAAAAAAATGATATTATCAAAACTGCAGCAATAACCAAGTATTTTACATACTGCTGGAATCCAGGTATGCATCCCTATTGTAGGCTTCCCTTAGATTGAAAAGCATTAATCTGCTAACAAATTCTCTTTAAATACAATGTCGACACAGGCTACATAAAAGTGGCATTGAGCATAAAGTGGCAAATTTTGAATAGGTGTCTGCTATAAGAAAATATTTGCACCAGAAGAAAAAAAAACACTTTAAAATAGGCGGCACAGCTAGAAGAACGTCTATTGAAGCATAAATAGTAGAAGAAGGTTCCTTTATTGGCCAACTTCTATGCCATACTGGGGTCTTTTTCAAGTAGAAAAAAACTACAGATTTGGGTTTTTCTTCTACTGGTGAATTTTACCTAGGGTATTTCTCTCAGCCACGAAGCAGCAGCAGTTGGACCTTTCAAACCTTAGTTTTTTTTAATTTTTATCCTCCTGTAATAGTATCACCCTATTTTGTGTGTTTTTTCCTTCTGCAGCTTTTATCACAAGAAAATACGTGGTCATAGTAGATAAGTAAAAATTTCCGGGGTTATTTTTTTTTTCAATTTAAGATTTTTTTTTTACAAATCAACATCATGAAATTTTGTTATTTGAGGTGAAAAATGTAAAAAAATATCCAAAATGTGAACTGATTTTACAAATACCGTAATCCTCTACATGAAGATGCTAAGATGTAATTCCTTTTACTCGCTGTCAAGGTTTAGGCAATACATTTTTATTTCTTACAGGCTTGAAGTTAAAACCTTGAAGTTTTGAATGCTAATTCCATTGCAAAGCTTGAGAATAATTGTTAAAAGCATAAGGATAAAAAATGATTCACATGAATTGTACTTAGTTTTCAAACAATGCCTTTCATCTGCATCTGTTTGAATAGTACAGGTCACAATAGTCCTCAAAAATATCTAATGTAATGAAAAAAGTTATTTCAATATTTTGGTAAGAAAAACATATTTTTTTAAACAAACATAGCTGATTGTTGTGCATGTGTTTTTCTGTGTTGTTTAGTGTGTTTTTGTTTTAAAATGTTGCACTTCTTAGGGTTTATTGAACTAATACATAAGAGGACACTTTGTGAGCATTTCACTTCCATAATGTATACAGTATATCATATAGCATAATTAATTGCTTCCTGTACAAGCTGGAGAAATGTCATCAATACATCATGTAGGCATTTAGATCAAAACAAAGCTATTCTTTATGGCTACCTGTAAGCACAGATTCTATTATGCGACTGATCAGAAGTAAAGACAGAAATTATAAACTCTAGAGTAAAACTGAGAAGTCCCATCACATAATAGGAACATACAACTCACAACACTTAATTTTGAATTTCCTTGTAAACTCTGCTCGATTTGGCAAATTCAAATCTTGGCACATTTGATTACATCTAATCAGTGTATATATTATTCTTAGAGGTAGAATTTATCTATGTACTGTATACAGATAGCATATTCTTGTACAGCATAGTGTGCACGGCACTTTCCAAAGGAGCACATGCCTTTTGCAGAACGCAGTCCACACAACTGAACTCTAGGACCTGTCTGTATGCTAGACAGAAAGTGTAAGGGCTCCATTACATGCTTCAATGTCCCAGCGATCCCACCAATGATCTGATGTGGATAAGATCGCTGGGACATTGTTAGCTGATCGCTGGTGAGCTGTCACTTAGGCAGACTCATCAGCGATCAGGACCAGCGAGCACGCTGGTATCCAGGGTAAACAGCGGGTGCTGTACGGCACTGGGAGCTCGCTGATCGTTGGTCTCCCGCTGTCACACGCAGCGATGTGTGCTGCCCAGCGGGAGACCAGCGATAGATTTATGGTCCAGTACAAACCGGTGATGTTGCATCGATATTGTTCATGATATCGCAGCATGTAATGGGGCCTTAACTCACCATTTATCAATGTCATCAATAATTATTTTCTGGAAAACAATTTTAGTTTTGATCTTGGTATTATTATTGTTGCTCTAAAGACAAAAATGATATGATAATTCGAGCAAATGTGCTTTTAATGGGGGCACACTTGAGATTCTTGCTTAGGCCGGCGTCATACTAAAGAGGAATACGGACGAGTGAGAGGCGTGAAAATCACGCATTACACTAGGACCAATATTTTTCTATGAGGCAGCTCTGATCATGCTTTATATTTCTCAGGCGTATTTTACGCTGCAAGACACTCGCAGCATGCTGCGATTGTCATCGCATTACGCCCATAGTACGCCAATGAAAGTCTATGGGTGTGAGAAAAATAGAGATTACACACGGATCACATGTGTAACTTGCGAGATTTACGCACCGGTGTCCTTTAGAAAAGCCTGCAATTCATTGCTGGCTATACTGTAAAATCACACTGACAGGTTGAATAAAGAATGGAAAGAATAGATATATACACATAGAATACATATATATATATATATATAAAATATAATATATATATACATTGTATATGCAAGTCATTGTGACATATATATATATATAATATATACATATATTTATAGTTCATACACTTCTACATAGTATAATAGCCGCTAATTCAATTGCCGGCTTCTGTAAAATTACAGAACCTGACATGAAATGACACATGGTTTACATACAGTAAACCATTTTATTTCATGTAGTTTGATATATGGTTTTCACTAACAATTACATGAGTGTATGTGTGCATAATTTCATACATGAAGGTGCTAAATAAATGTGTAAATTCGTTGAAAAAAATGCGTGGGCTCTCGCGGTATTTTCTCCACCAGACAGGGAAAGCCAGTTAGTGGGGGCAGATAATAATAGCCTAGGGAGGGTGCATTTTTTTGTGCCCCCCCTGGCTGCTAACATCTGCCCCCAGCCACCCCAGAAAAGGCACATCTATGAGTAGATGTGCCTTTTCTGGCACATAGCCCGTCTATTCCCATTGCCCTGTAGTGGTGGCTAATGGGTTAATAATGGGTTAAGGCCTCCTTGCTATTGGAAGGTGACCTTAAGCCAGGTTAATAATAGAGAGTTGTCAATTAGACAACTCTCTATTATTAATCCTATTGTATTAAGTGGTTAAAAAAACACACACATTAAGTAAAAAGCATTTTAATAAAATAAATACAGTTTTTGACCATATTTTATTGTACTGGTGATCCTTCCGAATCCCTTGTTCTCCTGTAATAAAAAAATAAATAAAACAACCATATTCTTACCTCTCCGGCGCTCAGTCAGGTCCCCCGCTGCAATCCATCTGAAAGGGTTAACACGTTTACAGCGAGAACCGCTGGTAATGCTGGCAGCCTCGCTGTAAACCCCCGAATGAATGAGCTCATCTCCTGGCTGACAGGAGATGAAGTGATTAGCTGGGAAGCTTAATTGATTGTTTCCCACGGTAATCAGTTCACTTCAGGTCAGCCGGGGACTCTGCATATCATCAGTGACATCAGAGGGAGTCCCCGGCTGACCTGAATTGAACTGATTAGAGTGGGAAACAATCAATTAAGCTTCCCAGCTAATCACTTCATCTCCTGTCAGCAGGGAGATGAGCTCATTCATTCGGGGGTTTACAGTGAGGCTGCCAGCATTACCAGCGGTCCTCGCTGTAAACATGTTAACCCTTTCAGATGGATTGCAGCGTGGGACCTGACTGAGCGCCAAAGAGGTAAGAATATGGTTGTTTTATTTTTTTATTAAATGAGAACAAGGGATTCGGAAAGATTACCAGTACAATAAAATATGGTCAAAAACCGGGTGTTTATTTCATTAAAATGCTTTTTACTTAATGTGTGTGTGTTTTTTTAACCACTTAATACAATAGGAATAATAATAGATAGTTGTCTAATTGACAACACTCTTATTAACCTGGCTTAAGGTCACCTTCCATTAGCAAGGTGGCGTTAACCCATTATTAACCCATTAGCCACCACTACAGGGCAATGGGAATAGATGGGCTAAGTGCCAGAAAAGGCGCATCTTATCATAGATGTGCCTTTTCTGGGGTGTCTGGGGGCAGATGTTAGCAGCCAGGGGAGGCACAAAAAAATGCACCCTCCCTAGGCTTTATTATCTGCCCCCACTCACTGGCTTTCCCTGTCTGGTGGAGAAAATACCGCGGGAGCCCACGCATTTTTTTCAACTTATTTACACATTTAATTAGCACCTACATATATGAAATTTTGCACACATACACTCATGTAATTTGTAATCAAAACCATATATCAATCTACATGAAATGAAGCGGTTTACTGTATATAAACCATGTGTCATTTCATGTCGGGTTCTGTAATTTTACAGAAGCCAGCAATTGAAGTAGCGGCTGTTATACTATGTAGGAGTGTATGAACTATAAATATATGAATATATATATATGTCACAATGACGTATATATATACTGTATATATATATATATATGTATTTTATGTGTGCATATCTATTCTTTCTTTTGTCATGTAAAATCTGTCATTGGGATCCATTATATGTCTGTTTTGCAAGCCGGCGACAAAATCTCACTGAACGGATGCCATACGGATGACATACGGATGCTTACATGCGCAAAATACGCAGCCACACCTTGACAACGGGTGAAATACGGATTACTGTGCCGGGAACAGTTCTGCGTATTACGGCCGTACAATACGGTCCGTATTTTTATACGTTGAGTGTGACTCCAGCCTTAACCCTGCTGTTCTGTTCGGGTCAAAAATGACCCGTTTTGGAAATTAGATATTATTTTATTCATTCATTTTTTGATTTTGAAACTTGTGATTCCTTCTATTTTCCTAATTTACGGGGTTCATACTAAGGGTACTTTTTTTTTTTTTCGGTGCTTTACTTTTTGCGCTACAGTTTTTTATACACTTGTTATGTTCGGGTCAAAATGACCCGTTAGCCTTTTATACTAATCTACAGCCATTTTTTGAGTAAAACAAAGGATTTTTAGTTTATTTTGAGACTACTTATTGCATCTACTATTGTTTATCAAGTTATCTAGTTGCTTTAGGTGCACAGATGGACATAAATGGATGGATACAGGTATACAAATGATTTCAGTACAAACTATACGCATTGTCTTTCAGTACAATTTTTATTGCTGTATCTAAAGGCCTGCTGTTCCTCTACAAATAAATCAATTCAGTTTTCAAGATTGCAAAAGAAAATAGTTTATTTTCCTTGTGAACTGACAAGCTAATGAGAATGTATTTTGTTTTGTGTTATCTAAAGGTACTGCCACACTACACAATCCCGCTAACGATCTCGTTAGCGTTGCATACTAATGAGATCGCTAGCGGGATTGTTTCTATATCGCTAGTAGCTACCTATTTTAGCGATGTCGTTAGGACGCTATCGCGGTTAGCGATCTCCTTAACGACTTTAGCGGTACAAAAGTACCGCTAAATCGCTAAAAAAGGTGCCACACTCAGCGATTACATACTTACCAGCGGGGCGCCAGCGACGAAAATAGGGTCCGGAACGATCGCTGTGATGAACGAGATCACAGCAGGGGCCTCGTCGCTGGTAGATGCCGCACACAACAACATCGCTAACGGGATCGCTAAATAGTGACGTTTTTTAGCGATCCCGTTAGCGATGTTGTTTAGTGTGGCATACCCTTTAGCCTTGCAGCCTTGCCTAACACACCCTCCACCAGCTCTGCTACCGAAACATCCTTCACAAGCACACCTACAAGCAAAAAAAGAAAAAGATGCAGTTTTTGTCCTCCTGCCAGTGACCGCAAAACAAATATGATTTGTTTTAATTGTGAAAAATATATATGCAACAGACATGTTTATTATTGTTGTGCTAATTGCAAAAAATAGATTAGTAGAAACCTTTTTTGAAAAAAACTGAAATTTTTATTTTTTTCTGATTATTTTTTACTATTTTTTTTCAAAATGCTTTTATACTGTTAAAATTTATTTTAGTTTTAAGTTAGTTGTACTAATAGTTACCTAAAGTTGTTGTTGATGTTGTTGTAAAAGATATAGTTGATTATTTAAGCACAAGTTTGTTACTTTGGTGTAAAATGCAATTAGGCTGTTTTACATTAATCAACACAAAATTTAAAAAAATTAAGTTTTTTATTCAATTTTTCTTTGATAATGAACAACTATGATCACACACAGTATAATAATGCAACAGGTATTCAAAAAGAACTTTTCAGTGGCTCAAAACAACATTTTAATAGGTTCGGGTCAAAAATGACCCGAACATAACAAGTGTATAGTAAACCCGAACAGAACAGCAGGTTAATGTAATATAAGCTTGTAAATAGGGCTATGGGCATAGATCTCAGTGATTATGCTACTTGGAGACATAGGACTTTGCATTTGCAGATAAACAGGAGACGTTTAATTCTAGCAACTAACATTTCTTGTAAAGAAACAACTTGCCCAGCATCTTTAGGGTATTGGGTCATTATCATATTGCACCTTGCACTGTCTCTCAGATAAAAAAAATGCAACTTTTTCCAAAGAGGGTCTCCCTTAGCACCAGTCTAATGATATGAGTCTCTCCTTGCTATTTCAATGCACAGGAAACTTACAGTTTAGATTATAAGTCACAGTCTCAGGACAATCAATATTAACACTCCATTTCAAGGCACAGTTCCTCTTTCTTTTTTTCAGACCATGTTTTTATTTTGTCACAGGGAGTATCAGAGCAAACAGATTGGTGTGATAAATTGGTCCAAGGTGACTTGTAGGTCCATTAACTCAGAACCTATCTTTAAATAATGACTTCACTATAATTGGCTGAGGTTGAGCACAAGTGCAGATGTAGCCTTTCTTATACCAACAAACAATATATATATACAGCTCTGGCAAAAATTAAGAGACCACTTTAAAACATTCAGTTTGTCTGATTTTTCTCTTTATAGTTATATTTTTGAGTAAAATATAAATTGTTCTTTTAGTCTATAAACTTCTGACATGTCTCCGAATTTCCAAAAAATAAATTTTGTATTTTTTTCTGAAAATGAGAAATGGTCAAAATGAGAAAAAAATGCAGGGCTTTCAGACCTCAAATAATGCAAAGAAAACAAGTT